>JAHTLZ010000010.1:23937922-23963804 GCA_023846285.1 Phrynocephalus versicolor | reverse complement strand
TCTCTCTCTCTCTCTCTCTCTCTCTCTCTCTCTCTCTCTCTCTCTCTGTCACACACACACACATTCACTCACTCACCCACTCACTATTGTGTCTTTCCCCCCTCAGCATGCTGACAGCAGTTTTTGTGTGAAGCCCCTCAAACAGAAGCAGGTGGTGAGTGTCTGGCTGACCATTGATCTTAGCTGCTGCTTTCCAAGGTTGCTGTCTGAGGAAGTTAGAGTCAGTGAGAAGACCCCAACGACACAGTTTGGGGAAGGGGAGGGGTATGATTTTGGGGTAGAGGTGTGCATGCTGTCCATGCTAGCTATACATTTCCCCAGTGGTTTTGTAGGAAGCTTTTAGACAAAAGTGAAGGGGATAATCAATTATGTAAAATGAAAAGACAGCTTAATATTTTGACCGAAGACAGTTTGGTTGAGTTAAACAAGGTAGAAGGTCTGGCTGGGCCTGAAGTGAAGACAGCTTCCTCATAGTTTGACCCAATGAGGGAGTGTGGAGGTGGAGCCCACATGTTTAAAAAGGCTCAGCCTGAGGGTTGTGTGAGTTAGAAGAGTAAAGTGAAGTAGAGAAGAGATAAGGTTAAGAAAAGTTAAGAGAGACAGATGAGAGAGGTTTGAGAATAGTAAAAGGACATAATTTGAGTGTAATCTGTTTAGAGGAACTTTCAGTTAAGGCGTGCAAGAAAACCTGAAACTGAAAGCTTGTTGAATTCAATAAACTTCATTTTACTTTAGTAACGTTACAACTTGACTGGGACTTGGTTATTTCAACTGGGTAGCCCTGAATGGTAGCAGCGAGAGTAAAAAGAAGGTGTGCACAGGCCAATGGTCTGTGAAACGACTGGGGGCTCTGTATGGGTTTGCAGCAGACTGGTTGGCAGGTGTTGGGATCTCAAAAGTCCAGTAGTCCTGAAAAGAAAATGAGGAAATATAGTCTCAAGCAGGATGAGAGCACTCTGAAAATTATCCGAAACATCGCTCAGTCTTCATTCTAGGATAGGAGTAATGGGCACGTCGTAGAGTGTGGGGTAATACATACACCCATGAGGGGAAAAGGTAGATTTAGGGAAATTGCTTGACCCTGAGTAAAAATACACATTGGTAGTCTGTGAAAACCAGTGTATGAATCAAGGCCTAAGGTAAATTGAAAATATAAAATAAAGCTATTCAGGCAGAGAGTTTTAACTTTCTCTTTGTCACAGTTATACCTTAAATGATTTCCCCCACAAGTCCAACAGGTGTACATTCGGGAGCATTGCAGTAGGCTGTTATCTTTTGCAGTGGGGATGAAGGAAGTCTTTTGGGGAAGCTATCTTCAGTTTTGCTTTCACAAGGGTGTATGTTTTTAGTCTCAGCTGCCTCTTGCGACTTGTGTGGCAGTGGCTTTGTTTTCGCCCTAGGTGGATGGCGTAAGCTACTTGCTTCAGGAGATCTATGGGATAGAAAACAAATACAACACACAGGATTCCAAGGTGAGAACTACAGCTGAAGTTGTTGAGCCAGTTGACATGTGGCACACAAGCCCTGGGCATGCGTGCATGCGCAGGCATGCACACACAAACATGCACACGCAGGGTTTGATTTCATAAATGAGAATGAGCTTTGGAAGATTTCTGCTGTGGCAGAAGTTCATAAATATGTGCTGTGCGTGTGTGCATCTGCAGTATAAGCACACATACAGGTGTGCACTCTTACATGTCCCACTGTAAAGTACAATCACACCCATTTTCATGCATATAAATATGTGCCTGTGTTTCTGTAGTGGAAAACACTATAGAGTCACATTCGTCACTCTGCAGATTTTACTGGTTTCTCCTGTGGGGGATCCAGATGAAAGAACGTAGACTCGAGTCCAGTTGTCCGACCAGCGGAGCGAAGCGATCTCACCCCTTGCCATTCAGCACATTTTATTACATATCATTTACATCCCACAGTATGCACAGAGTCAGTGATTGGTTACAAGGGAAACGTTACATACGTTACATATGCTGGTTGGCTAGGATTGCCTCATGACTGCCTCGTGAACAGAGCATGCCTTGCCCAGTTATTGATTGCCATAATCCATGTCCTTGCTGTTTGCAGATGGGAGGCGAGTTAATGAGAAGGAGAGAGGGAGACAGGAATAGTTGGAGGAAAGATAAGAATAGGTAAAGGGAAAACAAGAGTAGGTAACTGGAAATGGGAGGTAAACAGAAATTAAGGGTACACAAGCTGAGTAATGAAAAGAGACTAATGCGTTGGCTAAATAGTAAGTAATAGGGGCTGAGTAAATTAAAGGCAAATAATAGGTCACCCAGGCTGGGTTAGATTCCAAGGTCTGGAGTCTGGAGCATGTGGATTTAGGCAGGGGGAATCCCATCAGGTGGGCGTTCCCACTCATGAAATGGAAATGCCTCCTAGGCTGAATCCCAACTATCAGACCCCCAGATTCTCCCATGTCTGTTTTTTGCTGGTTTCTCTGAAAATCTGCCTAAACAACATCCCATTTATCCAACCTCAGTACGGATGCTGTTCACTATTTGGCCTTCACACCTAAGGTATTTTGCTGTGCTCTCCCATCCAGGTAGCAGAGGATGAGGTGAGTGACAACAGCGCAGAGTGTGTGGTCTGCCTTTCGGATGTACGGGATACCTTGATTTTACCTTGCCGCCATCTTTGCCTCTGCAACACCTGTGCTGACACCCTGCGTTACCAAGCCAACAACTGTCCCATTTGCAGGCTGCGTAAGTCAACCTCTCTTACAGTTTTGTGTGGGGATTCACTCTCTGAGGAGTCAAGAGTTTATGCTGTGAAAACTTTTAATGATACAGAATTAACAATATCCACATACTGAATGCTAAATTTATTCCATTTGTAAACACCTTTCTTTGTCATTGCATACAATTGAAAAATTAAGTCAGTACCCAGTTCTTACTCAGTATGGCTTGCTTGTCTTTGATGGCCCATTCATGGCCTACTGCAGGCTATTATGTTTATAAAAGGAAACCCCCAAAAGAACCATCTTTGCCTTTGGATGTTTTTGGAAGCTGCTCATTCCCTGTCACCACCATCTCTTGCCCCACAGCTTTCCGAGCCTTGTTGCAGATTCGAGCCATGAGAAAAAAGCTTGGACCCCTTTCCCCAACCAGCTTCAACCCCATCATCTCATCCCAGATGTCAGACTCGGAAGAACACTCGGTTAGTATGGGTGTGGTGACATGGCAAAGGCTTTGCACGGTCATGAACTGGTTTGTGCAGCTGGGAAATGTTCTAGTGGATAATGGTGGAATGCAAAGAAATGTGCATGTAATTTCCATTTCCTTAAAAGGAGAAACAGAGAAAGATAGAGAAAGAGAAACAGAAAGAGAGAGTGAGAGAGCAAGAGAGAGATCATGCTGTAGTACAATGGCACAGAATTTGTTATTGGACAGAAAGTGCAATCAGACTATGCTGCTGCGGGGACAAGCTGGTGTGATATTATTTATTTGTTTGTTTATTTATTTAGAATATTTTAACCCCGCCTTTTTCCTTGGAAAAGGACCCAAGGTGGCTTACAATAACGAGGGACAATATACAGCCCAGGATATTTAAGACATATTCAAATTAAGAACAGGAAATTAGGAGAGGCATCTTTGAACATTAAAATGTAAAATTAAAGCTACAAAGAGTACACAAAATGGAAAGAAATCCATTATGACAGGTGGAAACTAACATGGAAATCACAGTTGTTCTTATGAAATCAGTCAATGCAATCATGCATGGTAATCCATATAGAAGACACATAATAGGTAGTCCATCATTCAGGGGAAGCTTGCCTGAAGAGAAAGATCTTTGCCTGTTTCTGGAAAGATAGCAGAGACAGGGCAGTCTTGGCCACCAGTGGGAGGGAGTTCCAGAGTCCGGGTGCAGCAGCAGCAGAAGAGAAGGCCCTTTCATGGGTTCGTCTGAGACTCACCTGTGAAGGTGACGGGATGGAGAGAAAGGTCTCTCCTGATTACCTTAGCACCTGAGCCAGTTCGTACTGTGAGATTCTGTTTTTGAGGTAGTTTGGACCCAGGCCATTTTGTGCTTTGTAAGTTAAGGTTATTGTGCCCGATAGCTGATTGGCTGCCAGTGGAGCTGCTTTAGTAGGGGTGTAACGTGTGCAATAAGCTGCTCTTTCTTTCTTCCTTGTATACAAGTCATATTAGAGATGGCTAGGGCCTCCTCTCCTGACTTATATTCTCCTTTGAAAGCCGTATTTGATACTAAGGGATATCTCACACTCATGTTTGGCTCCTCTAGTCTTCAGAGAATATCCCTCCTGGCTATGAAGTGGTGTCTCTCCTGGAAGCCCTTAATGGGCCCCTGACTCCGTCCCCAGCCGCCCTCCCACTCCACGTCCTTGGTGACAACCATGTCTCAGGCATGCTCCCTTCCTATGGCAGTGATGGCCACCTGCCTCCCATACGGACCTTGTCCCCTCTCGAACGCTTGTCGGATTGTGGCAGCCAAGGACTCAAGCTGAAGAAGAGTTTGTCTAAGTAAGTGACTAGCTGCGGTCTTCCTCCTTTGCCACATTCACTCTTCTGTAAGCCACAAATTCTAGTACTTGCTCAACTTGCCTACTCTCCTTGTTACAGCTGCCATTCCAGTCTACCAAGCTCAGGGATGGGAAACGTCTTCAGGTCTCAGCCTGAAGCAGCACCATCTTTGCAGAATCTGCTGTCACAGTGGGAGGAGGAGTGTTTCTTCATCTGTAAATCCTCCTCAAAGCACAGTTTGGCTCATAAATGTGGCACACACTTTATTGTAACCAGAAGGGAGATGGAAATGGGAACACACCCAAAACACTGAGATTTGGGGTATGATCAGAGGGCATTCCACTGTGGAGATGGGCTGGTTTGCTCCTTTTTCTGATCACCATACAATGTAATTGCTGGAATGAGCCAGCCTGTTCCCAGAGCTTTCCTACAAACATTGTTCTGGGACTCTGTCAGGAGCTTGTACCTGTTTGGTGCAGGTGGAATCTTTTGGTTTGTTTCCAGTAGGTGTGGTCACTGGAAACGAACCAAAGTGAGCTTGGGGCTATCAAGGCTCCTTCCACTGACAATTTCCTGCAGCATGAAGTGGTTTAAGAAGACAGACAAATTAGACACTTCCTAAGCTGCTCTATGGATAAGGAGAAGAAATTTGGGCAGGGATGGGAGGACTAGAAGAAACGGCAAGGAGGACACCTGTGGCTCACAGTCCAAATGTTATTCATCCACCATCTAGCTAGTTCATGAGCAAGGTGCTTTATGTGGTGACTTGTAGGTCTTTAGGAATTTCCCAGCTCTCTATTTGATTTCTGCTAGAAAGATGGCATCTTTCTTCTCAACAGGTCTATATCCCAAAATTCCTCAGTATTGCATGAAGAGGAGGATGAGAAGGCCTGCAGTGAAGCTGAAATCCAAGTTTCTCGGAGAAAGTCTCCTTGTCCTCAAGAAGAGGTGATCATTTATCTGAAAGGTCTTAGGTCCATTGTTCACTCATGATGGCTGGGCGTCTACCCTGGAGGCCAGTTGACCAAAACATGAACTGGGAGGGAATTCTGCCAAGCTCAGGAAAAAATGCCAGAGGCTCAGAACAGCTCCCCTCGAAGGACACATGGGCTTTGCAACCATGGAATCCTTTTCAGGCTCAGATTAAAACCTAGAGACTTCAGTGGCTTCCTTGCTTGGTAAATGGTTTGCCAGGTGAGCCTTGAATAGTCTCAGAAGACTGATCTAAACTCCCTTCTCTGTGCCCGAATCTCCCAGATCAATCCTGGCTTCATTTGGATCAAGCTGAAAGTAGCTCAGGCATCTAATTTGCACAAACTGGGAAATGACAGTGTTTTCTTTGTCTTTCAGGAATGTGGTGTGACACCCGAGAGTGAAAACCTCACTTTATCTTCCTCGGGAGCAATAGACCAGTCTTCTTGTACAGGGACGCCTCTCTCTTCTACCATCTCTTCCCCAGAAGGTACACTCAGAAAGATTACTTGCTGTAATTCTTGGAAACATTGCACCGGAGCCTCCTTGCCAAGCTTCTTAAGAGTTTTCTTCATCCTCCTTTTACTCAATTTGCATCTCTTGCTTGGTAGAAGGAGGATCTTTATGGATAGAACATCAGCCCAATGTAGACTGCAAAATTCACATCAAACATGTTATGTCATCTCACCAGACTCATTTTTCAAACAAGCTACTTAGTTCACCTGTTTCTCTGGGAAATTTATTAATTACATAGTGGTTCCTCCTATTGGCAAAAAACCCTGTTGGAGAATACTGCATGCACAATGGCATGCATTTTTGCTATCTGCTGGCTATTGGTTGCATAACCAACCATGCAACTGGCTGCCTGGCTAGAGGACGTACAGGATGGACAACAGCTAGCCAACCGGACACCTCCATTTGCTGATGTAGTTGCTGTTACACGATCATACTGTGATAGGAATCTGGCCACTGTTAAAGTTTTGGGAAGCAGCACAAATGGAAACCTAAATAAATTAATCAGAAGGGATTGTGCTGAGCTGATTGTTGGCAAACTGTCCAAGGATGTATAAGTTGATGTCAGATGCAATGATGGGAAGGAGAAAAAGTCAGATAACATAATCAGAAATGAAGGAAGAATGCATTTGTTTGGGACAGGGATCATTGGGTTAGGTCTTGGAAATTATTTCAAAGCTTTGCTAGTTTGTGGGTGTTTATCCTGCCTTTCTACCAAAGGGCACATAAGGCAGCTGACTGTGAAACAGGACGAAGAGCCACAGTGAGCGTGCTGCTTTGCAACCAGGACTCCTGACCATGCTTTGTCTTCCCCCTCCTCTCTCTCCTTAGATCCTGCTAGCAGCAGTCTGGCACAGTCTGTCATGTCCATGGCCTCCTCCCAAAGCCAGCACTCCGAGATCAGCACTGACACCATGTCTTCCATGTCAGGCTCTTACGTAGCTCCTGGCACTGAGGAGGAGGGAGACATGGCCCCATCCCCTGCTGCTGCCAGTGCAGCCCCTTCAGAAGGAGATGTAAGTATGGGAAGCTGATCGAGGGGCCAGGGACCAAAAGTATGGCATTTGGGGGACGAGGGTAATAACAGATGCCTCCAGCAAAAGGGACCACTGTCCAAAAGTGTGTTTGTACAACTTACGTACACACAGACATACAACATACACTGCTTTTTTAAAAAAATCACCATTTGACAATACAGTAATTGATTTATTGGATGGAACCCAGTAGCGTTCGTATGTATCTGATGTCCAAGATGGTGGCGACAGCAGCAGCAGCAGCAGCAGAAGGAGCTGTGATTGTACTTACTGCCCTGTTGGATGTGGCCAGGTAGAGTTGCCAGCCACACATGTCTCATTCAAATGCAGATTGAGAAGAAAGGTATCAGGGAGATGAGATATGTCAGAGTTGAGAGTACTAATGCAAATTAAGCCTGCCTGTCAGGAGATTTGGTATTATGTGTTCATGCTTCTACCTCCTCTTTCTCTTCTCTTAGTCAACCCCTGTTGAATCTCCGGATGCAAACTTTGTCAGTATCTCAGCTGAGGAGCGAGATGCAGAGGTAAACCTCCATGTGTGAAAACCCATATTACATCTGGCAATTGAAGGGGAATTGTGTTTTCAGCTTGCCTGTCAAATTTTGTTTTGCTCCAAAAGAAAACAGCAAAATAAATAAATAATTTAAATTTAAATTCAAATTTGATTGGAAGCTGCTGGACAAAACAACACACTGTATTTAGAAATGATATGGAATTGGGTGTGTGTGTGTTGTGTTGTTATAGTCGTGACCAACTCTTTGTGACCCCGTGTCCATGGAGTTTTCTTGACAGGAATACTGGAGTGGTTTGCCAGTTCCTACTCCAGGCACCTACAGCACCTGGTATTCCCTGGTGGTCTCCCATCCAAGTACTAACCAGGGCCAACCCTACTTAGCTTCCGAAATCAGGCGAGATCGGATGTGCTTAGGGCATCTAGGCAGCACTATGGAATTGGGTAACTAGGATTTATTCCAGAGAGGAGTAACTGGGGAAGAGCAGGGTCCCAAACGAGGAGGAACCCATCCCAGAACACAGAGTTGCTGAAAGAAGCCATTTGTAGCTCTGAACCATGGGATGCACACAGTATTCTGAATCGATAACAGAGAAGTTTGGCCAGGATCATCTGGATCTTTACAGGCCCAGCCGTTGGTGGAGCATATTACTGTTACTGTTCTTTTATACCCAGACAGGACAAATGCATGCTGATTTAGGCATCAGTTAGTCTGAACTCCAAGGCTTATCAGCTTCCCGGGTGGGTTTGGATGGTCAAAAATGCATTCAGCTGCATTTGACAGAGAGGTTGCGACATTTTGGTTTACCTAATTAAGCATCAAAAAAGTTACTTTGGTCTAGCATTTCCACTTGAATCCTTCCATTATCTTGATGATTGCTGGAAGGTTGTGTGAGCCAAGTAGAGATTTTGGTCCAACGGACCACACCTTAGTTCTGAGACTCAGTGATATGGTGCATTATATTGGAAGTGGGGGGAGTTTGCCTATGGGGAAGCATCCAAACCTCTAGTTGTGTATAGTCTGAAAGGATGCAGAGAGCAAACACTGCATGACAACTGTTTTCCCTTCTACATACTGCCTATGCCACGGGGAAAATTCATAGCAAATAATCTTTCCTGCACCCACTGATATGGGTGGGAGGGACTTCAATTCCAGTATGTCCCTTTATAAGTCTTCCTCAAGCAGGAACAGTCCTTTAGATTCACAGCTGTCATCTTTTTTTCCTTTCTTTTTTTGGCAGGGGAATGATGTCATGGAGGAAGAGGATGACTCTCCCACACAGGAAGATGGTAACACGGAATGGGCAATATCTCCTAGTTCCATGTTTGGGTTATGTCGCATATCTCCGTGGCACTGTTCACAGTGTTGCTATGGGAAGAGCAAGGCTGAGTGCGGTGTTCTGGTAGCTGGGTTGAGCTTTGGTCTTTGAAGGTGCATGCATGTAGGAGGATTAGGAGATGGACGTCTACTCTTTCGTCAGATTCAGAGCTGTGGGCGAAAGCAGTCACACCAAGGCATTTAGTGGCTTTCCCAATACATTTTCTCTGTGTGTGTGTCATGATGAAGATGTATATATATATAGGGTGTTGCTTCACTCCCATCTGATTTTGGTCCAGAAGCAAAAACCAGTTTGGAATAAGAGGGCATCTTTTATGCTCCCCTTTTCCCCTCCAGTCATCTCCTTTATTCCAAGAATAGAACTGAGTGAGGTAGTGAGGGAAGGATAAAAAACAACAACAGCAAGCCAACTGGGGCTGTGAAAACTCCTTCAAGTTAGTTAGATGCCATTCTCTCCTGAGATTTTACATTGGAAACCAGTTGTTGCTTAAAGAATGAAGTATCACTTGGGGAAGGTAACGCATCCTTAGGCCAAATCTTGCTCCCAGTGCCTGTAGCCACTGGGTCGGATCCAGAGGTGACAGGGATGAGCAATGTATGGCAAGCAGCCCAAGGGCTGCCTGGCGATCCTGACTCTGTGCTAGCTCCCTTCAGCCCCTTGTGGGGTTTGGTTCGGTGTTCTCAGAAGGTCTGATGAGAGGTTCTCTCTGTAGTGGGGAAGAAACGCGGCCCAAATGGGCTTCCCCAAATTCCTTCCTTAGTGTTAGAAAAATAAGTAAAACTCTTCACCTGACAGATGTTTTCAATTTCTTAAGGGGCAGCTCTCACTCCACAGGGGTGACTTGCTGATTCACTAAATATCTCCCACAACCCTGAGAACCTCTCCCTTGAATTTAAAAAGTACAGTGCTACCTCAACTTACAAATTTAATCTGCTCCGAATGCATGTTCTTAAGTCGAACTACAGTACTCTTAAGTTGGGGTACCCATCTCAAAAATCGAAAAAATAAGTTACAAAATAATTTTTTTTAAAAAAAATGTAAGTTGAGGGGACCATAGCTAAAATTTGTAAGGTGGCAGTAAAATGCCAACAGTTTTCCGCTCTTAAGTCAAGCTGCTCTTAAGTCAGGGTACCACTGTAATTGTGAGGTCCTCCTGGGCATGATAAGGCAAAGAACTTTATAGTAAGAAAACAGGATTCTTGAGGTGAAAGTTGAAACCTGCTCACTTAAGGTTTATTTTAGAAGAGGAGTGGATAATTTTGGTGGGACTGGGGGGCCAAATCATCACTTTCTTGAAAATTAAAAACAGGAAGTGACTGGACACCTATTTCCAGCTGTATATATATATATATATGGTTTGCAAGGGAGAAGTAGGTTCTGAACATGGAAGGGATTAAGCCCTTGTCCTCGCTCTGAAAAAAAGCAACAGGAACAAAAACCCAAATTCAAATATTCACTTTTCCCCAAATTTTATTATATTTACCTGTTTATTTTTGTCTCTGGGGGATTGTTGGGGGGGTTTACAAGTGGACCACAGGCCACAGTTTGCTCAAGCATATGTTGGTCAGCAGTAAATGAAACATGATCATTAGTTGCAGAACTTCTGCTTGTTGCAGAGTGGCCCTGAGATACTGATGCATTTGTGTTGTTGGGCTTTTTTCTTTTCTTTTCCCTGTTTAACAATCCCCAGCAAGAATTGTACCACATTTACCATTGACAGAAGAAAACGGCTGTTTGCTCTTTAACATACCACCAGTTCGTAGCTGATAGATGGTGACCTATCCACCCATCCCCCATCTTTTATAATCTTAGAGCTGCAGAGCTGGAAGGGACCTTATGGGTCATCAAGTCTAGCTCCTGCCAGGGAGGCCCAGAGGGGAACTGAACTCCCAGCCTTTGGCTCTACAACTAGATGCCTAAACCACAAAGCTATCCAACAGTTCTTTTTTTCCTCACTAAACAATCTTTATACCTCTTGGTAAACAGCTGCCAGGTAGCAAGTCCCCTTTTAGACAAAAGGTCTATGGCAGTGTTGGTGAACCCATATCCCGAGTACCAAAGGTGGCACGTGGAGCCCTTTCTGTGGGCACCCGATATCGCCCCTTCACAGCCACCTGTATTCAGGTTAAATTGCTATATTGGCACTTTGTGAAAAATTAGTGGGCTCTGAATCACAGTTTGGGCACTTGGTCTCTAAAAGGTTCGCCATCACTGCTCTATGGGCAGCCCTCAAGACGTAATGATGCCATTTCCGTGGGCCAGCAGATGACACAATTTCTTCTTCCTGTTCGGCTCTGCTTCCCACATCCAGAGTTTCTGCTGTAATGCCATTTGTGCTCTGGAGATCCCAGTGGTCTCGCAGGCTTACCTCCTACAGAGCAATCATGCAGCAGAAGAGTTTGGCTCCGCCTCAACAGGCCTGTCTGTTAATTAGTCAAGCCAGTGCTCTTGGCTGTATATCAGTTTTTCCTCCTAGTAATCACTTAATAAGTAGTTCTGAGAAGTTCTGTCACTCATAAGAAGGTATTCTGAAATTTCAGGTAATTGAAGCCTTTCTTACAAGTCAGAAGGGAGGGACCCTTTTATTTAGAAGTCTTGGAACATTGTTTTGGTGTCCTTGGCATAAGCCTTATGGCACAGGGGTTAAACTGCTGCACTGCAGGTTGATCTGTGCTCATGACCTGAAGTCTAATCCCAGGTAGCCATCTCATGGTTGGCTCAGCCTTCTGCATCATTCAGTTGTAAACTGTCCAGAGAGTGCTTTAAGCACTATGGGGCAGTATAGAAGCAACACATTTTGTTTTGTTTTGGGTCTGACTATTTTTTGCTTTGGGTCTGACTATTCTTGTAGCTGACAGGAGAGGGTGTCCAGACCAGGGTAGGTCATCTACACGGTTTGCATAATACAGAGCTTGAAAATGACAGGTTTTGGACTATAATTTCCAGAAACCCCAAGCCAGTGTGGTTAGGAGATTCTGGGAGTTACAACTGAAAAAGAAAGAAAGAAAGAAAGAAAGAAAGGGTGTGATTACATTGGTTAAACAAAAATACTGGAAATACTCTGGATTTTGTATGGTCCCATTCACCCCACCCCCACCCCCTTGACCACATGTTGGAAAAGGAAATGCAAATCAGTCTGGGGTTTCTCCCCTGCCCAAACAGTAGTTTTTTCCTCTACTGCTGTGGCTTTTTATGTTTTTTTAATTAATCCATTTGCATCAGTTCAGGCAGTGTGATCATTTGATTCAATGACAAAAGCTGCCATGCCAGCACAGACTTGGTGGAACAGCAAGCAAAGCAAACCACATACAAACAAGGTTGCTCAGGAAGCATTAGTTATATGAAAAAAGTAAGGACTCTCTCTCCATTGGCTTATTTTTGAAACCGCTTGATGTCAGCACTGTTGCACTAGAGCTCCAGGACTCCCCCCCCCCCATAACAAGTATAATGAGAGAATGAAGGGAGAGGAAGAAACTTTTATTTACAGTTTATTAGGACCCTAGCAACAGTGTCTCGTGCATAGCTGCAAGAGAGCTGCAAAGGCGGCTTTCCTCCTCTCCCTGTGTGGTCACAGTGCAAAGAGACATGTGGAAACTCAAATTCCCCAATGCAATTTGACAGCAATAAATCCCTGTTCATTTTTCTGTGCTTATCAAAACACCCATATTATCAACTATATGTATCTGTTATTGTTTCAATTGGGTTTTTTAAAAGTGCCTGATTAAATTTGGGCTTGAACATTAAAATAACACAAAAACAATGCCATTTTGCTTCAGCCAGAACTTGTTAAATTAAATGTAGTTATCAATCCAGTTGCAATCAAGGCAATTTTATGAGCATGGTAGCCTGGAATATATCAGCCATGAAGTCTGCTGGCTTCATGGCTACATACTGGCTACATAGGAATGTGAGAGCTTCCCTTTTTGTACAAGGGCTCTTTTTTATGTAGTTTAAAAATATGGAACTGTTTAGATAGCAGTTTACAAGTGGGGTAGCTGTAATTAGAACTGAAAACACAATGGAGTGATACTATCCAGAAAAGTCCTTCCATTTTGGACATAACTGAAGAAGCAGATGAAAGAATCCAAGGCAATATCACTTTCTGCTTTTCACCCTCTCACAGCATGCAGAGGTACACCTTAGGTCCTTAAATTAACTTTTTGCCAATTTAACTTCCATTGCCTCTTTTAGGAGGTTTTGGGGACTTGAAACTTTTTTGAGGATGCGTAGAGTTCTGTCAGAAATTCTTGACTCCTCCTCAAAGAATTACCAAAAACCCAGGGATAGCAGAGTACAGCAACACACCTATTTTGTTCTTCCGTTAAAAATAATTAATGTTTTAAGTACAGTGTTTTAACCTTTCTGTTGTGTTGTACTTGCTGGGGAAGCAACAGTTTTGTTGCCTTTGCGTTAGAGGATGCCTTGGCTTTGTTTTCTGTTTTTCCAGCATTCATATAATGTCCTCTAAAGGACTCAAGGCTTGGCAGAATTAAAGGAGAAAAAGGCATACATACAGCAGTTCAAAAGCATGACCCGGAGAATGCCTTGAATATCTTCTTTTGTCTAACCTTCCCCTGCTTCTCTGTAACCTGTCTTTTGGTGCCTGCTTATTTATTGCCTTCATGGACAAGGTTAGATATCCTGTACTCCATTAACCTTCCCTCAGGAGTGACAGTTATCTTGAAACAAGGAAGGAAAATGGAGGACGTAGAGGAAACCAGTCAGGATGGCTTGATGCCCACACATCCCAACGGAATGCTTTATTGTCCACTCTCTACCTGTTAGCTGGTGTTCAGGTTTTCTCTTGCTCCTTCCCAATTCCCCACACCAAGTGTTACCTCGTATATCCATTATTGTAAGGAGGAGAAATAATTATCAAAGGCCCGTCCCCTCTCTAACTACGTTAACTCCTTTGCAGGCCAAAGGACAGGCGCATACCTAGGTATGGAGTGTGACAATAACAATGACATTGGCAACGCAAGCGTGAAAGCTCTGGACAATAAGGTGTGCTCTGAGGCCTGCTTACCTGGTGAGTGGCAGTCTGCTGAACATGAACTTGGTGGGGTGGTGGGAGGAAAATATCTTGCTTAACCCCAGCCCTCCCCAGATAACCGTCTTGTCACAGTCAGTGGCCAGGACGTTAATATTTACCGTGTACATACAGACACCCAACACGTAGTAATAAGGAGCAAGGACCACGTTGTGCTCTAGCTTCTTCCTAATCATTAATTTTTCTCCCCTTTTTGCTTGCCCTGGCCTCATTCACACTACAGTATAGCCATACATTTTAGATTTTTTTTTCTGCCTTTGAAGCAAATGACTTTCCGTTTAGGCTGAACCAACCTCTGGTGATAGACCCTGGAAGTCATTTCTCCTTGAAATCCCTGGTCATTTCCTTCTGTTTGGGGATAGAGTGATATATGCTGCACAAGCTACCCTGAGGCGTCTAAACTAACCTCTGTCTCAGGTGTGGTGAAAGCCCCCCTCCACCCCACCCCACTGACAGCAATGAAGGAAGTTTCAGCCGCCAGTCCTGCTGGTTTCCCTCTTCACTTTAGGCAGCAGAATGTCTTGGCCTGGCTCTGAATCCTAGATAGGCCAATATAAACACGGGACCAAGATTTCAGCAAGTCTTGGCTATTCGCTCTTGTTTGTTCCACAAGAGGATCTAGTTCATATCACCTATTTTATGCAATCATGGACCATACCCTTCAGATAAGATGAAACTTTCCAGTTCCATTAAAAAAAACATGTAGTTCAGGAGCCATTGGCAAAGCTGAGTCATGAACAGATGTGAACACAACTCAGATTAAACCTTCTACTTGCATTCCCCACCTGACGTTGATACTGACCGTGGGTGTGTCTTTTCTGTGTCTTGCTCCTTCATTGATCTTGTGTCCCACTGGATTTCATCAATGTGAAAGTTCATGTTCACTCTACGCCAGCGCAGTTCTTATTTGGTTTTCCCTTCACCCATGCTTCAATCCCTTCCCTTTCTCCCCCAATTGGCTGAATGGCTGGAAATATTTACTGACGGCCAAGCTAGGGGGGTCTAGATGAAACTGAAGCACAGGATGCGGTGGGGGAACAGAGTTGTTATTTGTGGGTGTGAACACTGGCATTCCTGAATCAAGATTACCGAAACGTAAACAAATTGCAGTTCTGGTGTTCAAAACTGCATTCATAATTGCGTGCCAGTCCCATTGAAATGTGTGGGGCTTTCATAGCTGTATTCTGCAAAAATGGGCACCATTCTAAATCCCCCTGATCCATTAACCTTTTATATATTTAACTTCCACTGGCTTCAATGGGTACCCCCACCTTCTCTGCTTTATAATCCAAATCAGCAAAGGTGAAAATATATTAGACCCTCCAGCCCATGTCAGTAAATTTGTTCTCATTTGCAAAACCACCGCCACCCAACCCTTTCTGGCTTAAGTTTGCTGAAGCCTCAAGCCTCTAAATCTAAGATACATTTAAGAATCTTTCTTGGTTGGTCTCCTCTGGAAGGGAAGAGCTTTCTTAACCACCTTCTCTTCCTTGCATCGCTGCTCAAAAGCTTTCTTTCACCGTCACTGTCATCCTGTCCCTTGCTTATAATTTATTCCACTTGGGAAATTTTATCATTAATCCAGGCTTTGCATTGGGACGGCATGTGCGCCAGCAGATAAGAGACCGTATAACAATAGTAACCAATGCCATCTTTCTTCTGGGGCAGGAATTATTTAAACCCAGCTATACGCAAGGTGATTTGGAGCTACAAGGAGAAAATAGGGCACCGTATTTTGTCCTTGTCATCTTAAAGCCTTCAAGTGATGTGACATCGTGTAAAAAAGATGAAAGCTGGAGAAAATTCTAACTAAAAAGCCTGTGAAGTACAATTTAGTGCCTATCCATGAAACTTCAGACTGTTATCTTTACGCTGGGAAACATTTAGAATTTTGCTTCACTTGAGCCAATAAGCTTTGGTTAGCTGTTAGTACTGCTTATCACACAGACTGCATGAGAGTTTGGCTCCAAATGGGATGAATTGGAGGGCAGTTGAACAATTAACAGCAAACCTCCCATGGCCCGCCCCCATATCTTGAAGTAGCTGCTGAAAGCTTAGAATCCCCAAAACTGGGGTTGACTCACTTTTCCCATTTCAGATAATAATATAGGTCACCAGGATGCATGCAACAAAGGACTTCTTGCATCATTCTTGTGACTTACATTATTTGAAATGTGTCCACATTTGAAAAGTGGGTAAGTATTAAAACAAAAACAAAAAATGACTCCAACAAGTTTTAGAACAGTGGTGGTGGAACTACCACCTCTTCAAAAGAAGAAGAGCAATAACTCCTGCACAACGTAGTTTGCAGCTATGCCTGTTTCACATAGCCCAGCACTTAGCAATGCTAAGCTGTTTAGTCAGTGTGTAGAATAAGGAATAGCTTTGCCTAGATGCCCTAAGCACATCCAGTCTCGCTTGATTTCAGAAGCTAAGCAGAGCCAGCCCTGGTTAGTACTTGGATGGGAGACCACCAGGGAATACCAGGTGCTGTAGGCGCCTGGAGTAGGAACTGGCAAGCCACTCCAGTACTCCTGCCAAGAAAACTCCATGGACATGGAGTCACGAAGAATTAGTCACGACTGTAACGACACAACGCACACATGCAGAATAAGGAATAACTAACTGTAAGCAACAGCTTAGTACCAGGGCAAACTTCTTTTTCAAGGCAGGGTTTTTAAAAAAATAATGAAGTGTAGGATCCATTTCAAATTCCCCTGAACTAGTACATATAACAACCTTTAGAAAACAGTGTATCCCTCTCCAGCCCGCCCCCTCCCCCGCCCCAACACACACACACCCCACACACTTAGGGCAAATACATTTCTCTACTAGTGGATATTATTGTGTTGTGTTTTTTCCAGTAATGCCATCCTCCCCCCTGACAGAAAAAGCTGCAAATGCCTGTCTTGGTGTGCTTCCTGAAATGAATTCAGGATGTCACATTTTTATTTGTTTCCTTATAATGCAAAACATTTACATGGAAAACTGGGAGTAGGTCATGAGAGCCTTTTTTTTCCTGACCAGTTCCATGTGGTGTGTGTGCATGCTTACTTTTAAATATATCCCACCTCTTGTTTTGTCACACGCACAAAAAGTAGTGAGGAAGCATATTTCTATGGGAATCTTGGCGTGGAGCCTGGCTTGTCCTAGAGCCAGGCCTTGGTCTCTGGACTCAAGAATTTTGTTGGATGATAATCACACCCTTCCTTTGCGCCCTCTCACCTCTTTACTTGTTAAGATATTTCCTAGCATTGCTCACAATATGTATTGAGACCTAGGAGCTGAAGTTGGACCATAGCAGCCCTGTGGAATAAATTGGGCATGGAATGGGCTGCCACGAGATGTGTTTTCCCTCTTTCTAGCTTATATACCCTTCTGATGGCTGGGCACTCACAGGAATTTCCACACATTGCCCGCCCCCCACTGCCTTCATTGTATGGGTGCCAACAAGCCAAGCAAAACAAAATTCTCTTAACATATATGAGGTTTTAGCCCCGGTGCGTTCTTCAGCAAACCTCTACTTGTGCTTGACAGGCATCCAGGGAGCAGCATGTATCTGCCTCGGTAGCACACAAGTTCTACATAAAGCAGAATGGAGTATGATCCTTTGAATTGGCTTTCCCCAGATGCATGCAGGCTCTTGAAACCCTTTAGCGTATGGCTGCCGCGGTGCTATGTATGGCTGATCTGATGGCCGAGGTGCATTTCTGAAATTGTCCTCTAGTTTCCCCCACACTCCATTTTCTTCACTCCAGAGCCTTACCCATTTTAATGAACTGTCCTCTAGATGCATTATATTTGATGTTGTGAGTGGGCAGGTCTGCCTCTCTGCAGACTCTTCTGTTTTCTTGGGGTGAGTAGGCAGGTGGGTAGGAGGGCTCTTGATAGTATCCAGATAATGTGAATAGGTGCCAAGGTAAGTGCCATTAAGGAAAATGCTTGTTGCAAATTCTGACAACTCTGTTGGGTTTACTTGGAAAGGAAGGTAGAGTGGGAGGAGAAAAATCATTTCTTGGATGCCCGTATTATTGTAAGAAAACCAAACACAGAAAAGGGTTAATGTATATCGTACTTGTCAAATTTCCCTTCCAAATATGTCCAGGAGCATGGTCTTTCCTAGCACCACACACATTTTAATGGGATGGGGGAAAGCAATCAACCAATGCATGCAAACATGCATGTAAGCCCCATTCATATTTGAATTGATCACTAACGGTGCATGTTTTTTTTTTAATACACAGTATAAATGAGGCGGGTAAGAAGAGGAAAAGCAGGGGTACTTCATGGCAGTTTGCACAGTGGTGAACTGTTAAAACTGGCATGTTTTACTCCCTGCTGTAAATAAAGATCACATCTGAGCCACTTGCTCAGTGGGGTTGCCCAGCCATTGGCATACCATTTTAACGTCATAGGGAGTAAGTGGTGCTTTTTTCATATCAGGTAGACAGCAAAATGTGCATATGGTTATAGTCCCAGCTATGTTATTTTTGTCTTTCTGAGTCATAGTATCCCGGTTGCAAACAGAGCAAGCTTTGAGGGGCCTTGATTTCTGATTGGGAAATCAGTCAACCATAGTTATTAAGATGTATTAATTTTATGCTGTATTCTCAAAGCTGTTGTGCGCTTTCTGATAAAGACTGCATACAACCTGACCATTCTTTGCTGCATGACATATCTCTAATTAAATTGTCACATTTAGCATTGAGCCTGGCCTGAAAATAATGCATATGGCACAGGGTAATATTCACTTTTGTTTCCTTGGTTTTTTTGTGCAAAAGTTGAAGCTTACCCATGTCAGCCAGTGTTTTGTTCAAGATTTACACTTGCAGCCATCCATGGCAGCCCAACCAGGTCCTAAAGTCTGGTATGTGAGCAATATTTCCTCAGGTTGCCATCACAGTTTCTGCAGTTAGAATCCTTCATGCATAAATGTTGAAGATACTGGCTTTTACATTTGGAATATTTTGCTCCAGTATTTATATTAGAACTGACATAAACCACTTTGCAAATTCCAGTTAAATATGGGGTATACATTTTAATAAACAACAGAGATGTTCAGGCTCCAGATCTTCTTTGTGTCACTAGCCTATGAAAACTGCATCTATTTTATTCCATTTTCTGTGTCCTTGCCTTTTGGGGCCATGTCATGTGGATTTTATATTCATCTGCTAGTCATGTCATCCTGTAAAATGTGTATCGGTATTATATTATAACTTTAATCTCCCTGCAAGAAGCAGGCCCACGCTTCCTGGTTATAAATGTTTCTTCAGAACTGTTGAATTGGAATACTGAAAAATATTCTAGCTTGGCCCAGATGTGCAGTGTAGAAAACATTCTTGGTTCTTCTGTCCTCTTCCTGTTTTCTTTCTCTCTCAATTGCATGCATATTCATTTGTGTTGTCTGTCTGTTCTCTTGTTCACCGTTTGCTTTTGGTCTTCTCTACCGAACAGCTGCTGTTCCGGAGTCCTGCCCTATAAACATTGAGGAATAGGTATGAGATATGCAAAGTCCTATCTTGCTCATTTCTTCTGAGGGGAAAAAAGCAGATTTCAATTTTCAAGATCTTTAAACTCCTCTTAGGAATACAGTATCCTAGTGATCAAGTCGTTTGTCTCATAAATGTAGTGGCTCATGCTTCCTGAAGATGGAAAACTTCTCTTCTCTTCCAGTCCATGAAATGCCAACAGTCTCAAATAATTCTTTCCACCACATGCACAGAAGCAAACCAACAGAAGGGCAAGCTTTATGTACATTGATGTAAATCACTTAGGCAAGGGCTGTTCAACTTTGAACAGGCCAAGGTCTACTTTTTCCGGCCCAAAGTGCCTGAGGGCTACTACACTAAAACCTCTACTTACGAATTTTATCTGTTCCGAGCACGTGCTCATAACTAAAAACTTTTGTAAGTAGAGCAGCAGTTTCCCCTAGGAATGAAAACCAATTTAGCTGTTTGGGAAGGAACAGATTTCAATGCACCATGGCCCTTGAACTGCCCCGCTCGGATGAGACCGTGGGCTGGCTGACCCAGAACTTTGCTGGGGCAGTGGTGGTCCTTGGGATGTGGGATGGAGGGGTGGAGAACGTATCCCCTCACTTTTTTTATTAATGCTGGCGGGCTACATTTGAACCCTTCATGGGCTACCAGTAGCCCGCGGTCTACCTGTTGGGCAGGCCTGACTTAGGGAAAGCAAACTCTGGAGATCAGGATACATTGGCCATGTCTATGTTTGTAATTTTAGTGACTGATTGTAGCTTTCTGGCCACTTTTTCGATACCAGGTTTTCAAAAAGTATGTGTCTTTTCTCTTATGTTCAGGGAAGAGGCACTTCCAGAATGGAAGCAGGTTAGCTCAAAAGAAAACTTTTCCTTGTTAACCTGGATATTTTTTTGTCAAAGGATGCACTGTTCTCTGTCCTGTAATGCTGGCCCTAGAATTAACACATGTAAAGGAACACTGTGTGAGTAACGTCCCATTGTTTGGCCGAAGTAGTCAACTGCCCATGTGGGATATTCAAGGATAAAGACTGAAGCTTTTCCAGAATTTGAGTTTCATTGATAACTCCATTTTTAAAAAAAATCAGATTAATAAATAACTATTGAAGACTTTCCCAAAAATAAAGGGAACAAAGGCAATTAGAAGCTGCCATCCATAGATACTACATAGTGGACAATTTTGGCTTCTGGAATGAGCAAGGAAGGAGAAGGGATTGCACTGAAAATCAAAAGCTCGCTTGATTTGAGAGTTACAATTTCTTGTTTCCCAAAGTCAATAAAATGAGAATATGGAATGCACAAGCAACCTATAGCACAGACACTCTTGTACACAGAATGCAATATAAGAGCCTTTCTGCAACTTCTGTTTCACGCCAGTCAATAGTTTATCTGATGAAAAGAAAGGAAAACCGAGTCAAACAGTGCAAATATAATGAGAAATATAAGCACAGAAAATAAATTCAGGCGAGATCTGACATAAGAGATCAAATAAAACACGTAATCCCAATGACTAAAACCTAGTTCCAACAAGAGGCCTTCTTTGACCAACACAGCTAGGCTGCATGGATCCACTCCATTAAAGCTACAAGAAAACATGCACAGTTAAAAAGAAAGTAAACATTCCATGTAAACGTTATGAGCGATGGAAACTAAAATTGAAAACATGGTGTCAATATAAACACATAAAGTTATAATAAGTGGTTATAAACACAAAGTCTATGTGATCCTATTGATTCATATAAAAGACACATAATAGGTAGTCCGTCATTCAGGGAAAGCTTGTCAGAAGAGAAAGGTCTTTGCCCGTTTCCAGAAAGACAACAGTCAGCATTAACTCCAAAGGTCCTAAGTAGCTTTGAGCACAACTACTGGCTAGGCTAGGGGGCTTCTCCTGTTATGAAGCAGCCTCATCTTTGAGGTGTCTCCAGTTAGCATAATTCCATTTTATGAGTGTTGCCTATGGTGTAGAGAACCAGTCAAGAGCTTTCTGGGTTGAGGGCTTGTGCTTCCTTAACTGGATTTTCTGGAAAAGACAAGAATGCTGAGAAAGATTGAAGGCAGCAGTGAAACAGGAAGATCAAATACGAGATGGAATGATTCCCTAAAGGAAGCCATAGGCTTGAGTTGTAAGAGTTGAACAGGGCAGTTGAGGGCAGAGCATTTTGGAGCTTGCCCATTCATAGGGGTCATTATAAGTCAGAGGTGCCTCAACGGCATATAATAGCAGCAATTCTGGAGGTATGTCATACATCTTTATGAACTGAGTTTCACCAGTTACTTAAGACATGCCTCTTCATTCAGGTCTCTACATCCTCTTGGCACTGCCTGAGAGATTCCTGAGCTTTCTGTTTTTATTAATAGTCACTGGCATGTCTGTGAAGATTCTCAGTCATCCAGGTGAGGTTAACTGGAGGTTGAGTCATAGCAACTGGACTTCTTTTCTTGAGGGAGAGAAACGGACGTTTTGCTACTCATCCAAGCAGCTTCCTCAGTCTGAGGGAATTTAGTGGCAAGACCTCTAATTTATAGTTCACCTTGATTTCACACACCAGGGTGATGGAAAAACCTAATGTGGAGGCAGACCAAATTGATAACTATAGGCTTGTTACCAATATTTCCTATATGAGCAAGGTCCTGGAGAGGGTGGTGGCAGACCAGCTCCAGGGTCTTCTGGAGGAAACAAACACCCTCAGTCCTTTTCAGTCAGGCTTCAGGCCGTGCCATAGTACGGAAACAGCATTGGTCGTCCTGCATGATGACCCTTTGAGGGAGTCCAACAGGGGCAAAACGTCCCTGTTGGTCCTCCTCAATCTCTCAGTGGCCTTTGATACTGTCAACCGACTGCGGTATCCTCCTGGGTAGGCTCCTTGAGTTGGGGATCGGAGGCACTGCTTTGCAATGGTTCCCTTCCTTCTTGGAGGACCATCCCCAGTGAGTAAGTTACACTGCTCCCACAGGCCTCCTCTCCTACCCACCCTCTTCTATTTATGCGAACCTTTTAATCTTTTTTTAAATTTTTTTTTGGAGCCTGTGTGTTTCCCTGCTTTCAAAAGACTCATAGAATGCCCCTCTTGACCAAAGCTTATTGTTAAAAGGATGTTTTGCTAATCACCCCTTTCTTGCGCCCCTCCTTTCTCACGTATGTACACACACACACACACACACACACAAGGATTTCTTAATGAAATCCTTGATGCAATCCCGAAGCTCTTTTGAAGAAGTTAATTGCCTTGTTAAGCACATCACTATGCTGAAGGCACAGGACGCTGTTTTTAGCTTCTTGAATGCAAATGTAATGTCTTGGGGCCAAATCAAGTTAAGGCATAGGGAAAACATACTTAGTTGCTTCCTCTACTAAATGAAAACTCCATCTTACGCCCAGTGGTGTTTTACAACCATGGTTTCCATTAAAGCAAAAAAAGGGTAGCTCCTTTTCAATTCATGCCATTAAAGTCAATAGCACAATTTACTGTTTATAACTTCACAATGATAAGGGAAGTAATACAGTACTTGGGGTATTTCTCGACCATGACTTATTCAGTAGGTCAATAATAGGGATGGTGTATTTGGTTAAAATGTCCCAATTTATCAAACCTTTGAGAGACAAGCAACATTACAGAGAACCCATCGTTAGCAGACATCATGCTTGATTCAGGCACTCGGGGTCTCCGAAATCACACTTCCAACTGGTAACTGGTTTGGCTCCTGGAAAACCAACCATGAAATGAGCTGTTTTGCAAACAAGGGGAGGTGAGAAACATTTTTCCTATGGCAACCATGCAATTTCAACAGTGCAGAAGTTTACTTGTCATGATAGCAGGTTTTCAGTCACATATCGTTCAGCCATGGCAGAAGATCAACTCAAGCCAGCATTGCTCTAGTTATGCTCCTGTAGCTCCTAGGTTGTTTGGCTGGGATCTAGATGACAAATGGAGAGTACTGAAGGTGTAGAATGGTGGGGTGGGGTGGCTCAGCGGACTAAGGCTGTTACTTCACGAGCCGCTCGCTTCGCGGCAAGCCGTCATTTCTGTGCGAACCGATCGCTTCAGTCCGCACGCTCCTCCTTTTTGGCTGCGACGTCACCCCGACCACGCCCCCTTTAGCGTGCTCCAACCGGGGTGAGTGATTCCCCTGGCGGAGGACGGGAATCTTTTCGCTTCGCATCTCGCTTCGCTCCCAACGTCACATGTGGTCTCGGTTTTTGGCTTTTATTTCAAGTTTTTTTAAAAAAATATTCAAACAGGGATATCGATGCATCGCTATATTGTTTTATCGCTTTGCGCTGTTACTTCCTCGCTCAAGTAGCAGCGGCGGCGGCGGCGGCGGCGGGCGCAGGAGGAGCCGCTGCTGCCTCGCCCGGCCAGAGCAGGGCACCCGGGGCAGGCAGCGTGCAAGCGGCGGAGGGCGGGCGGCTGTGCCATGCGGGGCTCCCCCCGAGTAGCGGCGGCGGCGGCAGCGGGGGGCTGCCAATGATGCCAGGAAACAAAACACAGGATCGTACAGTAACCACGCTCTGTCGTGAATGACAGCCAAGCATTGATGCATCGATATGCCGAGTAAATTTTTTTTAAAAAATAAAAGGAGAGTGGAACCGGACGTTGCAAATCAGCTTTCTAATTCGAAGGGAGCAGGTGAGGTAGTAATCGATTCGGTCCCAAAAATGCCCCGCGTGAGTACAGAGAAACAGGGGTGGGAGCGAAGGGAGACCACGTGACCACCACGTGACCGCCTCCGAATTCAAATCGAAGGCAAGGTCAATTCGAAGCGAGGCACCTCGTGAAGTAACGGCCTAAGGCTCCAAAAACTGTTGCTGCAAAGTCGGCAGCTCAGCGGTTTGAATCCCGGGTGCCACGCAGCAGAGCGATCTCCTGCTGATAACCCCAGCTCCTGCCAACCTAGCAGTTTGAAAGCATGTAAATGCAAGTAGATAAATAGGTACCACCATAAAAAGCGGGAAGCTAAAACAGTGTTTCCTTGCAGCCATGCTGGCCACGTGGCCATAGAATTGCACAACACTGGCTCTTTGGCTTGAATACAGAGATGAGCACCGCCTCCAGAGCCAGACACAACTAGCTCGCATGTGCAGGAAGGGAGGAACCTTTACCTTTTTTACCTATAGTTCAGCTCTCTGAACCTTCTCCCATGGCAGAAAATCAACTCAAGTCAGTATTGCTCTAGTTATGCACCTGTAGCTCCTAGGCCAGCGTTGAAAAACCTATGGCACAGGTGCCAGAGGTGGCACTCGGAGCCCTTTCTGTGGGCACCCGACATTGCCTCTTTACAGCCACCTGTATTCAGGTTAAATGGCTGTATTGGCACTTTGCAAACAATTAGTGGGTTTGGAATCACAGTTTGGGCACTTGGTCTCTAAAAGGTTCACCATCACTGTCCTAGGTTGTTTGGCCGGGATCTAGATGACAGATGGAGAGTACTGAAGGGCTTGTAAAATGGGACTCTCTAAGGCTGGTACTTTGCCTCAAACAACAACCCTTTGAAGATCTGAGCAAAAGACCCAGGACATCATGACTGCAGAACTACAACACATACCGTAGCTACGATGGAGTGTGAAGGGTTTAAAGACATCGCACAGCCTTTTCTTTTTAATGGGGAAAACATGTGTACCTAAATGTTTTAGGTACCTTCAGACAAGTTCTTTTCTGTTTGAAGCAGTAACAGCTGCCACATTCACACCGTACAAATGATCACCACAAGTAAACCAGGTAATCTGCAGGAGCCGAACAAAAGTGCCAATGACCGGTATTCACATCCACTTTTTCATGATTGTCTGGAGAACCTAAAAATGTAATGGGCATTCTTTCTCTTCTCTTAAAAGAAAAGAAAAAGAAGTACAGCAGTGGTGGTATGAAATATGTCAGTCCTCCACCAATATCATTTAGTAAGGGGAACAAAACTTACTTTACTAGACTCCAAGTGTACATTAGAGTAAGTGTCAACAACTCAAGGTTAATTTTGGGTTCAACAGAAATCTAAAATGAGTGCTGTAAAAATGCAGTTTATTAGTTAGAAGAGTGATTGTTATGATCCTGTTGTTCATCCTGTCATGCTGGGATGTAAAGTACAATCTGTTTTCCCCTTCTTGGGCCATGTTCTGGTTTCTGTAGCCTACTGGGCTCTTATCAACTGTATCCTCTGCTGCTTCCTTCTTACAGGTATACAGTCATCTCCTGAAAACCCTCTGAACCCCAGCCAGACACTGAGAGGTTCCTTCTCCAGCAGTAGCATCAACCTGGAATACGATGAAGATATGCAACACATGATGATGGGACATCTGTGTCCTCGATGAGGTCACACTGTTTTGGAGAGGAAACCTCTACCACTGAACACACTTTTCCTTGGAACACTAAAGAAACAAAGAGCAAGAAATCTGCAGCTATTAAATCACACCAATTACTATGGGTGATGTGATATACATTACACACACACACACACACACACACACACA
>JAHTLZ010000010.1:23900799-23937912 GCA_023846285.1 Phrynocephalus versicolor | reverse complement strand
GGTAACCAAATCCCTCCAAGAAAGATATTCACTGGGAACACAACAGTGACTCCCTGAGAATTTCTGTGTGGTCTCTCTGTCCCTCCAGAGGAACAGAGTAGGTCACAACTCGCCTTGCTCTGCAGAAACTGTCCCCCATCTTCAAGAGTAAAGACTTTGGTCTTCTCAGGTCTTCTTTACTGTATGTGGTCAACCAAGAACAATAGTGTGCATTATCTTCCTGCTGTAATTGGACTTCAGAATGGGAAAGGAGGAGAAGGGTTATCCATAATCCTGGGCATCATCTTGGCCTGAAGAACGGAAAGTGATTTTGAAATGAAACATGGTTTGGAAGAAGCATCGCTTGTGTATTTATTTTATCCCAAGCACTGTCAGATAGCCCAGCCGCATTTTTCTTATTGTTTACAAGAGACAAAGGGACAAGTATACATAACTGTCTGTCATGAAACAGTTGTTGAACGGGCTTGGCCTTTCTGTTACTGACTCTGACCCTTGTGATAAACTGCAAAAAAGCAAACAGAAATCTTGAATACAACCCTCAACTTGCCAATGATTGCACTGAGGAGTGCCCATCATGGAGTCTCTCAAAATGGCTGTTTTGCTTTGAATCCTAAGCAAGGTGAGGCTGGTGAGTGCCAGAAAACCTTGCTGTGTCTTGAGGTTTAGTCGCTCAGGCTCTCATCCACCTCTCAGCAAAAGTCTCTTCCAGCATCAAGTGCATTTTCTCAAGGTGACCTCAGCAGTTTTAGTAGTGTGTGTCAGTCAGATGTTATCCACATAGAAAATTGTTTTGAGATAAGACCAGTGACTGGGGAGAGTGCTGACAAGAATAATAGGATTGGCCTTGGCACCATATGTGTGTTCTGTTCAGTTCTTCTAAAGATCCTTTAAAAAGTTTAGATTTTTTAATAGTGCCAGGACTTTCTCAAACAATTTCAACACGGGTGTAGTGGAGTGGAAATTGGGGTTGGGTGGGTGGGTGGTTCCTTTCTGATAAGTTATTGAATACTTCCAGGCAAGGCCATATGAAATATAACTATCATCTTGTATCCTTTTTTTTTCATTCTTCAGCAAAGGCCAATTTGCATATACGCAGAGCTTTTGTTTCTATGAAAGCAGGAATTGCCAGATACAAAATGGTGCCCATCAGTGTCAGTCAGGACACTGGAACAAGGAAGCAGGTTGAGCCCCACTCAGGATTTCAGTTGGGTTCTGTTCTGATGGGCACATGCCACAACATGGAGGTATGGAGCCCTCCAACGCACTTCTGTACACCCTGATGGCAACAATGCAATATATTAAAATGTTTATGACTGCATGACTCTTTAAAGAGTGAATAAAGCTGTTTACAAGGGATTAGCAGCTGTTGGCTGGAATTTCTTTGTGTGTGGTATCTGTGGAGAAAGATGTATTTTCTTCACCATAGTACATAAGAACATAAGAGCCACACTGGATCAGGCCAAAGGCCCATCTAGTCCAGCTTCCTGTACCTCACAGTGGCCCCACCAAATGCCTCTGAGAGTACATGAGAATAGATATCTGTCTCCTGCTACCACTTCCCTGCATCTGGCCCTTGAAGTACCCTGGTTTTAAGCCTGGAGATTACACATCTCCATCATGGTTTATAACCTGTGATGGACTTCTCCAGGACTCTGTTCAGTCCCCTTTAGAAGGCATCCAGGCTAGATGCCATCACCACATCTTGTGGCAGGGAGTTCCACAGACTAATGACACGCTGGGTAAAAATATATATTACTTTGTCTCTTCTCACTCTCGCAACCCACATTTTGAGTGGATGTCTCCTAGTTTTGGTATTTTGTGAGAGGGAGAAGAGTGTCCCTCTATCCACTTTACTCATGCCCTGCATTATTTTGTATGTCTCAATCATATCCCCCTCTCAGGCGCCTTTTTTCCAGACTAAAGAGCTCCAAATGTTTTAGCCTTTCCTCATAGGGACAGTTCAGTTTGTAAATGGCAGCTAATTTCTTATATTGATACCCTGTGTGTGTGTGGTGGGTAGATTGGCAGAGTAGGACTCAAGAGAGTTCCTGCTTAGAGAGTGCCTCCTTAGTCATGAAAGTTAACAGAGAGAGGGTAACTCTTAAAACCATTCGTTAAATACCATTTTTAAAACTTGACATGTTTATTATAGTGGCTGTAAGTCAGTTCCTACTTTATGGCACATAAGACACATGTGTATGGGAACAGACCTAAGCTTAATTCAATTTTGGCCCCAACTAGATGTGTTGTCAGGAACTGGGGTTCTTGAACTATTGTATTCCAAGACTCGGCAGCCTTAACCAGCATAGCCAGTAGTCTCCCAACTCTGCAAGAGATCAGATGAATAAAAGGGGTCCTAAACGTTATACTGTCATTGCAGTAGGAGGATGGATTTGGATGATTGTACACCATGACTATGATAATAATCTGTTCCTTTGAAAAGAACATACAGTAAGTGTTCCCAATGCAGTTTAGGTTTTTCAAATGCTTCTATGGGCCACAGCATTATTGACTACCCATCTAGCTAGCTATTTCCTGCCTTTCTATGAGTCTTGGAACAGAGGTGAGCAATGTGTGATACTCCAGATACTAATGGATTGCCTCTCCCATGATCCCCTGCCATTGATGATGAAGATTCAGGCTGATGGGAGTTGCAGTTCAGTAGCATCTGATCAGCTTCATGTTGCTTACTGCTATATTAGGAGCCAATAATGGACATGTGGCAGGAATGAGAGCGGGGGGGGGCATGGTCGGAGCAGAGGCACGTCCTTCCCCCTCCCTCATATAAGTCACACTCACACTTCATTTCAGGCATGAGATGCATATAGGTTGGGTTTTTCTACAAACATATTCCTATCTGAATAACAGCCAGTTGCAACACTGATGAGGAAATGACCTACCTCTGTGATACGCTTGTACTCCATTTTGTGGAATAGCATGATGTGGGGGAGGTAGAAGCTGAAGCAGGTGAGCAGTAGTGGGCAGGCAAAGCAGTGTGGGAAATGGAAAGACTGGCTTTGTTAGGCAAAGCAAGGAAGAGAAAGATTTGAAATGGAATTTCTGACCACATGTAGTTTCACCTTGTTACACACTAAACTCGTTAAGACAGATTGCCCACTAGAGTCATATGAAATGGACATTCATATCACACATTGGTCATGATTTCAGTAAAAGTAGTGTTGCCATCATGGAGACGGGGTAAGTGATACTGCCAGGACCTGAATACAGGTATATGATATTTAAAAGTGATACAAGTTCCATATGGAGGTACACATCTCAAAAGTAACACTTTCGGGCAAAATCAGAACTGTTCTTGGTATCACTTGTGCAAGCAGCAGAGGCTGCTGGTGCATGTTTGGGAGTTGCACTGAAACGTTGAAATCAGAAGATGGCATGCAAGAGCCAAGCACAATCCATTCCCTCCAGAGAAAGATGCTGCTTTCAGAAAGAGGCGGTTGCACCTGCGCAGATAAAGGGGTTTGAAAAGAGGTGGGGAGGGGTGTGCAAGGGGAAAGATTCGTCAATATTACATTTTTTATTTTGCCAGGAGGTAACAATAGGATTTTCCTCCAAGACTGCCTTGTAAGTTTCAATTTTAGAAACAAAAGCATGTATATTTTAAATGAAGGGCCATGGAATTCTAAATTTTACCCTTATGAAGAGTTGGCATTCAGTTGCCCATTTAAGTGTGTTTACGTTTTAGAATCAAAAGAGCCACTTTGTTTCTGTCCCTTTTGATCCATTTGGCTGAAATCTTGTGCGTTTATATGCAAAAGGGATAGTTTTCAGTACCAAATTGCCAAAACTTAATAAATTTCCATAGGCATTGTCCATCGCGTAGCGATTCACGGGATTCTAAGCGCAACAGATAACGCCTAATAAAGAGATCCCTACATAGCAATTTGATGCTAAAAGGATAGGTGGGAATTGATTGCAAACATCACACAGGTTGCTCTTATTTTTCAGGCCTTACAATGAGTTAAAAAGACTCTTCTCTGCAGCATTCTGCCATGTATTTAAATTAACTGAAATTACTGTACTTAGAATCATAGAATCATAGAGTTAGAAGAGACCTCAAGGGCCATCTAGTCCAACCCCCTGCCATGCAGGAACCCCCATCAGAGTGCTCCCAGCGTCTGCTTAAAAACCTCCAAAGAATGAGACTTCACCACCCTCCGTGGCAGCACATTCCAGTGCCGAACAGCTCTAAATGTCATGAAGTTCTTCCTGATGTTTAAATTGAATCTCTTTTCCTATAGTTTGAAACCACTGCCCCATATCCTAGTTTCTGAAGCCATGGAAAACAAACCAGTCCCCTCTTCAATGTGACATCCTTTCAAATATTTAAACATAGCTATCATATCCCCTCTCAGCCTTCTTTTTGTAAGGCTAAACATTCCCAGCTCCCTAAGCCGCTCCTCATAAGACATTTCTTCCAGACCCTCAATCATCTTGGTCATCCTCAAGTTACAACTGAAAATTCTTTTAAAACCAGATCATCGCACCATCATGGAAACAGCACGCTGTTGCTGTGATGTCAGATCTTCAAAGAGTGGCCTACCATTAGCACCCTAGGCTGATACTTCACGTCCCTCTTGCTGCAGTTTGTGGCCCCACTGGAGACCGGTTTGAAGGAACATAACCTCATGTCCTTGTGGGGTCCATCCGAGTTCGAAGGAACGGAACCTCACGTCCTTGTGGGGTCAATCCGAGTTCACCCTGACAACGCTCCCTGAACTGCGCTCCAAGCGGGGTGAGAGATTCCCATCCTGGAGCTCAGGAATCTTTTCAATCCACTTCTCATCCGTGTTGAAAACCGATTTCAACACGGAGGCAAGTTCACCTCGGCTCGAGGAAGGACGTGAAGTAACCACCCTAGAGTCATGGCTGACTGGAGATATGAACCCAAAACTCTTCACAGGCCTAGTCCAACACTTGAAGCAGCACTATAAAATAACCATAAAACACAGATTACTGCCAGGGTGTTCAGAGGGTTCGGAGCACTATGAAATAATGTCTCAATTAAAGCTGCCTCTCCCATTCCCTCTTTGGAATAGCTTTCAAAACTGTGTGCTATGCATTGTGTTACTGAAACACCTACACTTAGAACAAGAAGGAGGAGGAGAGGAAGAAGGTCCCATGCAAAGCACCCAATTGCCCAGTTCTTCTTACAGATGTCATTCAACATGGCAGATTGTGGGGGTATGAACTTAAAAGAAGAAGAAGGGAGCAGGGCCACAGGTGGTCTGTCGTGTGTCTTTGTGATCTTTAAAGGGTGGCACTCCATTATTCAAAAATAATGGATAGTTTTTTAAACTCAGTTTGATTCTTTTCACGCAATAAAGTTACATGGCATTTCCCCCCTCATCCTGACAAGTTCACAAATTTTGCACTGTACGTCTCCCTCCGCCCTCTCTCCCGTACTTATATCTGGGAAGATTCTTTTGTACAGGAAAACTCATATCCTTACCTTGCAAATATTTAAGATACATTTGTTAAAACTTAACTCTCTCTCTCTCTCTCTCTCTCCCTCCCTCCCTCCCTCCAAACCCACTTTCGGTACTTTAAAGGGAAATCATTCTTATGTTCAAAGTGCAGCCAAGGTTACAGATGGCCAAAAAATACTGGTGGAAGAAGGTAGCCTTTGGCATCTTTGTTGATGGGTGTGCAAGGTCAGAAGACCCTGTTGGGAGACTTGGGGGGAGGGGGAATGGGGAAGTGGGAAAGATTTGAGGAGTTATGGGGGGGGGCTTGCAAAAGGAGTTGGGTTCCTTGCTACAAAAAGAAGATCCCCCCAACAATCAGGACAATTTGCCAAAACGCAGAGAACAAAGGGGGATCCAGATGCAAGTGGCCCAAAGTCATCCCATAAGTTTCATGCCTCAGTGCAGATCTGGGGATGGACTTCCCCTTAGCAGTATGAACTGCTACACCACATTGACTCATACTGCAGCCTTCTTTAGCCAAGAGACCTACAGCTGTGCTGGGCATCCACTCACCATGCTGTGTCAAACACAGACCGTGCCTATGCCTGCTGGGCACAATGGAGACTGCAGTCTGACGTCTCTGAAGGGCACCCAAGTTGGTGAAGGCTGGCGTTATATTTTCCATTGCAGGATGGGGAAGCTGTAGCACTCCAAATGGTGCTGGATTTCCTGTTCACATCAGTGTGAGATACCCTCACTCTGCTTGGAGGGTAATAGGAGAGGTAGTGGTGGGTGGTGGAGTCTCCGTCTTTGGAGGTTTTTAAGCAGAGGTTGGATGCCCTTCTGTCGGGAGTCCTGTGATGGGGGTTCCTGCATGGCAGGGGGTTGGGCTAGATGGCCCTCGAGGTCTCTTCAAATTCTATGATTCTATGATTCTACTTTATAAACATCTGGAGGGGTGTGCATTCCTCATCTATGAATTATACACTGATTTGTGGGAGTTTTGGACAGTATTCCAGCTATGCCATCAGGACAGAATGCTGGGATAAAATTTCAGGGCCCATGCTTCTGTCACCCTGCACACTGGCTACACGGACAAGAGTTGATGGGAAATGCATCTGGAGTCCCTGCTGTGGTCTGAAGTGCTTTGGTCTCAAAAAGGCCACTCATTGCCATTTATCTTACACACCCTACTGGAAGTAGTGCAACAAAAACATTTATTTCTTTGATACCTCAGATCCAGTGAGCGTCTTTGTGAAAATTTGAGTTAATAAATTATTCTCAGTCCCTACAGCACCTTCTCCATTTCCTTACGCACTCCATCTGTTATTCCATGCATTGCTGCTAATGAAAGACGAGTCACGTGTAACCCCTAAGCTGTCGACAAGCAAGGCAGCACCTTGTTAAGGCTTTGCTCAGAAGAGAAGTGTTTCAGTTTTTGCAGTTTGTAATTCTAAACCCTTGAACATTTACTAAGGAACAGGGCAATTTATAACTGCGGCATTGGTGGCGTTGGGGTGGAGACAACGGTCCTGAAAATTATTAGAAAAGGAACAGTGCCAACACGATTTCCATCCCAGGACTGGCAGCGTAGGAGTGCCAAGCGCCAAAAGCACCCTTTCATGCCTGTTCCATGTATAGTTGTGTGCAAGTGGGAGCCACTGGCTGTGCGGCAAACCCCTGCTGTTCTTTCTGGGCCTGGTTCCAAGGTGGGTAAACTGCCTTAAGAGAGGCATTGTCTGAGGCTTTTGTAAAGGCAGTGACATGTAAATGTCAGCGGTACTAGACAGAAGATAACGGAGCGCTGGCCCTGAACCCTCTCTCTCTGTATCTTGAAGCAATACTTATGAGAAACTCTTGCCATTAAACTTATTTATTACATTGGCATTTATTCCTGACATTTATTTCGATTAGGTTCAAGGCAGTGATCCTCTCCAATGCCTCCATTTTACCTCACAGCTATCTTTTGAGGGAGGTTTCTCAAGATCTAAGGACTAATGACGGTGTGTGTGTGTGTGTGTGTGTGTGTGTGTGTGTGTGTGTGTATTGCTCCCCACAATAAGCTTCATGGCTGGTTGAAGATTTCAGCTTGGGTTCTCCCCATGCTTTCCTTGTCAAACAAGGCTTCCCCTATTCAGAACCACAATGAAGCCGCAGCACCCTTTGCAATGTGTTTTGGTGTCTGAAAGCAAAACCACGTTTCAAGAGAATTGTTTTGTAAACCCCCCTCCTCAATGATTTCCTCCTCCTACTGGGCATCCTGTGTTTCTTCTTCACCCCTGTCCTAGTACAGAGAATATTAAAAAGCTGTTTCTGAAGTGTAGAGCAGGTGACTGATTAACAGGGACTTTGGGACACTACCCGCCAGGTGCTATGATGTCACCACACCAAAGCAGTGCCGAATAAGCTCTGCACAAAAAGAGACCCCCTCAGAGCATCAGCAAACCTGGTGAAGGCAAGGTCAGTTTTCCATGCGTATTGCATAAGGCGGTGTCTGGTATGGAAACAGATTTGATATTTTGTCTGTGGGGGGGGGGGTGGGCATGCGTGTGCCACAGAGAGAGAAAGAAGCAGGCAGGTGAAGGAAGGACCTTCCAATAGGACTCTGCAACTGATCCTCAGGCATAAGATTCTCTTGAGGCACCAAAACTATTTTTTGGGCCCTACCCACCTCACAGGGTCCTTATGGATGAAACAGGTAAAGAGCTACATGAGCCATCCTGACCTCTTTAGAGGAAGGGCAGGATGAAAAAAAAATGTAATAAATACTTAATACCCCTTTCAGCCCTTCTCTTATTTTGAGAGGGAGGATCAGGAGGGGTTTAGGTGGGAGCCTATTATTTAGGACTGTGCTTATAGTCTCTTAATTAAAAGGGGGGAAGATCTAACAGGCTTTCCAGGCCCAGCGTCGGTAGTTCCCCCCTCCCCACCTTCATCCACCCCTTGATCAGGTTACCTCAGGTTACCCAAAGGTCAGAGGCGCGCAGCTCCAGGCGCAAGTGAGACAGGTAAGGAGGAATAAGGGCTATTGGCCTGGACTCGTCTAGGGTTTCCCCCCCAACCCCAAATCCTCCTTGGCGCAAGCGGCATTTTAGCTTCCTGGGAGTTAAAAAGTGGGTGATCAACTTGCCACCTTTTCCCCTGCCTGTTCTTTAGCTTGAAAGGCTAACCATGAAATGATCCATAGCAAAGGTTCAAGAGGAGCCAGGACCTTTGCACATGAATGCACCCACTCTTACGATGGCGACCCGAAGGGTTTTCTCGAGGCCAGGTCAACTTCAAAGCTAAGGTAATTTTGTCGGGTAGAGTTTTATTTAATTTATTTAATTATTTAATTAAGGGCGGGGAAGAGATGAGTGGGTAGGGTGGGGGGGTTCTTGAAGAAGGAGGCGACTGGGGGAGTTAAAAAAAAGCTGTGTGTGTGTGTGTGTGTGTGTGTCTGTCTGTCTGTCTGTCCCTGGAAAGAGCAAGGCGGTTGTCCTCGCTCCTCTGCTTTCCAGGTGTGGATCTTTCTAGTGGCTGTGCTGCTTGTTCCTGGCAAGGTGGTGGTGGTGGTGGGGAAGGTCCCTCATTACTGTTAAGCCGCCTCGGGTCCTTTTCTAAGGAGAAAGGCGGGGTAAAAATACTCTGAGGTAAAATAAAAATAAATTATCTTCCGCCCTCCCCAAACCTCCTGCTTGTCCCTGAACCCTTTCCCCTCCCGAAGAAGAAGGGGCCCCTGGGAGCTGTTTCATCAAGTGGGCTTCAATTTGTCTAATAATGAAACTCAAAGCAAGAATTTGCCCAGAGCCCCAGTCCCTGGGAGCAGCTTACTTTTGCTTCCTTCAAAGGCAAATGTCGCAGGGAGGCGCGCCAACACACACACCGATCCAGGATTTGGGTCGGTGGGGTTTCTGGGCGGGAGCACGAGGTGCTCCAGAGAGAATTTAAGCCCGGGTGCCTGGAGGTGTCGTGAGCTTTCTCTCCCCCCACCCACCCGCCCCACCTCTCATCCCCCAGCCAGCGCCTCCATCTCTTAACTCAAAATGAACTGGTGCCCAAAATCGGAGACCGTGAGAGGAGGGGTGTGTGGGTGGTGCGTGCGTGCGTGCGATGGAGGTGGAAGGGGAGAGGGAGATGTCTAGGGGGACAAAGCCAAGTTTGTGCAAAGTAGCAGGAGTGCCCGTGGATTATTGGGGCGGGGGGTGAGAGGGAGAGGGAGAAGGAGAGGGAGGGGGGAACTGTCAAGCGATTTGCGCTCACCATGGAGACGAGGGGACCAATGGGGCGAGCGGAAGCTGTTGATAGAGGCGGAGCGTCTCCATGGCACCCGAAGAAGCCTCTCGGAGCAGCTACTTATGGACAGTCATTCTGTTCCTTACAAATCACAGCGGCCGTGGAATAAAAGGGCTCTGGCAGCGAAGGGCGTAATAATTCTTCCAACGGGACCCCCGTAGAAACTCGCCTTTTCTTTTCTCCCCCCTCCCTCCACTCTCTCCTCTTCCTCCTCCTCCTCCTCCTCCTCCTCCTCCTCCTCCCCACGGACCACTTCCCGTTTAGCTGTAAACATTGGGCAGCGGTGGGATTCCTCTTTAGGAGCAAGGTAAGGGCAACGGCACGGTTTGTTTCTTATAGGTCCAGCGAGAGGACGGTTGTTTTCTTCTTTCTACAACGTCGTTACTTTAGAGGCGCAAACGCCAGGCCTTCAGGCAGGGCTGCCCCAGGAATCGATAGGAAAGATGGGGAGGGGCGGGGGGGGGTCGTGGTTAGATTAAATTGGGGCATCTAATAGTCAGGCACAGGCTGGGTGGCTCCCAGAGTCAGGCATCCAGTGACTGGGAATTCATTTCCCACTGCGCATCCCAGAATAATCAGCCTTGGGAAAGCTGCTTAATCCCAAGATCCCCATCCATAGACCAGTGATGGTGAACCTTTTAGAGGCCGAGTGCCCAAAGTGCAATTCAAAACCCACTAATTTTTTGCATGAAGTGCCAATAGAGCCATTTAACCTGAATACAGGTGGCTGAGAAGGGGCGATGTCGGGTGCCCACAGAAAGGGCTCTGAGTGCCACCTTTAGCACCCGTGCCATAGTTTCACCAACACTGCCCTAGAAGAAGGGAATGGGAAACCACTTCCTTCAATACATCAGTAACAGTCTGTCTAAAATACCCTGAAAATGGCAAGGAAGTCAACAAATGATACCCAATTATTATTATTCATATGATGGCTGGTATGAACCTTCACTTTCTAGTACTTTGGAACCCCGATTTTGCACTATGTAAAGGATAATACAAGTACTGTACTTACCTTTATCTCTGTAAAGATTCTCAGTCATCCAGGTGAGGCTATCTGGAAGCTGAGTGATGGCAACTGGACTTCTATTGTTAGATTGATATTTACCTACTATCTTCTACAGATTCTTCATATACATTCATTTATACTGTGTACAAATACGTATATACATACTTTAGATGCCAATAGTATGTCTTAAGTTTTCTGTGTATCATTTTACAACTTATCTACAAGCCACCTGAACCTACCTAGTTGAGTCTGAAGCTTGTCTAGCAGAAATAGGAGTAATCCTCATGTTTACGCCTCTTACATGAAGTTCACTTGAAATAAGTTTATACCTCATTACGTATGATATACTGTAACACTGAGTTTCTATTGTGGATTAAGTTACTGGAAACAGATTTTCCATTTTTGCTGAACATGTCTCCAGAATAGGTTTGGGAATTCTAAGCGTTCTGGAAATACATTAAGTATCCTCCATCTATGTATTTTGTGATGACAAGAACAACAAAAGAGAGAGAGAGAGATCTTTAAAATGTCTAGTCATCTTTATAGCTCAATTTGATGTATATGTACTCTGAAGTAAGTCTTAGTGAGCTCAGTGGGGCTTCTTTCAATTAAGTAAAGATATTCTTAAATATTCATATCCATATATCTGATTCTTTTTAAAAGAAACAATAGTAGAGTACATCAAATGAGAAACTGATAAAATGCTCCAGTGTGAAAGTGCTCAGTGAAAAAGTGAGCATTAATGAAACTGAATAAATGGTTCGTATCCAGAGGGAGGTACTGTACCAGTATTCAGCATGACTGCATGTTTCTGTCGGGATTTTAATGGTGTTCCAATAGGAACAAAGCTACTTAGTTTCTTGGCAATTTGAAGGAAAATCTGGCCGCAAAAGGGAAAAGGCACTTGGGTGAATTCCACGCATCTTGCCAGCTTCTGTGGCCTATTCAAAGCAGGCTAATCAAGGAGAGGGATTTGAGAAGGGGCTCTTATACCCAGGCATTACTCAATCCCTGGGGTTCCATCCAGGATATATTTGGCTCCAGTACTTTTAGTGTTTGCCTGGAAAACAACCTGCTCAAGTGTTTGTTTGTGAGCTGCCCAGTTGTTGGGACTTTGAACATCTTCGTGTTATTGTTGCAGGATTGTCACCCACTGCCCTTCCCCCTTCTGCCCTGTTTCTGCTTCCCCACCATTCCTGAATGTTGGACTTGCCCATTTTGGCTCCCGCTGACATGAGTGACAACTGGCTAAACGTACAGTTGGAGGAAGAGAAAGGCCAGGAAAGCAGCATGGTGGATTCGGACAACCTGGATGACAGTTTGACCAGCCTGCAGTGGCTTCAAGAATTCTCCATCATCAATGCCAACATGGGCAAGTCATCTTCTTCCCCGTCCAGTACAGATCCCCATGGTTATCACAAAATTCCTGGCTCTGCTGCACCGTGCTCCCCTCTGGCTGGGGATCCAGCCTGTATGGGTATGCCACACACACCGGGCAAGCCTATTTCCTCTTCCACATCCAGGACTGCCTATCTGCAAGGCCAGCCTCTGGAAGACATAGATTACAAGACAAATCCCCACGTGAAGCCTCCTTATTCCTACGCCACCCTTATCTGCATGGCTATGGAAGCCAGCAAGAAAACCAAAATCACCCTCTCTGATATCTACAAGTGGATTACAGATAATTTCTGCTATTTCCGGCATGCTGATCCCACATGGCAGGTAGGTGGCTAACAAAGTTTGTAACCCTCTGCCTTAGGGCATCTACCTTTGGAACATATATAGTTAATTGTTGTCACCATTTTCTGTTGATTCTTCATTGAGATTCAAAACTAGCACCACCACCAAATCATCTTAGACACCTTTAAAATGTATGATGGCCAAATTTCACAGTTTCAGCATGATTTTTAATCCTCATAATCCCCTAGTGGAGGAACTGCTGATGCAAATTAATCTTACAACTAAAGTGCTGACGGAAGAAGCCCATGGGCCAAGCTACTGATAACTATCAGTAGCCGTAAAATCATGTTACTGTTGTAGAGACATGATTCTGGCAGACTTTTATGTTTGAGATGTTAGATTTTCAAATAAGTGTCTCATGCTTTGAAATCCAATAATAACTAAAATCACTACAAAACAAACATTTAGAACATGCTGGAGGAGAGAAAATGGCCCATTGTGACAATCTCTCACAATCAATACATAACCCTTTGGTATAAATGTATTTATGTATTTATTTATTAGATTTGTATACCACGCCATGTAGCTGCAAGGCTACTCTGGGCAGTTAATTCTGCATCTGTAACATACACAAATCATCTACCGTACACAATTTATGGCACTTTGATGTCACTTTAACTGCCATGGCTTCATCTTATGGAATGCTGGAATCTGTTCTTGGGTGAGACAGTTAGAATTATCTGTTGTTGTTCAGATGGATATGCTAGATGTCTTTCTCAGAGGACACCAAGCACATTTCCGAACTACAAAACCTATGTTCCCACAGGATGGAGCCATTAAAGTTAAAGTGGAATCAAATTGCTATAACTGTGTAGTATAAGTGCACCTGTTGTTAGGTTCCAAGTGACTTATCTTGAATTGAATTGACTTATCTAGAGTCCTTACACAACTGTGGTAGAGAAGGAAATGGCATGGACAACTCTGTCACAATATGCGCTCTTGACTCTTTACTACTGAGTACATAAGAGCAAGCAGAGTAGGAAATTGTTAGAGAAACACAACAACTCAACACAGGGAAGTATAAACTTGAACTTATTGTATTAAAGAGTTTAGGCACTCATTGGCAAACAACACAAACATACAGCATGACAGCATGACAGCATAGCATACAAAGAATACAGAGACACATAACCTGACTTACAACAGGTTGAGCAGGGTGATTTGACATCGTATCAGAGTGAACTGATCTACATCAGGTAAAGTCTCACTTCTAACTACTGTACTACTTAATATACAGACTTCTATCCAAACATGTAGCACCACATCATCACCTCATTACTCCCAGCTGCATTACATATTGACCTATACATTGAAACTCTTCACAGACATCCTCAGTCAGGTTACAGAGCATAGAATATTAAATTTAAACATACACATACAAATTGTATTGGGAACAAATCTTGACAAACTCTTCCATAAGCCAACCACCCCCATGGCATTAGCAAGCAACCAAGTGCTCCTAATGTGTAGCTCTTTTCTTTGCTCCCTTTATCGCCCAGGGTTCAATTACTGTTGCTTGATATGTTTCCTATCCAAGTGTTTTGCCTGGAGTAAGCACTTAACAGCACACAGGAGGTGGCTGTAAGCGAGAAGACAGGACAACGTAAACATGTATTTTCTCCTTTTAAAGGTAGCGAACAGCCATTTCAGGAGGGTTGGGGATGGTTGAAGGAATGGCCGTTCCCTTTCTGTAACACCAGCAACTATAGTAGAGTAAAGGGTCTTTCACAACAAATGTGGAAACAACATGAGACAACAAGGCGGGAGCAAGAAGGGAGATGGAAGCAGGTGGAGGAATCAAGAGAAGTCAGGAGAAGAAGATGATGGAGCCACTAAAGTAAAAAAATCATTCCACTCCTAAACAATGCTTAGTGACACCTTTCCTTAATACCCAGTGCCTAATATTACTAAGCATGAAAGGTGATCTAGAATCAAGAATCTGCATGGGCAGGGAGCATTCAACTTCTATATCCTATATTTTAGTTGGCAAGTATTTACTGTTCAGAAGTATCCATAGTTCTAGTATCCCCTCATACCTTTTAGTGTTCCCTGCTAAGAGCCTTCCTTGCACCCTGGCAATTATTCCAGCATGAGGGACTTCTACATTTAAGCACCACCTTTATAAATTCTCAATATGTGCAATATCTGGCAAATCAGAATCATTTCTTTGGCTCCTTGGACATACAAATGTTTCCTAAAAAGTAATTTTTAAGAGGGAATAAATAAAGATCAGGTTATGAAGAATGATGAAAGACTCTAAGTTTGGAAGAAATCCAGGTAGAGGTTGACTGTTGGAGTTTGGCTCCCACAGTCAGCTTGAGATATTTTGCTACCTGGGGCAAATGAAAAGAGAATGGCTTCTTCCAATTTCACATTCAGAACAGACCAGATTGGCTGTGGGTTCTCACCTTGGGCTGGGCCCATAAGTCAATGACAAGACTCCTGCTGTTTGCGTACACAGTCCCAGTTCAGTACCAGCATGCCCAGATGTGGCTGGAAGAATTTCTACCTGAGACTCCAGAGAGCTGTATCGATTAGGACGAGTTATTTGGGGCCAGGTAGATCAAGGGCCTGACTTAGTATAAGGCCGTTTCTGTGTTCCTAACACTGGTGATAGAATATGTGATGCCAAGTTCCATCTGATTTATGACAACTCTAGTAGGGTTTTCAAGGTACATGAGATAAAACCCTATGAGGACTGCCCTAAATTGGATGTAACTTGACAGCTCATAACAACAACCACTGGATTGTCCAAAGAAGTAGTGATAAACTAGCATCTTCCATTACACCTGGAGAAAGCAGGCTGATTTATGACATGAAATCCTGTCTTTCCTTATCCTCCTGCTGCAGCTTCCTTCCTCCCAGTATCTGTCAACATAGACAGCCTAATATTAAAATGAATGTTTCTGGCTCTGTTAGTAGAGCCACACATGGATACCTCATGCAATATATTTGTCCTAGTGAGAGTGTATATGTGATCCTCCACCTCCTTGGATCTGAAAACTATAAGATTCCAAGCACCCACATTTAACCCCATATATGTGACATTTCCTTTGATACCACCTTTGTCCAGGTCAAAAGAAAACAACTTTCATGTGTTCTCCAGGCAAACTTGTATCTGATATTCCCAAGGATTTTACAAATCCATCTTGAAATGTAATCCTTGTGAGGGATTTCTGAAGCAAAGATCACTGAGATGTTCCTTCGCATATTGTCCCCTGGCAACATGGTGGGTCAGCTAAGTTCTGCATGACTGGATGATGAGAATGAAGGACGTTATTGTGGCTTCAAATTTTACTGCCTGCACCATTAGCTCAGCATGTGTCCAAGATGCAACCCTCCTAAAACGCCTTCCCCTCAGTTGGGTCCTAGACTGTCAAGCGGGGCCTTCCCCATAAGAGATAATGGGAAAGAGAGAGAGAGTGGACAAGACTGTCTAAACTTGGAGTTCATTTCACAGATGGCTTTAGAATATTTTTGGAATTGACTCAGCAGAGTGGTTGTGAGTGCTTCCTACCCAGTTCAAAGTAAATCACTTAATATATAGGATCTCAGTCATCATCCCGTGAGCATCAATTTTGTGCTTTTGTGGGCTACCATTGAAGGGGTGGAGATTTATAATGACATTGGGAGGGATGGTTTGAACACTTGCTGCTACAAGTGAGGCTGCTAATCTTGCATCTGTTTGCCCAAATTTCATGTTGTATGAGATTTCAGGCCAACTTGGAGAAACTCTATTTGTATTTTAGAAGAGAAATTAGAAATTAACTTTCTGCCTGATTCTATCTGCTCCTGTGCTTTCACATCCATGAGCACCTTCTTACCATATTCTTCCTTTGGCCACAATTAGCATGGCACTTCTTTCTCCTCAACTAAACAGATTAAACTGAAACTCACCAAGGTGAACTCTTGCCCCAGATTAATCTTCAGAATACAACTACCAATTAAAGTAGACTCTGTGGGTGCAGCGTTGGCTCTTGGTCTACAATTAGAGGTGGAGGACCTGTTGTCCTTGACATGGAATTGGATTCCAAATCCCACCAACCCCAGCCAATATTGCCCATCCTGAATCAAATCTACTGGGCAAATGTTTTAGTTGTCTGAATGCTAAAGACTTCCTTCTCTTCTTCTTGTCCCTCTCTTCCGTCAAAAGTTGGATATCATCATGTCTATACTGATTCCCAATGCAGCATTTCTAGACAAAAACATTGTATTGCATCCAAACCTTTCCCCAGCCAATGCATTCTTCTCCCTCCTGCATTTCATTTCCCATTTATTTTCACCTAGAATGATCAGATGTAATAATCTCTACTGGGGAAACCTGCATCTGGATTTGGTAACTGGTATCATATGAGTTGATTTTTCAGCTGTTTGTGAGAAAGAAGCCACAAAATGTATCCTAAGGATAGAATTGCTGACAGTTTGTGTGTGTGTGTGTGTGTGTGTGTGTGTGTGTGAAAATCTGGACAATTACCCTCCAGGGTCATTTTATAGTGTTACAACATCCAGTACTGAGATGCACATTTGCATTCAACAGATGCTCAATTCATTTCATTCCCCTCCGACAACTTCTGTTTCTGGACACACTTTCAAGATTTTGTGACTTATTTAATCTTTTTGGTAGAGATATGAAGTTTTTTTTTAAATGGTATTGATGTTGTTTTAGTCATTTAATAAGATAAAGAATGGTAGAAAAGAAAGAGAAGAGCAAGAATTAGGTACGGCTTGGATGTTTCATTTCAAAGACACCATTGCCTCAAAACATTTTTTTTAAATTAGATTCCAGTTAATAAGATCTGCCTATCTTTCTTTTAACTAGCAGTCATGTCACACAATAATCCTACCTTTAAAAAGCAGATGGACCAAGAACACTAAAATAACAACAAAGGGAAAGCCCAACATCTGAATGCTCCATCTTTCCATGCCATGTTGCCTGCTTTTAGATAAATATAAGTTGCAACCTATGAATCATCCTTAATGCACCTGTAGCATGAAGATATTATAGCCAGACTATCTCAAAATGACTTCACCGATAGCAACAGCTGGATTTAAAATAGAAATAAATTCCCAAAAGGGTTAAAAAGTCAACCTGGAGACTGCCTTTGTGCTTGGTATGAAGGAGCCATCATGGATGGTACCACTGTGCATGACATGAAGCACTAAAGTGAGCCTGTGTGGCTGGCTCAGTTTTCTCTGGGAGAAACAGTTCTAATGAAACTAGAAGTCTCCAGTAAAGGTAATACAAGTGTAAGGTTGCTCTAGTATAGAGTACATTTACTCTGCCAGATGCTGTGATCTATACCACCTATCTGCCCCAACGAGCCTGGTCAAGAGATGGTGGGAGTTATAGCCTGTAATACCTGTAGGAACAAAACTTGTGCATTCCTGACACCGAGGACGTCAGAATGCATCAATGAGGACATCAAGATGACGTTTTAAATTTAATCTACAATTTCTCCTCAAAAACATTTTAAGGGTGGAACCATCTCTACGATCCTAGCAAAAAGGAAAACAGTGACACTTCCAGAAGTTCAATCTGAGTATTCAAAATGTTTCAGATGGCTTGTCGTTCACATGCCTGAAGCGACCAAGATGCTACCTAATCAGATCAGATGGGGGTAGCCTGTAGATATGTGAGGACACTACTGTAGCACACTAGGTTCTAGAATCCTAATCCAGCAGCCCTGGTTTGGCTTTCACAGAGGATCAACTGCACCAAAGATACAGTATAGGCCAGGTATTTGCAAGAATGAAAAGACAGCTGGAGATTCTCTGGTAATTTCTGAGCTCACTGTAAAACATTTTGTCTCTGCTAGGTTTCTCGTGAGAATCTTCTAGATCTGGGGCCCTATATCTTGAGGTTAACATCAAAGTGGATGCTTATCTACTCAAAGAGCAGAAAGGAAAGAGATTGTGGGGGCACTTTTTCATCTGTCTCTCAGAACTGTTAGAAGAGTGCTTCCCCCTTATTTTTAACAGGTACCCTGTGCCTCCCCCCCCCAAAAAAACCCAAATGCAGGTGGCCCAATGGAGCATTGCAGGGAGACATGGATAAATATGCTAACTAGCCTAGGTAATCATCAACGGCAGGCAAGTCCAGCAGATTTAAACTCAGCTCGAAAGCAGGAGAAGGGAGTATTCTCTGACCCTTGTAAAATTTCATTAGACAGTACACTCTGACTCATCTGAGCCCGGCATGTTGGCAGGAATTTCTCTCTTCTTTTTCTCCCTCATTCTCTCCAGCCGTTGCCCTGTTCCCACCCGCCTCACCAACACCAGTTCCTGTAAGTGCAGACACAGAGTCAAAATGTCATGCCACCCGTAAGCGGGTTGGGGGGGGGAGGGAGGGAAGAGCAGAGAAGATGTCGAAGGATTCCGGTGGGAGTTGTGTGCTTTGGAAAGGAGCCAAGATGCCCAGGGAGTTTTCAGCCTGGAGGAATAGGGTTTTTATTTAGCCCTCCAGGCATTCAAGCCCTTCTTTTACTCTTTGGCAATACGGATTATGGATGAATAAGCATAAAGATATCTAGGCAACATTAAAAAAAAAAAACACCATCACCCTCCTCTCTCTCTCACACACACACACAGAGCACTTCACCATATCCAATTTCTTAACACCTTCCTGGCTTTTTGCTCTCTGAGAGGGTGCTGTTTACTTTAACTGCACTGCTTTTCTGATTGTGAGAAGAGCTTGAAGTGGGCAGAAGATGCCCCTTCTTCTGGTCTCTTTCTCGGTGGTTCATTCTTGGAACTGTTATTCTTGGTTGACACTGTTGCTTTGTCTTTTGAAGCCATCCGGGAGGGTGATTTCATTCCAAGCCCTATTCATGTGTAGCATGATCTATAGGGGCGCCAAGATGTGTGGCTTGGGCATGCAGGTGTACCTCTAGAAGGCAACAAGTGCACTCAGTGAAGGGTATTTGGGGGGTGTTTCTGTCCCATTTATGGCAAATGATGTGACTCTTGCAGAGACTGGCTTGGTGACCCCACATACCATGTTATGCAGTGGCTTCGGGAAGAGCCCTAAGGCGATGGCATTTACAAAGCCAGTGCAGTTGCAACATACTCAGGCTGAGCCTGGAAGAATTATTTTTAGACTGCAGCACCCCAGATCTCTCAATGAGCACTGCTGAAATGGATAAGAACTGTCCCCTTCTTTTTTTGTGTGAGGGAGCCACGTGGCTTAGGTGCTGAGAATTGGATTCTTTCAACAGTGTTGCTTTGGTCCTGTGTTTACATGTACTGTATTTCCACTACACCTTCCAAAGCAATCCAATTATAGCCTCCATACCTATTATGCTATTCTCCAGCAGGACAGAAGCCATTCGTAGTGACTAACTAACTAAAATCTTGATAATATGATGAATCATGTTGAGGAAATGTTGAGGGCATTTGTGCTACCTTTTTCTTGTAGTAAAATTATACTTCCTGCAATTATTTGCCAATATCACCTGAGAAGTACAAACTTCCACAGTACTAGAGAATGGCAAGAGTAGATGGGTGCTTCACAAAAACCTGTTCCTTCCCTTTTAACCTTCAATTTCCAGAGTGCTAGTAGGGACTATCCTTTACATGGAAAAGTAACATTCTCTTGATAGTTCATATAGGCTGTCATTAAATCTCTCTGTTTTTTCTTCTTCCACTAGTGTTTTGTTTTAATGTCCAAGTCGGACAGCATGTAACATATTTGCCTGATTAAATGTTAACGTATGTAGAAATGGGACCTCTGACCAAAATGTTACAGTGCAGTCATATTCAAGATGCCAGCTTGCTGATCTACAAACCTTATCAGGGTTGCCACTTTTATCCTACCAGCACAATTTTCTTTTCAACTAACACTCGCCATCTGATGGGAGCCATTGGTCCACTTGGCATGTTTTTCTAAGCCACTTAGTTTTAAAATATTTTGTTGTTCTTCTGTAAACCCTAGCATTTCCTGAAGCACACTAATGCTACGCTTCCCACAGCCACCCAAGAGGCACAAGGCTAATGAGTGTCCATCATCTATTATTCCATCACTGTTAGAAGGAGCACTGGAAGATGGCAACAAATTAGAAAACTTGTACCTGAACACAATGATAGAGAAATTAATGTCTGAATAGTAGTAGTAGAAAATCAATAGGGGAAGGACTACCCCCTCAACAAGTTATGTATTATTAGACACTCTTGTATATTAAATCTCTATGTGTAATCTTTCATAATAGCAGGCTTCAAATTTTAGTTTCATAAAAGCGGAAAGAATTTCTTTCTCAACGACCTCTCCACAGAACAATACTCTCAAAATCAGGCCACCTTTTCCCCCAAAGCATGGAGGGCAAACCTTGAAAATTATTCTGTAGTCATCATAAACAATACAAAGCAAATAATGTTGTGTATCAAAATCAGGTTTTGCTGTTTGCACACCCTTCTACCTGCCACTGGCATTGGGAGAAAAAAAGTCACACAGGACCGTCCTGACTCAGGGAACTGCATATTATAAGGAATCTGTAGAGAATGTCATTCTTGCCATAGATATTATGCTGTTATGCAATGATCAAATAAGCCCTCATATGTGATCTAAAACATGATGGGAGAGAGGCCCATATTTTTTAGCCATAGAAGCATGGTCATATGCATGTATACAGCTATACTCCTGTTTATGGTTGTTAGGTATATGGGTACACTGGGAAAAATTCCTGTGGATATGTGGACTGAAATGGCCTGCAGATATGTGGCCTATGGAATAGCACTGGGGAAATCTTTTCGTTTCATAAAACAGCACCATTGACTGCTTCCAGTGTAGGCAAAGGGGGCTGAGGATTTCTCCCAGCCTGAACCTCTGTGAGATGGAATAAGTGTAAAAAGAAAGTTACATCATTACTTTGATTCTGAGAGAAGCTTCAGTTTTCACAATGGGTTAGACTACTCCTTCTGGGAGATTCTACCCTTCTTTTACTGCCTTCTTTCATTTATTCCTTAGAAACACAAACGGTAGCTGTCTTTCTTCATTAATATTTAGGTCAAACAACATAGAGAGAACATAGAGAGCTTCATCTAGAGCAGGCATGTCCAAACTTCGGCCCTCCAGATGTTACGGACCACAACTCCCAGAATTCCAAGCCTATATTTCCAATGGCAAAGCACTGTGGGAGTTGTGGTCCAAAACATCTGGAGGGCTGAAGTTTGGACAAGCCTGATCTAGAGGGCAAATATATCAAAAAAGGCTAATTGTGGCAAATTTTTCATAATTGTAAATTTCATTCAATACTTGAATACAGGTAGTTCTACACTGCAATTTTCATTTCACCATTGCACAGTACTGTGTTAGAAATATTTTGAATTTTCCTTTGATTTCTTTTATATAGTGTTTTCATTTGTGGATCTTATTTCCTATTTATCTCCTGTGATTTAAATAAATCTTCAAATTAATTGCACCTCTGGATAGCCTTCAATCATCTCTGGTTAAACCTTTTCCCTACCAGGGCAAATAAAGAACCTTATTTTCTAATTTCACTGCATGTACAATAGAATTTTCTTTCTTTCTTTCTTTCTTTCTTTCTTTCTTTCTTTCTTTCTTTCATCAGGATGAAGTAAGCTGAAAAAAATGAATTTTTTTCCTGAAGTGAATTACTGTACATTAAGCTTTGTTTTCTAAAAAAATCTATTTCAGAACTCCATTAGGCACAATCTCTCCTTGAATAAGTGCTTCATCAAGGTGCCACGAGAGAAAGATGAACCAGGAAAAGGTGGCTTCTGGAAAATTGACCCTCAGTATGCAGACAGACTGATGAACGGTGCCTTCAAGAAGCGCCGGATGCCTCCAGTGCAGATCCATCCAGCCTTCACTGGGCGAATCCAACAGGATGCCTGCTCCAGTTCTTCAACCCAGCAGGCTGCAGCCTCTTGGAAAACCAATGGCATCCTAAAAATCAACCTGGAGTCTCAGCAGCTACTCAAAGAGTTTGAAGAAGTCACTAGTAGTAGTGACCAAAATTGGAACCTGACCCTGGATGGGAAAATGAGCCATAAGCGTAAGCAGCCTTTGCCAAAACGGATGTACAAGACGGCCCGTCTCTCCAGCTCCCCGATGCTGACCCAGGAAGAGCAGACAGAGCTTGGGTCTCTGAAAGGCGACTTTGACTGGGAAGCTATCTTTGATACCACTTTGAATGCTGATTTTTCGACCTTTGAAGATTTGGAGATGACACCTCCTGTTAGCCCAATAACCAGGGATGTAGATTTGACTGTGCATGGAAGACATATTGACTGCCCACAGGAATGGTGCCCAGCTGTGCAAGATTATGTTCTAACGGAGTCCAACCAGAACAGCTTAGACTTTGACGAAACCTTCATTGCGACTTCTATCCTCCAGCATCCCTGGGATGAAGGGAGAAATGATTACCTCTCAGGTTCCAGCAACATGGATCCACTGTTTGAACTCAACGACCCTTCTTTGCAGACAGAAATGAATGAATGGAATGATGCTGGTTGTCTTTAATATGAGGCACCACCCAAGCAGGAAGGCTCATGATCATTGGAGACTGACCAGCTCTCTGATAAAGATGCTCCCTAATTCTGAAAGACTTTGCGAAGCAAAAGAATCCTATAAAAATGAGACATTTTTATGATTAGAACCAAGTGAATCTCAGAGGTGTCTAGGGTGAGAAAAGATCTGGAGAAAAGACCTGGAGAATCAATCTGAGTGCAACATACATATGGGGAACTCTGTACCCCATAAGACAACAATTAATACAGTACTTATTTTGGTGTGCTTTTAAAGAAATATGGATTTTTCTACTTTGGGGGTTGGAGGGAATTGAAAAAAACACACATATTCCTTGGAGTGAAGGTGAGGGGAAGGCATCTGGAAAAAAATGGAAGAGCTGACATTTTCTTGCAAATAGCAAGAACGTGTTAGAGCTTCTGCAATCTCCATTCCTTTTTCTGTCCATTATTTTACTCTGTGTTCTGTGTGAGTGTGTTTCTTCTATACCTCTGCCCAGAGAAAATTTCTGTGTAAAATGTGAGACAATTAAATAGCTGACAGGTACAATTTCCACCTGTATTTTGGGAATTTCAGCCACCTGTCTATACCAGGACTAGTTTAGAAGCTGAGGTCTATATACTTTCAAGATCTTCCAGGCTTTTAAAATGGGGCCTACTATATATCTATAACAAAACCTATATTTTTAGCTAAAGGGCACAATCAGTAGTGTATTGGGGATGAGGATTGTAATAATGTTAATTAAGACTTCAATGTATCAAGTGTTTGCTATACAGAGGGAAATGTAATGAAATATGCAAGTGGGAATTCCTGCCAGTAGAGGATTTAAAAGAAAAATCCATAAATGGGGACCTGATGTTCTCTAGAAGGTCCTTTTTACTTATTTTTGTATTTCAAATTCTTTATACTTTTACAATCTTGACTGTGTATGCTGTAAAACCTGGACATGAAGTCATGGCAGGCAAATCCTATAAAGATATGGATTACTAACAAAATACTGTATTTTAGCTAACCAGAAGATATGAAGGAAATAGTGTGCTCACAAGAGACTCTGAAAAATCAGCTGTACCCCCCCCCCAGCTTATTTTAGTAATGAAGGGCTCTATATTTTTCTCTTCTTTGCTCAAGTAACTGGAATTGCTGAAATATTTCTCTGCTTTAGTTGCCACCTTCTTAGATGGGATGTAAGTCCCATATTTCAGCCACTGGAAATTTGGTGTTAATTTAAACAAAAGAGCTCATGATCATCGTGTTCTTCTATGGTTCTAGACTTAAGTATATGGACCAAAGAGTGTATAGGCAGTGAAATCTAAGCATGAAAGAAGAGTCTAAAGGTACAGTTTGTCTTGTTGTCCTGTCCCCCCCCCCAGAACTGAGGTGGACCCACCTAGGTTTACAGCCAATACTCATCTGAACATTTGCATGCATTTAAATAAAACAGAATATGCTGAATTTCTAAAGTCATAAAAAGTTCTGTTTGGGGAAAAAGCAGTATTGTTTGAAACATGGTGGTAATTAATCAAGGCTGCACTTTTGAAATCTCTTGTACATATGGCCTTTTAAAAGAGTTGTACAATAGTTCTATAAAATGTGTAAATTTCTACTGAAGGAATGGGGAACCTTTTGACCATCCAGATGTTTTTAATTTTGCCCTGAGCCACCAGGATTTATGGCAATAATTTAAGGGACTTTTAGACCAGACATCTGGAGGTCTAGGCTTCCTTGCCCCAGCTCTACCATCTTTATCTAGAAGATAAAGAAACTCATGGAGATTTCACAGTACACACACACATACACTCTCTCTCTCTCTTAATTTTCTGCATCCCCATAACCAGGCACACTGCTTTATGCATTTTAAAATGTTAATGTTTTATTTAATCAGACTACTCATCCATTTTATATTGTGGGGAGGTCACATCCCCAGAACAAAAGTTCTGTCAGTGTATATCTCTGCGGCAGATACGATTGGTCTATGACAGTGGTGGTGAATGAACCTTTGGCATACCAGATGTTTTGGACCACAGCTCCTAGAATTCCAAGCCTAGATTGCCAGTGACAAAGGACTGTGGGAGTTGTGGTCTAAAACATCTGGAGTGCCAACGGATCGCCACCACTGGTCTATGATAAATGTTTCTAGGCAATGTCTGACCATCACAACAGTAAAAGGTATGCTCTGCAGATTATTTGAATGAAGAAGCTAGGTTCTTAGAAGCAATAATTTGATTTAGATAGAGATTGCTATATCCTCTGTTACATTTTATATATTTACAGATATAAAAATAATAACACATCCTAGATTAAAAACAATCCAAGAGAACAGAAATTCAGTTCCTTGCTTTATGCCAATAATATTGGTGTTACACTCACATCAGTGTACAAGATGTGTAATGATGAATTATTGATATTTCATTGCACCTTCCGTTTACAATGCACTTACAACAGTCCTTACATCGCACCTCCACAGTAGACAATTTATTCATGTCTTTAAATAGATAGCAGACTGAAGGTTTTCTGAATTATCTGAGGTGCAGGACTCAAAGGGGTGTATGTGATGTGCACATGTGCATAAAATGTGTATGTGATTTTGATTTGTTGCATGATGTTGACACATTTTCTTTCAAGGCTGCACTTCTGAAATCTCTTATACTTGCCCAAGAACATGGCTTCAGATGTTGTATTTTGTGTCTGCAGGGCACTCTCCCAAATGTAATCCTTTCTTCAGAGTACAGTACACACAGACACAACTAATCTGGAAAGTCACAGACAGCTCACAGCCTGTGAACTACATCTAATCTCTAAAGACGATTTTATGGGGTCTCCAAGAGTCTGTAGAATATTCTTGCCTGAAGTACTGAGCACCATTAGATAATACACACACCCTGGTTTTCTTTCTGAAGCAATCACCTTAAGGAATCTGTGGGAAATAACCACCTCTGAATACAAAGTTTCCACCCAGCCAAGAATTAGATTGTTAAAGAGAAATGGCTGTTTGGCCATAAACCTGTCCTCTGTTGTAGGATTGACAAATTAACTGCTGCCATCTGCCCAAATGCGATATTTGGGTCCTAAAATATATTTTAGCCCAGATGGCTTCAGTTCTTGGTCAGCCCAGGTCTAAAACACATTGCTTCTCAGTGTCTGAAAAACACAAGCATAGCACTCTGGGGATATTTATACATAAACTGCTGAAAAGTCATGAGTACACATGTGTGTTGTGTTGTGTTGTTACAGTCGTGACCGACTCTTCGTGACCCCATGACCATACACATAATCACCTTGAAAAGTACATTAATGAGAGACAAAGATTCATATTTAATAAGAATCTTGAACTGGCAGGTATTAAAATCAACAGAGCTTCCTGAAACAGGATAGGATTCAGCTTTAAAAAAAATGGTAGTGGGAGTACAAAACAATATCGGAGAAACACATGGTTTACCAAAATGTAACAGGGAAATCAACCGACCCGGTGTTCAAAGTTAGAGCAATTTAGAGTGTACTTAACTGCTCTGTTTCTTCTGGAAAGGTAATTAATTTGCAATAATTAGAATACAGTACTGAGTTGTTATTGTAATAATAATTTTGGGGTGTGTTTAGGTGAATGAAAAATAGCAAGTTATAAACTCTGTTGTTCCTGTTAGCGACAGTACTAGAAGCTTTAATCATGTGAGAATAGAAGTGTACCTTTTCTCTTTGCTTGTTTGCTGAACAATAAAAATGGCTTACTACTGGAAAAGAAAAGCCTTATTCTCCATGATGGAAAAGCACAGAATTCAACCTGAAAGGGAAATGGGGACTTTTGTGCAAAATGAAGCTGATATTTAACTTTTGTAGCAAATTATGGAGGAATAGCACACCATATTTAAAACTGGAAATGTTATAATTCAGTATATTCCGATTTGAAATCCACTCTTTAGTGAGCATGATTTATACAGATGTTAGCATTTTTAAATCCTACTGACTTTCACAGAAGAGGTGAGGATGTGTTGCAACTTCCTGCTGATGTGAAAAGAGCTTAAATCAATGGAAAACTGAAGTCCAAGCCAAATAGAGTTTGGCTTTGTCCTAACTGCTTTCAGAACTGGAAGAATGATAATTCTTAGAAGTCAGAAATGCCAAAGGATTTTGAAGCCTAAAGATGCATTTGGGTTTGAATATTCAAATTCAGAACAAAAATGTTTGCAGTCTCCACCATTCAAATCAATGGAACTTTCGATATTACATTCTTTAATCCATTCTCAATAGCTTAGAAATTTGTGACCAACACATAGGCCAATCCGAATCTTCCTTCAACTAGTTAAATTCATGTTTGGGCTAGGAATCTAGAAAACTGCACCTCTTCTCAACAAATGCACATCAGTGTCCGTTCCACTGATTTTGGCTTGATTTTCTGGGTTGCCTGTTTCTGCAAAACTAATCTTACTCTATGACTTTCTACCTACAGGCAGATTCTGGAGCAGGTTTTAATTCTTGTAATAAGCCATTGTAGACAGCAACCTCAGGTCTGGAGGAAAAATCTGAAGGTTTTAATTAGAAAGATGATTGTGTCCAGACAGGTGCACCAGGTACTCATGTATGCTTATTTATCAGGATGAGAATGGAATCATCTCAAGTTCTCAGTAGGAGAGTGGAATGGAAACAGTGGCTTCCAAATATTTCCGAATGTTTTTCTCCCAGCAGTTCCAGCCAGCACAGTCTGGCAAGAGGGAAATCATAAAGTAACACCACCTGTGGAAAGTCCCAGAATATATGGTCTCCTGCTTGGTTTACAAAAAACCTTTAAAAATATGTTTTTAAAAAAGATCTGGAGATAGGGGAGGAAATAATTCTGGACCACTGCCTCTGGTCAGGACTGAAATGGAACAATATGGAACACCTCCCTTGATGACATTTATTAGCTAAAGCAACTGCAGCAGCAGTAGGAAACGTTCTCTCCAAACATACTGCATACAATACTCATGTAGAACAGTATTCCAACTTCTGGAATGGTCAGATCTGTTGACCTCATAACCAAGAAATGCTGGAGATTGTAGGCAAGGAGCCTATCACAAAGAATTCTCAGCAGCCTCTAAAAAGGATAGTTGCATGTAAATGGCAGTGGCTGTGGTTGTGTTTTCAAACCCCACACCATGGGCTTTTAGCACCACTGATCCACTGTTTTTTACTCTACACAAAGTGGGCACAGGACACACAGGATTATAACTGAGCTTCCACAAAGCAGCAACACTGTCTGGAATAGAAATTTGTACAATAGATGCTCATTTTATTTTCCCTTCTGAAATGATTCCCCAAAAAAATGGCTGTACAGTACTTCCAGTCTTACTAATGTGGTCTCACAGCCGCGAAGGCCATCACAAAGTTGTCTGTTTCTTCTAAAAATTGTGGCTTTTCTGCTCCGATTTTGTGTCATAGGTGGGTGTTTGTTTCCGGCTGTTGCTGAACAAAAGTGTGTAAATTAACCTTTTTTAAATGGAAAGCTGTTTGCTATTTTTTAAAAAATTAAACATTATAACATTGGGTTTGTGAACTTCTGTAATGTATTCGGAATCTTTGGCTCTTGTTAGCAATGATGTGTAGGAAGAATCAAAAGAAAAGTCTGAGAAGAGCAGAAAGAATAAATATGTCACATGTTCTTTTTGTTAGTGACATGGATCTTTGGGTCATAGGAAACTACATAGGCAGGCTATGTATATAATGTGTGGTTCAGTATAATGTCCCATTCCATAACCATTGACATGGGTGGAGGACATAGGGCAGCGATGGCAAACCTTTTAGAGACCGAATGCCCAAACTGCGATCCAAAACCCACTAATTATTCGCAAAGTGCCAATACAGCAATTTAAACTGAATGCAGATGTCTGTGAAGGGCAGTGTCGGGTGCCCACAGAAAGGACTCCGAGAGCCACCTTTGGCACCTGTGTCATAGGTTCGCCAACACTGACATAGGGCCTTCCATATATCATTCGAGACGAACTTCCATCAACCCAACCTAGCAAAGCCAATCACCAGGGGTAATAGCTGAAATCTTAGAAAACATGAAAGGTGACACAATCCCTATTTCCAGTAGAAGAGATTTCCTACATTTTGGTTCACTTTAAACACTTGCTTTACCATCCATCTTGCCACAAAAGCTAGCTGGATTGTAACAGCGGAATTCTTAATAAAACCAGATGCTGATCTGTGGTTAAATAGGGGCTCTTTGGAATGTTTTAGCTCTCTAACATACAACAAAGCAACCTCATCCTCACAGATATTATGGTGCATTCCAGTGACCCCCCTCCTCCTTGTGGTACAGTAATACCACTTACTAACAGAGCATTGTTTCGGTGTAGTTGCACTCAGACCTGTGCAATGTGAAAGGCAAAACAACCCCAGCAGAAACAAGAGCTCCTGGGTCTCATAGTATTCTTAAGATTAACAAATGTGTTGTGGCAGAAGCTTTCATAGACTGAAGTCCAGTCACCCACTTTGCCCTGAGCTGCACCATGTTGTTGGGATGGATGGCACTTGTAAGTCCAGAAAAATTAAATGCAGAAAAAGATAATTACATTCAGTGTATCCACAGTTGTTGGAAATAGCATAGATAATTACATTCAGTATATTGATAGTTGTTGGAAATAGCCTCACTGGCCTGGCACTTGCAAATTAATTAATCCATTTAGATTAGGAAGAAACCTATGTCATTTAAACCCTAGGCAACTGAATGGAATTGTGGTGCAGAAGTCCTGCAGTATAACTGTCCCACTGTTTCTTTCTGTGTTCCCTTTTTCATATCATAACATCTCTTTAACGTTCCTTTATCCAAGAAATTGATATTTTTAAGACCAGTTGCAGAGTGTGCCAGGAGGTTGAAAAATTTCCTCTACCCCACTCCTTTTCTAAATTGTAATTTCTGAGGTTAGATTTGTGTCTGTTAATAACTTAGCAACACCAATAGACATCTGTGGGGTGGGGCGGGGACACTGCTCACCAACCACAGTGTTCCACACTGATCATGCTCCCTTATTACCTATGGGCTGAAAGATGTGATCAGTTCACCAAGCCACTGGCACACTGCCTTTTATCTCAATCTACCAAAAAGATGTCCCCATCACCCACTCATACATATTAACACCCATGTACCCATATAACACCCATATATGTGCTCACTCCTCCGCATATACAACCAGGCAGCCACTACGAGGCTTGGAAATGTGACTCTTTTCAAAAGAGGACAGCTTCCAGAAAACGCTAGGCAGAATGTGCACAGCTAGCACAATCTCACTCTCACCTGGCCCCTCTGCAAAGCCCCAGAAGGAGGAGGGGCCACTAGCCACGAGCACTCCATTTATGCTGACCCAGGAGCCTTGCATTCCTTGCCTGCTTCCACAGCAGCCGCCTGCTAACCAGACAAAATAGTATTTCTTTTGCCTCCATTGCATCCATGGAATGTCGTTTCGCGCAGCCTTCCTGATGGCTTCGGGGCCTTTACAGCTTGGCCCGCCTAGAGAGAGAAAATGGAGTCTTCAGAAGCGTGCTGTGATATGCTTGCTAATCATGTCAAGGACGAGGGAGCCCATGTCCGCCTCATCTGAGATGCCACCGGTTTTGTAGTTTGTCCAAAGGAAGGGCTCAGACTTCAGTCTAGCAATCAGTGTTAGTTGTTACAGAATAATTATGTGTACAAGACGGAGCCTGTTCCTTGTTTATCAGATTCATGCTCTTCATATTAAGATGTGTGTTAGCACCCATGGATAGCTTCTCCCCACCTCCTGTTTTATTGCCTTTAAAGCTAAGCGCTGTATATTGTTGACTGGGTAGAATGGGGGGGCTCAGCGAGCTAGAGTGCTGAAATGTCAGCTGCAAAGTCAGCAGCTCAGCAGTTCAAATCCTGGGTGCCACGCAGCGGAATGAGTTCCCACTGTTAACCCCAGCTCCTGTCAACCTAGCAGTTCGAAAGCATGTAAATGCAAGTAGATAAATAGGTATCGCTGTAAAAAGTGGGGAGGTAAACAGTGTTCTGTGTGCAGAAATGCATTCAGCCATGCCAGCCACATGGCCACGGACTTGCTGAACACTGGCTCTTTAGCTTGGAAACGGAGATGAGCAATGCTCCTAGAGTCAGACACGACTAGCATGCATGTGCTGGGGGGAACCTTAACCTTAACCTTAACTACAGACCATCAGAGTATTACAGAACACCAGTGTGAGGAAAAATGGGTTAAACAAAAGGTTTGTATGAAGCACGTGCAGCCTCAAATGTCTCTACACCAATACACAGAGCATGGGAAACAAACAGGAGGAGCTGATAGCCATGTTTAAATATTTAAAGGATGTCATATGGAAGAGGGGACTGGTTTGTTTTCCATGGCTTCAGAGACTAGGACTCTGGGGAAATGGTTTCAAACTGCAGGAAAAGAGGTTCAGTCAACATTAGATAAAACATCCTGATGGTTAGAGCTGTCCAGCAGTAAAATATGCTGCCACGGAGGGTGGTGGAGTCTCCTTCTTTGGAGGTTTTTAAGCAGAGGCTTGATGGCCATCTGTCAGGAGTATTGCAATGGAGGTTCCTACATGGCAGGGAGTTGGACTTAGATGGCACTGAAGGTCTCTTCCAACTCTATGATTCTATAATTCTATATTGTTGACTAAACAACTACAATGAAATAACTGCTATTTCTTTTTGCCTGACCTGCATCCCCATCCATTTGGTTTCATTTGACAGCCATGAGTCCTAGTATTATGGGTGAGAATATCGGAGACTGAGAGCTCAAACACACATGAGAAAAGAATTTCCATTATACCACTTCTTCTCATCCCTCTGTTGTACTGGTACATTTTTCCTGCAGTCACATGATATGTATTGGAGGAAGCATTTACATTGTTTTGAACTGCATTTCTTTCTATTTGATCTGTTATAGCAGGCTACACTGCTCTTTAGTTTTGTATCAGTTCATTTTTCTCCTGTTTCTTGGGGCAATCAGTGCGCTATTGTCCTTTTAAAAAATAAATAAATTACAAAACTGATATATTGATAGAATGCTACTAGCCTTCTCTCCTCCTCCCTCTTTCCCTTTCTCTTTTCCTAGTTTCTCTGCATATCTCTCCCTCTCAGTCCTTGACTTTTATTTTTATTTTCCCTTTTGAACAGTGTGGTGAGGAGGAAGGAGGTTTTAAAAGTCTTCCAAAGTTTTGTGAATACAAGTGTTAAAAAAAGAGAGGAGACATTCATAAAATACCTCTTTTTTAAAAAGTTCAAATCAGCAAATGCCCTTGTTTCTGCTCAAGCTCTCTTTCACCTCCAAGGGAGTGGGGGGAACCTGTCTCCTTCTGAGCAATGTATTAATGTAGTTTTTGTAGCAGTAGTGGCTGCTATTAGCAAGTTATTGATATTAAATTTTAAAAGGGTACATTCAGTGGCCCTGAAGCAGCCACAGTACCCAAATCCCTGACCCACTTGCAAAGGAAATATGTAGCAATGACTACACATGACACATTGGTGGGTTCAAGCATGTCGAGTCCCGTGCAGCTCTCCTTCAGCTAGACTTTGCTCAAGGCTTTTTATTAGTTACAATAACCAAGCATCGCAAGGGGTGGAAACAGGCCTACGTGCCAGGAGTCAGGTAAGCTGGTGAATTCCTGGGAAGCCTTATCTGGAGTGGGAAGAGAGGCAGGGGCTTGGGCTGGTCACGTAGATGGGGTATGGAAGCCTTATCTAAGAATCAGAGGCAGCTGTTTGTCCTGCAACCCATTCTCAGAGGCTTCCTGGCTGTCCTGGGGGTTGGGGGAGGTTGATACAGACCAAGCTGGCTTCCTATGGGCTTTAGCTATGGAATTCATTTCCTTCCATCTGGGGCCTACCCACTCAGATAGAGAGGTTTAATGATTCCCAAAGGCCTTACCCATGCAGGCAGCTGGGGTACTGTCCTCCGCCCCAAGGGGACGGACATCTCTACAGAAATAAATCAATAACAATGTCCAAACATGATGAAACAATAAGAAATGAAGCTATACATGTTCGGTACATTTTAAAACAACCCTCCTAAGCAAGGAGGAATCAATTTCCTTCTTGCTGGAGCAAATGATTCAGGATTAGCTCTCCATGGTGTGAACAGAAACCTTTGAAATGATCCAAATAACAGCAAAAACTTTTATAACTGGGGTTCTTCCTGCAAGTGTGTTCAAGCCCTGAGAGACAGGAATAACTCCCCCTCCACACATACCTCTATCTCTGTGTCATGCATAATTTTGTAAAATTGATCCCTTTGCCTTTTTTTCCAAACAAAGGAAGAAAGTAAGGCACAAGTCCTAAACATTATAACATCCCTAAGGAAACTGCTCTAATTCCTTTCCCATTTCTGCACCCAAAGCTCAGTAACCATAGAAGTGGTCAATATTCAAATTGCATATTTGCACCATTGATTTGTACAGAGGCACTGACAACTTTATTTTCAATTTCTTTCATAATTACCCCTAACATGGAATGTGCCTTCCTTGTTTTTACAGCTGTCACACTCTTTTAATTTTCATCAGTTGTGAATAATAATAATAAATAATAATAATAACTTTATCTTTATGCCGCCTTTCTCCCCAAAGGGGCCCAAGGTGGCTTACAACAAATTCAAAAAAGTACAATAAAATCAATACAATGTAAAAAATTCAAACTCCCTTTTTCTAGTCATAACTGTCAGATCAGATCTCAACAGTATACATGTGAAGCTATTATTTTTTGTAGATCTCAGAAAGTTGCTTTTGAAAAGCAATTTTTAATTAAACACATTATGATGAGTTTTCAGAAGTAATTGTTCAGAACTAAGGGGTAAAGTTAACTCTTTTAGTCCTTGTTACATTTCTATCTCCCTTTCTGCTACGTCTTAACTCCTGTTTTTAAAAAATGCCATCAAAAAGGCAAGAAAAAACCCAAACACCCAGGAAAAGAAATTCCCCTGAATTTTCTAGTCTATTAAGGGTATGAATAAAACCATTCTGTAAATATTACTCATTAAGTGGAAAAGAAATATATGATTTACACAGGAAAATTAAAAGGAAATTAAAGGAAAATTAAGTTTTTAAAGGAGGCAATAGTAAAACCACTGTTAAAAAAGCCCTCCTTAGACCCAATTATACTGAGCAATTACCAGCCAGTATTGAATATCCCATTCTGAGGGAAAGTCCTAGCATGCATTGTGGCCTCGCAGCCCCAGAGGTTTCTGGATGAGATAAACTACCTGGATCCATTTCAATCTGGCTTCAGGCCTGGCTATGGGACTGAGATGGCACTGGTTGCATTGGTAGATGACTTACACAGGGAAATGGATAGTGGATCTGTGTCCCTTTTGGTTTTGCTAGAACTCTCAGCTGCTTTCCACACGATAAACCATGGCATCCTCCTGACTTGTATCTCTGAAATGGGAATTGGGGGTACTGCATTAAAGTTGCTCCGGTCCTTCCTGCAGGAAAGAACACAAAAAGTGCTGTTAGGTGATTCATCTTCAACACCATGGCCACTGACCTGTGGAGTTCCCCAGGTTCAGTTCTGTCTCCTATATTATTTAATATCTATATGAAACCCCTGGGAGATTATCAGATCTTTTGGGGTTATCAGATCTTCTCCAACATGGGACAATGCCATCTTAGGATAGTGCCAAGACATTAGTTTGGGGAGGTTATATTAGCTTCAAATGAATATCACAACTCCTAAGAAGGTAAGAAGCACACACAATAACGAGAAACCCTTTTAGATCCGAGAGCTAAACCAAATTAAAAATTGCATGCAACAGGTCAAAATTAAAATCCCTCACAGAGTGAGGATAGTCCTGAAAGCCTTTTTAAATAGCTCATTTTTACTCTGTTGGAGATGGAAAAAACATACCTGGACGTATCAGAAATTTGCTTCTCCATAGCATGTGTCCAGGGGCATCCCAAGGTTGCAGACCTGGTGCTTTAGAGGGAGTGTTGCCTCATCTAGAACAGGCAAAATACCTCCTAACAGTGTCAACAACAAGATCACTCTCTTGTCAGGGCTCAGTTTCAGTCTGCTAGCCCTCATCCAGTCCATTATTGAGACCAAGCACTGCTTAAGGGTTTTAAGGGTCACTGCTTAAAGGAGAGTGAGTGAGTTGCATGCTATCAGAGTATTGATAACAGAGAGCTCCAAAAGTCTGTATGACCTACTGCAGTAGTTTCATAGGCATGTTAAAGAGCTTTGGGAGGAAGGGGAGCTGTAACTGACCCCCATGGGAATCCACAACATCAAACCCTCAGAAGAAAAACAGTATCCCCAAGCTATACCTTCTGAATATAATCACTGAGAAAGGACTGAAGTCAGTGTAATACTAAGTCGCTAATTCTCAGATTCATGGCGAACAAGTATCAAAGGCTGCTGAGAAGATCCAGGAGACTCAACAGGGTGTCATCAAGCAAAGCAACCAGAAGTTTCTTGTCCCCTAGCATAGCCTAAACCCTGGTTGAAATGGATCTAGAACAGTGGTTCCTAGATGTTCATGGATGATAACACCCAGAAGCCTTCACCACTGCCTATGCTGGCCAGGATATCTGAGAGTTGTAGTCCCAAAACATCTAGGGAAGTTGGGAACCACTGATCTAGACTATTGGTATCTTATAAGAATGCCTGCTGTTGATCCACCACAGCCCTCTCCATTAGTTTGACCACAGACAGAATATTAGCAACTATGATGTAAAATCATCTGTCACTAAGTTGGACTTTTTCAGAATGGCTCTAACAATTGTTTCTTTCAAGCATAAGGACATAAAGCTCCCTTGCAAGGATGAGTTTATAGTCTGGGTTGCCCATTAAACCATTACCTACTTTTCATTTTATTTATAAATTTGCTACCTTTTCATACTTAATTTCCTCCAATGACTTGAAGGTTGAAGAATCCCATATCGTTCTCTGCCAGGGCATCTTATCCTTACAGCAGTCCTAAGGGCATAAGGTATGATTGGGCCAAAGATGAAGCCAAATGGGAGCTTGAACCCAGGACTCCTGTGACTCAGTTCAATGTGATGCTTTTATACTGCACTGCCTCTCTAAAACTACTGTGTGTGTGTGTGTGTGTGTGTGTGTTGTGCCATTACAGTTGTGACTGACTCTTCGTGACTCCATGTCCATGGAGTTTTCTTGGCAGGAGTACTGCAGTGGCTTGCCAGTTCCTACTGTACATCTACATAAACAGAAGCTTTGGATACTACAGTAGATAGAAGACAGGGAGAAGCAAAGGCGGCATGGAGAAAAGCTGGAAATGAAATCCTGAGAATATTAGTCTACAGGCAAAAAGGCACAGATAAGAAAAGACAAAGGAACCCTTTGGATAACTTTAGCTCTTTGTCTCTACCACTAGTACTCCTTTTTATGTACTTGGTCCTTAGCGCAGGTGTGATTGCCTTCTACTAAGTTGCAACATTTGTATCTACACATCACACCACAGCCTGCCATCCAAGTTCTCTCCTCTCCCATAAGGAAACGTCATTCATTCCCTATTACAGTGTTGGCGAACCTATGGCACAGGTGCCAAAGGTGGCACTCGGAGCCCTTTCTGTGGGCACCCGACACTGCCCTTCACAGCCATCTGCATTCAGGTTAAATTGCGGTATTGGCACTTTTCAAAAAATTAATGGGTTTTGAATCGCAATTTGGGCACTCGGTCTCTAAAAGGTCCACCATTACTGCCCTATTACGTGTGGATTGGGAACTTCTATTGCCTGTGAATAGCAGCAGACTCCCTCTTTCCAGAAAGGCTCAAGCGCAGCAGCGTGGGATTGACCTTGTCTCCTAGAGTGCATGTAGGCGAAATGTGCTGCTTGTAGGCAAGGAAATCCATATCTGTGGATCCCTAAGGTTAGTGTACAAAAGGCAGTGTAGACCAACACAAGCAAAAAACGCCTGAGATATACCGTTAGCACAAGGACTAGGAGCCACTGTCCTAATGGAGAAGAAAGACGCTACATATGGCAAATGCTAAAGAATGAAGGGAAAGGCTGGAGGTAGGTGAGGGAGAGATGCATAAACATTCCTATTCCATCTGCTACTATCCCTGGAAATGTTGTTGCATTGCACAATTCCAGAATTGGTTTATTGTACATATAAATTGAAATCTTTCCAAATTACAGACATAGCTTAGAAAGAGGAATCACATTCTTTTCTTCTTCTTCTTCTTCTTCTTCTTCTTCTTCTTCTTCTTCTTCTT
>JAHTLZ010000010.1:23881144-23900789 GCA_023846285.1 Phrynocephalus versicolor | reverse complement strand
TTCTTCTTCTTCTTCTTCTTCTTCTTCTTCTTCTTCTTCTTCTTCTTCTTCTTCTTCTTCTTCTTCTTCTTCTTCTTCTTCGCGCGACAGATAGAAGTGATTATGGGAGAAATTCACCTTTGAAATAGCAAAAGAAAAGCTGGTTAAAACGAGGCAGGACTGATGAAGCAATTTTGCCCAGAGAGTGCTTTAAGTGTTCTGGGGCAGTATATAAGCAGAACAAACAAAAGTACTGCCCACCTTGGCAGTAGAAAATACTTGGGTCCTCTCTAATCTAGAGAGCTCTGTATAGAAAAGTCCACCAATTCTAAGAATGAAGCACTGAAGCAAGGGAGTCATACAAAAGTGACGTTAAGCGATGAAATCACTTGAGATTAATTATGTTCAGATGCAGTTGGGTTGTGAAGACGCTGGAGGCAGGGATGGTAAACTCTTAATGACCTTTGAGTGGCACAAAGGCACCTGATGAAAGCAGAGCATACCACACTCTTGTAGAGAAATGCATTGAGGCAGCAGTTGCATTGGAGTGGAACCACAAGGTCAAAGTAATAATTACTGGTATATGGAGGTGTGTGGAAAGAAAGGTGACTTTAGAACAAAGACAATTGCTCTTATTTCATGGAAATTTCGATGCTTTAAGATGTGGAAAATATCTTAAAATAGGGGACACCTGGAAAAAAATTGTATTGGTCCTGAAATCCTTCCACTATCTATGGCAGGGTCACAGTAGAAATAAGTAACAAGCATCTGCCTTAAACCCTATTTGAATCATAATTAAAAGGCATTACTTTTGTAGCATAAACCAGTGTATCCTTACTTGGAATTAAAGGAAAGGCTGTAGCTCAGTGACAGAGCACATGTTTTGCATGTGGAAAGTCAAATCTCTGGCATCTGGAGGTAGGGGTGGGACAGATGCCTGTAGGAAATCCTGGGAGAACGGATGCTGCCAGTCTGAGTAGACCGGTGGTCCCCCAACCTTTTTTTGCACCAGGGACTGGTTTCATAGAAGACAATTTTCCTATGGACCTGTTTTCTCGCTGTGCGCTTTTTCTTGTACATGTGCATGCTCACACAAAGCACATATGCATGCAGCTCCCCCCCCCCCAGTTATGGTTCCATGCAACCAACGCAAAAATTGTTACAAGGGCGCAGGGAAGGAAAAGCCCCGCATGGAGAGGGAGAAGTGTGCAGGCCTGCTTGGGTGCGCACTTTAGAGGGAATCTTGTCTTTGTAGCCTATTAACTAGACATGGGCACGACTTGGCGAAATTCTCATTTCCGTTTCCGTTCCTCGTTTCCGTTACGCAACGGAAACGGTAACGACAATTAAGCCGTCAGAACTCGAACTCGAACCGATAAAAGAAAAATTGGGTCTGATTTGTCGTTGTCGTTCACAGTGATCGCGCGATGCCAAGAGGCACAGAAAAAAAGTTTTGTTTGTTTTTTTAAAAAAAACGATTCCCGCCCAAAAAAGCAGGCGAAAATATGCCTGCCTGAGTGAGGGCACCTACCAGAGGGGTGGTTTCTGGGGGGGGGGATCCCCGGCCTCCCCCCCTCTCCTGTCCTGGGCTGCTCTGGTGGGGGGCATCCTCGTCATCTCGCCATGCCATGTGGTGCGGGGGGGGGTCCAAAATGGCGACCGCAATATTTTTTTTGAAATCGTGGTCCAAAAACCCACCAAAGCACCACACAGAAACATGCAAAAATTTGGTATTTTAACTGCCTGAATTTTTACAGTTGCAGCGGTGGGTTTTTCTTGCAATAAAACGTCTCCATTGATTTTATTTTATTTTTATTTTTATTTTTTTACACCTGTGCAATGATGAGCTGGCCATGGGATGGGACAATGCAAATTTTTGGAGCCATTTCACCAATCGCATGGCCACTTGGCCAGGTTTTGACTGAGACTTCTGGGATGTACCAGTCGGGCATAAAAAGCCCACTAACCCTAGCCCTAACCCTAACCCTAACCCTAACCCATACACCATTACACTGTCCTTCTTAGTGGGTCAGAGGCACCCAGAGGTACAGCCCAATAACTCACCCTAACCTTACCCGCAAGCCTAAGCCTAGCCCTTCCCCTAACCCCAACCCTAAACCAGATCTGTACTCGCATTGCACTACACACAAGTACACTTCCCTTCTTAGTGAGCCATAGGGCGCCCAGGAGAGGCATTCTTCTCTCACCTCGCTCACCAGTCCAAAGTTCTTCCAATTAAATTCCAAACCTGTACGCCAGTATGCTGTCCTTCTTAGTGAGTCAGAGTAGAGGCACCCAAAAGAGAGGTGCCTCTGCCAGTGCCACTTGGTACGCAATGGCTACATGGTCACGACACGTACCCTTCCTTTCCCTTTGTAGCGGGCCAGAGGAGGCACCCACCCCAGAGAGGCGCCTCCAGGAGCCCGCTAAATGCCTTCCCTTCATAGCGGGCCAGAGGAGGCACCCACCCCAGAGAGGTGCCTCCAGGAGCCCGCTAAACGCCTTCCCTTTGTAGCGGGCCAGAGGAGGCACCCACCCCAGAGAGGTGCCTCCAGGAGCCCGCTAACCCTCCCCCCCTAAACCAGTACTAACGACAGACGAAAAACAAAACAACAAATTTTTGAAAATTTTTGCGACAAACGGAAACGAGCCGAAACGGGCCGGCTCCGACACACGACAACTTGAAACGTCATTTTTCCTGGTCGTGCCCATCTCTACTATTAATATAGCACTTTGAGACCTGGCTTGTAAAAAGGCCACAGACCAGGACCATTCCAGGGCTCAGGGGTTGGGGACCCCTGGTGTAGACAACTGAAGGAACAAAATGTATGATTCTGTTCAAGGCAATCTCCTGTGATGTTAAGCCTCAGTAAGGTAAGCATATCTCAAGTTGTAGTCTTGTGGCTTAGTGGTTAAGTGATGGACCAGGACTCGGAAGAATAGGGTTCAAATCCCCACCTGGCCATAGAAATTCACTAGGGGAGAGGAAGTAGTAAAACCACTCCTAAAATATCTCACTTAGCTTGAAAGCCCTATTACACTGAAAGCCCTATATGCCATGTGTGGTTCTCATTTGACAACATAGAACATGTACACATACTCATATACACAGTCTTAGAATATTTTCACACATGAGGTTTAAATTGTGTTGAACCTTTCTAGTGCTATTAATGAGAAAATTTGAATATCATGAATATACAGAATGGAAGGAAAAGCATTTATTGTCCAAATATGTATTGTCCAAATATGTTCTCCATGGCTTCAGAGACTAGGTCTCGGGGCAATGGTTTCAAACTACAGGAAAAGAGATTCCATTTGAACATTCGGAAGAACTTCATGACAGTTAGAGCTATTCGGCAGTGGAATATGCTGCCACGGAGGGTGGTAGAGTCTCCTTCTTTGACGGTATTTAAGCAGAGGCTGGATGGCCATCTGTCGGAAATATTGTGAAGGGGTTCCTGCTTGGCAGGGGGTTGGACTCGATGGCCCATGAGGTCTCTTCCAACTCTATAATTCTATGATTCTATGATTCTAAAATTTCCATGTTCAAGGCCCTTCTAGATCATCACAATTTTATCCTACATGAATACCTGCATATTCATATAGGTGTTTGGTTTTTTCTTCTATTTTGCTCCCTTTTTTCTTTTCCTTTTTTCAACTTATGATTTTTAAAGACAGACATACCTGAAGAATGACTGAAGGCCTAGTCAGGAAAAGGATGTATTCTTGCATGTATTACAACACCTACTTGGAACACATCACAAAACAGATTATACTCACTAAACTATCACTCCATGGACATGGAGTGACGAACAACACAACACAGAAGGAGTGAGAGACTGCAGGAAACCACATGATGATGTAGTTCATCACACCACTTCTGATGTGAAAAACTGCACTTTATAACATAACCAAGAGGTTTATATTGTGTGTTTTCCACCCCTACTCCCAAATCTCCACAAGTGTAGAGAACCAATCTCTTTGGACTTCCTTAGTGCTTGGTATGGAAAAGACCTTAGCTTATTCCAGTGTTATTTTTCTCATACTCCTCGGGGGCATTCTTTCAATATTGCAAAATAATTTTTAGATGTATCTATGCCCCTTTCATTTTATTTTTGTTTCAGGTGCAATCAAAGATGTAGGAGTCAGGGGTTCTGTATCTGACATGTATTTTAACCCTGAGAGTACTGCAGACACGGATGTACAAGAGATGATACCTTTTGAAAAAGGTTCACTACCCCTGCAAAATGAAAATCCCTTAACAGAGAAGTGTCCAGGAAATCTGTGGATAGATAACAAATATGTGTTTGTGCTGTGTTTACAGTCCTGACCTACCCTTCATGATAACAAATATCCCCCGACAATTCAGGCAACAGAAGAGGCAGCAAGGAAGGAAGGTTATAGGAAAACAAGGCCAGGAGAAAAGGGCACCCTTCACCCAAATTTAAGATGCAAAAAAGCAACTTCCAAGAAACCGTTACGTTATTTTTTTATTTTTTTATGTGTATTTTTGAGCCAGCAAGGACTTGGATTGCGTACCCGCGTCCTATTTCTTTTTTAAGAGCAACCACAAGAGATTCCACCATCCTTTCGAGGCTGGGGGCGACGGGGGTGTAACCAGGGAGAAAGGCGGAGAGGGTCTTTCACTGCTTTCCAAAAAGCCGGACGCCTTCCAACAGCCAAGAAGGAGCTTGAGCGAAAAGAATGCGAGACAATAAACTTTCTCCCTGGGTTGTAAACTTTGCCCTCCAACGTGAGCTGAGGAGATGACGACGCCCCTCACAAAGCACGATGTGTACTCAGGGAGAAAAGAGGGAGGAAAAGCAACGAGAGCGAGGCAGGTCGTGGCCTCGCCGTTACTCGGCCTGCCCAGACTTGCCCTGCTTCAAGCATGATTTCAAACGCCAAAGAAGCTTGTTGGGCCGGGCTGTTCCCCACCCAGAGGCCGCCTCACCTCCCTCCATTCCCGGCCAAGCGGTGCATTTCCTTCTCCCGCCCGCCCGCCCGCTCTCCCTCCCTTCGCCGGGCGGAGAGAAAGGCGGCGAAGCGCGGGCTGGGCGGGAAGGCAGCGGCGGAATCTCGTCGTGTTTGTTTAAGCCCGCCAGTTGCGCATAGAGGCCGCCGCTATTCTCTGGAGCTGTGGGAGGGCACAGGAGAAAGATTGTTTAAGGAAAAGGGATCTGTGGGCAGCGCCAACGTCTCTTATACCATCGGCCCGGAGGCTGATCAAACACGAGCTGTGCAATAGGGTTTGCACGCCATGCCCGCTGTGCTAACTCGGTTCTTCCCATGCCTCTGTTGGAGGCACAACCGAGTTAATTCGGACCTACGTCATTTGGCCCTCCCTGTTTCTGTTTTAGGGAATCTACGCATGTTTCCTGCACGTTATTGGTCCTTGCACTAAGTGACAGCGGCTCTCACAAGCATCACCAGTGACACTATCTGTTGGGAAAAGGCTGGCCCCTTCCTATCTCTAGGATAGACTGCAGATCCAATAATTCCCCTTAGTAGGAATGATGGGAGTTGTAATAAAGATTTAGGACACCTCTCATCTAGGGTTCCCTCGACTTTCCAATGCTATACTGTTGCTTCTCTGTGACCACAAGTAATAATGCACCTTTAGTACTCCACCCCATGTACTATACCATTTTATTTTATATTTATTGGCTCCCCCATGTTGTGCTATCTGAGTGCCTCCTGCTCTACCTTTCTGCAAACATCCAAACTAGAATGTTGATCACGGACTGAGGGAAGGAAATGCCACAATAAGAATTGTCCCCCCTAAAAACTTTCTTAAAATTAAGCTCCATTTTCCTATAGTGTGTAAGAGTTTTTGGGTAGGTGGATGCCCAGTGCCTTACTAGGGAATCTGATACTAAAATCAAAACAAAAAAGAACACAAAACATGCTTTGCTCATTTCTTTCACTATTTTTCTCCACAGTAGTCAGTGACTCTTATCTATTATACAGCAAGAATTCCTTTATTGATCTCTAGTAATTCAGTAACAAAGCTATCTCAGTGGCAGTTTATGCCAGCTGAAGGCCATACATGCGTTACATTACCTGGCACTGTGAACACATTTAGAGGGGGATTTCTTAGCTCTGCCCCCCCCAGGCCTAATCACAGTCTTCAGTGCCTGGCCTGAACAGGAGTGGGTCCTTCCAACTTTTAAGCTCTAGTTATGAGCAAAGACCTTGATATTCCAGGGTTTTCACTCGGGTGTAGAGGTTTCATTTGAACAAGACAACTCAAAACTGCACTTAAATGGTGAAGAGGAGAACAACAGAAGAATGTTGTTAGGAGTTTGCACAGCATGAGTTATTGTAACTCACAACAGGTTACAGACTGGCAAGGCAGCTTCGGCATCTCTAGAGGTGGAGCTTTGTAGAACACTTGAGTAGAAGCAGTTTTTCATACTGCAGTGATTTGTCCATTATTAAGATGAAATAAATCAAAGGCTCAGCCAAGGCAAAACAAAGGCAGTTTGCAAACAGCAAAAGTATTCAACAGAAAGTTTGGTTTGCAACAAGTGAAAATTGGGACTTAATCCCACGCTAAAGCAATCAGATTATAAAATTCTTCTTCAGTACTTCAAAAATGCCTACCATGGTAATAGAAAAATGGACAGATTATCAGGAAAGACATGGTGAAATAAATAATTGGATGACCAAATACCATCCAAAGCTGTTAAAAGCCTATAATCTACTCTCCCTGTAGTGGATGCTCCTTAATACCATTGGCAAAGCTGTTAGAAAGAATCAGAAAGGTTGGCGTTCTAATGCCTCACATGTATGGGGAGGCAAAAAAGTTTACTTTCAACTGGTGGTTGTTACTTTTCTGCACTCTAGTAATAAGTCACAATAATTTATTTATTTATTTATTGGATTTTTTATACCGTCCATTTGGCAGCAAGGCCACTGGTTGCATGAAGCGGTTAACAACAATTAGTAAATACAATACAGTGCAAAATAATCACAAATAATTCATACAATAAAATAAAAAATATAAAAAACATTTATTCTTAAAGTTACTACATCAATCATAATGGTTCCATGAGGCTAATGCAGCAGCAGATGCCCCTGCTTGTTTTTGTGATGGAAGATAATAAAGAAAACCACTGTTACTGTTCATTTCTTATATCCCTTATTATTCCAAGGGTTTTGTGCCATGCTCATATCAACCCTAAAAAGTTTTGTTTAAATGTCAAACTTGTTCCAATTTGTGAGAATCCTTCTTGAAGTGTGATAGGCCCAGAACTGGACACAGTACTTAAGATGAAGCCTCTGTGTGTGTTGTGTCGTTACAGTCGTGACCAACGACTCTTCGTGACTCCATGTCCATGGAGTTTTAGTGCCAAATAGAGGGGAAGGGCACATAACAGCAAAATCTCATTGTGACTTGCCACTAGATTTCAGTCTGTGTCTGAATGGCACACCTTATGTCAAGAACTTGTTTTGCTGAACACACAGAGAGACTGGCATAGAACAGCTGCCTTAAATATTGATCTCCGTCAAAAGCTTTTATGTGTGTTCCACAAACAGCTCTCTTCTACACCAAGATTGGGGAAACTGCAGTCTGCTAGCTTAATGTGCTCCCCATACATCCATCCCTACTGTTCCTCAACAAAGACTATTAAAACAACTATTTCAAACACACAAATGTCTTTTAGTCATTGTAAGCTGCCTTGGGACCTTTTAAGAAGAATGGCAAGGTTAAAATATTTTAATTAAATAAATTAAAAAATAGTCTTTGCCCCTCCTGCTTACTATTTCTGGCATTCTAATAACAATAGCTTTTATCCAAATTGGTAGGTAACCAGATGAACGGGCTGCAGTTCACACCAACTCTTCCAAGCAAAGCCAACAGTTCATCTTGCTGGGGCCAAAAAGTGAATGAAAACTTTTCAGAGTTTGATTTCCCGTAGGTGAAATAATGAATAAAGCAACAGTGTTGACTGTCCGCTGCATATGATTTGGAGGAGTAAAGGTTCCAGGTAGTAGTTGTGTCTTTGGATCAGCAGCACCCTTATTACTATGTTGTTTGTTTACAGTATTTCCTCCAGCTGTCCTGCAATCTATCTTCCTTTCTCACTGGGCAAACACCAACACCTCAAACCACTCTCCTGTCCAGAGGGGGAAAAATACACATAAGCCCTTCTTTTCTCTCCAGTTCTTGCCGTCCTTTTATTTGTTGGCTCTTCTATTGAGCACAGAGCTGGCACAGATCCATCTTGGCAACAATCTGCTTTCACTTGCTAATCATTCTAAATATTGAAAATCAACGCCTAGAATAAACAGCTCCGTAATGGGGCCCAGTCTTTGCTCAGTTTGGAAATGCTAATCTATCCAGCCTTTGTTTCCTTCTGTGGATTTGACGCCTTGCCTTCTGAGCAGGTCACAGCTGATGGCTCCCCAGCCTCTACCCCCATTTACATTTTTTTTCTCACCCTGAAAATTCAGCCCCTTGTCACATTACTTGTGAGGGTGGGAAAAATCAGGAATGGCACAGGGGAGCATAAGGGCTGGACACATGTTGCATAATAATGAAGAAACTAACCTCCAAACTTTGGGAACATAGCTTCCCATGCGGAGAAGAACCCAGAAGTTCAAATATATTGCCAAAGTACTTCTTTGCTGTGAGACTAGAGGCTTCATGGGAATTGCCTCTGGGGTGTATGGAGGGTGGGCAGAATAGTTATGATTGTTCCCTTCTGTCAGATTGTCTAAACGCAGCACATGTCTTGAGACACAATTCTAATCTAAGATCAAATGCATGTTTTTGAATCTCAGTAGCTTCATTGTCTACTTTTCTTCCTCACCCAATTTTTAGTTCTTGTTGGGTATTCTAATGCTGTCCTTGAAACTGAGGTAGGATTTAGTCGGGAAGAATTACTTTTGCATGTGAGATTAAGGGGCATTTCATCCATTAGGCAGTAGCAAACACAAGATTGCCATCAACTGTATATCCAGCAGAGTGCTGCAGACAGAACTCCCTAGTGTTTATCAAATGTATTGCATTTATATATTACATTTCGAAGTGTGGAGCAGGATGGACCATTAGTTGGCCATGGTATAAGTCAGATTCCTAGATAACTTTCCATATTATACTGTACTTTACAACCACTTTACCTGTTTTAGGAATACACTTTAAGTAGGCAGATGACTCTTAAACTGGTATATTGACTGGATGTCCTAGATTCAAGTGCAGTTACATTACATAAAACAAATCAGAAACTGGATTAGGGTTTTTGAAGTTGGTTTAAAGTTCATCTAAAGTTGATTCTAGATTGGATTGGGTTTGTCCAAACTAGAGAACCCAAACTTTCCCAAAACAACAAATGTTTGAGCAATGCAATAAACTTCCTGGATCATTGACATCCATTTCACAGCATGCCCTCCACCACTCCGTCATTTTTTTGCCTTGTCTTTCCTCCTCCTCCTCCTCCCCTTCCTCCTCTGCAACTGCCACCACTGCTGCCATCTTTGGAGACAGCTGACTGCTTCACTAACTAACTAACTAACTAAAACTAAAATCAGGTGCAGGTGTCCTTCCCTACTTTCCTTAGAGATATCCCCCAGGCAAATGGGGAAAGGAGGAGAAGGTGCCTTTCCCTTGCCCCTTAGCTGAGGGAGCTACATGGGATTTTAAAATCATTTTAAATGATGGCACCATTGGGCTTCAGCTTCCTGTGGTTTTCCTACCCAAGGCTAGGCAATCCTGGATTAAAATGTCTGCACCAAAAAAAACCCCTCCCAAAAAACCAAACCAAACCAAACCAAAACCCTAACTTAAAGCCAAATGCTGCCATAGCTGTGGGGAGATGCCCTGATTGCTGGCACATTATCACGGAAAAACCTTTTTCACGTTTGTGTCCTATGCCTGCTCATCCTTGTGCTAGCTGCCTCTCACAGTCACTTGCCACTATCATCAACTCATTTCCCATGTTCTGCTGTAGTTTTTAATATTTGTTTTATTTTTTTAAAAAAAATAGGCATAGAGTTTGGAACATCATGCTGCAATTAGTATTGCCACTCAACTTTGCATGCACAGGGTGGGGTTTCCACCCAGTGCTGGGGGAAATTAGAGGGAACCTTGCAGTCTGAAACCCATGATCGAGGGCATTGACCAACTCCTGATATCTTTCAGGGCAATACTTTGGCCCAAGTCACTGCTCTCTTATAGACAAAAAAATAAAAATAAAAAATAAATGCCAAGATCTAGCACAGTGTGTTCTCTTACAGAATCCCCATGGGCCAAAATCTGCATAACAAAGTGTTCAGGAGACATTGCTTGGAGATCATGTTTAGATGGAGGTGGCTGCCCTATGACAGCTCCGTTTGAAAGTGCAGAGCAGATGAAGTCCTCTGGTCTGATCCAGTTTATCAGATTCCCTTCCTTGTAAACCTAAAGTAGACTTGAACTCAACCTGCCATCACTCATTTGATGGGTTCAAGTTAATGAAATTATACTAGAAAAGGACACTTGTAGAATATATTGCTCCGCTGATTAAACTTCTTAAAGGCACAGGAACAGATGCTGGTTTAAAAATTGGCACCTTGTAGAAAATGTTGTTTTCAGGTATGTGTGTGAGAGCTCTCTTGCTTGTGCCAGTATGACTTGTTTGAACGCACTATGGCCACTTTTCAGTCTGTTTTGTCTTTGTGCTTGTAACACACTAGTCTGGATAACCACTGGGCATATTCTTTTACTAATATACAGTATGTATGTAGTATTGATCCTAATGTTCAGGGAAGAAAGTTACCTTTTAGAAGGCTACATAACTTTCATACCTATCTCTTTTTACTATAGTTCTATGGAAATTCTTAAAGTCACTGCATCGATCATAATGGTTGCATGAGGCTAATGTGGCAGCAGAGGCCCCTGCTGGTTTCTGTGACGGAAGATTATAAAGAAAACCACCGATATTGTTGAATTCTTACTATTCCGTATTGTTTATATGGCAGGCGAGTCAATGAACTATTTCTCAGCATTGCAAGGAAGGGTCAATAACTTTGGGTCAATTTTGTTAAAAATATTTTTTAAAATTACGTCCCAAACTCTGGTGCTTAGGTAAATGAAGGGTGCTCTGTTGGTAAATAAATAACTTGAGCTCTTTCTACATCTTGTGTGGAGCATAGGGTTAAAATTGAGGAGCCCTGAGAGTAGACAGCTACCATAGGTAAGGTTTTGCCACATCATTGCACTTGGCTGGCATGTTGAGCAGGAGGTGTGCCGTGTGTCCTGCAGAATGGCCTGCCCCAGGGAGCTCTTTTACGGCAAGCCTCGCTCTATAATTACTTAGCCTCCTTCCTCATGTGCACCTTAGGGAGGCCAGAGAGGTAAACAAATATAAACAACCACCATGGCACCCAGCCGTTACTGGCTGACGTGCTTCTCCACTGAGGCGAAGATGTGGCACAATCAGGCTGGCAGGCCAGGGCATGCCTGCAAAAGAAAGAAGGGACTTGGGAGAATGAGGCTTCGAGTGACCTTAACCCACAGGTGCAGTCTGTCCTTTTCACATCCAAGCAGCTAGGAGGGCCCTGCTGTTAAGTCCAGCTCCTTTAGGATACACCCTTGTAGGCACAGTTGTAGTAAGCCTATGCTCTTTGTGCAAAGACCCCTGTTTCTGAAAAGGTGCACATTGTCACTGGTATTGCTTGAAGCCCCTAAGAGTCTAGAGCAACTTGGGGCCCTCCAGATATTGGAGAATTACAGTCTGTCAGCCCTAGCTATCCTGGCCAGTGATGCAGCATGATGAGGGCTCTCCTCACTAGCCTACAACATCTACTTTGGGGCTGCTGCTGTGTTTCTCTCCCTGTTTTTCAACTCCATTGCTCAGCACCCAATGCTACTAAGGTTGGCCAATAATTCCATCCTCTTAACTATCCTTGTTGCTGCTGGCAGTTTTATTCAGCTTCAATGCTAATGCCTCAGACAAATCTTCATGAATTGATAACCTAATACTGAATTAATATTTTGAATTGTTTATTTTGATTGTGAGCCACCCAGAGACCTTTGGGTAGTGGGCAGTATACAAGTTAAATAAATAAAAATAAATAAATAAGTAAATAAGTAAATAATATCTGTAATTCTGGAATATATTTAAATTCTAAACATTCCACCCTGAATCATCATGACATTGCTGGTAGTGATTGTTATAACCATTATGGAAGAGCAAGAGGTTATTTGGGGGATACTTAGGTGGGTTTTCTTGTAGATCCTTAAGGTAAAGATAAAGGTCCCTCCCCCCGCACATGCGTGCCAGTTGTGTCCGACTCTAGAGCCGGGGCTCACCTCCATATTCAATTCAAAGAGCCAGTGTTGTGCAAGTCTGTGGCCATGTGGCTGGCATGGCTGAAAGGAAACATTGTTTTACTTTCCTGCTTTTTACCGAGGTACCTATTTATCTACTTGCCTTTACATGCTTTCGAACTGCTAGGCTGGCAGGATGTGGAGTTAATAGCAGCATCTCACTCAGCTGCGTGGCACCCGGGATTCAAATAGTTGAGCTGCTGACTTTGTAGCCCACAGTTTTCAGTCTCTAGCCTGCTGAGCCACCATGCCCCTTGACCATAGATCCTTAGGAGTCTTTAATTTACTGTAGTATTCTAGTCTGTCTGTGTCCATTTAACATGGTGTGGCATGGCAGTGCTGGTATTTTCCTTCCAGCATTTAAAAGATAAGCATACACACATTTTTGCTTGTTGGGAACACCAATATTTTTGCATCAGATAAAGTAACTTTGGATTAAGTAACCCACTTCAGTGATATCAGAGCTCTCGTCCTCTGTTATACATTACAGAAGACTCTTCTTTGCTCACAACATATTGCATCAATTTATTTAATTCTCAATCATCTTCAACAACTTCACTTTCAAAGTGCACATTCACATACACATCCAGAATTACATTCACATTAATGTTTAATGGAATATTTTATTTTGCAATGGACCTGACTGTACATAGAAAAAAAACTCAACAACATTTCAAACATTTGAAACATCTACTGTCCTGCTGATCAGTGTTAGAAAATATAAAAAGGAAACAGTGTACAGAATCTTCTGTTCATATGCATTTGTGTGCACTCAAGTCAAGAGGTATATAATTTAGAAAGGCATATGGTTCAAGGTACAGAACATGTTTGGAAGAGGTTCAGCGTACAATCATTGCCATCTCCCAAGTAGGGCTACAAAATTATCCCTCAAAACTCCGTAGAGAACTGTTGCCAGTCAGTGTTTTTACCCTGCTGGGCTAGTTCTAGCAAGGATCTAATCAATCTGATGGACACTGACAAATGATGTGGGAAGTGCTCCAGGATTAGAACTGTCGAATTAGCATTGTTTTCTGTTCACTGCACAGTGTAAAAATGTTAAAGTGAATCAGCCTGTAGCCTTTCCCCCTGTGACTGGGATTTCTATTTTTTTCCCCATCAAATGTACAGTAATACCTCAGATAGAGAATGCTTCTGATAATAAATTTTTCGGATAACAAATGGAAATTTCTGGGTAGAGGGCTGCCTTGGATAACAAATGTTCCCTATGGGCTGCCTCAGATAATAAATGTTTCATAATGCCTTGAAAAAAAAGTGTACCCAGGATTTATTGCAACCCCTGTAGTTTGTGGAGGGGTGGGAGAATTTAGAGTGGGTTTCTTTCATGATTTTTGGAGCCATTCTGGACATGTTTTGCTGAGGGGTTTGGACCTTTCGAACTTGGAAAGGTAGGGTGCTAGCTTTTATTAATCTTTGCACTGCTTTTCTTTGCATTTTTGGCGGGAAAAGCCTGGGGTAGTCATGCTGCTTTCTTCTGTCCATGTTTACATTCTTTTCCATTGCTCTGCAGGCAAGAACAGGCTGGATTTCTCTTGCTGCTTATGTTTGTCTGTTTGCATTTTCCCCATTGCACCCTGGGTAGGAGTAGGCTGGGGTACTCTTGCTAGTTTCTCTTGTCCATGTTTGCATTGCACTGCAAGGGAGCTGTTCTGGAGGGGGTGTTCCAGCACTGCAGGCCTTTAAAGTGCACTTTATAAAGAGGTCTGAACATCCCCCCCCCAGCTTTTTTGCCATTTCTCGGACCTCTGTAATGGATTAATTAGTTTCACATTCATTTCTATTGGGAACCACGTTCTGGATAATTTTTCGGATAACAAAATGCCTCTAGAACAAGTTAAATTCATTATCAGAGGCATCATTGTATTTTCATCAGTTCAGGTAGTGTGATAACTTGCGCCACCATGGAGGGGTTGTAACCATTGTATTTGAAGCCATTCCAGTTGAATAAAGTAGCACGGAGAAAGTGAATGCCTTTTGAATCTTGTCCTTCCTGCATCTGGTGCCTGGATCTGTTTGTGTTTTTCCCCTTCATGTTTTCTCTCTTTCTTAAAATTACTGTTGTAGTGTTAGGACAGCCTGGTGGTCAAAGAGAAACACAAAAGAGGTAGAATTGGCAGAGAGACAGGAGGACATTTTCAGTCAACTTTGTTTTAATCTTGATAAGGTAGTTGTGCTCTGGCAGTCCAGATTTACATGAAGTACAGAACAGAGCTATCTAAACAAGCTGTAAACAAGGAAAAACTTTCTCCTGATTCTTTTGCTAATTTGTCACTCTTTTCCTTTTTGGTTATCTAGTTATCCTAACATTAGGATAGCAAGACTTTAAAAAGAAGGGAGGGAGGGAAACAAGCAGACCCTGCCACTAAGTGTAGAGAGAAAAGATTTGAATGGTTAACGAACTGCAAAGAAGATTGATTTCCTCCTCTCTATCTTCTGACTCCTGTGTAGTTGCCCAAAATGAATTAACCAGGGAAAACTGGACTTCCTGGATGTGACTTTACGGTGGATCAATTGATATTTTTCTCACTGTGAAGTAGCACCCTAAAAGAAATTCCTTTTTTCGTAATTAGTGTTATGGAAAATCTTACCCCATTATGAACAGCCTTCTATAGGATTATGAAATTGTTCTACTCCTTTTCTTGTGTTAAGAGTCTAGACATATGAGCTTCTATTTGCTGAACCTTATTCAGGACTTTTAATTTACCAATCTGTTTTTTAATTGTTGTTTTATTATGGATGGCTGTATTTTGATTATTGCACTGTAAATGTAAACTGTTTTTAATAAATTGAGTACATTTTCTTGTAAACCGCCCTGAGTTCCCGCTCTGGGAAGAAGGAGCGGTATAGAAATCTGAAAAAAAAAAATTAGAAAGACCATCTGGAGAGATGGCAGGAAAATGCCAAAGAATGTAAGTAACAGTAAGTCTATTAACTCATACAGTAATACCTCTTGGTAGTGGGGTGGCTAGAAAATCTTGTAAATAAATAAATAAATAAATAAATAAACAGTCCTTTTTCTTTTCCTCCTCTTCCTCCAAGGGTAAAACTCTCCCTGTTATGGTTCTTTATTTTCATACTGCACTCAAACAACCCTTCAGACTGAGGACAACTTCAAAATGAGGACTTGATTCTGTCTATGCTTCAGTAGAAAAGTATCTTCTATAAATAGGCTTAATGGTAAATGCTATTTTGTGGTACTGCATATAGCCATTGGAGATAGTGGGTTGACTTTTGCTGGATGTCATTAAACAGAGTCTGGATAACCATTTGGCAGGGAAACTATGGCTGCATCCCTCACTGCTGATATTACACTTGAGCTGAGGATTTGACCTTAATGATCTCTAAGATCCTTTCTGTGGTTCCGTTTATAGAAAAAATTCTTATATATACCGGTAATAGATGTTGCCCCATCAGTAATTTCTAAGATGAAGATGAGAGGGGCAGTTCTCTATGGATACCAATTCCTCTGTTCCTTAGAGGTTAATCAAGAGTAAATGTGATAGTAGGGAGTCACTGAGGGCTTAGCTAATGGAATCTGGGAGGCAGGCATGCCTCATTTGCTTGGTTTGCAGGAGGTACTGCTTTGATGCCGCAGCTTTTACTATGAGACACATTAACAAGAAAGAATGTATAAATATTCAAAGGTCATTTGGCCCCACCATATCAGAATATGATCACTAGCTGCTTTAGCCTCAGTAATATTTGAACAATTTGACCATGCATCTGGAAGGTCCTTATATAAATAGGACACTATTATTTCTCCCTGCCTTATGATAATTTTCTATTACTGTAGTTCTTTATTTTTCCATCTGTTCTTATTTTGAATTGTTAAATGGTTTTGATTTATCGTATTTGTGCTTATTTGCTCTTTTTATTATGATGATTTGATTAGTTACCTCATGTTGGTCTGATTGATTAGTTTTTATTTACTATTTTAAGTTGTTTAATCTGTTTTTGTATTTTTCCTATGTATGTAAACCGCCCAGATTAGCTTTTTTGCTAGATGGTTGTGGTATATAAATCAATCAATCAAACAAACAAACAAATAAACAAATAAAGGTTTAACTATGAGAGAAAAACCTGGAAAATACTGCATTCTGATATGATTAATAGTAAGTCAGTGGTCTACCATTGTCATCATCCTGTCGTTGAAAAACAGTTGAACAAAGGGACTGTTATTGGTTGTTAGATGGCATACTTCCATTTACAAATCATTTTGCTATCTTGGATACAGCACAGAAGACCAAAGAGCTCAACATTTTAGCTGCTATGTCACATTTCTCATGATAGATTGGAGAACCAGCCACAGAGGCAGCAAAGACACATAGCTAATAATCCCAGCCTCAAGAAGATTTTGTGCAACTCATTCTGCTGGTGTGTGTGTGTGTGTGTGTGTGTGTGTGTGTTGTGTTGTTACAGTCGTGACCGACTCTTCGTGACTCCATGTCCATGGAGTTTTCTTGGCAGGAATACTGGAGTGGCTTGCCACTTCCTACTCCAGGCGCTTACAGCACCTGGTTCCCTGGTGGTCGCCCATCCAAGTACTAACCAGGGCTGACCCTGCTTAGCTTCCGAAATCAAGCGAGATCGGATGTGCTTAGGGCATATAGCAATCTCCTAAACAAGTTTCTCACAAGCTTGTGTTCTGGAGATGTGTTGTACTCCAACTCATATCATTCTCAAACAGTGTACCTATGAGGCACACTGTTTGGGTTGGTATCCCGATCTGTTGGAAAGACACCAAGTTGGGGAAGGCTGGACTGGACAATATTGGTATTGGTCAAATGCAATGTTTGAAGTAATTTTTCAGTTGAAAATGTCAATATATTAACAACAGGGATGGTCTATACAGTGGTACCTTGTATAACAGACAGCTTGTATAACAGAAAATTTGTACAACATAAAAAATTCCGGAGATAGGGGAAATTTGCTTAACATAATTGCCTATGGGGAAAATCCGTACAACATAAAAATGGGATTACTCTGCTTTCAATGCATTCCTATGGGAATTTGTATAAAGGAAAATTTGCTTAACATAATTTCATTTGGAACGAATTAATTCCTTTATACAAGGTACCACTGTAATATGTATGGCTTTGGAGCTCTGATTGCTGCCTATCTGCTCACCTTTCCATCAGTGATGTTTCCATAGGCCACATGGGCAATTAAAGGACTAAAACTTTCCAATGTTTTGAAAACCTTGAGCCCATGATTTTCTAGATAAAGAAGAGTTGCCCTTAGAGGTGATGACCCAGAAAAGATGGGAAAAAAGAGATTAGAGATCATGTGGGGAGGTGGGAAAGAGGCACAGTCAGCATATGTAAGTTTGTTTCTCACACAGTTGTCTCATTGTGGAGGCATTATGAGGTCATTTGCAGGGTTTGCATAGATTTTAAAGAGAGCTCCCAGATAGAGGTGTTCTTGTATGCAACCAGTTCACTAAGGTTTTGTGCTGACAGCTGAAAGCAATATTACATTGTGAGGCTGAAATCAGCCTGTTTCTTTCATGTGCTCAGCCCACTCATTCTTAAAGGACATGGATAAGGTGGAAGAAGCTCCTGTAAACCAATGAAAATCCTACTTAATACATATTGCAATTCACTACAACAGTTAGGACAAGACTTCTATGCTGGATTGAGTGATACAGTGTTGAAGTTCCCTGAGCTCCTTGCCCTCTGAAGATGCCAGCCACAGAGTCTGGCGAAACGTCAGGAAGAAAAACTTCCAGAACATGGCCAAGCAACCCGAAAAACTCACAACAACCATCAGATCCCGTGAAAGCCTTCGAGAATACACAGTCCAGCTGTATTGCTGCAGAAAAGAATTACCATATGTACCAAGTGAAAGTACAGAAAATATACAACACTGTTTTATATGTCTCTGAAGATTCTCAGTCATCCAGGTGAGTTTATCTGAAAGTTGAGTCATGGCAACTGGACCTCTTTTTCTTGAGAGATTGAAACGTTTCGCTCATACAAACAGTTCTGTCAGTCTGAAGAAAGCTAGTTGCTTAATCCTCCATTTTATAGTTCAGTTTGACCTCTTGTCACCCTGGTCCAAAACACACTGTTTTATGTAGCTGAATGAGTGTGGAGAGAAATGGATTACCTTGCACAGATTCTGTTAATATAGGAGTGCCATAATTACCATCTTAACAGGAGTAGGGGACCTTTTCCATTTTAATAATACAGTTAAGCAAATTATGTTAAGCAAATTTTCCTTTATACAAATTTCCCATAGGAATGCATTGAAAACGGAGTAACCCCATTTTTATGTTATACAGATTTGCCCCATAGGCGATTATGTTAAGCAAATTTTCCCTATCTCTGGAATTTTTTATGTTGTACACATTTTATGTTATACAAAATGTTTGTTATACAAGGGTCCACTGTTTTAATAATGATGGAAAGCCCAGGGTTTACAACACTGAGAGGTCTTCTGCAGGAATGGGCTGGTTCATTTTTAAAGATGGCAATCAGACACTGTCTCTGTTGGAGCAAACCAGCCTCCCCATCCCCCACCCCAGTGGTCCTCTCCATATCGGGTATCGCCCAGCAAGGCACAGTTAGTAAATACATCTGTTTATTCTGCCCCATTCATTTTGACCGAGTCACTTATCTGGGGAGGGGGATTTTAATTTATGACTGTATGCTTCAGTACCAAATGAACTATATGTATGAAATCTCATTTTATATTGCAGCAAAAAACTGGATCCTGAAACATGAGGCTCTAATAACTGTGACTATGGCCACTTTCCCCACTCCATTTCCTAAGATCATAATAAATGTCTCAGTCAGAAAAGTCCCCTGATCATTTTACAATACATGACTGGTGGAGGTTGGTTACACAATCTTTACTGGAAGGCAGAGTCTCCCACAAATGACCAGGTATTACATCTACCCTCGTGAACACTTAGTATTATTTTTTTCATTCCTGTATAACTCAAACAGTCCTGACAAAATAGCTATTGTACTGTCTCTGTAGAAATATAGCCACTTCTCATGTTATCAGAATCTTAAGTTCCTTCCCCGAGACACAAAAAGAAAAGGCAGCACCCCCTAATAGATATTCATCACCAGATATACCTCTGCTTGGCTCCCTGCAATAATACAGAGTACTCTACTGCTTCTCTTTAATTGTGTTTGGTCTAACAAGATGGTTTGCTTTGCATAATGAATGGAACTAATGCTTGGCATAACACACTGACAAAACAACCCCTTCTCATGTTCCTTCTGAAAACAGGCTTGGTAGGCTGAGCTACAAAGCTACCTTTTTAAATAAAATAATTCTGGCTGTATGATGTTGCAAAAAATATGCTTAGAGCTATGCATA
>JAHTLZ010000010.1:23793056-23881134 GCA_023846285.1 Phrynocephalus versicolor | reverse complement strand
TAGGAAGGAAACCTCCCATTAAAATCTAGCCCTTTTGCCAGAGTTCTATAGCCGGCTCCCTTCTGCTCCAACAGAGACAACAACAAAGTGGCTTGAAAGAGGCCAGCAAGGGGGTTGTAAATTTTCACTCTCCTCTCATCTTCCTCCTCCTTCTCCAGCTGTTACTTTGTTGCTCGGCTCCTGTCTGGCAAGAATTTGGTTCTTAACCCTTATCCTTTAAAATGAAGAAATATGTGGAGGTTTCTCTCCTCTCTCTTTGTATTCCCTGCAATGGTCCTCCTTCTTCTGTTCTCTTTGTATATATACTGTGCTGTGGCCCAAAGGAAAATATTTCGCTACACAACACAAGACAGCTCCTATTTCTCTATTCCACTTCTGTCCACACCCTTTCTCTACCCAAACACTCGATGCTTGTGGTCAGATAGTAACCAGGAAGTTTCTTCTGAGGGCCATGAAAACAAGCTGGGGAAATGCAGAAATGCTGCAGGCCATTTCCTCAAAATGGCGCCTCCTGCCTCACCAGAGACCCAACAATTCAAAAGCACTGAATCAGGGCCATGAATGAAGAGGTCTGGTATAAAAAGGAGGACCTACATCTTGTGCACTTCCTCACAAAGAGACAAATGAGGAGAAATGCAGTCAGCCATTAAAAGTGGGATGCATGTTGGCCTTTGGGAAAGGTTGCAAGGGGGGAATATGGCCCACTTGACCTGAAATGGCTTCCCATTGCAGCCTTAAAACAAAGCTCTGGATTTGGGGGGGGGGGGCCACTATCACAGTTACTCCCCTTGTTTTTGCTAAGTAAAATCCACAGCAGGAAATTAGATTAGTGTTTGGTCACTTCAGGAGGATGAGTGTCTGGGGTGGGGTGTTTTTTTGTTTTGTTTTGGTTTTTACTTTTCAGAAGTGAAATATCAAAAAAGAATTTTAACCCCTCCCCCCAAAAAAGGAAAAAGAAAGCTAGATAATTTCAGTGTTTGTCACGGAGCAGGGGAAAAAGTGCAAATACTGTGCAATAAAGATGAAGCTTTTCCTTCCATTTTGGAGATTTCAAAAAGACTTGAGGTGCAACGCTACACAAATTTACCTGCCAGTAAACTCCACGGTGCTCACTGCTATTTACTCACAGATACATATGCATCCTATAACATGTTAAGTTTCAAATAAAGACGACAATCTTTGAACAAAATGTCCTAATAATAAATACATTGACCCATAATCTGTAGTATTCTCTGTATTCTCTGTCACTAGGAGCTACATAAAGGGAGATGCAAGAGTGTGTTCCAACCTCATGGGTTTGTCCACACAAAACCAGTTCTGCAATGAAGTGAGCTATGCATTGCATTTGGAGTGCCATTTTCCAAAAATGACAGGGGCCTTCTGTTTCAAATAACTGGAAATACACTGTACCTGGAGAGCTGAGCAGGTGACCAGCATGCAGTACTAACTTAAGCTGCACATGAAAATTGGTAGTACCGGTAGATGGGGCAGCCACTGATATCAAAGCCTAAACCCACAAGTAAGTTTCCCTTTAATTTAAGAGAACCTGTTCCTGAGTATACACTTATGTTAGAGCAAGAACAGGGGACCTTTGCTTTCCTGTTGAGGGGTGCATTCTTTTGGGGGCAGTCATTTGGACAACACATACTGACACTTGATGAGACCGAAGCAGAGCTCAGAAAACCTATTTTACCCAGCCAATATTTGAGGCATTGTGGTCCAAAAATGTAACGTTTCTGAGCTCTGGGCCAAAACCAGTTATTGGGAGGGCTGCACCTTTTCCTCCTTCCCTTTCTTTGTCTCCTTTTTCCTTCCCTCTCTCGCAAGCAGTGGAGTGAGGGACAAACTTACTTTTGGCTGAAGACCAAATTCATTCCTTACAGAGAGATTCTCAAATCAGGCTGGGAATCTCAAGAAATTTAGCCAAAACCAACAGTTTGCCCTAATATACAGCACTTTGCTGTTAAATGACACTTCTGTTAATAATTGGCTATTCAGCAGATTTTATGGAATTTAACTATATGTAGTTTTGCTACGTTTGATTTTTAAAAGTCAAGCAAATAATGGAACAGCAGACATTGCTAAGTCATGTTTTTGCAAGATATTTTACAAAAATGATACAGTGCCAGGCTAGTACAAAGCTAGATAGGGCTACCTTTCTACTTATACAGTGGTACCACGACTTAAGAGCAGCTCGACTTAAGAGCAGAAAAATGTTGGCATTTTAACTTCCGCCTTATAAAATTTAGATATAGTCTGCTCAACTTACATTTTTTTTCATTTTTTATTTTTTAACTTATTTTTTCAATTTTTTAGAAGCTGCATATGGTCTCAGAAGCTGCTTATACTTTTTTAAAATAAAGTAAAACATTTCAGACAGTATTGAATAGTGTGGATGTACAGAAATAAGCATGATGGGATATGGTGTAAGACATTATTGAATTTCCTATTTTATATACAATAAATAAAAGATGGAGAAACATGGTCAAATAATGGAAATGGAAATTGTTTTTTGAAAACAAAGTTAAGAATGGTTTATTTGGGGGCAGGCTACTTTATAATACTGAGTCTAGAATATCTTATAAATGGGGCACATTTCTACTTTTGTGTTCCAGTTGATCAGTGAGGCTACAAAATAAAACAGGCTGAACTGTGCTTTCATCATTGTAAGGCTAATTACACTGGTGACAATGAGGCCTGTAATAAGACTTCCTGGGGTAGGAACTGGCAAGCCACCCCAGTATCCCTGCCAAGAACATTCTATGGACAGAGACAAAAGGCTAAAAGATATGACCCTGGAAGATGAGCCCCTCAGGTCGGAAGGCATCCAAGATGCCACTGAGGAAGAGCGGAAGAAAAGTACAAGTAGCTCCAGAGCTAATGAAGTGGCTGGGCCAAAGCCGAAAGGACGCTCAGCTGCAGACGTGCCTGGAAGAGAAAGGAAAGTCCAATGCTGCAAAGAAACATACTGCATAGGAACCTGGAATGTGAGATCTATGAACCAGGGTAAGCTGGATGTGGTCAAACGCGAGATGGAAAGAATAAACATTGACATCTTGGGCATCAGCGAACTTAAATGGACAGGAATTGGTGAATTCAGTTCAGATGACTATCACATCTACTACTGTGGGCAAGAATCCCATAGAAGAAATGGTGTAGCCTATAGTCAACAATAGAGTGAGAAAAGCAGTGCTGGGATACAACCTCAAAAATGATAGAATGATTTTGGTACAATTCCAAGGCAGTCCTTTCAACATCACAGTAATCCAAGTTTATGCACCAACTACCGGTGCTAAAGAGTCTGAGATTGACCAATTTTATGAAGACTTACAACAATTTCTAGAACTGACATCAAAGAAAGATGTTCTTCTCATCATAGGGGATTGGAATGATAAAGTAGGGAGTCAAATGATAAAAGGAATAACTGGCAAGTTTGGCCTTGGAGTTCCAAATGAAGCAGGGCAAAGGCTAATTGAGTTTTGTCAAGAGAACAAGCTGGTCATTGCAAACACTCTTTTCCAACAACACAAAAGGCGACTCTACACATGGACACCACCAGATGGACAATACCAGAATCAGATTGATTATGTTCTCTGCAGCCAAAGATGGAGGAGCTCTCTACAGTCAGTAAAAACGAGACCTGGTGCTGACTGTGTCTCAGATCATCAGCTTCTTATTTCAAAATTCAAACTTAAACTGAAGAAAGTAGGGAAGACCACTGGGCCAGTCAGGTATAATCTAAGTCAAATCCCTTATGAATACAGAGTGGAAGTGAAGAATAGATTTAAGGAACTAGATTTGGTGGACAGAACACCTGAAGAACTATGGATGGAGGCTTGTAACATTGTACAGGAGGCTGCAACGAAAACTATTCCAAAGAAAAGAAAATGCAAGAAAGCAAAGTGGTTGTCCAACGAGGCCCTACAAATAGCAGAGGAGAGAAGGGACGTAAAATGCAAGGGAGAAAGGGAAAGATACAGAATTATACGGATTAAATTCGTAAGTTGAGGTAAACTGTACTATTGTCAATGCCAGTTCCAAAATGCATCTGAGCAAGTCTTTATTAGCCTTCTCCAAACTGGTCCTCACCAGATATATTAGACTCGAATGTCTAGCATTCCTAAACAATATCAGTGTTATATAAGGCTTTTTGGAATTGCAGCATAAACAGAAAGTGCTAAAGCAGGACTTCAGATAGGTTTGGATATACTCTGAACCTCCAGAAAGATCAACAAATGGGTCCTAGTTCAAATCAAGCTTGAACCTTCTCTGGAAGCAAAAATGATGGAACAGAGGCTGTACTACCTTAGGCACATCATGAGAAGATACTTGCTTGCAAACAGACATGGGCACGACTCGGTGAAATCCTCGTTTCCGTTACCGTTCGTCGTTTCCGTTACGTAACGAGAATGGTAACGGGAATTTCTCCGCTCCAGCTCGAACCCAACCCGATAAAAGACAAATTTGGTCGGGTTTGTCATCGTCGTTCATGGCATCGCAGCGATTGCGCAATGCCAAGCAGCACAGAAAAAATGTTAAAAAACAAACAAACCCCGATTCCCGGCCAAAAAAGCAGGCAAAAATATGCCTGCCTGAGGACACCTACCTGAGGGGTGGTTTCGGGGGGGGGGTCCCCGGCCTTCCCCCCCTCTCCTGTCCTGGGCTGCTGGTACCAGGCTGGGGGAGGCATCCTCACCGTCTCTATTTGCCATGCGGTGGGGGGGGATCCAAAATGGCGACCGCAATATTTATTTTTAAATCGTGGTCCAAAAACCCACCAAAGCACCACAGAAACATTTGAAAATTAGGTATTTTAACTGCCGGAATTTTTATAGTAGCAGCATTGGGTTTTTCTTGCAATAAAACGTCTCCATTTATTTTATTTTATTTTGTTTTGTTTTTATTTTTTTACACCTGCGCATGTGCAATGATGGGCTGGCCATGGGATGGGACCATGCAAATTTTTGGAGCTATTCCACCAATCGCATGGCCAGGTTTTGACTGAGACTTCTGGGTGTGCCAGAGAGGGCATTAAAAGCCCACAAACCCGAACCCGAACCCTAACCCTAACCCATACGCCAGTACGCTGTCCTTCTTAGTGGGTCAGAGGCACCCAGAGGTGCAGCCCAATAACCCACCCTAACCTTAACCGTAACCGTAAGCCTAGCCCTTACCCTAACCCCAACCCTAACCCAGATCCGTACGCAAGTACACTTTCCTTCTTATTGAGTCAAAGTGAGGCACCCAGAGAGGTGCCTCGCAGAGCCCACTATCCCATTCCCTAACCTGTACGCCAGTACACTAGTATGCTTCCCTTCTTAGTGAGTCAGAGGCACCCAGAGAGAGGTGCCTCTGCCACTTACCTCCCACCCTAACATAATGTAGTAAATAATGTATGGTACGCGGCGGCTCCGCGAAATGCTTTCCTTCCCTTCTTAGTGGGTCAGACGTCAGAGGCGCCCAGAGAGGTGCCTCCCAGAGCCCACTTACCCCAACCCCAACCCCAACCCACAAACGACAAATGGAAACGACAAATTTTTGAAAATTTTCGTGACAAACGGAAACGACCCAAAACGGACCTGTCCCGACAAACGACAACTCAAAACGTCATTTTTTCTGGTCGTTCCCATCTCTACTTGCAAAGCCAATAATGCTAGAAAAAAATGGATGCACCAAGAGAAAAGAAAGAACAAGGTGGATGGACACTAAAGCAGTGGTTCTCAACCTGTGGGTACCCAGATGTTTCTAAAATGCAACTCCCAGAAATCTCTTCCAGCACAGCGAGTGGTGGAGGCTTCTGGGAGTTGCAGTTCAGGAACATCTGGGGATCAACAGTTTGAGAACCACAGATCTAGAGGATATCAGGGCAGGGTGTTTTATACCCCTGGTATGGAAGGAGACATGAATGTGCTTTAGCCCTGTGTCCTGCAATAAAGCAACATATTCCAGTGCAGTGTATACAAACAAAGCGTTAAGATGGTACAAAACCTCTGCCTTGGAATTCTGAAATGAAGGTGCTAAAGTGCAGGATCAAATTTTCAGTGGACACATAATGTGGAATAAGAAATACCATCTGCTGCCAGTTATTCTGCAAGGAAAAAATAGATGGGAAGCATGCCTCCAGGTGTAGAAGAACATTCTGGCTTAAGAACTTCAACCAATGGTCCACAGTGAGCACAGCTGCTCTGTTTAGAATAGCTTTAGATAGAAAGCAGTTCAGGCTAATAATCACCAATGTCCTACAAGGACGTGACACTTGAAGAAGAATGAAACATATTTATTTATTTATTTATTTATTTAAAGACTTATATCCCGCACCATCTTCCCTTACGGGAACTCTGGGCGGCTAACACGTTAAAAGCATAAAGAGAAAATAAAACCTCCTAGCAAGGCAGCGGAGGACAGATGGCGGCAGAAGATAGCACAAAAGGAAAAGAGAAAAAAAACCCCTAACTAATAAGGTCACCGTAGGCTTCTTTAAAGAGGAAGGTCTTCAGAGCCCTCTAAAAGGCGGGCAGGGACTCCAGCAGGCGCAGCTCAGAAGGAAGATGGTTCCAGAGCGAGGGCCCCACCACAGAGAAGGTGCGGCTCCGCGTGAGCGTTTTCCGTGCCTCTCTGGGTGTGGCCACACTCAATGAGCACGCCTGCGACGATCTTGTGGGTCTGGATCCGGATGCCCTCTGGGAGATGCGCTCCACCAGGTATCCTGGTCCCAAGCCGTGGAGGGCTTTGAAAATCAAAACCAGGACCTTGAACCTGATCCGGAAGACAATGGGGGAGCCAATGCAAGCGCACCAGGACTGGGGTGATGTGCTCATATCTACGAGCACCCACCACCAGCCTGGCCGCTGCATTTTGCACCCGCTGTAACCTCCGGACCAGGGTCAAAGGCAACCCCACGTAGAGGGCATTGCAATAGTCGATCCTCGAGATCACCAGGGCCTGCACGACTGTCCTCAGGGAGGACTCATCAAGGTACTGGTGGATCTGGATGATCCTGCGGAGGTGGAAAAAAGCGGCCCTGGAGACGGCCATCACCTGGGCTTCCAGGGAGAGGGCCGAGTCCAGGACCACACCCAGATTCCTGGCCCTGTCTGTAGGCTGGAGGGAGATACCCCCCAGACTAGGGAGGGGGCCATTGTACCGAGACGAGGGCGCCCCGAAGAACAGAACCTCCGTCTTCTCCGGATTGAGCTTGTGCCGGTTATCTCTGGTCCATTCCAGTACGGCCTCCAGGCACAGATCGAGGGAGCGAACCGCCTCCTCTGCAGATGTAGAAAAGGAGATATAGAGCTGCGTGTTATCAGCGTACTGATGACAGCGAACTCCATATCTCCTGATGACCTCCCCCAGCGGCCTCATATAAACATTGAACAGCACGGGGGAGATTGCCGACCCCTGGGGCACCCCACAAGGGAGAGTCCAAGGAGCCGACAAGACATCCCCCAGCTGTACCCGCTGAGTCCGGCCGCAGAGGAAGGAACGGAGCCAGGGCAAAGCCTGACCACCAATTCCCGCCTCAGCGAGCCGGGCCAGAAGGTTACCGTGGTCGACGGTATCAAAGGCTGCTGAGAGATCAAGGAGGACGAGCAGGGAGGAACTCCCCCTGTCGGCCTCCCTGAGGAGGTCATCCTGCAGAGCGACCAGGGCGGTCTCGGTCCCGCGAAGAGGCCTTAATCCAGACTGGAAGGGATCCAGGATATGATTTACCTCCAGGTATGACTGGAGCCGGATAGCGGCCACCCCCTCGACAACCTTGCCCAGGAAGGGAACAATGGCGATCGGACGAAAGTTGGCAAGATCGTCCGTCGCCAAGCCAGGTTTCTTAAGAGTGGGTTTCACCACGGTCTCCTTCAAACGGGAAGGGAAACAACCCTCCCGAAAGGAGGCCGTGGTGATAGAGGAAACCCACTCTGGCATGTTCCCTTCGGCAGATTTTATAAGCCAAGCTGGGCAAGGGTCAAAGGGAGTGGCCGCCGGCCGGCAACGAGCCATAGCTCTGGAGGCCTCCGCCGAAGAAACCGGCCCGAAGTCATCCAGGAGGGGAGAACGGAGGGGTGAGGCACCGGGGGTCCCAGAGGATGGACTAGAGCAACTGGGGGGCAAGTCGGAGCGGATGGCCTCAATTTTTGATCTAAAATGGGCTGCAAATTGCTCACTAGTGAAATCACTAGGAGGAGGCCGCAGCTGACTGGGATTGGAGAGGTCCCGAACCACCTGGAATAACTCTGCCTGGCGGTTCGAGGCCTCGCCAATTCTCAGGGAGGCATAAGATCTTCTAGTGTCCCTGATCGTGCGAAGATAGCGGCCAGTCAGCTGTTTAAGGGCAGCCCTATTTACTTCCGTCCGGTTTGCCCTCCATATGACCTCCAGTCTCCTACGTTCTTGCTTCATCGACCGCAACTCCTCCGTGAACCACGGGGAGGAGCGGCCTCGACATCGTATGAGATGTTTAGGGGCGATCTGGTCTATCGCTCCGGCAGAACCCACATACCATCTTTCCACCAGGGCATCAACCGGATCATCTGCCAGACCGCCAGAGAGCTCCCTGAAGGCCTCCATAAACCTGGCAGTGTCCAGGAGCCTACGGGGGTGAGCCCAGATGTAAGAAGGGCGCTCCCCGCGGAGTGGGGGGGCGATCAACAGGGAAAATTTTAGCAGGTAATGGTCCGACCATGACACGGGCAGGGGCAAGATGCCCCCAACCCCCAGACACGAATCCGGCGACATGGAGGAAAAGACCAGGTCTAGGGTGTGGCCAGCTCTATGGGTGGGGCATAAAACATGCTGAGATAAGTTCATGGAAGTCATGGATTCCATGAATTCCAGAGCCGCACCGGAGAGTTTCCCCTCGGCATGCAAGTTGAGGTCCCTGGCCACCAGAATGCGGGGGGATCTCAACAAGGCAGCCGAGATGAACTCAGCGATCTCTGGTAGGGATTGTGCTGGGTTGCGGGGAGCACGGTACACCAGCACAATGCCAAACTTATCTTGCTGACCCACAGACAGATGGAGGCATTCCACCCCAGAACACACCATCGTCGCGGACCTGCTGACACAAAGGGATTCCCTGTAGACGATGGCCACCCCACCCCCCTACCCTCCGATCTGCCTGCCCACTGAACCTGAAACCCGGGTGGGCACAGGAGAGAGAGGGAAGCCCTGCCCTCCGCGCCCACCCAAGTCTCGATAATACACGCCAGGTCGGCGCGCTCATCCAAGATAGAATCGCGGATGAGCGGGGTCTTATTATGCACCGACCTGGCGTTAATCAGCAGGCAGGTCAGATCGGAGGCGCTGGCGGGATGGCACCCAGGTAGATGGCAGAGGACGAGGGGATCAGAACGGGGGACAGGCAGTAAATGCCGGACCCTAGTTCTTCTTACCCGACCGATCCCTCCGTCCAGAGCGTACCTCCCACGGCCAGACACCACTGAGATGCGAGTCCCTGCCGACATGGTGGCCTGAGAAAGGAGGGGGAAAAAAGGGGAGGAAAGAAAAACAAAAAAGCAAGTAACAAGACAATCAAAAACTAATACAATTAACAACAGCAAAAAGCACCACGAAAGTGCAAAAATACAACAGAGTAAAATACAACGCAAAAAGCTATAAAATAGAAGAAAGGGGTAAAAGCAGAAGTAGGGCATAAACCAGGGCAGAATGGAAATACCGGGAGGGGGGAGGAAAAAAGGGAGTACGGGACAGGGTCAGCTGGTAGCGCCGGCCATAGAGGGCCACAGGACCACCCAGAGTCCCACAGGACCACCCAGGGTCCCTCCAAGAACAACTATGAGGGTGGTGCTGCTAGTCCTCGAGGCAATGCCAGCCTGCAGCGGTTTCTTCGGGATGACAGCGGCAACGAAAATGGGGGCGGCGATGGAAGGGCCGCGGCGGCGGCGGCTTCTCCGGGGTGGCGGGTGATGGAGAGGCCGCGGCGGCGGTAGTGAAGAAGCCGCGTCGCCCTCGGAGTCGCGCCAGCCGGCGAAGGCCTCCTCGAAAGAGAAGCCGCAAAGTCCTCAGCAGTGGTCGCGGTGGCGGCAGCGGCATTGGAGAGGCCGTGCTGTCCTCGGCGGCGGTGGAAAGGCAGCATCAACCATGGCAACGGCGGCGGTGGCGGTAAAGCCGCATTGTTCTCAGCAGCGGCAGCAGCGGTGGCGATGGAAAGGCCGCATTGTCCATGGCAACGACAGCGGCGGTGGAGAGGCCGCCTCGTCCCCGGCGGAGGCGGCGGTGGAAGGGCCGCAGCTCCCCCGAGGCAGCACCCGCCAGCGTAGACTTCTCCGGGGCGGCGAGAGATGGAAAAGCCGCGGCAGTGGCAACGCCCTCGGAGTCGCGTCGGCGTCGCGTCGGTCAGCAAAGCCTCCTCAGAAGAACAAAGTCCTCGGCAGTGGCGGCAATGGAGAGGCCGCATTGTCCTCGGCGGCGACGGGAAAACCGCGTCGTCCTCGGCGGCGGCGTCCTCGATGACGGTGGCAAAGGCCGCGTTGTTCTCGGTGGCGGCAGCGGCGGCGGCAATGGAAAAGGTAGCGCCGGGGCCGCCCAGTCCTCAAGCAGGCACACCAGAAAGAACCACGCCGTCCTCGAGGCACCACCAGGCCCGCGGCGGCTTCTGCGGGGGGATGGCGGCGGTGAACAAACTCCAGGTAGGCTTACCAGCGTCTGGCAAGCCAGAAGGAGAGAGAGTCTCAAGGACCCAGTGCCTGATACCCCCAAATCCCAAATCCCCCCCTCCAGGCCCTGGTAGGCCCAGTGGGAAAGGGGTTAGGCATAAAGGGGCAAGTCAGGCAGCAAAAAAGAGAAGAACAAACGCAGCACAAGCGAAAAACTGCTGCTGCCGTCCGCCATCTTATCTTGAGTTCCAGCAATGGCTAGGCTGGCTGGCTCAGCTGGTCACAGCAGATGGAGTGAAGTGCCGGAGTTGGGGCCAGCCCCGGGGTCTCTCAGGCAAGTGTTAATACAAAACATATTAAATGGAGGGCAGCTTGATGCCATTTAACAGCACCCCAAATTTGTCAGCCCTCAAAGTATCTCCCTCACTCTTCCCCATAGTAGATAGAGCACTATTCTAGCTGGCACCTCCCTACCCACCCACCCTCTATCAGCTACCAACTATGAAAAACCAAACCCAAATAGTGCAAAATGTTACCGTGGTAACTGGTGCCTGTAGTAAGAAGCCATTAATAAGATTCCCATGTCTTTGAAACTCTGTCTACTCTAAGAGTGTACAGTGTAACTGTACCCCTCAAAAGGCAGCGAGTGAAAATACGTCTTTTATTTCATTAAAAAGAACTAAACAGAAAGAACATTTCACTTCTAAGGCCTCCAGCTGAGGAAAGACTCATGAATTCTCTGCCAGGTGGTATAAGTTCCCCAGCACATTTTTGTGCTGTGTGTACTTCTGTTTGCCAAGTGGATTAGCAGTTAGGACGCAGTATTTACTTTTATCCGAGTTGCATCAGGAATAGCTGGCCCCCTACCTGAAAGGAATGTCCCAATTAAATTACAGATGACATGGCCTGAGTAAAAGGCCTGAAGAGCATTCAGCCCTCACAACTCCCATTAAGACTGGAGAGTAAGGGACACCTAGTGGACATCTGGGCTGAAGGTGGGGCCTTGCTTTTTGAAAAACACCCCTAAACGTGCCACTAGATTATTGTGCCATAATACAGCAGCTGCCTTTCTTAAGCCATAAGGAAACGAGGCTTGCTATATTTAAAATGTTTTGTTATCACTCAGTCACATTATGTTGCTGGCAAGCTTCCCCAGAGTGACTGGCTGGCTGAGTGGGTTTTTTAAATGAATTGCTGTACCTCACTGCTTTGAATGTGTTTTGCTGTTGCTTTTATCTGCTGTTTTTATTAAATATGGTATTTGTTTGAGCCTTTTCAGCTTTTGAATACTTGCTGTTTTTAGCTTTAAGCAATGTATTTTAATGAGATAAGTTACCTTGGCTCCTTTAAAAGAAGAAAAGCAGGATAAATATATTTCAAATAACATTCTGTGTCAGGGTTTTCCCCTTATTCAGTGATTAGGATCTGGGTTATAGAGAATGCATGCTTTCGCATCCTCACTCCTGCACAAGTCTCTTAGCCCCTAAACAGCAAGAAAACAACAGCAGAATTGTCAAGAGGAGCTCTTTAGGGAGGTGTGCTGATGTGAACTCCTGAAATGAGATAAGGTCTAGGGACTTATTCTCATCTCCACTCAGCAAGGGTTACTCCGTGTTCAGCTCCTTTTAATAACTGGCATCACATCAATCAGTTGTATCTAACCGTCCATTTAAGAACTCTATATTGGAATTTAAAAATCACTGTCAGATCTGGTGTGCCATTTTCCAACCAAGACAAGCTACATAAATAAACAGTATGAATGAATGCAAGACTATTAGGCTGTCCCGTTGAGAGACAAACTACCTCTGATTTTACTTGGGAGCTGTTTACTTTCACAGATCTCCAGTCTGTGGGTGCTTTTTTTAAACAAGTGATACACCTGATATGTGAGACTAAGTGCCACTGAACTCTATGAGATGAATTTTCAAAAGAAATTGTGAGTGGTAGGGCTGTCTGAATAAATACTGTAGATCGATTCTACTCGTGCATGTTTCCTTGGAAGTAGATAAGTGGTCCTTGTTTTCAAAGATATATGGATAGAATGAACATTATGACCCTTCAAACATCACAAAACAGGAATGAGTGTGAACCAGATCCCTATTTTCCAGGAGTAAACTGCAATATTTCTTGCATGTAATAATAAGCAGGGATTCCTAGTGTGGTAATAAATAAAAAGAGGTAATAATATGCCCTCTTGGAAGCCAAATGCCATATAACTGTAATTTTCATTCTTTTCTTCCTTTTTTTTCTCCCTCCCCTCATGCAGCCAGTAGCCAGGAGTGCGGAGGGGGTGGGAACGCAGAAACAGCCAAACCCCTAACATCTCTGGTCCGAATTTAAGTGGCCAGCAGATCTTAGGGGTTGTGTGAAAAGGCTCTAAGACAGCATTTTTTAGATCTCGCATTAAACTGAATGCAACGGGGTTTATTTCAAAGTAGATATATTTCCTATGTAAAGTCCTACGAGTTAGTCCAACCTGCAACCTCGCAAGGTGCTTTTCCTCTATTCCCACGCTTGTTAAAAGGACTCAAAATTCAGGTACGACTAAATCTGCCAGGTGAGCGCCCTAAAGGGAAGTACACGCGGTTGCCATAAGCACCCCCCCCCCATAAAATCTTAGCGCGCCGCCTCCTCCCGATCTGTCTACACCTGAGACAATCGACCACGTTCCAACCAAGCTCGCCGGCTCGCTAGGTTCCGAGGGAATTCCGGTGTCCGGGAGTGCGCATGCCCAATCTTGCAGGCGCCTCGGCATCCGCTGGAGCCTCCCGCCTCAGTAACGCGCGCCGCTGCCAGGGGAGTGTCTCGTCCGCCACTCTCAAGATGGCGGGCCCGGCCGTGCCGGAAGAGGGCGGGGCTTGAGGTGGAAGTAAAGGTGGGCGCTGTTTGACAGCGGCTGGAAAGGCGCAGCGGTGGCGGCCTGTCCCCCCCTTCCGAGGTTTGCTCAGGGTCTCTCTGGTGCCAAGATGATTCCCACGGAGGAGGCGTCTGCCCGGAGGAGGGAAATAGAAGAGAAACTGAAGCAGGTGGGGCTCGGCGGGTGGGACACACACCGTTTTTCTCTTTGCTCTCATGAAGTCTCTCTGTGCCATCCCTGCCTTCCTTTTTTTGGGATCCAGGTGTTTCTGGCTCCCGTTGTCGCCAGTCCTCTGGTGCCACTCCTCTTGAGTGGCCATGCCAACCGTGGGGACCACCCTTCTCCCCAATTCACTTTTTTATTTACACCCATACTGGCCGATTAAATGGCTCTAGTAAGAGTCAAGAGTTCTCCTGGGCCATGGGGCCCATGTATATGACGGCCATATATACGAATGAATGAGGAAGTGGGCTTGAGCCCCGAAAGCTCGTGTTGAAATGTGGCACGTTAGTGTTTATGGTGTCACAATATTTTTGCCTCCTTTGTCCTCGATTTATTTGTTTTCCTCAACTGCTTGCACTGCCTAAGGTTGTAAATACACAGGCTCTTTGGAGGCAGGCTGGTATGGGCTAAATAGGGTGACTCGGGATCGCGTGCCATCCTCTCATCCCATGGCATATTGGATGAGAGGATGGCCACCCCTCAAGCCACCCGATTTGGTCCAGTTCCTTCAGTTCCAATATTGTGAAGTGGCTTAATAAGTGAGTCGGTTTAAGGTACTGGCAAATTGAACACTTCCTCTGATCCTGGTAAGATTTGCAGGGAAATGGAAAACAAAAATAAGGCTGTGTAAAACATTTTCTTTGCCTCATCTTCAAGGGCTGGTTGAGAAACTTCAGGCAGTCGAAGGCATGGTGGGAGAGATGACTGTTTTAATTTTTAAAATAAAAATAGACTAGCATAAATTATTTTAAAAATGATTTAAAAGTTTTTTAATGACAAATTCAAGCCAGAAGGCTTGCTTTGGATTAGCTCCAACCCAGAGGTGTCCTACCCCCATCAGAAAAGTAGAAGCCCTTGAGAGGGGGCTCAGAAAGAGACAGATAGGGCTGTTCTGGGTGAGGGCTTGGTTTGTTCCAACAAAGTCCTTGTCTGATCACCATCTATAAGACCCAATTAGCCTGTTTCTGTAGCAGACCAAACAGTGGTCTGAACACTCATGTAGTCAGCCTCTAGCATGGCTACCACCCAGAGTGGCACTGGTGCCAGATGATGCGGTATCTAAATGAAACCAACCAACCAACCAACCAACAAACAAAAAATATCTCTTTGGAAAAAAGTACAGAAATACAAAAAATAACTTTTTATTCCTGTTAAGATATGTGGGGAGGGTGCATTTGAAAATGTTCTTCATGATAGTTAATGTTACAGGAGGTCAACTACAAGGAAAGAGAGTGACCCTGTTGTAGTGCTCCACTGACCTTCTCCATTTGGAAATACTCTAGCAGCCAAAGACCAGGCTCTCCATCATGAAAATATCATGTCTGGATGTTCCCCTAATCACTAGGAAAGCTCAGCACAGGCTATCTTACTTGTCAATAATTTTTTATCTTTCCAGGTATTTTCTGTGCAATCTAATCCTGCCTGGATGCTCTTGGATAATATGAGAGAAATATACTGTGTGACGAAGTACTAGAGAATCTTCCTTAAATACACTATATTTATTCCCAGGAATCCTCCTGCCTTTCTGAACCTCTGTAGAAAAAGCACTGAGTTTCTCCAAGATGGCTGCATGGGGCCATTTGAGTCCTCTTTCAAATCAAGGCTGATGACAATTTGTTTATAACAAGTTTCTCTTGTTTAGTGTTTACAGTATTCTATAAATGTGGGATTTGAAGAGATGGCATCAAGCAGGTTTTCTTGGACTTCGTGCCAAACATACAGGATAGCAAGGGCGGATTCATTTGAGGGAACAGGAAACCTGTAGACAATGGAAGGTGGAGAAGCAAAGATCATGGGGACAAATTTACAGTATTGGGATATAATTGATAGAGGAAATTGAGGGAAAAGCTATGGGAGGTAAGAAACATGTGCTGGATCTTAGGAGACGGAAAGTCAGGATAGTGCTTTAAGAAGGGATGTTACATGATCAAAGGGAAAAATGAATGATTTTGGAACCAGGATGTTGTATAGATGTGAACAAGGGTGAGACAGCACCAAAGAAGATTGAAGAAGATTGACTAGCTTGAGTGCATGATTACCAGCATGTGCAACAAAAATAAACACAAGGGAGTAGTGATATATTAAAGAGTAATCTGTTATTTTTAAGTGTTAGTTTTGTGAATTGTCAGCTGCTTCCTCTAACACACCAAATGTCCACAAAAATGTTTTGAAGAAAAACTGGAGACAATTGGATTAATTTTGTTTTCTATCTATCTATCTATCTATCTATCTATCTATCTATCTATCTATCTATCTATCTATCTATCTATCTATCTATCTATCTATCTATCTATCTATCTATCTATCTATCTACACCAGGCCTGCCCAAAGTCTGGCCCGGGGTCCAAATCCGGCCTGTCAGGCCATTCTGAGCAGCCTGCGGCTGGCTGGCCCGCCCATCCCTCCCCCTCCTTCACCCCATGTTTTTTTAAACAGGCTCCTTGTGCTTCCTTTGATCCCCACCTTCCTTCCTTCCTCCCTTCCTTGTTCCCCACCTCCCTTCCTTCCTCTCTTGGTTTCCACCTCTCTCCCTCCCTCCCTTGGTCCTTGCCTTTTCTGCGGGTGGGGTTGCAAGGGGTCAGTGGGTGGGGCTTATGGATCAGTGGGTGGGGCTTGAAGTGGGGTGGCAGGGTCGGGGAGCAACCGGCCCCTGATACATTCTCAGCCACCAAATCTGGCCCTCCTTACAAAAAGTTTGAACACCCCTGATCTACACACACACTCCCCTCCAAATTAGGGTTACTTCGTAATAATAAGCAATTTTAAGAAAGTTTGGTAAGCATTTAAATACAGTATTAAGATTTGAAACTGATCAGTTCCTAAGTCAGTTTTTCCCCCCTTACAATGACAGGAAGAAGAAACACTTTCTTTCATTAGAGAGAGTGTGGAAAAAAGTGACCAGCTCACAAAAAACATGGTAAGTTCTTAGAACCGTACATTCTATTTTATAAAGTGGGACATAAGTTTCAGTTACTATTGTGTTTTATTTGATGGATCTGTGACTAAGGGTGAAACTATATAGTGGGAAAATATGGTTTGATTCACATCCATGAAAATCAAGTTTCCTTGGGTGAAATCAACTGCAGCTGTCCAAACCAATTTGCAATAGTCAGTCAGAATTTGCTTTAAGGTACTCCATTACCTGCTCTGTGAATTAGGTGAACATGTGGCAGAAGACAGATAAAGTGATGTCAAACTGATAGACAATTGAAAAAAAAGATGATTCCCAGCTTTAAAAAGATGGTTTTACTGTCATACTTTGTGTTGTGTAATCAATTGATTTTAAGTCTAATTTATCTATGTCTAATCTAATATAAATTGCAAGGTAAATGGTGTATTCACCCTCTTAGAGATGAAAATGCAGGTTATCCTTGCTGTACAAAATGACTTCCATTTCTTATACAGCATCTAATATCCCTTTGGTATGTTGTTTAGGTTTCCATACTCTCATCTTTTGAAAGTCGTCTAATGAAGCTGGAGAATTCAATAATTCCTGTTCATAAGCAAACTGTAAATCTTCAGCGCCTACAGGAGAATGTTGAAAAGACACTGTTCTGTTTGGATCATGTTATAAGCTACTACCATGTAGCGAAAGACACAGAGAAGATAATAAGAGAAGGGTGAGTTCATGGATTATTACTCTCAAGATCTGTTCTTCCTGAAGTATGCCTCTCTCTGCTCCCTTTTAATAACTTGAAGAATCCCACCATGTTTAAGAATGTTGATCTACTTGGAAAATGTCAGTAGAGATGGGAGAAAGAACAAAAATGATGCTAGCTTTATTACAGAAATAATATTGTTATACTAGGAGCAGAGCTTTCTTAATTTTCTCCAAGTTTTAGAAAATTACAGTAGGACCCTTGTATCTGTGGGGGATTGGTTCCGGGCTCCCCCGCGGATAACAAAAACCGGCAATGATGGTGACAGTGGTGGTGGGGTGCCGAGGGCAAAAGCTTTTGTCTGGGACATTCCACCACCCCCTGTGGCTGGGCAGAGCAGCGGATCAGGTGCTGCACTGCTCAGTATACTGCCAGGAAGTTTAAGCAGCTGAGTACACCCCCCAGAGCGTTTTAAGGTGGTCTGGATCATGGATTGGACACAGACCAGATGTGCAGGTTGCTAGCCACTCTCCTCCAGTCCACCTTAAAAAGCTCTGCCCAGCCCACGATTGGATCCACTATGGCTCGGAGCTGGAAGTCTCTGATAGATGGAGGAGGCGGGTGGCGGTGGCGATGTGGAGTTTGACTCCCTGCCCGGGAACCAGGGGCCACTGGGCAGAGGCAAGTCTCCAGTGCAGCTGACCCACTGGCCAAGGGCAGGAAGCTCTACAGAAACCTGCCGGAAGAAGTCGGTGTTGGTGACAGGAAAGGATGTGTTGGGGGGTGTTGAACTTCCTACTCGGGTGGTAGACCGAGCAGGAAGTTCAGAACTTCTGGGGTGGTGGACCCTATCTGCCACACTGCCCAGCTCCAGGGCATGGTGGGCCACGAGGGGCAGCTTTCACCCCCAGCACCCCACCTCCACCCCACTGATCACCAACTGATAACTGAATCCGTGGCTGGTGAATCAGCGGATACGGGGATGCTACTGTATATAGAAGTAATAGATGAATGTATACTATTTTCATGTTTCTGGAGATATTTCTTAAATACTCTACCACCATTGTGTACTAATTTCAATTTATTTTTGTTAAAGAAGCCTGCTTTAATTTATATTTGTATTATTGTGTTTATTTCCTAGCTTATTTTGTATAGTTTCATTATTTTATATTCAATGTTGTAGTGGACCATGTGCCAGATACGATGAAGCATGATCATGTATATTAAAAAATATGTAGAGAAGATAATTGATTTTAAATTTATTTAAAATTTAAACAAAAGATATTTTGTTTTAGAATCAAGATTAAAGATGTTTTGTTAAGGATCTAGGTCCGTGATGGTGAACCTTTTAGAGACTGAGAGCCTTTTCACACGACCCCTAAGATCCGCTGGCCACTTAAATTCGGACCAGAGATCTTGGGGGTTTGTTGCTGTTCCTGTGTTCCCACCCCCTCCGCACTCCTGGCTGCTGGCTGCGTGAGGGGAGGGAGAAAAAAAAGGAAGAAAAGAATGCTGGCTCACCTTTGCCTGCTCATCCCGGCAGCATTCCAGTCTCTTAGTATCTCTCAAAGGGGTGGGGGGCAAAACAACAACAAACAGAAGCGAGGAGAGCCGGCACTCACTACGTTACATCCGCATCAGGAATGTTTCACCCCCGAAGAGCAGGTACTTGAAAAGTGCGCTGGGACGCGCTTAGGTGGGCGTGGTCGCACTTAATTTTTGGTAAACTCCGGAGCTGGTGGGGAAACAATTTTAAGCTCTGGATCTGGGATCCATTTGCTGCGGATTTTAGGGGTCGTGTGAAAAGGCCCTGAGTGCCCAAACTGTGATTCAAAACCCACTTATTTTTTGCAAAGTGCCAATAGAGCAATTTAACCTGAATCCAGTGGTACCCCGGGTTACAAATGCTTTGGGAGCTACCCTTTTGGAAAGCAAGGACCGAAGAGCAGGCTTTTGAATTTCCTGCATCCACTGTAGCTGTGGACAATTCAAAAATTTCAGCGGATTAAAGACCGCCGAAATGGCTCCATGAAGAGAGCCGGGCGAAGGGGAGGCAGTGGTTTGTTGGTTCCTTCATAGCCCCAGTTTACTTTCCATCCGCGCCGCTTTTGGAATGCCCAAAGTGGTATGGCTGGAGAGTAAACAGGCTACGAACGAGCCCACAAACCACTGCCTCCCCTTCGCCTGGCTCTCTTCACGGAGCACAGCGGTGTGTTCTGAGCAGAGGGCAAAGCGCTGTGGCTACGAGAGGGCAATGTTAGGTGCCCACAGAAAGGGCTCTGCGTGCCACCTTTGGCACCCGTGCCATAGATTCGCCAACACTGATGTGGGTGAAGGACCTGACAGAACACCTTTGTCTACCAAATGTACATTTGTCACAGACTGGGAATCTAAATTTGGCAATTCCAAGGGGGGCATGAAAAGACTAGAGCATGTGCCTTCTCGGTAGTTGTCCCAAACTTATGGAAAGATCTCCCACCTGAGATCCGACTCATCTCCTCCCTGGACTCTTTTAAAAGGCAGTGAAAAACATGGCATTTCTGACAGGCCTTTTCTGACTAACTCGGACTTTAACTACCACTTGCCACCATTGTAATTATAATTTAATTGCAATACTGTTGTCAATTTTCTTTTGTTATATATTTTTGTTACATTAGTTGTGGTTATTTTATATTATGCACATTGTTATATGGGTGCTATCAGATGCAATCTTTCCTCACCATCTGATCACAACCTGGGTCTCCTCTAAACTTGAATACTGTAAATCTAAATCCAACCTAGTGACTCAAGTTAGAGGGTTTTATCTAAGTATGGACTATAAACTATTGCACTTAATCTTGATCAGTGAGAGAAAGCAATAAGCAAACAACAACAACAAAAACAAAAAACAAAAAACAAAAACACAAAATAAAAGAGGGTCATTCAAGACTAGTAAATTATGTGGAAAAGTGCTGGTCAATGTCACTGGCCTCTCCAGGGAAGTCTGTGAAGATTCTCAGTCTTCCAGGTGAGTTTATCTGTAAGTTGGGTCATGGCAACGGGGGTTCTTTTTCTTGTCCTATTTCAGACCAGGGTGACAAGAGGTCAAAGTAAATTATAAAATGGAGGACCAGTTGCCATGACTTAACTTCCAGATCTCCAGGTAAGCTTGGTGATGTGGCTTTGTTCCTGAAATTGAGTCATGGCAACTGGTCTTCTTTTCTTGTTAGGTCGAAGCATTTTGCTACTCATCCAATTACTCTTCAGTCTACTTGGATGAGTAGCGAAACATTTCGACTTCACAAGACAAGAAGACCGCTTGCCGTGCCTCAGGCTCTGGATAACCTCACCTGGATGATTGAGAATCTTCATAGACATTTTGTTTTCTTGAACCAGCTGTGTTTTTTCTATTGCAGCCCTACAGGCAGACTGGAAGAATATTTGGGTTGCATGGCTAAAATCCAGAAGGCTGTGGAATATTTCCAAGACAACAATCCTGACAGCCCAGAACTCAATAGGGTGGTATGTACTGCACTTAAGCATTGGGCCTCTGATTATAGTTTTCTTCTGTCTACACAGTTCTGTTGACTTTATTGATTCCGTTCATTCACAAGCTAGTGTTAGTGATGTCACAATGTCTCTGAAAGTTATGACCCAGCAGGGTGTATGTGCATGGTCACACGTCTGAGAAATTTCCCTTACAGAAGGGGCCTCTGTGAAAGCTCACATTTTGCCTTCAAAACACTGCATTAGGATATTTTGGTGGGGAATGTTGCTCATGTACAATATATCACAGAAGTGAGTACACTCCCTCGCGTTTTGTAAATATTTTAGTATATCTTTTCATGTGACAACACTGAAGAAGTGGCACTTGGCTAATATGTAAAGTAGTGAGTGTACAGCTTGTATAACAGTGTAAATGTGCTGTCCCCTCAAAATAAGGCAACACAGCCATTAATGTCTAACTGACAACGTCCAAATTGGGCACAGAGTGTCAATATTTTGTCTGGCCACCATTACTTTCCACCACTGCTGTAACCGTCTTGCAAATAGAGTTCTCCAGAGCGTCACAGGTTGCCACTGGAGTCCTCCTCCACTCCTCCACGATGACATCACAGAGCTGGTGGATGTTAGAGACCTTGTGCATCTCCACCTTCCATTTCAGGATGCCCCACAAGCTCAATAGGATTTAGGTCTGGAGACATGCTTGGCCAGTCCATCCCCTTTATTGTCATCTTCTTTAGCAAGGCAGTGGTCGTTTTGGAGGTGTTTAGGGTCGTTATGTTGGAATATTGGCCTGCAGCTCTGTCTCCGAAGGGAGGGGATCATGTTCTGCTTTAGTATGTCACAGTACATGTTGGCATTCATGGTTCCCTTAATGAACTATAGCTCCCCAGTCCCAGCAGCACTCATACATTCCTAAACACTCTCACCACCATGCTTGACTGTAGGCACGACGCACTTGTACTCCTCACCTGGTTGCTGCCACAGACGCTTGACATCATCTGAACCAAATAAGTTTATCTTGGTCTCCTCAGACCACAGGACATGGTTCCAGAAATCCATGACCTCAGTCTGCTTGTCTGCAGCAAACCGTAGGTGGGCTTTCTTGTGCACCATCTATAGAAGAGGCTTCCTTCTGGGACAACAGCCCTGCAGACCAGTTTGATGCAGTGTGCGGCATATGGTCTGAGCACTGACAGGCTGACCCCCACCACGCCCCTTCAACCTTTGCAGCAATGCTGGCAGCACTCATACGTCTTATTTCCCAAAGCCAACCTCCGCATACGACGCTGAGCATGGGCACTCAACTTCTTTGGTCGACCATGGTGAGGCCTGTTTTGAGTGGAACCTGTGCTGTTAAACTACAGTATATGGTCTTGGCCACTGTGCTGCAGCTCATGTTCAGGGTCTTGGCAATCTGATTATAGCCTAGAGGCCATCTTTATGTAGAGCAATAATTCATTTTTTCAGATCCTCAGTTCATGACCATGAGGTGCCATGTGGATATTTAAGTGACTAGTCTGAGAGAGTGAGAGCAATAATATCTGCTCCCCTTTCACACCTGAGACCTTGTGATACTAACGGGAATCATGACACCAGGGAGGGAAAACGGCTACTTGGGCCCAATTTGGACATTGTCACTTAGGGATGTCCTCACTTTAGGTGCCAGCAGTTTTGACATTAATGGCTGTGTCATGCATTATTTTGAGGGGACAGCACATTTACGCTGTTATACAAGCTGTATACTCACTGCTTTACATTGTAGCCAAGTGTAATTTCTTCAGTATTGTCACGTGAAAAGATGTACTAAAATATTTATGAAATGTGAGGAGGGTGTACTCACTTCTGTGATATACATACCACCTTTTCTTTTTCTATAAGAATACTATGTTTAGAGTATATGGAGTGTTTTATTTTAAAGAAGGAAAAATGAGGCATTTAGCATGTGCACTTGTACCAGTCCACACTCAGAATTTCTCAGTTCAAATCCTTAAGCTGTTTTCTTTAATCCAGGAGGTAAATGAATGACCAGGTCCTATTAGAAAAAGTGACATTTTGATGTATGGGCAGATGTTGTTCTTAGCCTTTGGGGGTGCAGCCAGATAGCACAACTATATCCTCCTATTTTAGCAGCTTCAGTGTAGTAGCACACTATCTAATCGCCACATGTTATTTCAACCAGAAATCATTGTTTGAGAAGGGGAAGGAGTCATTGGAATCTGAATTTCGTAGCCTTATGACCCGTCACTCCAAACCGGTTCCACCAATCCTCATTCTGGATCTCATTACTTTGGACGATGAAATAGAAACCCAGGAAGATGTGACTTTAGAACACCTCCCTGAAAGTGTCCTACAAGACATTGTCCGTATTTCTGGCTGGCTGGTGGAGTATGGGAGGAACCAAGGTAAGTTGTTTGGACTACTAGTTATCTTCCAGTGCTTTTTGCATTCCAGGTGAGCTGTGTTTTTATACAGCCAAGCTTTTTGTGTGGATTAAAAGTGTCTTCCTGTTCTTACGCTGGATTTTTAGCAAGCCTGACTCCTGCTTCTAAACAAATGGTTCTTTAATAGTGGTATTTAGATTTGGTGTTTCCATCAAGAGTCTTGCAGATTTTTCATTTTCATTTGAGCATGCTGGCCTTGCACCTGAGCGAGGGAGAGGGCAGCCCATCCCTTCTGTTCTACCATGTAGTGCTTAAAGGGTGCAATGATTGAACTAAAATGTACTAATGTTATATATTTACTTATAGAAACCTTATTATGAGCAGTCAGACATTTGTGGAACTAATGATCTTCTGCACAGTTTTAACAAATATGGTTTTGGTTTTCTGGTGCTCACTCCCATATAAATGTGTACATACAGGATGGGCAACAGTCAGACACAATGCTAGTTAGATAGGCTATTGCAACGTTCTCTACATGGGGTTGCCCTTGACTCTTGTTCGAAGACTTCAGCGGGTTCAAAATGCGGCGGCCAGACTGGTGGTTGGTGTGGGTCGATATGACCACATCACCCCAGTTCTGGCCTACTTGCATTGGCTACCCATTGCGTCCTGAATAAGATTCAAGGTCTTGGTTTTGATTTACAAAACCCTCCACAGCTTGGAACCTGAATACCTGGCAGAGCGAATCTCTCAGAGATCAACTGAGGCCCGACCTACCAGAATGTCACGGGTGCTCTCACTTCAGATGGTCACGCCCAGGGAGGCTCGGAAAATGGTGACCCGCAACTGAGCCTTCTCTGTGGCTGGCCCTTTCCTTTGGAACCATCTCCTGAGTGAGTTGCGCCTTGCACAGTCCCTGCCAGCCTTTTAAAAAGCCTTGAAGACCTGGCTTTTTCATGAGGCATTTGGCGACCTTGAATAGCTCTTTTTTTTCGCCATCTTGCCAGATATTTCTTTGATTTTGCTTTGCCTTCGTATTAGTATAGCTATTTTATTTCATATATTTTACCTTTTGATTTTGTATTATTATTATTTTTGTTGCATTGTTGTTATCTATTGCTTATTTTTTAATGTTGTAAACCGCCCGGAGTTCCTCCGGAAGATGGGCGGTATATAAATAAATAAATAAACTAAGGAGATGGTGTTGGACTTCTGGAGGAAAAGAGAGGAACTTGCTCCACTGTACATCATGGGAGGCCGGGTGGAGAGAGTCTCCTCCTTTAAATTCCTGGGAGTTCATTTCAGTGAATATCTTGTATGGAAAATTAATACAACCCAGGTGGCCAGGAAGGCTCAACAGAGACTCCATTTCCTCAGGCTCTTGCAGAAGAACAACGTGAAACAACAATTGATGACCTTCTACCGGTCTACAATAGAAAGTGTCCTTACATACTGCATTACAGTCTGGTATGCTGGTTTGACAGTCGCGGACAGAAAGACTTTACAGAGGGTAGTGAACACAGCACAAAACATCATGGGCTGTCCCCTGAGTCCACTGGATGACATCGCCAGGGACCGCTGTCTTAGGAGAGCAAGGAAAATCATCAGGGATGACTCACACCCCGGTCAGCACTTCTTTACTCTCCTACCCTTGGGTAGAAGATACAGAAGTATAGCAAGCCATGCCAACAGGCTAAAAAACAGTTTTTATCAGTGGGCTGTTTGACTGTTAAACGGGACGTGATAACTCGTGATAGACTCATGGGGCTGGCGAGTTGTGCAGCAAGCACACAGAGTGAAATCGGATTGAATGGCTTTTTAGTGGGATGGTGTTGGGGGGGAGGGAGGGAGGCTCAGCCAATTTCACTGTACACTGGTTGTACAATGACAATAAAGGTTATTATTATTATATAAATAAATAAATAAACAAACAAAGGCTGTGATCAGATAGGGAAATAGCTCACAGTTTGGATCGCTTGTGGCATGCTCTGGTAGGAACTATTTCCTGGCAAACACATGACACCCATGAGATCGCAAACTAGCTTGACTCTGATGCACGTCCAAGTAGGGCCTTTTTGGTCCATCAGTAGGCTAATAGGGCTGGGCTGGAGCAATTCACTGATGACTGGAAAGGTTGCTTTATGGGATGTCCCTTTTTGTAAATAACCTTTTTCAATGAAATCAGGCACAGTCCTTACTCCTCATCTGATCAAAGGCTAAGTTGGCTAAGGGCTAGTTGAACTGATCTTAGGTCAGCTAAAGGTATGCTCAACTACAGCCCTTTGCAGCCTAAGGGATGTTGAACATTATTTAGGATTGTCCTCGCCTTGACCTAACTTTTTGCTGACATACTCGCTGTGTCCTTGGGCTGGAAGAAGTTTGGATCTGGCAGAACCAGACTTTTCCTCCTTCCCCCTCCTTCTCTGCTTTTTTTTTTGCTCCACTGAAGGTAGATCTTTCCAGTTTCTGCAAACTGGTATCTCTTAGATAATTAACAGAAATGGTTCTACAAGGATAAGGAGATATTTGCTGGCAGAAGAGACTTCTGCTTAACTACTAATTCCCTACAACAGATAGATCTTTGTGGCTATTTGCAAGCCCACAGAAATCAATGTAGATTCAGGTAACTATTGTGATCTCCCTCTTTTTTTTAACATCACTTCAGAGGGCATGTTGGTCAGTAGGATCCTGACCAATGACACTTCTGCTCCCCAAATATGGATCTTGGACTGGACTGGTAAAATTACATCAGCATAAACAAAACCGTGCTGCAAAATGTTTTTTGTAAATGTCAACATTATTGTTTCATTTCAGCTTTTCTACACCGTTAGAAATGTGTTAAATGCTTACTGGGGTGATTGGTGGGTTTATGTTGTTGCATTTATCTGGGGCAGGTATTAAGGCACAAAAAGGATGTGTGACCTTAAGTGTTCAGTATCGGGGGTGTTGTTCTGAGGACTGAACATTTTTTATTTGGGCGTACAGCTTCAATCATAACTACTTTTTCTCTTTGAAAGCCTTTCTAGTGGACTGGCAAGAAATGCTAGCGTTTTTATTTTCATACGCAGGTGGAGAATTAAGGCTGAGAGACAGCGACTTATGTTGAATGTCATCCTGAATTTATGGCAAAGGAGAGAGACATCTGGATTTTTATCATAGCCCCTATGCCCCCATGTAATGCAACCACAGAACCTTTAAGTGGAACGTAATTTCAATTGTGCCCATTCATTTAGCCAGCCAGCCTGCCAGCTGTTAGTTTTCTGTCTCCTCTCAAGCCCCTTTCATGGATCATATTGTTATCGTACAAAAGAGATACACTTTGCCAGAAAGTATGCCTTCTTAGAAGAAGGGTAGAGTAGCCCCTCCAATATGGGTTGGAAGGTACAGGGTTGTGGTCATTTGAGTAAATGGTACAGTTAAAAAGCACTGTGGTTGGATCCTGAGTTTGGGGTTCTGCCCTAGTCCTGAGTGGCTTGTGGAATGACACTGGGATTCAGGATGCAATTCTTCAACTGATGGCAAAGCTGTTTTGGACCTACATATGGGCCTGGATTGGGACCCACTCTGGATCCATGGAGAGCTTCTTCTTAAGCTTTCTGGGTGAAAAGAAGTATGCAGATATATTGTCAGGTATGCAGCCTGCTCTCAGTCCCTGCTTTCCATCTTCAGATTAACAGTACTAGTGAGTTGCCTGGCAAGAGTCTTTTGAGGATGTATGAGATAAGAATAGTAAGGCAAGAGCTTCTTAAGAGGGTGATTTGATTATTCATATAAAGCAGTGGTTCTCAACTTGTGGGTCCCCAGATGTTCCTGGACTGCAACTCCCAGAAACCCTTTCCGGCACAATGAGTGGTGGAGGCTTCTGGGAGTTACAGTCCAGGAACATCTGGGGACCCACAGGTTGAGAACCACTGATATAATGAGAGCCCTGATGGTTTATTTTTCCTGAAGAGAAAGCAAGAAGGAAGAAGCCAATTGGATAACAAGGAGATGCATAATCTTATCTCCTTGTCTTTCTGTATTTCAAACATCCTCTAGCCTGATTTGGTTTTCTTTCTCCAAGAACCAAGATAGTGCTCTGCTACACATATTGGTGTGTAACGTGTTATTTCACGTCACACTACAAAATAAAATGTATTATCTTTACAATGACAGATAGTTCATGTTTGTTTCTCTTTATCTGAAAAAAATGTACAGAAGCTTTGAAAGATTTGAAACTTGAATATAACACATGTTCCACAGCCCTGACCTTGTATGACCTCAGTTTCATCTGCATGTGCCAATTAAAGGTTAAAACAGTATAAAACAGGCCAAGGGTCCCTGGAAAAATCAAGTGACCGTTCATCACCTTCTTTCTTGTCCTAGAATAAAGACCTCTTGGTAGTGGGGCGGCTAAAATGTTTTGTAAATAAATAAATAAATGTGTCAAAAATGTATGATTGTTACATCTATTATTCTAGCAGAAGGAGCCTGTTTGCAGCTTCTGGGCATCCCAGTGTGCCGTACATGCTTTTATGGCCTTAGCAATCTGTCTTTCTCCATCCCCAGCAGTTCAGCAAGCAGAGCAGAAGCAACTGCTGATGATGTCTTCAAGTCCAGCTTGGAGTTAGTAGAGGAAAGGTCAACCAGAAAAAGCTTTAGGTGTCTTGGTAGCAAAGGGCAGAGGGGGATAGGTGGATGTCCCCCTGATATTGCGAAGCTGTATGTGAAGGAAAGAAGGGGAAACTGCTACGCTACATGTTTATGCTGACCGTATGGGGAAGTGAGCCCAAGGAGGCTTCTAGACATACAGTTGAATTCCAACCCAGAAGAGTTGTTTCCTTGGGGGGGGGGAACGATTCCCTTCTGAAATCATATGTTTCCTAGTGCTATGTTATCTACATAGACTTATCCAGTTATTTGACTAGAATACACATCCTGTAATATGCAGAAGGAACTTGAATTGCACATACCTGCCAAGAACAACCGAGGCAGCCAATTGTTATTCTTCTGTAGAATTCTTGAGAAAAATGGGTTTAGGTTTACATCTTTTATATGGTGTGTGCTTACAAATATACGTGATTATAAATGCTTGCAAATAATTTGTGGAAACAAATACATGGGAATACTTGCAAATGTGCATATTGTTAAGCATGTAAACCTGGAATATGTATTTTTAGACACATAGTTTTGGTGGGAGCTGAAAAGTATTTCAAAATTTAGAGAAGTGCAAAATCCCGATATGCATGTTAGTCCAGAGAGTATGAATGAAGGGTGATGGCTTGAAAGCATCAGATGAAGTGCGCATCTCTAATCTGTATCCAGCAATTATCCTTTAATATGTGATAGAGTTCATTATTCATTTAGAAGTAACTATACTAGACAACTTTTATTCTGATCTGTTACATCTGAGGGGCAATTAGGATTTTCTATGGAAATATTCAACATGTCTTACTATTAAATCTCTCTTATGTGACTGCAATCAGTGCTGCTCAGGGCTGATTGCACTCTAGCCCTGGAGTGCATAATAAAGCTGGGGAATCAGTCCCTGCTATTATGGATCACTGATTGTAGATGGTGGGAATTTCTTTCAGGACAGCTCCAGGGGCAGGAATTAGAGGTTGTGCACAGGGCTTGGCACAAGATACTGTACCGTGCTGGAGGCAGAAATGTGACTGTGGCAGCAGGGATGTGAACAATACTCAGGAACCCCATATTGATCACAGAAGCAAAATGCCAAAAGTCCCAGATTCATTCCCCCTTTCCCTGTAGATATTTTGAAGCTACAGCTGCCTCACTGTACATGGAAAGACTAGAGGTTACAGAGCTGGAGGAGAATAGTTACAATAGTGGGGGAGTTGTTTTGGGATGGTAAAGGAGTAGCATTGTTGGCGATGGCAGGTATTTTTATGTAGACTGGGGAGTGGTGTGGGACTGTGCTTTAGAGTCCAGATTATTTGACAAAGAAGACCTGCTTGGAATTTCAAAACCTGCTTTGATGTAGTTCGACTGTGTAATACAGGGGTCCTTAATCTAAGGCCCCGGGGCTGGATGTGGCCCCCCAAGGTCCTGAATCCGCCCCCCGAGACCAATTGCAACCCCACCACCACCTACCCTCTGCTTCATGAGCAAGCCAGTCTCCGCAGCTGCTTCTATTGCTGAGGCAGTTCAAAGCGGTGGGCTATGTCGCTTCCCCCACTCCCTCCACCCACCACCCAGATGACTGGCATGCTGGCTAGTGGGGCAGTTCAAAGTGGGAGGGCCACGGCAAGATCCCCTGCTCCACCCCACCTGCCCCACCCCCCTTTTCCCCAAGTTGGTCTTTTTTTTTTTTTTCACTGTGGTTCGGCCCCAGTGGTGTCTTGCGGGGGGTGGATCGGCCCGCTGTTTGAAAACTTTGAGGACCCCTGGTGTAATAAAAGGAATGGTTTATGGAGCAGTATTACTTATGTGAACAAATCTGGAAGGGAAGCTGTTATTTTACTTCTGTCTCTAATGTCATTTTTTTCATAATGTAAAATATCTTTAAAATGTCAGCTGCAATACAGCAATTATCTGTTTTAAAAATCTTTCGCCTCAAGTAGTTATTATCAGCAACTTCTCAGCAATTTTCAAATACTGCATGCTTTTCTTTTATAAGGAGGAATTTTACTAAATAATATTTTCTGCTCAAAACTCAAGCTCACATTGGTTAGTCTGCAGAAGCTGCAAGCATCCATCTAGTATTAATGTCTATTTTATTTCCTTTTAAAAAGAGAATTTATTACATTTTAGGTAATGTGGGCCAAACAAATTGCATGAACACACCATATAATGTGTGCTGTGCAGAGGAATAATAAATCAAAGAAAGGCATGATTCATGCTGACTGAGAGTATGGTTCATTTCTCTAGCCAATAAACAATATCTAATTTGGAAAGGACTTACTGGATACCTCTCAGTTATATTATATTTGTTTGTATCGGGGTGCTTTGGAAGAGTGTGGGAGAAGTGTAAAACACAATACTTTATGTTGGTGTGGTTTTCTTCCTAGATTTCATGAATGTTTACTACCAGATCCGTTCCAGCCAGCTGGACCGCTCTATCAAAGGGCTGAAGGAGCATTTCCGGAAAAATAGTGCTTCTTCAGGGGTTCCATATTCCCCTGCTATTCAGAACAAAAGGAAAGACACACCAACCAAAAAGCCTATCAAAAGACCAGGTTAGTCCCTAATATAATCCAACTGCTCCTTGTTATTTTTCTGAAAGGCATGATAGTTTAACATGACTTCATCTGGGGACGGTTTTCCGTTTTTCTTGTGATTTATTATTTGATGCTGCCATGGAGTTCCCTCTAGATATCTTAAATAGCATGCCAAAAAAATTCTATATAGCCTTGAACTATCTTGTACATATGTGTCATATGTTAGCATATTATATTTTTCTTTTCTAATTTTTTAATGAAATTGTTAAAAGACAAGTAACGGCTGAAGGAATCCTCATTCCTGGGCCAGTGCTGACCTAAAACTTGTTCATTGCACCTAGTGGTCACACATATTGTTTCTGTTCTTATCCTGACTGGTGTCACAAAGCACTCTAGATCTCACTTCTGTGGCTCCAGGCAGAAGGATATATGTACAGACTACAGGTATGCCCTGATCTACAGACTAGTCTGATCAAGCATCCTTAGGTTTTTTGAAAAGTAACCAATCTCTACTCTTGCCTTTTGGAGCCAGCCACCTACAGATTGCTACATAGTTCCTACCTTCACTTAGTGCTTGGGGGTAAAAGAGTGGTTCTCAACCTGTGGGTCCCCAGATGTTCCTGAACTGCAACTCCCAGAAACCCCTTCCAGCACAGTGAGTGGTGGAGGCTTCTGGGAGTTGCAGTCCAGGAACATCTGGGGACCCACAGGTTGAGAACCACTGGGGTAAACAAAACCAGATTTTAACACAGATGTGGAACTGGCAAACCACTCCAGTATTCCTGCCAAGAAAACCCCACGAACATGGAGTCACGAAGAGTTAGTCATGATTGTAACGACAGAACACACGCACACGCACACACACACACATCCATTCATTACTAAAATGTCAGTGGATCTTAATGTCAGTGCAGTCTGTTACGGAATCCTAAATGTCACCTGTTGGTGATGTGGAGGCACAGCAAATTGAAAATGAAGTCAGCCTGGCTCGTTTGCTGAGCTCTTCTCACATCACAATCCTCGGCTGAATAAAAGCCTTTATTTTAAGAGTTCCTGGAATGTAGGAAGGCCAATGCCAATTAAATCAAGGATGGAGAACCTGTTGCCTTTCATATATTTCTGGAATCAACCTCCTATCTACTCAAGGTGGCTTACGGCCGAGAGTAATGATGTCTGAGTATCTAGCAGGCCACAGGTTCCCCATCCCTGATTGCAACCTTTCCGCCTCCCAAGTAAGTTCTCTTTAAATCTCTAATTATTTGAGTTATGGCTCTCTTTTAAGGGCGCCTTGGTACTGATAGCTGATTTAGTTCTTATGTATTATAAGGGCCAAGTGCAGGTGATGTTTTTTACATATAGGAGCAGGCACGCTTCTAAAGGCCTGGGAGACACACACACACACACACACACACACACACACACACACACACACGCACACGCACACGCACACGCACACGCACACGCACACACACACACACTTCCTAGACCTTAGCATAATACCCCTGTCCGTTGTGATCCCATGATTCCCCTCTGTTTAAAAATGTTCCTTGTGCCCCCTTTTTTTAAGCTACTGTTGTCCACGTGTAGCTTGTTTTTTGTCCTAGTGGGCCTTCTTTCAAAGCTAAGAGTGAACAGGGGTCACATTTAGCTTTGGGGGGTGGAAGCTACCATGACCTTAAAGAGGTAGATCCTCAAACTGTAGCAGAGTTGCCCCCCTTGCTGTCACATGTGCTCAGCAGACTGCACTTCACCCATCCCTTTAGCGTATGTAGAGGGAAGCTGTTCATTGGACAGAAATGACACATGTTTGACTCAGAGGACTGTTAAATGCATCTGTTCTCTACTAGTATCTCCCTCTGTTCAGTAGAGTTTGTTCTTGGCAATGAGTATACCATGCCGACAAAGGCTGAGACCCAGTAAGTCACAGCTACGGTGGGCCTACTGAGTCAATGGAACCTGTGTAGTCAATGATGCACCAGATCCCTATGGATTGAACTGGTGTGCTCTAGTTGTGACACGCTGCTGGCTTTCAGGCAAGAAAGACTTGATTTACAGGGTGAGGCAGAATTACAAATGCTCTTTTATGTAGAGGAAATACAGTTTGTGGAACCACCGTAAGTCATGAGGCATGGAAATGGCATGTTGTAATTGTTTTATTTTTTGTGTTGTTGTTTTTTTGTTTCTTTTGTTCCTTATGTGAATGACAGTCCTCATCCCAGGTAATGTGTGTGTTATTATGTGTGCCCCTTCTGCAGCTTAGCCAAACTTTCTGAACTTCTGTGTGCTAAGATGCCATGGTGCGCCTGTTACTACCGCTTGCAAAAGGGTGTGCTTGGTGTATTTCAAAGGGAGAGCTTGCCATGGAGGTGTTTGATGCTGTGAAGGTGCATACATTATTGCTGTCATATCCTGGAGCTGTTCTTGAAAGCCAATCCACGCTGAGAGAAAAAATTAAATGACGTGGTTAGATAAGCCAAGTCCAAGTGTATATCTCAGTTAAATTATGGGGCATTTCTGCCTTTGCTTTGATATAAGTACCTTCACATACTGAGTAAAAGAGTTATCTTGCAATACATGCATTTATGCTTTTCCAAACCTTTGAGGTCAAAAGTGTTACAGTATTAGATACAGCATGCAAGGTTTTTCTTGTTTAGTAAGCGACTGGATTTGACGAAGTCAACACTTTCCTACCTTCTTTGAAATTTCTAAGCCAGCAAATCGTTACAGATAAGTGGGAGTGGACAGGCTGTTTAAAGGGACTAAATGAAATTAATTCACATCATAAAAGAAATTTGTTAGATTTGCTAAATCACTCACCCGTGCTCCCTCTAACACCAGATCAAATGGTGCAGTTATGAAGTCAGAATTGGTGTGCCAGGCGGTAATCTGAAAGGTGATCAATCTGGCCAAATCATATATATTTGAAATAGACCTGCAGTGAAGCAGTCTTACAAAATAATAGCAGATAATTATGTCTTCCTAAATCCATGGCAGATAGATAGTCTCTCAATTATATTTCCAAGAAATGATTCAGCTTTCAAGGACAGCTCAAATGGTGAAGTTCTAACATCTTAGTCAAAATTGTCGTTCTTGGTTTCTTTTGTTCGAATATAATCATCCTTTATTTTGTCTTTTATCTGTCTTGAATGGACAAGGAAGCTGTTATTCCGTTTTCAGCACGGCTGCTTGGCAAATGTTAACTCTCACCCTCCTGGCTAGTTTTAAGTTTCTGGGTTGTGCCTCATAGTTGTAACTATGCATCTATTTCAATCTCATGCAGCAAGCAAGTTAAAAAGATCTCTTGCAACCCCTTCCACAAACCCCCAGTAAACAAACGCTGGGCTGAGTTTGATTTTTACAATATTATCTTCAGCAGTGCAAGTTATCCTCACCAAGAAAGTGAGTTAGCTTGGGAAAGCCATTTGCCCCCTTGTGCCTCATACCTCTGCACACAGTTTCCAGTCAAGGTGTAGACTCTTCTGGGATACAAAAATGCCATCATGTTTAAGCTGAGTTATTGATCTTTAAATCTTTTATTTTATTTTATTTCATTTGGTGCAGAGACGTTGCCAGCTGACACGTTTGGTGACTTTTAGGAACTCTGTAGTGAATCAATTTTGCAATCTTAGAACGATGCAGGGGAAAAAACAGAGTTATTTTTGCTTCATAAAAATGGCACATGGCCCCTGAACAAAGAGGAATAATGCTATGGGTTAGCTCTGTAAGTGAACAGCATCGAGGTCGCCGTGCTAACAGAATTGTCTACCAGTCCCTTCTAAAAAGACTTTTCTGCTTGAAGCAAGGACCAAGACTTCTCTCGGCCTTTTCAGGCTGGTTATAAATCGTGCGGAGTATCAGTGCGGCTTCCCTTTGGCTCCCCAGGCATTTTGTACTTCAAATTTCATGCTAACGGGCAGAATCCTTGCCCGCTGCCTATGCTACCTGAGGCCTTTGAAGCTGAAGCCAAAAATAGTTGAAGGGCCAGTGGTGAAAGGTGTTCCCACTGTCCCTTTCTTGCTGACAGATGCTATTCCACAGCCTTTGGGTTAATGTCTTCACAAAGTTTGCAATGGGAGAGTGGCCTAAGGGGTGCTGAGTAGGCTCAGAAGTAAAGGTTTGCTCCTCTCTCGCTCTTTGATCACTGCCTCTACTTGGAATGTAGTGCCTTCATTAGCAATTGCCATATTGCCCCACTTGGTTTTAAAGAGCCATGACATTTGGTTTAAAGTAGAGTCCACCAAGACCTAATGAATATGCTACGTACCCTGGACTTCACTGGCTCCTTGTGCTTCAGGAGCTAAACGGGGCTAGCTGTTTCTATGCAAGCTAAAGGAGGATGTTGATTCGGCAGGATGCTTATCTGTAGTGAGCATGGAGAAACAGCATTGTAGTTTTGCAAAGGAGCAGCTCATACTGCTGCTTAATGCATATAGAAAATTCTTATTTGTTAACAACAAATAGAAGGATGCTGGTTTCAATAATCCTCCAAGTTTTTTTTGGGGGGGGGGATCTTGTCGCTTTTTGTATAGAATATTAGAGCAGAACTTAATAAAATAACATAGATGACTTCATTTCAGGAAATAGGGAAGACTGATGTTGTAAAACATTAGTTTTACAACAAATATAAGCAAAATGGTAAAATAAGTAAAATCTTTTAGGGAGAAAATGCTGGCTCTTTAGTTTAGGAAGCTTCTAGCAATCCTTTCATGTTGAAACCTTGTCAAAAGCAGTTGCTTAGCACTGCTTTCATGCAGAAATCCTGACATCCATTTGGTCAGTTTGTGGTAGATTATTCCATTTAAATGATCTGGGGGAAAGGTGGCATAAAAATGCAACAAACAAACAAAATAATCCACATAACCGTGTTTAACTGGAGAAAGGTCACTCTTTTTTATTAATATAATGATTAATCTCAAAATTAATTGCAAGAGGTAGATTTTAAGTGAAGGAATCCTACTTGAATACATTGCAGTGCTCTGCATTACTGTAAATATTCTGCATATATATTGCCTAAATATAGATTTATGATTTTCCAAATACTGTACACTGTTTGTGGTAATTTATTGTTTTATTTTTAGCTTTTTCATTGAATACTGTTCTGCTGACTTGCTGTGTAATCCTATCACTTTAGAATTTATATTGCATTCTGGGTGCATGTCTCATGTCCTTATGAAGTTGTGAGGGAACACTACAAAGCAGTCCACCAATACAAGAGTACTTAGTACTAACAGTACGGGGAATACTTATAGCAGTGCCATGAGTAGTTATCCCACCACTATGTGACAGTGATAAGAATCCAATGGCACCATGAGATATGGCCGAAATATGGAATACAGTAGGACCCCTGTATGCACTGATTCATTATCCACTGATTCAGTTATCCACGGTTGGCAGAGGAAAAATAAATAAATAATTCAGCAGCCACAAAGCAAGCTACTGTCATAAAACAGCAGCCGTAAAGCAAGCTACCATCACAAACAGCAGCTGTAAAACAAGCTACTGTTGCAAAATAGTAGCTGTAAAGCAAGTTACTATCACAAAACAGCAGTTTTGGGGAACATTTTGGCGTTCTCTCTTATCCACAATTTTCATTATCCACGGGAAGGCTTGGAACTAATCCCCAGCAGATACTGGGGTCCTACTGTAGTGTAGCTTGTACTGTACTCTATTTAATAACTAATAGTAACCTCACAAAAATCTATGGCTGGTTTTTTTTTGGTGGGGGGTGGGAGTGCAGGTGTTTTCAGCAATGTCTTATAAAACGTACTTTGTCCATTCCAAAACCACCCTACCCAACCGCCCGTGCACCCATCCTTGCTGGAAAGGTCATAGACCCCTTTATACCATTCCATTTGTTTATATCTTGGCTGTACCAGTAGCGTTTGTACACCTGCTCTTTCTGTGAAGCAAAACCTGAACTTCGATGCCTGCTTTTGGAATCTGTGTGTGCCTACTTGTGCCCTTGTTTCTATTGTTTTGCTTTGTTGCATGTTCACCGATGCTTTCTCTTGGCACACGGAGGTTTGTTGATGACTGACGTTTTAATGCTCTCTCTTTTCTGCTTTTTCCAGTGTGTCTTAGTTGCAGCATCCTGCTTCAGCTGAAATTTAATGCTGTTTTGTTTATTTATTTATTTATTTTGTAACCGATGTGCATTTATTCAACAGTACAGAGCCTGAAGTGGGAGAAGAGAATAGTGTCACCTTTCGTTCCTCTTCCATTTTACTCTTAGGCCAGTGGGTGGGAAGAGAGAGAGAGAGAAAGAGGCTGTGCCATCAGCTCCTTGCTTCTGTTGCCTTTAAGCGCTAGCCCTGTTCTATAAAGATTGAGCTTCCTTTCTGCTTTGCTCTTATTAGAATCCTGCTCTGTCGGCTGTGAGAATGCTCTGAAATAGCACACAGACTGCCAACTAGTTCTGTAGTCTAGTCAGTATTCCAGACATTAACACATGGATGGTATACATGGCAATGACAGCACACTAGACCAGTGGTTCTCAACCTGTGGGTCCCCAGATGTTCCAGGGCTGCAACTACCAGAAATCCCTTCCAGCACAGTGAGTGGTGGAGGCTTCTGGGAGTTGCAGTCCAGGAACATCTGGGGACCCACAGGTTTAGAACCACTGCACTAGACTCTAGTCTGAAAGCTTTGGAACCCAAGGTTGCCATTGGCCTAGACAGTACCACAGCTTGGAGTATTAGGACTGACAATTACTTAGCTAATATCAAACTTTAAAAATTAGGGCATTTGCTTGCTTATTAATATTCACGTAGTCGATGAGGTGAGCATTATTAATGTGCTGATTAAAAGTGAAGAAACCACATGCCAGTCAACAGTCTCCGTCTGCAAAGAGGGCATGAAGGATTAGATAAGTTGGATGTAATTCATTGTGGCTGGAATTTCTTGCATTTTGGATGGAGGGGTTTAAGCCCCCACCCTTTCTCAATCAAAATCCTCTACCCCTTGCAACCAGTTGCAAAGCAGCCCCAAACATTTGTAGTATGCCACACTGTGGTATATTAACTGTTACGTGGTGTACGTGGGCAATATAAATGTCAGTACACTTTTGTAACGGCCATAAGTATATGTGTGGGATCAGTTAAGCTCAGCTTAATATGATTTAAATATTGAATTAAAATGGGTATTACAGGAAACAAATACTACAAACTTATGCCCACCTCTCTGACAGTAATCCTTATTTAATTCAGTAGAAGACAAATCATGTCCCTCTTCAACTTGGGCTTTTGGAGCAAAATAAAAGGCAGTAGCTTTCTAAACCCATGCTCTGCTCTACCTTCTTGTTTCTTTCTCTTTTTTAAAAAAATAAAGCACTACAGAATGTATCCCATAACATTTCCCATCAGAAGTAGGGATGGGAATTATTGTCTGAGGGCAGATAGTTTATGGCACTTAATTATGAAGAAAACCAATTTAGGTCTTCACTGGCACCGATTTGGTCCCTCCAATAAAAGCGAATAGGAAGTAAAATGTTTTCAAATCACTGTAAGGAAATATTCCTACTTATTTCAGCCAACGTCCGAAAAGGAATGTGTTTTGTAATTGCTGCTTGGATGAGCAGCAAAATGTTTCAATCTCTCATGAAAAGTCCAGTTGCCATGACTCAACTTTCAGAAGAACAAAATTGTGTTTTGGTATTTTTAAAGACCAACAAAGCAATGAGTTTGGAATTTTGTTTTTTTCTATTATCTTGATGTCATGATGTAGGCTCTAGAGTTCATTACAGAACTGACTTTAGATAGTTTAGATATCAAGCCACTGAAATTGCCAGCCATTTACCAGGATCTGATACTGATGCTGATGGCGAGGAGTGAAAAACCAGTAGGCACGTGGAATCTTAATCCACATTGGTCTTAAAGAGCCCCTACACCAATACAGATTTCTTTTTCATTTCTTTTTTGAATTTTCCCCCCATTTGTTTGAGGGCTGGGTTGAACTGATTTGGTTGCAATAGGACTTGGTCACTATATGGACTTGAAACAGATTTTGGATGAGGCAAACAGGCTCCAAGGAAAGGGCTTGGCTGGCTTATACTTTCAGTCAGAGCTTTTTAATGTTATGCTAAAGGTATGTAACTGGAAGTAGTGTACTGGCTCTGTATACAACGGTGGTTCTTGGTAGTCTAGGGCAGAGATGGCGAACCTTTTAGAGACTGAGTGCCCAAACTGTGATTCAAAACACACTATATTTTCCGCAAAGTGCTAATAGAGCAACTTAACCTGAATACAGGTGGCTGTGAAGAGGTGCTGTCGGGTGCCCACAGAAAGGGCTCCAAGTGGCACCTTTGGCACCCGTGCCATAGGTTTGCCAACACTGGTCTAGGGCTATACCTCTCAAAGACCCTGAGAAATATACATTCTTAATAGCCCTCTTAGCTAACACTTCTAGGAGGTCCAGTCCAGGCATATTTATATAGATAAGGTTGGGATGCCTCTTCTATTGAAGAAGGAGGCATGTTGATTGGCATGTGCCTGCAGGAGAAGCCATATCAAATCTAAAAGACATGTTAAATCTAATGCATTACTTTGAACCTCTGGAAATATCACATGTGATCATGCTGTCAAACTTTTAAATTTATCCTCAGTATACGAAGTTTCCCCATGCTCTTTCCACTGGTGATAAATGGAATCAAAACTTTGAGAGCCATTGCCAACACATTGTATTGGATATGTGAATTTGCCAAATGTTGGAGGCTGAATGCAATGTGGTTAATGCAGCAACAAGAACAAAACCCCTTTCATTTGTAAAAGGCAATTAGGTGAGAACAGTCAGGTCATTTCTGCTCATAACTCTATAGCGAGAAAGAAAATAATACAGATCTGTCAGCAACAAATGGAAACTAAACATTTCTTCTCTGGCAAAAATAATGCATCATATCTTCAATAAATAGCCACACCTTAATGAGATGGGGGAAATATCACTGAAAAATGGAACCAGGCAGGCTTTCCTAGGGAAGGCACTCTACAGTGGAAGCACCGCAGGTGCAAACGCCTGCCCATACTTATGCTACACAGCATTGTCATGTGGCACTCTAGTGTCTGTCCCTTGCCAAAGTGGTCTTCACTCCAGTCGGAGAATGCAGGTTATATATTGATGCTACTTTCTCCTTGGCTTATCAGCCTGACAGACAGTTTGCAAAGCAGGTTGGTACAAACTCAGATCAAATGGTATCAAAGCAGATTTAAAACAATATCAGTACTGTACATCCGGCATAACATGTGGATTTAAGTTACACAGAATTTGATCACCTGACTGTCTATAATTGTATTTTTGAAGGAAAATGCCACGTGACTGCATAGTGACCCTTGATTAAAATAAACTGCAGTGATTATTCCGTACGTTCTGTCTGTCGGTCTGGAAGATCTTGAGTTGGGTAGGAATTCAGAGGCTTTGGCAACAGTTGAAATCACACCAAAATTATTAGAATTCATGAGGGACTCAGAAACTGTGTTAAGGAACATGCAAGAGCATTCCTGGATATGTGTGTGTGTGTGTGTGTGTGTGTGTAGAGAGAGAGAGAGAGAGAGCATTCTCATTGTTGACCAGCACTGCCATGCTAGGCTTGCTTGCAAGGGCGCCGGTGGTGGGTTGCTTTGTGTTTTGTTTTCTCTCTCACTTACTTCCAAGGTCTCTTTCTGTTTCTCTTTCTCTCGTGGCTCGGGTGACAGGCACGATCCGTAAGGCTCAGAACCTTCTGAAACAGTATTCTCAACAGTGTCTAGATGGGAAAAAGGGGGCCTCTAACCTCATTCCTATGGAAGGTAATCACTTGTCTCTCACTTTCACTCTTGGGCTCTGATGTCGCATTCAAGGCTTCTGTTAGTCTTTAGCCTCACTGCTGGTGTACGGGTTCCAGAAGCACAAGAAGTCACCTGAGTCCTTTGGGATTCCACATCTGTAAGGTGACCAAAGAAATGGATCAGAGGGATGCAGGAGCAGGTAATGTTTCTTAGAGCTCTGGAAGAGCTGTGAGCTGCGGAAATTTAAGGAATCCTGGTCCAGGTCGCAGTTTGACTGGCTAGCAGAAGTTCTTACAATGCCTTGGTGACCTTTCCTTCCACATTCTGTCCTTATTCACTTTATCTCCAAGGGTAGTAGCCTTTAATGGTTGGCCTAAGGTACACTTCCTCTTTTTAGGGAGTGCATGTTTGTCCAGATGATTACACCTGCTTTTGGCTTCCCTCCCTGTTCTTAAAGTCACATGATTATCCGGCTTGAAACTGCTACTACTGCAGTGGGTGTCCAGAGTAGGGGTGGCAGATTGAGTTGCCAGGAACATAACTTGCAAAATGTCTGATGAGCATGTGAAACATGAAGTGACAAGCACTCATGCTGTGATGGCCCTGGATAAACCACTCCTTCTGTTAATGCCCGCTGACACCTTGCTAGGTCATGAGCATGATTTACGAGTTAAACATCTTCGCGATGCCCTGGTTGACAAGCATGGGCCGGCTGCTGGTAAGTACCGTAGCAACATGTAAGCTGGCTAGTCTAATATTGTTTTTTCCCAACAGTTGTCTTTTGGTGTTCCTTCAGACTGATTATTTTTTCCAGATGGTTGTGCATGGTATCTGTGCGCCACGTATGGATTGTGTTGATCCTGGCCAGTCTAAAAGGCATCCTGTGGGTTGGCAGGGTCAGTGGGGACAGTACAATACCAAAGACTCACCATTTTTACTTTGTCACCTGGGTCTCTTCTCTCAATTTGGTGTTATAGGGCTAAACATAAAATACTGGTAGGAAGACAGCTTCTTGGGCATTCCCTTAGCTAGTTTCTTTCCCCCTTGAATATAACAAGACCCTGGCTCCTAATATCTTACAATCTTCACTTGAGTGAAACTTATTCAAAACATTAAACATAGAATCATAGAGTTGAAAGAGACCTCAAGGGCCATCCAGTCCAACCCCCTGCCATGCAGGAACCCCCGTCACAGTATTTCCGACAGATGGCCATCCAGCCTCTGCTTAAAAACATCCAAAGAAGCAGACACCACCACCCTCACTGTCAGCGTATTCCACTGCCGAACAGCTCTAACTGTCATGAAATTCTTCCTAATGTTCAAATGGAATCTCTTTTCCTGTAGTTTGAAACCATTGCCCCACATCCTAGTCTCTGAAGGCATTGAAAATAAACCAGTCCCTTCTTCAATGTGACATTCTTTCAAATATTTAAACATAGTTAACACGTCCCCTGTCAGTCTTCTTTTTGTAAGGCTAAACTTTCCCAGCTCCCTAACCTGTGACCTATAAATAATGTGCAGATTTCTCCAATATCTAGGCAAGTGGTGGGTGGATGTAAGTGTCTTCACAGTGACATATAATGTTGATGATGTATTCACACAGCACAAGGGGAAAGTTATACAAAAAACTGGAATAAGTGCTTTATTCTGCTAGTGTTTCCACTGGCCTTAATTTTCCATCCTGGCTTGTGGCTCCCCTCAGAATGGTAGACTACATTATGTGCTCAGATGTTTGCTGTGTATCACTGCAAAGTAGATACCACTCTTTTCCACATTACAACAGACACCTCTAAAATGGTTACCTTCAATAAACAATTTGACAGAATTCTGTAAATGTACAGTATTTCTGGATTACACAGCCTAGTGTTGAGCAGAGACTATTTGCAGGAGACATTAATAATATCCTGAAGAATAGGATGCAGTAACATGATGAAGGAACACAGTTCCTTAGATTCTCTCTTCTTGTTTAAATGGAAACCCATTCCTTGTTGCTATTTCACAGCCATATGGTGTTAACAACAATACTGAGGGCTGTTTCCAGTTTTACAACCAAATAAAGTAATTTGTCCCTTCAGCAGAGATATGCTGCAGAAATTTGTAACCCTCATGCAAAAATTAAATTTCATGATATATAGCTCTTTCATGACCAGGCTGCTACCAGTTTCAGAACTGGGATAGCAAATTTCAGAGTTTCCTTTTTGGGTAGAGATAAAAAGAAAACTTTGTTGTACTGTACATAAAAATTCACATGTAAGGAAGAATGTAATGGTAGCATATTTGTCTCAGCTTTGCTGGTGTCCTGTTCGTAGGCAGTCATATAATGGGGAAGCTTTCACTGATGACAACTACTGTAGTGTCATGTTGCACAGTCCCAAGACTTATCACATAATTATGCCGGTTGCATGGATTGCCTGTCAGATGCAGAAAACCTACAGCAGCAGTAGTACCGGTAGCAGACACAAGTATCATGTTGGGCTATTGTAATGTATCAGATATCTACTCCAATGTTCAATACAGAGGAATTTATTCTAGAGGGAAGCAATTACTATAAGAGGGGAAGGCAGTTAGAAAAGGGCCATCACTGACTTCTCATCATTTAGGAGACATGATCCTGATAGATAGGATGTATATGTAAAGACAGATACTTCTGAGATACACTGATTTTTCATAACATTGATGTTTTTGGTGCATCTTCTTAGTTAACAACTAAATCGGTTATTTCAGAGGTTTCCTGGATCCCTTTGTGTGTTATCTATATATTTTATGAGTGGCATATTGGAGACACTTGAGCTGCATTGCAGATGGTGTTGCATTATTTATATTAGAAATCGGTTTGGGTTAAGCTAGCCCATTATTTGATTCTGTATAGACTCTCTTATTACAGAGAGTTTAGAGTTGATAACACAATTGAAATGTTTTATTCGGAATATTGAGCTTCTGAAATAAATAATGTTGGACACACCTTTTAAAAATGGTAATCTGATCCCCAAATGCTCAGTAAGAATGTAAACACAAGATAAACAGTAAAGAGCTTTAGATTAAGGGAAGAAGATGCCTGTAAATGCATTGAAACATTCAGGTTTTACTATCCCTTCCAATTTAGTACATAGTTGCTTAGGGCAACTCATTCTTTGCTGAGTTTTTATTGAGTCAAAATACCTCAATGTTGGCATGTTAACCCTATGGGAGGCACTTGGCACACAACTTAGCCACTGATATAGATTGCAGACTGTATGCCATGGAACTACAGGGAACTAATCTCTTATCTGCATATGCAAAACCCAACAGGAAGAGATGACATGTTAGACATGGAGATTGATGCGTACATCCATTGTGTTAGTGCCTTCATCAAACTGGCCCAAAGCGAATACCAACTTCTGACTGAAATAATCCCAGAACATCACCAGAAGAAGACGTTTGACTCCCTTATCCAGGTACAGTGAAAATTTAGCATGGCCTTCTCATTTTACTCTTGAGAAAAATCCAGTGTCCATTTCTCTGTTACACCCAAGATCTATTTTGCTGTAGGAGTCTTTAGACAATCTGATGATAGAGGGGGACAACATTGTCTCTGCTGCCCGGAAGGCTATCATACGTCATGATTATTCGGCTGTGCTGACAATCTTCCCCATCCTGAGGCATTTAAAGCAGACAAAGCCAGAGTTTGATCAGGTTTTGCAGGTAAGTAGTTAAAAACATGTTGCCGCCTGACTTGGCCAATGACCATGCATTGTATCTAGTTATTTACAGCATGTTTGAAGAATGTGTGATTGTTTCCTAGCAGTTGAGACGAGTAGCATGATGGAAATCAGTTCATGCAGGTGTCTCAAAAAGGGAGAAACATCTGGGACTGAAGTGAAAATATATGTTAAAAACTTGTTTATGGAAACAAAGATCATAGGGAAATCACAAAATGCAGACCCTCAATTTGAGTAAGAGTTCAAGCTGGAGTGATAAGACAGAGGCTTATTTATTTAAAATATTTTTGTCCCACCTTTCTCTTAACAAGAACCCAAATGGCTTGTATCATTAAGTAAAACAAAATATTTAATGCTAAAAACAGGAAATATACAAATGCTAATACTAAAAATGATGGGAAAATGCCACTCTAAAAGCAGTAAATAAAAGCAAAATAGAAAATTTTGCAAGGCACAACAATCTTTTAAAAAAACTCCATTCATGCTGCCAGTCACTGAAGAGAAAGGTCCAAAGTCTTGGGACAGCAACCGTGGCCCCACCAATCGTGGCACCTGTGAATACAGTGTAACTCATAGAAGGGCCTCTTCTGATGATCTTTGTAGGTTAAAACCAGCACTTTGAATTGTGCCCAAAAATGGAGTGGCAGCCAGTGGAGCTTCTGTAACCTAGGTAGGGGTGGGGGATGTGATACCTGTGACTAGCCCCACTTAGCAGTCTGTCTGCCACACTTTGGATCCACTGAAGTTTCTGGACACTTTCCAGAGGCAGCCCTGCTTAGTAAAAAAAGAAAAAGAAAAAAAAGGCTAGGTTAAAATTTCACGGAACTAGAGAAAAATGTCCAGAATTGGTTAGAGATCAAATAGTCATCCAAGCAGGAGCATGAGTACATTACTTGGTCACAAAACATTCTCAAAGTTTGAGGTATTCATGTTTCTCATTTAACACATATCATCCCAATAATTTTGATTGTAATCCTCTTAGAAAGGGGAACCATTTGTATAGGAAGTGATTGGGCTTTTACTGAGCTTGCACAAGGAAGTCCTAGTACATCCTAGACGAGCCTTAAGCTCCATTAACTGCGGCTTGCATGTAGCAAGCTAGAGATCACATGGAATACTGTGTCTATGGGATGTTACATTCCACAATTACAAACAGGATTTTACCCTTTGTCTTTTGAGACAGTTTTGAGACCCTCAAAACAGCGTAACACAAATACCATATGCCTACTTAATTTTTAAAAGTCGCCACCTGCCACTTCAATAAATGGGAAGGTTAGATTGCCCTCCTTCCTAATGTAGCAAAGCGTTTGTGGATCTCATTCATTTTAAACTAATGGAAACGGGGGAAAGAAAACAGTAAAGGTAAAGGATTCACAAACAAGAGGTTGTTTACAAAGATGTTAGATGAAGCCAGTTAGTGTTGTCCTACAAAGTCTCACACAGTCAGTGGAAGTATAGAAATAATGGGAACTAAATTCCTTTCTGCTTAGAAGTACACAGCTGCGTTTTGCACTATTTGCAGCTCCAGTATTTAGGGACTGATAGCAGTGCTCTCTCTCTCTCCTTTTTTGCTTTCTGGATTATTCTATATGTTGTACTGGATTTTTCAGGGCACTGCAGCCAGCACTAAGAACAAGCTTCCGAGTCTCATAACTTCAATGGAAACAACAGGAGCGAAAGCTCTTGAAGATTTTGCAGATAACATCAAGGTAACTGCTAGTTCTCTGCTGTACGTTCAGGAGTTCTGTACAAATGTTTAATGTAGACTCCTAGGAGTTACTTTGGGAAAGAGAAAGAAGGAACTGACTTTCCTAATTCAGAATCTGTATTTCTAGTCAAATTAAGTTGATAACATCTCTTAATAGGTACCATTGTCACTGATATGCGAGAATCCATAGAATGTTTTAGAAACATGTAATTTAATTTAGTTTTGCTCAATTTCTGTTTTTCTAGTCACCTGTAGGGGGTGCCCTTGGCCCTTTATGGCTGTCGGGGAGCTTACATGGGAAGATTTACTAACTAAATAATAGTGTAGTAACAATCTGATACTTCTATGCCATAGACATGCTTAGCAATCCATCAAATTATCTGTTTTTTCTCTCTAGAATAATCCTGACAAGGAATACAATATGCCAAAAGATGGGACAGTTCATGAGCTCACCAGCAACGTATGTGAAGTCAAATTCAAATGTTCTTTGGTAAAACTGATCCAGTGACTTAACCCCCATTTTGTTTTTCTTTGCCATGTAGGGATAATAGTCTTGTTAGAAGATTTTAGAAATCATGCATTTGTTACTTTTACATTCAGAAGTTTAAAGTAAAGAAATGAATATCATTGACTTTCTTCCTCCAAAATGTCTTTCTTATTACTTTATAAGGGCTGATGCCTTGAATATTTAACTTTGGCGGTTATTTCACGTCCATTTTGTCTCTGTGAATGTTGCACTTAGGACCAGTACAAAAAAACTGTTCCCACGTCCGTCGCACAACAACAGGAAATTGTTGCGACCACGCCCCCTGAAGCACGTCTCAGCACAACAAACGTGTCCGTAGTTCTGGGGTGTGGTTTTCTCTTGTCCCTCTTCTGTCCCGCTTCTTGTCCTGGTTCAAGAGGACATGAAGTCACAACTGTACTGGTACAAATTGTATTTGGCCTGCACAATACTGGCTTCCTGTTTTTCTTTTCTTTTAAAAAGTGCAAAGCGGTATATCGAAACATCAGTACTCATCTAGTGGTTTTGGGCCATACAAACACATAGCAGTGATTTTGCTATGGAAAATCACATTCATTTTGAATGAAGGCAAAAATATAAGCAACCGATGGTAGTTTAATGGTGTTTGAGAACCAAAAAATTGGTTTTGCGATATATCGAGTTCATAGTTTTTCCGGAAAAAAGAGAGAAATGGTTGAAAACCATCAACATTTTGTCACGGTATTAGACCGTGAGGTAACATTTGTCACGTAAGAAGTTATCACGACCATGGGAACAGAGGAACAGGGACAAAACCACGTGATCCTGACAAATGTTATCACAGTACAAAAGTAGTTGCGGAACAAAGAAGGACGTGAAGTAACCGGCTTTGACTGCACAGGAGCTACAGAGAGCAGTTCTACATGCCTCCCATCTCTACACTAGGTTGCGCAGGAAAGAGAGAACAAGGCTGCCACAGGACTAGCCCTGTTGCATGTCTTCTTGTGTCTCTTCTCTCTCTATGAGATCACATTTCCAATGAATGGGCCGTATGATTCAGGATACATACCTGCCAAGCTCTGGGGACCACTTTAGCTTCACACCCTTGGAGTCAGAAGGAATTTTATCCAGTTTGACAGAATTTCCTTCATTTTATGTGCTTGGAGTTGTATAGCAGCTAGAGCTCAGCCCCACCAGCAAAATGAAAAGCTGCTGAATTGGGTTTTGTTTCGTATTTTTAAAAGATGGCTTAAATCAGGTTGTTTCCATTATGTACATGGAAGCACAGATAATTTTTTTCCCTTGGGAAGTGCATTTTTTGTTGGAAAGAAAGGAAAAATACACTTCTGCCAGAGGGTCATTTATTTTAAATGGCTTGCAAAACTGGATTGTTTCAATTGTTTTGGCATATGTAAACCCCTCTGTAAATTTTGTTTTTGTCTGCCCACCTGCTTGCTTGCTTGCCCATCCACTTGCTCACACACCCCCTCCCACCCCACTGGCATACCTACTCAGCTCTCTCACACACTTGGATCACTGGTACAGTCTGGCTTTGCCAGTCATCAGTTAAGGATAAGACAAAGTGACTTGTCACATGATTATAAATTGTATTAAGCAAAACCCTGATTCAACAGCAGTTCTTTTGGTCAATGAGATTGAGTTCTTAGTCAAGCTCAGAAGTCCTTCTCTCTGAGGGGCAAGCAGGGCCTTTACCTCAGATCTAGTTGTGTAATGTTTTGAGATTTGGTCACAGAGAAATTGCCTGAGTTTCTCAAGGTTTCAGCTATGAATCCTAAGTACCGACAATACTGACAATACCTCAGGCCCTCTACTTCAGGCACAGAAAATGCTAAGAATATGCAAATTGAGCTTGTTCTGATTGGCAAGCAATATAATACCTACAACCTTCATCAGAATCCTAAGTACTAGGAGCCTCTCATTCCGCCCATGTCTGTTTCTTGTTGCTTCTTGTTGTTTATTTGTCAAAACAAGGAAGCTGCCACTGTGTCTTTGCATGAAATTCACACACTCTGTGGCCTGTAGGCTTGTTGGGGTGGGGGTGGGGGATTGTAGGACAAAGTAAGAAAGGTTGCTTTTACATTACCCCTAAAATCCGAGGCAAAGGGTTCCCAGATGCGGAGCTTAAAATTGTTTTCTCACCAGCTGTGGACTTTAAAAAAAATTTATGTACGACCATGCCCACCTAAGCATGCCCAAGCGCATTTTACAAGTACCTGGTCTCCGGAGGTAAAAAAAATTCCGATGCAGATTATAAACCTGTAGATGCTGGCTCTCCTCGCTTTCTGTTTGTTTTTTGTCCCTGCCGCCCCTTTAACAGCCTGGAATCCCTACAGGTCTGCTCCCACAGCAGGCGGAGGTGAGCCTGCATTCTTTTCTCCCTTTTTTTCTCCCTCCCCTCACGCAGACAGGAGCAATGGAGTGCAGAACGGTGGGAACACAGGAAGCAGAACAAACCCCCATGATCTCAGGTCCAAATTTAAGTTGCCAGCGGATTTTAGAGGTCGTGTAAAAGCACCCAAAGAGAGGAAGGTGGGCAGACCAACAGATTAGAAACCCTCATGATTATATTATTGCTCACTAATTGAATTTTTCTAAAGGATTTCATTTCTGAATGATGACCTGATAGCATTTTCTTGGAGAAGAAGTAATAGGTAAATAGCATTGAACTACAAAGTAGTAAAGGCCAGGCATGAATTATCTTTGAAGCCTGATGGGGCTTCATTCAGCTAGGAATTGGTGATTGGCCATTTAACTTGGATTCATTCGTTCGCTCATTTATTCATTTAGCATCTATCTGGCAACAAAGGCCACTCTGGGGAGTTCGCATCAGTACAAGCAACAGTAAGACAAACAAATAAACTTAATTAGGGATGAACACAAACAATCCCATTAGCCGCAGAGTTCTGCCACTGAGATCAATTATGTTGTATTGTTATAATTGTCCTAAGATTATCTTTAGGAAGAAGTGCCATGTATTATATATTTTTCTAGGGTAATACTATGTTTTCATAACCACCTGATAATGAACGTGAGGATGGCCTTTTCAACAAAATGGAGAAGAAAGCAATAAATTGGATTAAACCACACAATATTTTATTTCTCCCCTTTTCTTTCCAGGCTATTCTCTTTCTGCAGCAGTTGCTGGATTTTCAGGAAACAGCAGGTGCCATGCTGGCATCCCAAGGTACTTTCATAAAGCTCTCTCAAAAAAGAAAAAAAATGAGGAATTTCCATAGCATTGAGTGGTCATTTGCTTCACTTGGATCACAGTAAAACCTTCTTAGCAAGGATGTAGCTCATTCACACCCTCTCTTTCCCAGCCCTGTAGTCTGATCTGCCACAGGAAAAAGCCACAGCCACCGAAGACGTTTAAGAGACTCCCAAGAGTTGGCTCTGATTTTCTTGTCACATGTTAAATATGATGGCAGTTCTATGGCATTTAAAGCATTCAGGCAAAGAATGGATCATACAATAGCCTTTAATGTCCAAAGAACATAGGGAACATTTTACTCAGAACCGGTTTCTTTTGGTGGAAGAGCTTTTGAAATTGAGATGGTTTTTGCTTTAAGTAGAAAGACTGTGGAGTGTATGATTTAGGAATAAAACTCTACCCAGCAATCATCTCATTTCCTCATGAAACCTGTGGGGGTAATCATACCCCTTTTTAGATATTTTCAAAATGAACAGGCTGCTGTTGCATTAAAAACCCATTGCACTTCTTTGTGTGGAACTTGACAGCTTCAATTACCTCAGAAGAAGTGTTAAATGTCGGGTTTTTCCCCCCAATATTGGTAATTCAGTCTTTTTAAAAAAAAAAATCCCTGCAGTTTGACAGCCTCAGCCCCTTTTTAAAAGGGCAACAGCAAACTTAATTTGATTTTGACAGAGAGGGAGAAATGTTCTTCTTCTCCTTTTTTACAGCAGTAGTATAGGCAGGAACCATCTGATTTTCAAACCTTAACTCAGGTTTAGGAACAAAGTCAAACTAGGTCATCTGTGAATTTGTCTCTGTTGACTCAGAAGTGCTAAATCAGGTTCTTACCCGAATGTTATTTTTTTGTGCACACCTCTATGACTAAGAAGTATTTATTGCGATACAGAGGTACCTCCATTTATGAGTACTTTGGTTTATGAGTGTCTCTCAACGCAAACAACATTTTAAATAAAATTTGCTCATGTTGAGAGCAGTGTCTTGCAAAATGAACAACGGAGCACCAGAGGTGCTCGTTTTGCAGTTCTCTCCTGGCTCACCTCTTCTTCTTCCTCCTCCTCCTGCTGACCGGAAGTGGCTTCCAGGGCTCAGCACAGGCCTGGCACTGGCCAGCAGCAGCCTCTGACTCTAGCTGCAGGTCTGTTGTTGCCTGGCAACGGCCTCCAGCCCTCACTGCTTGTCCCAGCCACTGGGTCCTGGCTACTGCAGCTGCTGGCTCCCATATAACAAAGCAAATTTCCCTGGAACAAATCATTTGAGGTTCCTTTATTTCCTATGGGGAAGTTTGCTTTGATATACAGTGGTGCCTCAACTTACAGTTTCTTCGACAACCAAATAATTCGACTTGTGAATGTTGCTCTCTGCTCTGCATGACAGCTGATTTTGACAGGTCCAACCTGTCAAGCTCACCTGTCATGTGGAGGGGAGACTGCCCATCCATCCCCACCTCCTCCTCCTTCTTGGTTACTTCCATCTCCGCAAAAGTGATCAAAGCAACCAAGGCGGAGGAGGAGGAGGAGGAGGAGGCCATTGGGCCTCCCTTCCAAACCGACCAGGCTGGCTGAAGTTGCATTGTTCCCAGGGTTTCCCTTGCAAGGTGCCTGGGGTGGGCGAAGAAACCAATATTTGGGAAACCAATATTTGACTTACGACTTGATCAACTTACAAAGATGCCTTCGGAACAGATTAATGTCATAAGTCAAGGTACCACTGTACACATATTTTGGTTTACGAGCATGCTTCCGGAACGGATTATGCTTGTTAACCAAGGCACCACTGTATATCAATGAAAGACACCCATATCCTATGTTACTCATTTTGATTAAAGAGGCAAGAGAAACTTTGAGGGAGAGAATAATCTTTAAAGGGAGCTCCAGTTTGTCTGTCAGATCTGTGCTAAGAAGGTCGAACTGTACCCTATTGCATCTTGCATGAGCTCCTGTCATCTGTCCTTAAACACTGCCTGAATAACGCTTGAAACATGGTCCACGTGTGAGACTCGTGTATCCTCATACTTCCTTTGCCTGCTAAAATGGGTTATGGGCAAGACAGTCATGGAGCAAACTCTTGGGCCACGGGGAAATACTGAATTACCAGTGGAAGTAGCAAAGAAGCTCTCTCAGGCCTGAAATTCAAACGTGAGACAGCTCAGATGACAGCAGGTATACTCAAGTAGCAAATACCTGTGGATGCATACAAGACTACATAATAAGCTGCAAACTTGTATCTAGTGAATTTGATGGAGCTCAGCTGATTAGACCTGTGAATTGTGCTGCCTAAAATGGAGTGGCTCCTGCCTGTTGAACCCATGGCTCTCTCTGTGTGTTGGTATCTTCTGCTTTGTTCTTGGATGTATGGTTGTTTCTAACCTGTCTTTTTGCACCTTGCATTTTTCTTTTTTTCTCTCTCTCTCTCTTCCCTATTTTTCTCTTTTTTCCTCCCTTTTTTATCTCTGCCCTAAATTTTTATAGTTCTTGGGGACACATACAATATTCCTTTAGATCCTAGAGGTAAGCAGCAGCAATACTTGTACTTCCCACGTGGATATCTAATAGCTACTCTTTGCCCCACACACAGTTACATATTTATGTTTGTTTTTAATCCTACTCGATAGAAATCAATCTGTTTAAATCTGTTGGAGAATGTTTGAATATTGTGGATTGTTGCAATCTTAAGCTTAATAATTGGCACATTGATTTTCAAGAAATATATTCCAGAGATGTTGGTAAACCTCTAATACTTCTTGTAGATGCTGATAATAAACCAGACAATCTGAAGAGTTGGTTGTCTGTTGTTCCTTCTCTGGAGCAAACTATGTTTTGCATAAGAAACCATACAACGATGTCTCCTGTGGTTTTCCTCCCCTCTAGGAAAATCGCTTTTTGGAACAGAAGGAGGAACCTGGTGTTTTTCTGATCTAGATAGCACCACCCCCTTGCCTTTCGTTTATTTTATTTATTTATTTTTGAGTATTTTTACCCTGCCTTTCTCCTTGGAAAATGACCCAAGGCGGCTTACAGTAGTGAGGGACAATATACAGCCCAGTACATTTAAGACATATTCACGTTTAAGAACAGGGAATTGAGGGGTATCTTACAGCATTAAGTGACAACATTAAAGCTAAAAGAGAACACAAGTAGTTAAACAAACTAATAAAATCCATTATGAAGGATGGAACTGACATTGAAAACACAGGTGTATTTATGAAGTCAGTCAATGTAATCATGTAAGTTATGAGGGATGGAAACTAAACATTGAAAACATACTGTCAGTGCAATCATACAGGGAGAAGTATAAACATAAAGTTATAAGTTATTATAAACACAAAATCTGTGTAGTCATGCAGGGTATATTCATATAAAAGACACATAATAGGTAATCCATCACTCAGGGAAAGCTTGCCTGAAAAGAAAGGTCTTTGCCTGTTTCTGGAAAGACAATAGAGATGAGACAGTCCTGGCCTCTAGTGGGAGGGAGTTCCAGAGTCTGGGAGCAGCAGCCAAGAAGGCCCTTTCGTGTGTTCCCACAAGACACACCTGTGAGGGTGGCAGGATGGAGAGAAGGACCTCTCCTGATTTCCTTGGTACCTGAGTTGGTTCATACTGTGAGATTCAATCTTTGGGGTAGCTAGGACCCAAATCTACAGTGCTTTGTAGATTTGAATTGTGCCCGATAGCTGATTGGCAGCCAGCGGAGCTGCTTTAATAGGTGTGTAATGTGATCTCTGTGCCCTGCCCCAGTTAGCAGTTTGGCTGCTGCATTTGGGACTCGTTGAAGTTTCCCTTGGCTTTTCACCTAGAGTTGGAAGTCCAGCTATGTGTCTTCCTTTGCAAACTTGCAAGCGGAGCATCACAAAGACGAAATGAACCATTTGGTGGTGTGAAGCAGTGCAGAAATATCTGGATGAGAAAAGGCTTAATTGTCTATGCTGTCTATCTCTGTGTAACCACATACGTTCAAATAATTCGCTATTTTTGTTTACCAAATCTGTTTATTGGGGCTATTACCTGAACTATCCTCTGTTACCTACATTAGCATGTAAAATGCATTTCACTTCTTCACTGTACTTGAGGCCTCTGATAAAAGATCTTTTTTTTACCAATGCTTTAGTGGGTTGCCACTCACAGAGAGCAGTTAGTCCCTGGCTTATTAGTTATGCCAGTCACTGAGTCTCTCTTCCTTTGGGGACCCAGTCTCTACCACAAAATGCACAAGCAGTTATCTGCAAATATATCAGCTGTGTTTAACCATTCTCAAATATTTCTTGCTCCTGTGTATGGCTCATTTCCTGGAGGGAACCATCAAAACCCTCTCAGCACACCAAACCGAGTGAATACCTCCCTAAGCATCCACAGAGTCTCACATTCAAAACCCTCATAAAATGCCCAATAATGCCCACACTTGTAAATCTAATCAGGGTAGCTGTTAGCTGTATTGGGATTGTGTTGTGCAAAACTACGTCAAATCTGCTTTTTGAAAAGCAGAGCTCTTTCTGTGCTAAGTTGCTAAACATTTCTGCTCCACCACCCCTGCCACACCTACAATCAGGATACCTGTGTCCTCTAACTGCACTGTAACATACCTAACACTTAGCTGTGCTCAGTTGTGATGCATCTCTTGGGTTGAGTCTGAAAGGCTACTATCCCTTTGCGGTCTTGACCAGTAAAAGTGTAGGAAGAGACTTCCTTCCAGGAATTCGTGGTTCTGCATCAGCCACGTTTTGTGGCTGATCCAGCTCGGTTGCTGCTGCTGCTGCTCCTTACCAACAGGGACAGTAGCATTCATCGAAGGAAAACTTCTGTCGTCTTCATGGGAAGAAAACTTTGGATGTTTCCTTGAAAATGATTATAATAACTGTGTGCTGTAAAATTGATTCAGACTTGTGGTGAACATGGATTATTGGATTGCCTAAGGCAGCCATGTCCAAAGTCCGGCCCGCGGGCCAAATCCGGCCTGTCAGACCATTTTGATTGGCCCACGACTGCTGCCGAGGCCTGCTCCTTTCTTGCTGATGCCCACTGGGGCACCCACAGAATGAAGCTGAAGAAGCAGGTGACAGCCTGCAAGGAGTCAGTGGGTGGGGCTTGCAAGGGGTCAGTGGATGGGTCTTACAGGGGGGGGTCAGGGAGCAGCTGCCCCCCCACATTCTCAGCCACCAAATATGGCCCTCCTTACAAAAAGTCTGGACACCCCTGGCCTAAGGAGAGCATTCCTTCAGGTGGGGTGGGGTCTCTGGGAGCCTGCAGCTTGCCCAAGCCATGCCAGCTGATCCCCCCCACACACACACACACGATTGAGTGCAGAACCAAATTCCCGGTTTCTGGCTCTGCAGCCAGGCACTCCATTTCATGGAGCTCTTGAGCCAGCTAGATTTTTTCCTCCCTGGCTGGGCTGATATTTCATCTTTAATATAGCCAATTGTTTGATTATTGTGAGCATCAGATAACACCTTCTAAGGTATTTATTTATTATCCTAGATTCTAGAAGGTCTTATCTGGTGATCATGGATATCTAATGATTGATTCGCGTTTATAGTGAAATAACAGCACAGTATATTTTCGTTGATCTTACAACTAGCATTTTGGTTCTATCCTAACCAAAGAGGATGAAGCCAATTTTAAAAATGAGAAGAGGAGTCTGTGGAAGAGCATTCTCTGTGTCTGAACCTGGAAAGATTGATGTGGAGTACAGTAGTTCATAAAGATAACAAGTGTTTACCCTGCTTAGGGCAGATTGCTGGAGCAAGAGAGAAAACTCTCCAGTTAACAGCGTAACTGATTTAACCTTCCTTCCATTTTAGAGACGAGCTCTTCAGCTAGTAGTTACAGTTCTGAATTCAGCAGAAGGCTACTCAGCACCTACATTTGTGAGTAAGCTTTCAGCCACGGCATCTCTCTGTACGTTTTCAAATTCGAAACTCTCTGATATTGCTCCGTAAGGCCTGTAGTTTCCTAAATCTATACTCAATTTGAGAAGTGACAAGCTACCGTGTTTCCCCGAAAATAAGACAGTGTCTTATATTAATTTTTGCTCCCAAAGATGTGCTAGGTCTTATTTTCAGGGGACGTCTTATTTTTCCATGAAGAAAAATACGGTACACATTTATTGTTATCTTATTATGGGGATGCCTTATTTTTGGGGGATGCCTTATATTTCAATGTGGGGCAAAACTGTAAGTAGGTCTTATTTTCAGGGGATGTCTTATTTTCAGGGAAACAGGGTACATCCCTCTCACTGGTTATAGTCCTATGCACAATTCCTAGGCGTACACTCCACTGAATACAGTACAGTGAAATTTACTACCAAGTCGACATAGGATTGCACTAACAGTTGTTCATTTTGGCAATGGTATTAAAAAGTGGGACAGTCTTGTACTGTATAGAATGTTTTACAAGTCAATGCCAGTTGAAGCCAATTCAGAGGCATCTTGGCTGTTTACCTAAATGAAGAACTGGATGAATCTATTGTTGGGAAATATCTAGGAATTGTATAGTAGTCTCCCCCCCCCCTTTTGTGTGTATGCTGCACAACAGCAGTTACGGTCCCCTGGCTAAATCTCAGCTTGTTCATAAGCTATTACTGTACATAGTTTTCTTTAGATGGCAAACACACTGTCTTACTGATAACTGCAGCTTAAAGTCTAAGAGTTCTTTACTCCTTATCAAAGTGAATTAACTCCATATATTAAGAGGAGGGGATGTAAAAATTGGAGTATTTAAATGTATGTGCTGGCCTTTATTAATTAAATGTTAATTATCTTGCACTTGAGATACTGTCTGTTAGGGTTCTCACAAAAGCATCTGTACTGAGACTCTGTAAGAAATGTACTAGAATGTAACCAGCCAGTTAAGTGAGCTGCGTAGGTAAACACCATACATGCCAAATACCTTTGTCAAACTTGATGTCTTTACAATGCTCTCTCACTCTATCTCTTCTCCTGCATTCCTTCTATTAAGGCAAAGTTCTTGGCAACTTACAACTAAACCTTCTCAGTAAATCCAAGGTTTATGAGGACCCAGCTTTAAGTGCCATCTTCCTGCATAACAATTACAATTACATTCTCAAGTCCCTTGAAAAGTAAGTAAACAAATGCCTCTCATGATAACAGTGCATGCTGGAATGTCTGCCTCTCCAATGCCAACTTTTGCTCCTGTGTGCTGTTCTGTTAAGAGTCCGTTCCATACACTAAAGTATATTTTCTTCTCACTTTCTGTTCCAAAAAGGGCTCTCGGAAGGCTGTCATTCCTCTCGTAAACATTGTCTTGTGTTAGGCAGTGGAAAATAAAACCAGCCAAGATGCCTTTGATTGCATCAGGCACTTTCATCTCGTTAGTGGATTCTTGCTCTCAACAGCACTTCTCAATAAATCCAAGGAATAATTTTCTATTGGTTGCTTTAATGGCAATCCCTCAAACTTCTAGGAAAATAGCAAATTGCTCCTGATTAGTTTTAGATGTATCTAAGGATGTATCCAGTAGTCTGTACTTTAAAACTCTTGCTGGCTCAGACTGTTCCATAAATGTTCAGGTTATGTACGGCCTGCCATGTGAGGCCAACACCTACCATTGTTAGGGAGAAGCACAGTTTGGAGATATTGGCAGTCAGGCAGCCCCACTAACCTAAGCAGAGATGGAAGAGTATCATACTCTGTAGGGGGAAAGTAATAAAACATTGGTTAGTCTTTCCTTATGATTCCTATGGGGAAATCTCCTAGCCTTAGGTCTACCAGACAATTGTGTTCACAATGCCAAATGTTCCCAAGTCTTGAAGCCATGACTTGAAAGCCCCCTGAGAGAACTTGTAATGTTTGTACTCTCTATCCTCAGCGATTGCCCTTTGCCATTAATTTGCCATGAATGGCTACAGCCTTTGTTGCTGTTTTGTTTTCTGTTTTAAAATGGACATTACAGTAGGACCCCAGTATCTGCTGGGGATTGCTTCCAAGCCTTCCTGTGGATAATGAAAACCATGGATAAGAGAGAACGCCAAAATGTTCCTCAAAACTGCTGTTTTGTGACAGTAGCTTGCTTTACAGCTTCTCTTTGTGACAGTAGCTTGCTTTGCGGCTGCTGAATTATTTATTTATTTTTCCTCTGCCAACCATGGATAACTGAATCAGTGGATACGGGGGTCCTACTGTACTGAGGTTTCCTCTACTGTCCCAAGTGCACTGAACAACTGCTCCTTTTCCCTCTGTGTCCTGCCACTTTTTCCTGTTTTTTTCACTTCCTGACCTGTTTTCTTCCCAACGCATCTGGAGTTCAGAGAACAACTAGCAAGGTTCCATATACTCGTTAGCATCTATATCTGGTCACAATTCTGTCTTATCTGCATTTTGTATATGTTGATAATTTTAGATCGAGAAACTGAGAAAGAAAGAATCCATGTGTTGGCTTTTTCTGTTTTGTGAAGTTTGTGTGTATTGTGTCGTTACAGTCATGACTGACTCTTCGTGACCCCATGTCCATGGAGTTTTCTTGGCAGGAATACTGGAGTGGTTTGCCAGTTCCTACTCCAGGTGCCTACAGCACCTGGTATTCCCTGGTGGTCTCCCATCCAAGTACTAATCAGGGCCGACCCTGCTTAGCTTCTGAAATGAGGCAAGATCAAATGTGCTTAGGGCATTGAGTTTACTTCTCTAAAAACCATAGCTTCAGATTTAGTAACTCCTGCATTACATATACACATTTTAAAATATTGAGACCATTTTAAGGGGAAAAGCTCTTTCAAATTAGACCTTGAGGATCTGAGTCAACCTCTCCATCAACCGCAAGAAGGAAAATGTCCTTAGAGATTCATCTCACCCAGCCTGGCATCCTGTTTTCATGATTAACACATTTTAGACTGCAGCTGTATCAATTTGATCCTCATCAGCCATGGATTCGTATTGAAACAGTGTGGGGGTGGGGGGTGGGGACAAGCGACGAGCTGTGTTTTTATCCAGGTAGATTTAACTGTATTCAAAACAGATGTGCTCGCCTTTGGCAGAAGCACTTTTTGTTCTGGTGGGAATATTTGCCGGGAAGGGGAGGATCATCCATACCCAGCATTGAGTCTGAGAAAGTTCAGGAAGCATATTGATGCTTTCCTACCCCTTCTTTGAGTCACGGCAAGGACAGAGAAATGCCAAACCTTGCTGTACACTGGGAGAACAGCGGGGAGATCCTCCTGAGCTTTGGGAGGCAGTGGAAGATTTGTAATCATTCCCAGTCTTTCCAAGATTCAGAGTGAGATTAGTGTTGCAGACTTACCTGTATCATTTCACCGGGATTTAGGCATACTTGGGGCACCTGTGAAGCTCTGTACTTCACACTCGATGTCACTCCACTTCCTCCACAGGGAGATAGTGGCACATATAAAGAGACTTTTGGGTAGTGGACGGCATATAAGTTGTATAAATAAAATAAATAAATACAGTAGTGTATACACATCCAAGGCTAACCAAAATTTACAGAACCCTGCGTTTAGATCTGCTGGGTATTCTTGGTATTTTTGTACTTTTTTAATTCAGTTATGCTCTTTATACTTATATTCTCTCTTGTTTTGTATGTTACTTTACTTTGTTGGCTTTGTTGTTGTTCACCTCCTTGAGTTGCCTTTGTGCGAGCTGGCGGCATATACATTACAACTAAACTAAACTAAACTAAAAAGGGAAGAAAGATGGAGCCATTTCTTTCTCATGCTTTCTGTAGGTAGAAAGGTGATACTGCTGTGCAGCCTTGCTCTTGCTTCAGCACTCCGTGTCTTTGCTCCTAGGTCTGAACTCATCCAGCTGGTGGCGGTGACACAGAAAAAACCAGAAAGAACCTACAGGGACCATATTGAGCAGCAGATCCTGACATATCAGCGCAGGTCAGAAGAAGCCATCTGGTCTTTTCTCACTAGAGACAAGACTTCAACAGTATAGTCCTTGTGGCGCAGTGCTTAAGCTGCTCTGCTGCAGCCATAACTGTGCTCACCACCCGGGGGTTCAATTCCAGGTAGCAGGTTTTAAGGTTCACTCAGCCTTCCATCCTTCTGAGGTCGGTAAAATGAGTACCCAGCTTGCTGAGGAGTGCAATGTGTTGCCTGCATCATTACTTGTGAGCCACCCTGAGAGTGCTTAAAACACTATGGGGTGGTATATAAGCAGCACACTTTCCTTTTTTGCTTTAGTCAGATTCTAATCACCGCACAGAAATCTTTTACATAAGAACATGCTAAAAGCAGTGGGAAGCCCTTGGCTCCTAAATGCTCTTTCAGTGATATGAATGACATACTCGAGTTGTAGTTCTGATGTCAGCCGGCTTTCTGTCCCTTGATTTCTCTTGGGCAGGCTGTACTTTTGGAGCCCACCATTATAGTTATCTAAGATAGGGGGATAATGCTGCTTTGGGGATTGCCTACTCCTGACTTGCAGCATGAGGCTGTAGGTAAATTATTATTATAAGTTTGATGATAAAAGGTAAGCTCATATGGAATGTTTCCCAATGATGATTAGTTGAATGTGTGCCATTAGGAAACACATCTATATTTACATATATACTTGAGTATAAGTCGACCCGAGTATAAGTCGAGGCCCCTAATTTAACCCCCCAAAACTGGGGAAACATATTGACTTGAATATAAGTCTAGGGTGGGAAATGCAGCAGGGCCTGGCAGTTCCTCCTTTGTGAGCTGGGGGAGTGGTGTGTGATGTTTAAAATTACTTTTAGCCACTGATGCAAGTGCTTGGGTCAGTGGCTAAAAGTCATTTTAAACATCGTGTGCCGCTCCCCTGTGATGCAGAGGGGGGTCATGAGAAGCGGCATGCAATGTTTAAAATGACTTTTAGCCACAGATGACTTGCCTCAGTGGCTAAAAGTATTGACCCGAATATAAGCCGAGGGCCCCTTTTTTAAGTCCAAAATTAGGGCTGAAAAACTAGGCTTATATTCGAGTATATACAGTATATCCATTGAGAAAGTAACTCAGAGGTAAACTTTGTGTATGCATTTTGGTTGGAGGGAGGCGAGCTGAAATGTGTTTTCCATAGTGCAAAATGGGCCAACTGGGTTTGTATAGAAAGTGACATAGATAAAGGTTCTGAACCATCATTGGTTTTAAACACAGAAGTAACAAATGCTAGGTTCTCTCTCTTTATACATTAAAAATTATCACATGCCATCAAGTCCACTGAGACGTACGGGGACCCTTTTCAGGGTTTTCCAGGTAGAAAATGCTCAAAAGTGGTTTCCCGTTCCCATCTTCTGCAGATGCCCTGGAGCTGTGCAACTTTTCCAGGAACACACAAGCTGGTTCTGTACTCACAAGAGGTTCACTGGGGACTCAAACTTCCAACCTCTGGCTCCATAGTCAGATACCTGAGTCACTGAGCTATCTAGCCAGCTCAGTTTTAGATGCCTTAGACTTGCAGTGGTGGCCAAACTTCAGTCCTCCAGAAGTTTTGGACCACAACTCCCATAGCCCTTTGTCATTGTCAATACAGGCTTAGAATTCTGGGAGTTGTGGTCCAAAACATCTTGAGGGCCAAAGTTTGGCCACTACTGCCTTAGAGCTATAGGGAAGAACATCTCAAACGGCAGGAGCTGCTTGAAGGTATGTTTTCTTCTGCAGCCTTGAATATGCAAGCAGGGCAAGGCTTGAAGTCAAACAGGCTGAAAGAGAGAGAGAAAGAAAACAAGGGGCTGTTTGGTTCCGTTGGCCTATTTATTTCCTTATTTATTTAAAACATTTTACCCTGTATTTGTCCTTAAAAAGGATTCAAGGAGGCTTGCATCATTAAAAACAAAATATTAAAGGCTAAACTAGTAATGTTTCCAAATAAAAAGAAGGATTAGTAACATTATACTGTATTAAAAATATTAGGTGATACCTTTATTAAAAACCGATGTAGAGGCCACAAAATATAAACCATGCTGTATCTTGTCTCCTAGACAGTCAGCGTTGGAGCATAAAGCATAGGCAATTGAGATGGGAAGGTCTTTTAAAATCTGATTTATAGTTTTAACATACTTGGATATTTTAGATTTACGTTTTAATTGCTTTGTTTTTAATTGTGGTACTGAATATTTATGCATGCCCCTTTTGGTCCCCTCTAGGGGGGAAAGGCGGGGATATAAATAAATAAATAAATATTCCTCATTTGACATGTTTTTTCACCAATTTGTTTGATGCCAGCGGAGATTACATCCACATATTTATCCTTCTTCGTCTCTGTTTCAGTTGGTTAAAAGTTACAGATTACATCTCAGACAAAAACTTGCCTGTCTTTCAACCTGGAGTCAAGGTGAGAATACTTAAAGGTAACTTGATTTTTTGAAAAACTAGATAACATGTTTATTCCACCACCACATTCATCGGGGAGTCGGGTTATGGCTAAAGTACACCTCTATGTATGCATTTTTAAAATTATTTAAATATTTGAGGAGGAGCTGTCATCTACCACACTGGGAGGACATGTTAACATACTTTGCACACTAGGCACTACACGTGCTCCAGTCCTATGAACCCCCACCCCCTTGCAGCTAATGTTAGCTGTGGTGACAAGGAAAGCTTGTGTCCAGGGCAAATATCAGCTGTAAGTTCTCACAGCGGTCCTGGCTATACCCCATCGCCAGAGCTGGTGCCTAAAGATGCAGGGAAAGAGCACACTGAATTATTAAATTTGCGTAACATTGTATGTCGTTCAGCCCTCCAAGATTTTAAAGAAGAGACTTTTTCTTTATACAGGATAATAAGGATGTGCCATCAAGTGAATTCTGGCTTAAAGTGACCCTTCTTGGGTACAAAGTGCCAGGGAATGATTTACCTGTGCCTTCTCCTGGGGGGTGTGGGGGGGAGGTGCCTTAACACTGTGCAGCTTTCCCAGGGCTATACAGACTGGCCTTTCTCCCAGGAAACGCAGTAGTGAATTGAACCCCATCCGCTGGGTTCACAAGTCAGTTATTTTGGCTCATTGAGGCACCAGGCTAGCTTTTCTAAATGAGAAATGCTTCAGACTATTCATGCACAGGGACAGTACTGAAATGGTTGATAAAAGATCTGTTCCTAATTTCTAGCTTCTAATTCAAACTCTTTAGTTACACATAATCTCTAGTTCACTCTAAAAAAAAAAGAGTAGATGTTCCTTTCTGAACCTTTTAAATAGCATCCAGATGATTGTATAAGTCTACCTTATTTTGTGATATGCATGGTGGTAGTACATCAATTCAATCTAGGAGGTTCACATTTGGGTCATCACACTTGTGGGGTTTGTTGTACAAGGGTAGTAGTGTACATTTTGTTTTTATGATTTTTGTTAACCCCTCCCCCCTTGAAGTAGTTTACAAAAGAATAAGGGCCTGCACCGAATCATAACAATAAAGCAGTGGAACAACTGTAGGAAACTTAAAACATGAAGAAGATTCTGGCTAATTGGGTTGTCGTATACAGTACTATATTCCCTAATTATATTTGCCTAAGTATATGCTCCCTGATGAAAGCACTGCACCCCAAAAGACAGGTTAAAGTAGATCAAATAAAATATATTAAATTACAGAGGCATGAATACTGTTTGACTGTTAATACAGTGTATGCCTGTATAAACTGAACAGGCTTCCCAAATGGTCCAGATGCCATTTCCTTAGCTATATAGGCAGTACAGCTTGGGGGAAAGAAATAACCAGCGAAGCTTTTTGTTACTCCTCCACAGCTCAAAGACAAGGAGAGGCAGATGATCAAGGAGCGTTTTAAGGTAAGAGCGTTGTTGCCAAGAGTAACTCAAATGTCCTTGCTTTTGAGAAGGCATCTGTACGGCTGTGTGTGATATTTTGTTCCAGATGGGTGCTTAACCTATTCTTCTCTATCGAAAAGGGTTTTAATGATGGTCTGGAAGAGCTGTGTAAAATCCAGAAGGCTTGGGCTATCCCAGACACAGAACAGAGGGACAAAATCCGACAGGCGCAGAAAACCATTGTGCAAGAGACCTACGCTGCCTTCCTCAACAGGTGAGGACCTGGCTCTGCCAAGACCTCTTGTCCCTTTCCACACTGAGTGGCAGTCCTGCAGGCAAAGCTTTGAGGATTTCCTGCATCCCTGTTTCCAAAACTCATCTCCGTGGTGCAGAGCTGGGAAATGTTACCTTTTTTGGACTGCATCTCCTTGAACAACCCCCATCCCCAGCCAGCTGAATCCCAAAAACTAATGTTTCAAATTTCTTTGTCTGTGTAACATGAAAGCTAGTTAGCTAGGATGGTTACATAAGCAAGGACATTCTATCTGGCAGGTTTCACAATATTCCCTTTGAGAATGGACTGTGTAAACACTTTTACTTGAACCAGATTCCGTCGTACACATTCTTCTCTCCTGCTGTAAATTCAACCAGCCCCGCCAACTACTATTGAATTATGTCATTTCTAACTTCTCAGGTTCCCCTGAGAACCTAACCCAACTTCTGTTAGCTGATGAACAACACAAGCTGACTGAGCGTGTAGCTAAATACTTAGCTATTGTGATGTGTAAGGTTGACTCCTTACAGAGGTCTTTGGTGTAATTTGGTTGTGCATATTTTATATTATTAGGAATTTATATGATTAGCTTAATGCCAATAAAGGTTTTGATTGATTGATTGATTGATTGATTGATTGATTGATTGATTGATTGATTGATTGATTGATTGATTGATTGATTGATTGATTGATTGATTGATTGATGAGAAAGATGGTACAGGGCACAGAAAGCAATACGTTACTTAACTTATAACCTGCCCTGCAACACATTAACCTCCTAGAGCTGTGGTTTTCAACCTTGGGTAACCCAGGTGTTCATGGACTAAAAATCACACAGAGTCTTCACCGCCAGCTCTGCTGGCAATGAGACATCCTTTTCATGTGTGTCACGCAAGATTCTCTGTATGCTTTTGCCTTGGCAGGTATGGTAACGTGCCCTTCACCAAGAATCCTGAGAAATACATAAAGTATCGAGTGGAGCAGGTGGGGGAGATGATTGAGAAGCTGTTTGACACATCAGCGTGACCTTCCTGCTCTGGTGCTTTCCTAGTCCTCTTTCCCAGTCCACCATTGAGGCCATGGGCCATGCTTGTATTTATCGGCTTTATAAACATGATTTATAAACATGATTTATGGCTTGACTGGTTTCTTTCAAGATCATAGGTGACAGCTGGAGTCTCTCTCTCTCTCTCTCTCTCTCTCTCTCTCTCTCTGTGTGTGTGTGTGTGTGTGTGTGTGTGTGTGTGTTTCTGCACCAGTAGCATGGGCAAATCTTTTGTATGCACAGGGTTAGATTCTTTTGTACAGTGTCCCTGCAAGGTTTCAGATAATGACAAAGGAATGGCCATGGGTTACCTCTGAAGGCACTGGGCTAGATCCAAACATAGCTGCATCAAAGTAAATGAGATTTGCCTATAATTAATATTGATGAAGAAGCCTTATTCTTTTCAATGGATCCTTTTTAGTTGAGGCTGGTATGGCACTTAGCTAACAGCTACTGACTTCACTAGCTGCCAAGATGCCCTATGCACATCCGATCTCGCCTGCAGGGTCAGCTCTGGTTAGTGCTTGGATGGGAGACCACCAGGGAATATCAGGTGCTTGTAGGCGCCTGGAGTAGGAACTGGCAAGCCACTCCATTATTCCTGACAAGAAAACTCCATGGACATGGGGTCATGAAGAGTCGGTCATGACTGTAACCACACACACACACACACACACACACCGACATCACTATGTAAGCTTGAAAGATGCAGCTTCTAGTTTTTAAAAAGTGGTTAGCCCAGTTTCTCATTTTAATCTGCCCTCTTAACCCTCTTTTCATTCATGCCACAATGAAATGAATGAGAAGTTATTTAGCTTCAAGAGGGCTATGCCAAGGGAACAATGATTATCCATTTCTTACATACCTCACACCAGCTACAGGAGAATACGAAAGGGAGGGAGCCACAATAAAACAAGTCTAGGCAAGATAGCGGAGAATTAGATTATCCCTAAGTATTATTCATGATGGCCAGAAATAGGGTGCCCTTGAATAACAATTGATAATGAACAGTAGCAAAAGAGTACTCCTCATTTCATGCCTTGGTTTTGGGGTCGCTTCAGAATCTACCACAATATATTTAGGAGTGTCTCCCCCCCCCCACACACACACAAAGAATGACTTATTCTACATCTGATTCGGTATTGAGCCAGAAACATACAGATATTCTCCTGATGTGACTGAAGACAGCATCAGGGAATGTGTGTCAGGATCATATTATATTATTGGGATAGCCAAGGATCATTCTAATCTCACCTATAGTCATTTTGGGGTTCTCCATGGATTTAACTCGGAAGATCTGCAGCATATATGGCGTGGGTGCTCCTATAAGGTGTCTGGTTTCCCCAAAAGAACCCTTTGTGGATGCAAATGAAGATGTATTCATCAGTACTTGGAAGGTGGTGACGTACGTTGCAGTCTGCTCCAAGATCTTTATATGGATTTTCACTCCACTTGCATTTTCTTGCTCCTGGAGTATTTCTTCCAGAGCCTTTGTTTACAGTGTGTTCATGCCAGTCTGCCTGGAGATTGAGAACACTTGTTCAATGTTAGACTCTTTGCTGGGGTGGAAAAGTCTACAGGCACTTCCTGCTGCTGTGGAGTGGTTCCTGTGGAAAGAGTGGTATGTCTTCAAATAGCAGTCTCTAGTACAGGCACGGGGTCTGTATCGGATTGGCATTTTCAAGCAGGTGGGTTATGTAACGCTTGGCCTCTGCACAGATTCAAGTCCAGGCTGTTGCTCTAAGTGGCATTGAGGACACAAAGGCCACCTGAGGGGTGCTCAGCAATAGTCTGGCTTTCCTAATAAGAGTTCAGGAAAGTTATTCAAGGACTTGCTGTGAAGCCTTTTCAAATGAAAAAAGAAATCTGTGAGGAGGAGTCAGGAAGGGAGCCCAGTTCCAAGACCCCTATATTAGTCAGGAGGACGTTCTATAGCAGTGGTTCTCAACCTGTGGGTCCCCAGATGTTCCTGAACTGCAACTCCCAGAAACCCCTTCCAGCACAGCGAGTGCTGGGGGCTTCTGGGAGTTGCAGTCCAGGAACATCTGGGGACGCACAGGTTGAGAACCACTGTTCTATAGGCTTATATTCCTGTAGGTCACTTTTTAGGGGTATTCCTACCATTCAGAAGGCAGAGCCGCCCTTTTTCGCGATTTATCGGGTTTACAGGAAAGTTGTGACAGGAAATAAGCTGTCAAGAGTATGTGACCATTGTATTTAATGTTCCTTGTATAGTCCACTTATTTATTTTGTCTTCTTGAAATTCAGCCTGTGCTTCTTAATGGGAGATTTGCCTTGCTCTTCTGCTGCCTCCAGTATTTGGTGTTTTTGCTACTTATTTACTCCGCTATTTTGCATTGTTAATGTTTGCATACGGATCAGAGGAGTGTGACATGTCTGTATATTCTCATTGCTGCTTTTCAGTTTCTATGCCAAGAAATATCACCAGAGAAGCACTTGATGATTCAGAGAATGAATCATGGACAGTGCATGGGTTATTAATGTTCTGCTTACTACTTGACAGTTTAGAGGATCCAAAAATGTTAGTCTAATTTAATGAAGTTGATGTGACTGTAAAAAGTGAGCAGTCAAAAAATGCACTGAAAATCTAAAATGCAAGTGTGGAGTGAGTTTACAGTTGCGAATAACAATAATTGCATGCTCTCAAGTCAGTTCTGAAGAGTATGGTAATCATTTTCAGGGTTTGCTAGGTATAGAGAACTCAGAACTGGTTTCCCACTCCCTTCTCTGGGGTTGGGGTTGGACTATGCAGAGGCTCCATAGGCTGGCTCTTCTCTTTGGATGCACAGTGGAGAATGGACCTCCCAACCTCAGATATCTCACCTATTAAGCTGTCCTGCCAGCTTTCATAGTCCTATTGGAATTGGGCTGAGGAGGGCATCCTGACAAGAATATCTTGACATTCAGCTGAATGAACAGGGGAATCAATATTTATTTATTTATTCATTCATTCATTCATTCATTTATTTATTTATTTATTTATTGCATTTTTATACTGCAGCAATTTCCCAGAAGGGACTCTGGGCGGTTTACATAAATGCAAACAAGAAATAAGCAACAAAACAAACAGTAGAATAAGCAAATAAAATAAGCAAATAAACATATAACATAAAAATACAAAAATCTGGCAAAAGGCAAAAAACAACAATCACTAAATACTAAAAAGGGGGGGGGGACAGGGAAAACACAACACAACATATTACCAATTGCCATACTCCTCCCTAAAAAGCCAGGTCTTTAGTGCTTTTTTAAAGGCTAAGAGGACTCCATTTGATGAATTTCACTAGGAAGATGTCCTTGGACATGAGGGTGACCCACTTGGCGTGGATGGCGCACAGGTTCATGTCCTCAAAGAGACCCACCAGGTAGGCCTCCCTGGCCTCCAAGAGGGCCATCACGGCCAAGCTCTGGAAGTGCAGGTCAGTCTTGAAATCCTGGGCGATCTCCCACACCAGGTGCTGGAAAGGCAGCTTGTGGATCAGGAGCTCGGTGGACTTCTGGTAGTGCCAGATCCCCGGGACGGTAGCAGTGAGGCTCCTTCACCCTGCCGGTAAGCCAGGGCGCTCTTCCAAGCCGCCTTGGTAGCCAGCTGCTTGCAGGGAGCTTTGCCACCAGTGGACTTCTGAGCTGTTGTAAGTCAGAACAGAAATAGTCCAGAGCACCTTCATCAAACAGAAGTTATGTTATATTCCGTGAAAACTTGAATGACCTTTAGAATGTGCCTTTACAATGTCATTCTTTTTGAGTTCCATGTTATGTCATGGAACTATGGAGTGTAACACAGGAAACTGTGAAAAAGATAGAAGCATTTCCTTCTAGGGAGAACCTGACAAGTCAATTTAAAATAACTAAATAATAACTAATATGATATTATGAAGGAGAAAACCAGCCTACATTCTCTCTATATTACTATAGCAGCATTCACACACCACAGTAAAACAACAGCATCAAACTGGATTGCATAACTGCATAAAATATACTATGCTCCAAGTGCCCCAGAATAATGACATGTTTTCCACCCTCAGCAGATTAACTGCCAGGTCACAATTGCTATCTAAAAATCTATGAACTCCACAACAAATGGCTTCACATTTTGTGTCCCATCTGAAGCACCACAAACCGTACTCCATCAGTCTTATTTTCTTGAGCACTTCCCCATTGGCTGAGAGGATGAAAGGAGTCCTGTGTGCTGTGGCTAGGTACACCCATAGCCTGCAGACTGCACACACAGAAGGGATGCCGGGGAACCAAATGTTTTCCATATGTAAATATAGCAATAACATGGATGGCCTGAGTGATTAGAGAACAAAGACTCTGCTATATAAATATTTAAACCAAAGCAAACTATGCAAGTGACTAATATTTAAATGTGCATAATGTCATCAAGTTACAGTGTGAAACTACTTCAAATATGGACAGTGCCGGTCATCTCCCCTGTCACCACTTAATGCCATCTAGATGGCCTCCTCCCGGAGGCTTCTCTGTTTTACATTTCCAGAGGGCCCAGACAGCCAGAAATAGGACATGAAATGTAACCACCAGCCCTAAATAAATGAAGAAGAAGAGTCTGTCCAAAGCAGCAGAAGGTGGTTTGAGATGTGAAGGTTCTTCATTTGTGTCTGTTGAGTAAAGGAGAAAGATGTGTCACTGAGAGTAATTACAACTTACACATCCCCAACGTTAAAAAGGATCTGAGGGGGAAATCCAGGTCACTCTTCACAAATCACTTTGGCTGATAGCTGCAGAAAGCCAAACAAGCAGGTTCTAAATTCTAAGTGCAGTATATTTCTGAAGTATAATTGAATTATTTTGAGAGGATACACTCTTGGTACTGGAGCAGTTGGACTGAAACCACTAATCTGTTAATATGTGTTTAATTGTTGTGTTCAGTGTGGATCCTAAACCTTTTTAAGTTTAGATAGATCATAGAATAGTGAAGTTGGAAGGGGCCTATAAGACCATCAAGTCCAATTCCCTACTCCATGGAGGAATAGAAATCCAAGGATATCTGCTAGGTGGTTGTCCTGCTTCCTCGACCAAGCAGTTGTGCTTCTAATCAAGTTCAGAAAAATTATTAGCCTTGAAGCATCCATAGCACAGGAGCCCTCTCATTTCAAGGGTTTTTCTTTTGTAGTAGTGGTGCATTTTGAGGAAAAGGGATTGGGACAAAGTCATCATGTTGGGAGGCTTCCAAGTCAGTACAGGGCAAGTACTGTAATTTTGATTGCCACTCTTCTGTATCCATCGGTGTTTTATTGATGGTGGTAAAGGAGAAACCATGGCCTCAGGTTGAAAAAACAAAAACATTTTAATTCTGTGAATGGTCTTTACATAAAAAAAAATCCCAATGCATTTTGACCATCCACAAAATTAAAAGTTTTCTCATACACATTCTGAGACCACAGTTTCTCTTTTGCCACTGTCTCTAGTTGATGTACTAGTTTCATTGATTTTGTGTGTGTGAGAGAGAGAGAGTCATATTGAGGTCATTCCAAATAACAGTTGACTAATTAATTACAAATTTCCCGTTCTTCAGGACAAAATGATGGTTTACGACTGACCACATTAAAATCTCTTGCCAAACTGCTTAAGGAACCAAAGGCTTATCAGCACCACAATTTGTATTATCTGACTGTAATTAACATCTTTCTAAAATCAGTGTTTCCTTTCATATTCACTCACCACTCCCGTCAGAGTCTTCTGGGTGACCACTTTGATTTTTAGGCAACTGGTTGGTAACACTGGCATTTCCTCCTCGGAACCCGCAACTCTGCCGCAAACTAAAGTCGTCTGAAACTAACTTTGCCACTACGATAGTCTGAATGGTGCGGAAGAAGAGTAGCATCAGGAGACAAGTGTAGTAGTAACCTGGAGTGTGGAAAAAAGGAAGCAGACAACTCTGCTATCGTTAAGCAGTTTCTTTTTCAATAATATATAGGTCAATGTAAGTTTTCTCTTGATGGGGGAGAGTATCCTTTTCTCCATCCCACACCTAATTAGCTGCCACTCGTACTAGAAAGAGGTGAGGATTCCACCCATGGTTTCTGAGGGGCTGCGTCTAACACAATCTTGCCTCCATTTTGCCACTGAATTACTTCCTTAGGTCTACGTTCGACTTACTGAGCAAAGGGCTACAGGAAGAGGATCCGGGTAGGGAGCCAACCAGGGAGGAGTAGAACACCAAGTATGCCAGCAACAAGGTGATCATGAACGACAGTCTTTCTTTAAGGGGGATGAGGAAGCCAAAGAGATCAGATACCATGAGAGCAGTGCTTGGCACAATCAGGGAAAGGATTATTCGCACCCCTCTGTTTTTTATAGTGATCTGGAAAATAAGCCAGAGTTCATTGCAAAAGGACAGCGCATTTGAGACCTTTGCTTCACCAACATTTGAGCGCCGTAGGACATGTATTCCCCATGTCAAGCTCTTTATGTGAATCTGGAAGTTGAGTCATGTCAACTGGACTTCTTTTTCTTGAGAGATAGAACGTTTCACTGCTCATCCAAGCAGCTTCATCAGTCTGAATACAGCTAGTGCGAGTCCTCCATCTTATTGTCAGCTTTGACCTCTTGTCACCCTGGTCTGAAATAGGCTCATAAGATGAACAATGGCCTGAATAGGCTTGTTAGGTAGACAACAGTATTCAGTATCCATAGCCTTAAGGTGAAAAATGGCCTAAGGTGCTGACACCTATAAAGTATGGGTCATTAGCTATGGCCTTGGTGGTAAAGGCTTTTTGATTTGTCTGGGTATTGTTGAAAGCACACCCCGATAAGTAGCAGATAGACTATGCCTGAGGCCCCCACCTCTGTTGAGATAGGGTGTTTCAATGCTCACATGAATGGCTTCCCTGACTCCTCTCTCAAACCACCTATCTTCTCTGTCTAATTATATGTACATCCTCATCTTTGAATTAGTGCCCTTTGTCCTTCAAATGGAGGTGTACTGCTGATTCTGGTCCTGAGTTGTTACCCCTCCTATGTTGGGCCATCCTTCTGTTTAATGGCTGTTTGCTTTCTCCAATGTAGAGGTCTGCACATTCCTAACAACCCATACTTTATAGGTTTCAGCACCTTAGGCCATTGTTCACCCTAAAGCTATGGATACTATTGTCTCCCTAACGAGCCTATTCAGGTCATTGTTCAGCTTATGAGCCTATTTCAGACTAGGGTGACAGGAGGTCAAAGCTGACTATAAGATAGAGGACTTGCACTAGCTGTACTCAGAATGATGAAGCTGTTTGGATGAGCAGCGAAACATTTCTATCACTCAAGAAAAAGAAGTCCAGTTGCCATGACTCAACTTCCAGATAAACTCACCTGGATGACTGAGAATTTTCACAGACATATTCTCTTTATGTGAAGCACTGGTAGTACGCATTGCATTTGCTTAATTAAGCCCCCCCCCCATAATAAATACCAAGTGAAACACACAAGCTGTTGTACCTGACATGAAATGCACTCTTATCAGGAAAAAGAAGGCTTAAGTAACATTATCATCAGAAACACAATGAAAATGCAGTTTTCACAACACAGACAAACTAATACTGTACTTCTATTCTTAGGCCAAGAAGGAAAGATACAGTATCTATGTCAAGATAGAAAGAAACAAAGTAATTCGAAAGGGGGTATATGCCCCAGAATGCACAAAAGATTTACTGTAATTTTTGTCCTGAAAATGGTAGTTGCGTAGGGCTTAGAAAACCCCACTGGCGTGCTATTGCACACCTGTTCCGTGCTGTTTGCTGCTGCTCCTCTGTTTCACTATGGTCGATACTCACGGCTTCCTTCTAGCAGCTAGCTAATCCCAAACACAAGGCGGACATAAGGTGGACCTTCTTCCTCATTTGTGTCCGAAGTAACCCAGTGGTGTTTCCAGAGTGGAAGGATCAGCCAAGAAGGTGCTGTTACTCCCCAGGGGATGCCTGAGTGTGCTCACAACTGCTCACATCCTTCATGGACACTCCTCCGGTGCTCCCATGGGGATAAAGGAGCAAGTTGCCAAACCAACTTGGCATTCTGGCAAGATTATTGCCACCCATTGTGGCTCACAGGAGTTTTCAGTATTAAGAGAAGCTGCAGGCAGAATAAGCATCTCTAACTGGGGGCATGCCATAGGTGGAGCGACACATTTGTGGTGGCTGCTGCTGCTGCTAGGCAGATAAAGCGGGACAAAGTTTCATTCTGTTCAGCATTTCCCAGTTCTAGCAAAAAAGTATATCAGGGCCAAATCTGCATACGTACGGATGATTATGTCAACAGCTGCAGGGCTTTAACTTGAGTTAGCCATTTTCTATTCTTCCCACCCCCTCCACAGGTTCCAAGCCTCTTTCAGGATTACTTTCAACCTGGGGCAGCCTTGAATGTCCAAACACCACTAGGGCCAAGAAGCCATATTTGCCCATACCTTTATTTATTTATTTATTTATTTATTTATTTATTTATTTATTTATTTATTTATTTATTTATTTATTTAACTTATTGACCGCAACGACTTTCCCAATGGGAACTCTGGGCGGTGAACAGACTAGTAAATAAATACAAAGTACACAAAAGGAATACCAAAACAAACTGATATAAATAAAACAACACTAAATACCTCCATATACCTTTGCTGTGAAGACAAATCATCTCCTTACCTTCACTGCAAAGTAAGGCTGCTCCATATTCTTTGGGCTTCTGATGCTCACTCCCGTGATGAGGTATTCGCGCTTCACATTCAGAATTCTGTTTTTAACGGAGACCTCAAAATCTATGTCAGTTACTTGAAAGAGAAGTGAATGTGTACATGGAGAGACACAACAGCTTGGCATTATTGAAGCAAAAGAGAGGTTTTTAAAATAATTCTGCCACAGCTCAATTGAAGGAGACCTTGTTGAAGTGAATGTCCTTGACCCATTCTAGTCTGGGTTTAGGCTGCCTCAGGGAACAGAGATGGCATTGGTCTCCCTGCAAAGTGTCCCTGTTGGTCCTCCTGGACCTCTCAGCCACCTTTGATACCATCAACTATGACATCCTCCTGGGGAACCTTTGGAGGTTGAGAATCACTGACCCGGCATTGTCCTGGCTCCAATCCTGCCTCCGATCACTGGAATTTATTATTATTATTATTATTATTATTATTATTATTATTATTATTATTATTATTATTATTATTATTATTATTATTATTATTATTATAGAAGATAACTATGCTGGATTTTGTATTACAAATCACTAGTAAAACGCTTCCCAAGTGTTCAGGACTACGTGGTGTATCAGCGAATTATGCGAGCAGATCCCAGTAAGGTGGCTTTCTGCAGCTTACTGATGGTGACTCTGTCAACTCCAATTTCTTCTAAATACTTGCTTAGCTCTTTAAGCATCGCACCCAGCGTGCCGATTACCACTGGGACCACCTGCACCAGTTTATGCCAGAGTCTCTGAAGTTCAATTTTCAGATCCTGATACTGGGCAATCTTTTCAAGTTGTTTCTCGGCGACTCTACTATCACCTGGTATAGCAATATCAATGAACCACACTTTTTTCTTCTCCACAATCATAATATCTGGGGTATTATGCTCCAAAGCCCCATCTGTCTGTAACCGGAAGTCCCAAAGTAATTTTGCATGCTCAGTTTCAATCACTTTTTCTGGCTTATGATCCCACCAGTTCTTTGCTACAGGCAGATGATAGCTGTGACACAAATTCCAGCGGACCATTTGAGCAACTACATTATGAGGCTGTTTGTAATCAGTCTGAGCAATTTTCTTGCAACAACTCAATATATGGTCCATAGTTTCATCTGCCTCTTTACAGAGTCTACATGTGAGATTTTTCTATTCTTAACTGCATTTGTTCTAATAGCTTGTTTTTGAGCTGCAAAAATCAGGGCTTCTGTCTCTTTTTTCAGTGTTCCATTGGTGAGCTATATCCAGCTCTTTTCCTCATCTACTTTTTATTTGATATTTTTGCGAGGAACTGCCCATGCAGTGATTTATTATGCCAGCTACCAGCTCATATTTGCATCGTTGTTTTCCTGTATTGACTCTTTGTTTGCTTTACTTTATACACCTCCTTGGTCTTTACCTCCAATAATGCTGGCTCTGTACTGTTTTTTACACAATCTGCCAACACATGCTTCTCTTCTTCAACTGTCTGCTTTACTTGCAAAAGACCTCTGGCACCTAATTTTCTAGGTAAATAAGCCTGTCAACATCACTGTGTGGATGTAATGCATAGTGAACAGTCATACGTTTACTTGTTTTCCTATCCAGACTATCTAGCTCCATCTGAGTCCAGTTTATAATGCCAACGGTATACCTGATGACTGGTATGGCCCAGCTATTAATAGCCTTGATGGTGTTACCACCATTCAGCTTACTTTTAGTAATTTTCTAACCCTTTGGATATATTGTTTACTGTCCACATTTTTGACTTGCCCGTGCTTGATATTATCTAATTGCAGTATGCCCAGATATTTATAGGCTTCAAACTGATTATACTTAATGGCTTGCCCATTTGGCATTTCAATTCTTTCACTCTCAGTGATTTTTCCTTTTCTCAGTACCACTGTGGCACATTTGTTTAGTCCAAACTCAATACTAACATCAGTACTGAAAATCTGGTCGGTGTTGGTCAGTGAGTGTATTTCGGTTTCTGATTTTCCATACAACTTTAAGTCATCCATATACAAATAGATGAGAAATTTTCCCTGATTTTTAAGCAGTTTGGTACCCTAAATTTGTCTTTTGCAAAATCATTGAAATCAGGGCAATAGTAAGTAGCAGAGGTGACAAAAAGTCACCTTGAAAAATCCCTCATTTAATGCTACACCAATCTGTAGTTTTTGTCTGTGACAAACAATTCTGTTTTCCAATTCTTCATTTCATCATCATCACCATCACCATCACCATCATCATCATCAAATTATCACACAGAAGAAGGTAACTATGCTGGATTTTGTAATACAAATAACTAGTTGAACGCTTCCCAAGCATTTAGGACTATGTGATGTATCTGCGAATTATGCGAGCAGATCCCAGTAAGGTGGCTTTCTGCAGCTGACTGATAGTGACTTTGTCAACTCCAATTTCTTCTAAATACAGTGGACCCTTGTATAGCATATAGCTTGTATAACATAAAATCTGTACAACATAAAAAAATCAGGAGATAGGGGAAATTTGCTTAACATAATCGCCAATGGGGAAAATCCGTACAACATAAAATGGGATTACTCCATTTTCAATGCATTCCTATGGGAATGTGTATAAAGGAAAATTTGCTTAACATAATTTCATGTGGAACGAATTAATTCCTTTATACAAGGTACCACTGTACTGGCTTAGCTATTTAGGCACCGCACACAGCTTGCCAATTACCACTGGGACCACCTTTACCAGTTTATGCCAGAGTCTCTGAAGTTCAATTTTCAGATCCTGATATCGGGTAATTTTTTCAAGTTGTTTCTCGGTGACTCTACTATCACTTCGTATAGTAGCAACATCAATGATCCACACTTTTTTCTTCTCCCCAATCACAATATCCAGGGTATTATGCTCCAAAACCCTGTCTGACTGTATTCGGAAGTCCCAAAGTAATTTTGCATGCTGATTTTCAGTCACTTTTTCAGGCTTATGATCCCACCAGTTCTTTGCTACGGGCAGATGATAGTTCTGACACAAATTCCAGTGGAGCATTTGAGCCACTACAGTATTATTATTATTATTATTATTATTCCTTGAGGACCAGCCCCAAAAAGTGCAGCTATAGGGAGATGGCCTCTGATATCTGGACTCAAAAGGGAGGAGTCCCAGCTCTATTTCTCCTTCTACCCTCCTGCGGTGGATGCCGTTCTTTCCCCTGAACACTGGAATGGATGGGGTCAAACCAGCTGAGATTGAATCCAGACAAGTCAGAGGTCCTCTGGGTGGGGATTCCTGCAGTCTCGGGATTGGGTGATTTCCCTTTTTTTGTTTTGTTTTGTTTGAGGGCCATGTTCTCCACTAAAGATTGAGTTTTGCAGTCAGGGATCCAACGCTATTGATGAAATCTCAGATAGTGTCTATGGTCTGGTCAGCTAATATCCATCTCAGCCGGATTGCTCAACCTTACCTTGACTGCATCACATTGGTCAATGATTTAGTAATCTCAAGGTTAGATTACTGCAATGCACTCCACATGGGGCTGCCTTTGAGACTGATATGGATACTTCAGCATGCCAGAACCTGGCAACCAGACTAGTTATGGGATTGTATAAACATCAGCAGATCACCTCAATACTGGCTGCTCTGTACTGGGCATTGGTTCATTTCCATATCAGGTTCAAGGTGCTGGCTTTGATGGTCTGGGACCTCAGTATGTTGCTGACTGCCTTCTTCCAAGAGGTCCATCCTACCTATGCTTCCCAAGCCAGATATTTGAGGTTGCCAACCCCTAGAGAAGCCCAGAAGGAAAAAAACAAGAACCCAGACTCTTTTGTGGTTGCCCCTAAATTGTGGAATGAACTTCTATCCAAGATCCACCTGGCCCGTTCTTGGTGGCATTTAAGAAATTATTGAAAACTGTTCTATTAAGGCAGGCTTTTCAGTCCATTCCATCTAATAGATGCTGGCTATGGATATTTAACACCTGTCATCACCACCTGTTTTTAATTGTTAATGTTTATCAATTTTGAAGTTTATTCACCAATTAATTTAACTTAGTGTGGCTTTTTTGTTTCTGATTTTTTTCGTTCTGTTGATTATTTTATTTTATGATGTTATATTGATTTATTATGCGTGTTTTATGATTATTAACCATGTTTAATTTTTTTGTTGTAAACTACCCAGTGTGGCCCCAAGCCAAGTAGCACAATATAAAAGTGTAAAAGTAAACAATAAATTAAATAAATAAAAGGTTCCCAAGGGGCGCTGAAGTAGGGAGAGAGAAACCAGCTTACTTAAATTAGAAATGTCCTAAAAGCCATTCCTGACACAGGATTCTTATATCTCAGGCTGTGAAGTTATCACACTGGATTATTTTTTAACTTGGTTACTGGCAATTTAGACACAAATCCGGGTTGTTCTCCGCCCGCCCGCCCCCCAGCCAGAATAGATGAAAATAGATGAATTCGTTGTTCCCTGAGCTCCTTGCCCTCTGAAGATGCCAGCCACAGAGTCTGCGAAACGTCAGGAAGAAAAAGTTCCAGAACATGGCCAAACAGCCTGAAAAATTCACAACAACTATCGGATCCTGGCCGTGAAAGCCTTCAAGAATACATTAGAAATACTTTTCTTGCCTTGTCTAGTAAGGGCAGGCATCTCTCACTCACCTTTATTGGCCAGAGAAAAGAAGCTCAGAGTGCAGTCAGAGCTATCAATTGGATAATGAATGAGGTCAAAATTGCAGTTGCTGTCAACACGCATAGTAAGCTGAAACTCCACTTTCCCATCGCTGTGCAGGACCACATCAGGTGACTCAGTGCTCCATGTTACTTCATATCTTTAGTAAGAGCAAAAGGCCATGAGACAAGGGAGAAGAGAAGGTTGTTGGTTGCTACAATCTTCTACTGGAATTTAAAATCTACACCCTGGATTTATCAAACCAGTCAAGATAATTTGCTTTCTAATTTAGGACTGCAAGAGCTTTTTGCCAAAGGAAGTGGACTTTGACCTCTATTTCTTACTTCAGAGGCAAGGCAAGAGGGAGGAGTAGAACTCTTTGGTAACTGAGGCCTTGCTTATGTACTATCCAGGGGTAGCCAGCCATGCCAACACACTGGCACAAAGGAGGAGCCCATTGTTTCAGCCATCTTGCCTTCTAAAACAGGTGTGTTTATATCATTGTTGTTATTATATTATCATTGTATCTTATTTTCATTGATATTTTGTTTTGATTCATAGGTGGTAACTTGGATTTTCATTCTATTTTTCTAAATTTATTTGTTTGTTCTTGCTATTATTGTTTGTTGTAAACTGCCCAGAGTGGCCTTGGAGCCAGGTAGGCAGTATATAAATGGAATGAATGAATGAAAGAAAGAAAGAAAGAAAGAAAGAAAGAAAGAAAGAAAGAAAGAAAGAAATTAGGTCTTTACATCTAATCTGGAAAGCTCAACTGCAACAAACATGGCCGTAACAAAGTCAGCCTTTTCACACGACCCCTAAGATCCGCTGGCCACTTAAATTCGGACCAGAGATCTTGGGGGTTCGTTGCTCTTCCTGCGTCCCCACCCCTCCGCACTTCCTTGATCCTGTCTGCGTGAGGGGAGGGAGAAAAAAAAGGAAGAAAAGAACGTGGCTCACCTCCCTTCCACCTTCTTGCTCTTGCCCCAGCAGCATTCCATTCTCTTAAGTAGCTCTTAAAGGGGCGGGAGGCAAAAAAAAAAAAAAAAAACAGAAGCGAGGAGAGCTGGGCACTCACCAGATTACATTCGGATCTGGGGATTTTCACCCTCCAAGAGCAGGTACATGAAAAGTGTGCTGGGACGCGCTTAGGTGGGCAGGGTTGCACTTAATTTCCTGCAAACTCCAGAGCTGGTGGGGAAACAATTGTAAACTCCGGAGCTGGCAGCCATTTGCGGCGGAGTTTAGGGGTCGTGTACAAATACGGCTTCAGATGAACCTTATCACATTTAAAATGCCATAAGTGGTAAAGTGTAATGTAAAATACCCAAGATATGCATGAGGGAGGAGTCTGTGGAGGAGATTTGCAGTCTCCCCCAGACAATATTCAACTTCATTTCGGTACTGAACTGGGAGTTATAAGAATAGTTAGAAGGAAGCACTGTATGGTTTTGCACCACTTCAATGTGCACCTCCATGTTAAATATTTCTGGGTTGAGCCCATGTTTCAAGTTATGGATATGTTGCCTGTAATAAGGTATGAACTAGAACCCTATTGGTCGTTGCAACTGAAGTTGATACATTGAACCAATGGAGTTTACATACGTGTGGATTCACAGTTCAGTGGTTCATTCAAAAGAATTTTGTGAGTGTGCTTCTCAGGACTACTTACGCTTCTTCAATTGTGAGGGCTGGAGTCCACACTGAATTCCAAGGGACATTCATGGTGGTGAAGGGGAAATCTGCCTCATTCCAAGCCAACTCTTTATTGTACCATGACTGAGAAATTCAGTGGGGAAAAACAGTTAGTCCTTTTTCCTCCCCACAACCACCCTTACCAAACGGAGGTCTAAGCAAAACCAGCCAGTCCATCAGCACAGTAGTGCTTGTACCCCACAACTGGCTCCAATAAAATAAGTAAGTACAGTATGGGTGCAGAGATCATCAGGAACTGTTTGAGACAAACTGAGTAAGCCAACTGAGTTCATTAAAGGAAAGGTAACTCAGTCTGAATTTGATTTAAGATATATTAATTTGATCTGAACTTAAACTTATTCCCTTTTGCATTTTCTTATCACATTGAGGAGAGACCCAAGAGCAGCACAGAGGGCTGCAATGTTCTTTCTGCTGCTGTTTCCACTAGCCCTCCATCTCCCCTTGTTACTCTTCCGAAGACAACAGTGTTTGAGAAGCATTGGTTACGGGCAGGGTTGTCCTCTCTCCTTTACCTCAAAGAAGTGGGGAAGAAGAGGAAGTTACCTGTGTTCCACACAAGGGCCTAGCTTTGGTGGACATAAGCAATCTTTCTGTAAGTGGGACAAATCTGTCTTGGCCAAAAGCTTGTTACTTGGCATAGTAAACTCCACTAGAGTAGATCCATTGGCTCAGTGGTGATTTAAAGAAAAAATTTCTCTGTGAGTTCTGTGAATGCAAATGACCCTACTCAAATTGCAACTTACTGCGCTAAAACAAATTGCAGTGAAAGGAAGCCTATTTAAATTCATGGAACTTATGAAGAAGCTGACTCACCAAATCCCCATTGATTCAATGAGTCTACTCTAGTGTGATTTACTACACTAAGCAACCAGATGTGAGCAACTGGATCAGGGCTGTAGGAAATAAAGGTTTTGTTCATGGATGTACAAGGCCTTTGTTGGGGAGATAATAATCCCTTAGAAGTTCAGTCATGTGAAAAAGAAAGTACATCCTCATAGTAAAAAATCACCGGGTCCTTAGCACGTCTGAAAATCAGGTAAATACAACCTCAGATGAACAATAATGCATGGCATATTACACTGTGTTATTATTATTTTTAGAAAAATAAAGCCAAAATGGAGAAGCTGTTAAAAATATTATTCTTTCAGGTGCCACTATGTTTTTGTCTTCTTATTTGTTCTTTTATTTATTTTTTACTTTTATTTTGTTTTTTTTACCTATAATGTTAATTAAGCTGTTTGTCCTAACTTGTGCATCATTACATGGAGAAACATTTTGGTCAGAGGGCCAAATTTAGACAACAGCGCCAATGGCCTCGTGTAGTACTGGACAGGGACAGATGCCCAGAGAGGGATATGGCTCCAGTTTGCCTGTCTGGAGCCAATATAAGCTTTTGCGTGTACAGACAGATATGAACAGAGAATTCAAAAACCATGCACCCCATTCAGTCTCTCAGATGCCAGTGCTTTTTGATCTGCTTTGCTGCATGGAAGATCTATCTTCTGTTTGCTACACCCTCACAGACATTTCCAATTGAAGCAAAACAAGTTGAGGAACCATGTAGCCATCACAAAAACCAGATACAAAAGTGGAACAGGTGAATTTTTCCCTGCTTGTCTTCCCAGTTAAAGTGTGAAAGCAGTTGGGTGGGGGCGATGGGATGACAATCCCTTGAGAATGATGCCAATGCCCCACAGGGAAGGATGTCAGGAAAAGGCAGCACCTCCTCAACTGCTGTTGAGATCAAGAGCAGGTTATCAGCTGGATTCACAGCAGGTGGGTGACACAAATGGCACAACATGTGCCTTTGTTAAGAGAAAAGGGGAATGGGGTGAATGAGAGAGGTGGTTGTGTTATGAATTCTACACAGACTTTATACAAAATTAAATTGCCAAGCCAAATCCTCCAAGACCCCATAGATATTAATCCGCTGTACTCAGCCTTTCTCTGTCAGAGATCTCCTCTCCCGCTTTGCCATTCCAAAACAGTCCCTGGGGTTCTCTGGGAGAAGGAATGACAATGGAACCAGGAAGTTGTGCCCTACCTGCCCACCTTGAGAAAGACAGGGTGCCATCAGGTGAGAAAGAAGGGTGGCATCTGGTTGCACTGGAAGGGGTCTGGTTACCGGAAATTATTTGTCTTGGAAGTGTTCCTTCATTGCAGGGCAGACTTGTTCCTCCTTAGCTCCCTCAAAAGAGTTGCTCTCTTGCTGGACCAAAAAGTTCCCCTTGGGCCCAGCTCAGAATGAGGCTGGTTTGTGGTCTTCCATATGTTGCATGATCACTGAGAAAGAGCTCCCATTGGATCACAAGCAGCCCCACATGCACGCTATTGACCCTTTTTGATTGCAAGTAACCACAGTGGGAGGAGAAAGGACGGAAGCTGAAGAAGCTAGAACCGAGTGCTCTTCTCAGAGGCAGGAGAGGAACAGCCCACAGCCAAAATGTTTATAGTTTTGAGCAAGAACTTTTAAAAGTTTTGAGAGACGATAACATTTCAATCTCCTACTGTAAGGATCTTTCAGTTACAGAATTTGGTAAGAAAGACCAAGTGTTACCTGATTCAAGAGCAGGACAACCGACATTGTGTACGACAAGATATCCTAGTGGAGAGATAATTCAGTGTCACTTTTCTTCTCAGCTTTAAAAGCAAAAGCAAAGTGTTCTGCTTATATACCGCCCCATACCACTTTAAGTAGTCTCTGGGCGGTTTACAATTTTAATTACAGAGTGCAGGCTACACATTGCCCCCCCCCCCAGCAAGCTGGGTACTCATTTTACTGACCTCGGAAGGATGGAAGGCTGAGTGAACCTTGAGCCTGCTACCTGGGATTGAACCCCAGGTCGTGAGCACAGTTTTACCTGCAGTACAGGCATTTAACCACTGCGCCACAAGGCGCAGTGTTTATCCAGTGTTTATCCAGTGTTTGAGTGCACAAATACACAACTCTCTTTTTATTGAACAGTTACAAAGTTCATATACTCATGGAACACAGAAGTCATCCAATAATGTAGTTCTTCCAAACACTGGCCTCCTATGTTGCCCATAGAATCCTGTAATTACACTGTTTGCCATCTTACCCATCTCACTGGTTTATATTTTAATCCGCCGCTGTTTGTTTTTGTATGTATTTGAATCATTATTTTTGCTTCGTTGTCAGATTTAATTTTGTTTGATTGGTTAGTTTTTCTTTCCGTCTATACATCGTATATTGTTTAATTTTATGATTCATTATATTGTCCATGTCTTAATTTTTGTAAACCACCCAGAGTGCCAGATGGTGCGGTATAAAAATCAAATGAATAAATAACTATTAATCTGTACTGTGTTGTATCTCCGTTTTTTCTTGCAAGAGATTCTGGGCATCTAAACAATTTTAACTATTTTTGATACGCTGATTTGGATCCCCATTAGGGGAGAAAGTCAGGATAAATAAATAAATAAATAAATAAATAAAGCTTCTTTTTTATCTTTCACTGTTTTGGGCCAAGTGCATGGCTGTGGACAGAATAACAATTTGAAAGAGCTGAAAAGCAATCATACGTACCACGTTGAGCACATTGGAGACCGTTGCAACAACATTCACTTGGAGAGGGTTGGTTCCATTTTGCGGCATCTGGTACAGGGTGTATGTATCTAGCAGCGCTTCCAAGAGTTTATTTTTCAAAGGGATGGAGGCATTTTGCAATGTTATCTGAAGCATGGCCACTTAAAGCAAAAACACAAAGCACCCCCACTTTAGGACAAAATGCCATTCACAGCAATGTTTCTCTTATTGCTTCATGCTGGAAATGTGGAGCATTGTTTACAGTATTTCAGATTGGCCTGTATGGGATACTATTTGGTCTCTGGGACCACAGATGAGCATGGAACTGCTCCTGGCTACTTTCAGTGCACAGAAGTACCTTGATGAGACCCCAAGATCATATCATTTACATCAAGAAAATTTAGATGCTGTTTCAAAGAAGGAGGGACAAGTGGCATCATGCACTAACCCGACCCTTCCCATCTACCTGTGTAGATCAAATTGCTATTATGAAGAGAAGAAGCCAATAAGAAGACAGAAAATTTAAGGGTGTCAGTGAAAAAAAAATAACAAATTGACATCTTGATAGGAGAACTCACTTTTTCTCCTCCCCCCATTATAGATTAGTGTTCTATACAGAATAATAGAATCATAGAGTTGGGAGAGACCTCAAGGGCCATCCAGTCCAACCCCCTGCCATGCAGGAACTCCCATACTCCCAACAGATGGCCATCCAGCCTCTGCTTAAAAATATCCAAAGAAGGAGACTCCACCACCCTCCGTGGCAGCATATTCCACTGCCGGACAGCATTAACTGTCAGGAAGTTCTTCCTAATGTTCAAATGGAATATCTTTTCCCGTAGTTTGAAGCCAATGCTATGAATCCTAGTCTCTGAAGCCACGAAAAACAAACCTATTCACACTTCAGTATGACATCGTTTCAAATATTTAAACATGACTATCATATCCCCATTTCAACCTTCTTTTTGTAAGGCTAAACATTCCCAGCTCCCTAAGATGCTCCTCGTAAGACATTTCTTCCAGCCTTTAACCATCCTGGTCACCCTGCTCTGGACCAGTTCCAGGTTGTCAACGTCCTTTTTAAACTGAGGTGCACAGAACTGAACACAGTACTTCAGGTAAGGTCTGATCAGAGCAGAATAGAGTGGTATTATCACATCCCTTTACTAGACACTATGCTTCTGTTGATGCAACCAAGAATTGCATTGTCGTTCTTGACCACCGTGTCACATTACTGATTCATGTTCAATTTGGAATCCACCCAGACTCCTAGATCCCTTTCACAGGTACTATTCTCCAGCCAGGAGTCTCCCATCCCTGATCCCATATCTATGCAATTCATTTTATTCTGCCTAGATGCAAGACCCTACATTTCTCTTTGTTGAAACTCATTCCATTAGCTTTGCCCTGGCACTGTAATCTGTCCAGGTCATTTTGAATTTTTTCCCCTATCTTCTGGGGAATTAGCAAAATGAAGGGCTTACCATTGCTAGGTTTGCATAAGATAAGCTATGTACACAAGAGCTAACTTCATCCGATGCTTTGATCCAAGCAGCCTTTACTGCAGTTTTCATTTAATCATCTTTCAGTAATGTATTTTCTCTGAAATCCATAGGCTTCCCTCTCATTTCTTGTGCATTTTACCTTCAACTCAGAGGCACAATTCCCCATTTATCTGCTTCAGAGAGGGTAGCCGTGTTAGTCCTTTCAAGAACTGCAGGCAAAAATCAAATTGCAGGCAAAAATCAAACCTGCCGCTATATGTCTGAAGAAGTGGACATGTCCATGAAATGTTACATTAAAATATGAAAGTTAGTCTTTAAAGTGCCACATGTTTTGTGTCATTTATCTACTGTAGTTTAAATAAAATCCTGCAATTTTATTGCGCCTTCTGGGTCACAACTGTTATATCTGCTTGCCCTCTGTGGCAAACACAGAGTCTCATGTTCAGCAGCTGAACATTGCCATAACCATGTACAGGGTTAGATATTTGCAGTCCCATTACTGCTGGAAGCTTCCTGCTGAAGTTCCCTTGCTGTTGCAGGCTAGTGTGTTGCTTGGTCCAGAGGTAACCCTACCATTATCCAGTATGAGGTGGCAATCTGAGATCACAAAGTCTGGGAAGTTAGGAGCGCCACCTCCAATATGTCAGAAGGCACAGGTGCTGTAGGACACACCTCGTTCTCCTTCCGTTGGTGACATACGCGGTTCAAGCAGTGGAAAGAAGTAAGTTGTAGTTAAACACATCTCATGCCTAGCATGAAAATTACCTTCCACTTGAGAAGAGGGCACCATCTTTTCCTTTTGCCTCAGCTCCCCCCCCCAAAAAAGTATTTATTTGACATCCTGTCATTAGCATATCCATTCCGTTTTCATTTCTCTGTGTCTGGCATCTTGTATTTAAAAATGACAACAACTGTTTGTAAAAAGCAACGTGCTTTACCTAACCTAGTACTATATTGGTGCTGTTTTAGCTTTGTAGTAGATTCCGCCCTGTCTCTTCAGGCTAAAAGCTAAATGCACGTCTCTGCTCCCCACTCGTCCAGAGCTATGTTGCCTACGTTGTCTCCTCCATATGTCCTTTCATCTATATATGCATCAAGCTCTTTCCCAGCCCCGTCAGTCCAGATTATTTCTGTTGTCTTTATATTTTTTACAAATATTCCCATTCATCTGTAATGTTTCTGTAATAAAACTTTAAAGCAAGCAAAAAGGACCTCATAGCTTGTCCTCAGAACAGTCATCCAACAGATAGATAGTGTTAATCTCCAAAAATTAAAAGGAACCTTATCCTACCTAGCACCAGGAAGAGGTAGCTCAGATAGATCCTTGTCATCTTCGCTTGCTGATTAGGCCCTGGAATATGAAGGCAAGAGAACAGGGCGCAATGTAATTCCAAGTGAAGAAATAAACTGAGTACTGGTTCCATGGCATTAGGCACCCTGCCCCATGCAGGCATCTTCCAGATGTGCTGGACTACAATTTCCATCACACCCCATCCAAGGGATTGGGAAAATGTGAGTTGTAGTCAAATACATTTAGAGAACACTGGTATCGGGGAAGTCCATGTAGGACAGAGGGTGACTTCACCCGTGATCTTAAGAGGAGATGGATCACTCCTCCTTCCTTCAAGGTATTCCCATCACACAAAAGCATGCTATACATATTACTGTGGGTGGGGTGGTGGTCTTGACTTGCATTACTTACTCTCATGTCGGACTTAAGTCACATCAGACTCAGACTTGACTTGCCCCCACTCACCCCTCTAGTTTTTTTTTGGGGGGGGTGTCTTATTTTTGATAGGGAATCAGACGGTACTTGGTACCAAAGATTCAGATCCAAACTTGATGACTTTCCAGCATCCCTGACTGTGGGCATAGCACCGACAGACATAATCGTTATGAGGAAATAGTCTCTCATCTGCTTTATGCTTGGGATGGAAGAGTAAGTATCATGTCTGACGTTAACATCTTGCAGGCTGGGTACAAACTAATTCCACTAAGCTGGAAGATCATGCAAACTCTCACAACAGAGCTGGACAATATCTCCTTTTCCATCAAGTATCATTGTTAAATTTGATTGCACAAATTGCAAAATGGCTGAATGGATTTTAAAAACACTCTAATTAAAGTTCAAACCCAGAAACTACAGAAATCTGAATTACCTGTTGTGTCTCCTGTACACAAATGTACCTGATATAGTTTTAATCAAGAACATTTTGCAAGGCAGTTCCATGCATTCATTCTTTCTGTCTTCCTGACTCCCTCCCTCTTTCCTGCTGGGTTCTATTCAGGACAAACTTTTAAATGGCTGCATTGATTCACGCCTTCCCTTTTTGTAAACTAGAGCCCAAGTGATTGAATTCTAGGGCCTGAAAGGTTCTCAGATGACATCTAGTGTACCTTCCTGCATGAGGACCACTTCCGCCGTGCCCTGCATTTCCTAACACAGGCTGCTCCTTGACCGAAGACTCCTAGCACTGCCAGTGAACAACATATTTGCTCTTTGGTTTAGCCTAATTCATAAGGGAAAAAATGATGGAAGAAGCAGCAGAAAATCATGGAGGAGGTGCAAATGGAAGCGTACTATCTGGAGCCCTATACCATTACTGAGGCAGGATCACTGGACAACAGCAGCCTAAAAACATCTCAAAACCCAAAGACTATTAATGTGCGGGGGACAACAAACCTAAATACAAACTGTCTAATGAAACTGATCCCTTGTCAAACACCCAGTTGGTGACTCAGTTTCACCTTGGAGTGAAACCTAGCTTTATGCTTCTCTTGTACCCTTGAAATGGTTTGGGGGCAAGGTGGGCTGAATAAAGAGAGCTTTCTCACCTTACAAAGCCCTCCCTCTCACACAGTTACAGATCGGCTTCTATCTACCATGGAAGGACTTACGCTGCTTCCGCAGACAGGTATAGCTGGAAGCCATGCCCTGTTTTTCATTTTGGCCTTACGCTCCTGAGTTGGTGGCAAATGCCCATCCTGCATCCTTACCAACCACAGGGCTGCAAGCACTTTGGTCAAAGCCAGCAGATCCATTTTGCAAACATTCTCTGTGTACAGAGAAATATCTTGGGAGGGGGCTTATAGGCATGCACCTAGTTTTGGGTCTGCCCTGCCAACCTTACCTCCAGGTGATGGGAGTGATCCAAACACGAAGCAATGTTCACGCTCTGCCTCCCTGTGGTTCCCCAATGTACAGATTGGGGCAGAAACGCTGGCTGTCAGCTGTATCCTACCAGACCTAGCTGTCGCTGGAGAAGCTGTGCTCTCTTTTAATCCACAGTCGTGTTGCCCTGCGATGGTTTTCCTCCTCTCCCTTCTGCTTTTCAAGCTGCTAGAGACATGACCAACATGGCTATAGGATAACTCAGGATATCCTGCTATTTCCAATCCACCATACCTGCAAATAATTCCTTGTGGCTGCATCAAATAGATTGGCAAAAGCCAGCTGGGAATTGCAGAACAAATTTCTGACATGTCCTGTTCCCTGTGAGGCATCAGGAGAGGATAGTGATATCCACCTACCTGCTTTACAACAAAATCGCTTTACAAAAAACAAACAAACCTGCTTTACATGAACAAAACCGGCCGCTGGTTCTCTTTTTACCAACAGCTGCTCCTTGGACAGCAATTTCCTAGGCTTTTGTTCCCTTCTTAGTTTAAAACAATAACAGCAAAAAAAACTCATTATGAAATAAACAACGGAGGATCATGTCTGTGTTTGAACTCCAGTGTGTGTGTGTGTGTGTGTGTGTGTGTGTGTGTGTGTGTGTGTGTG
>JAHTLZ010000010.1:23780865-23793046 GCA_023846285.1 Phrynocephalus versicolor | reverse complement strand
TGTGTGTGTGTGTGTGTGTGTGTGTGTGTGTGTGTGTGTGTGTGTGTAATCATGAATAAAGAGGGATATGGTATGAATTCTGTGTACTAGTAACCAAACAAACACCTTGCTTAGTGTTTATTTAGAGTTTCTAGATCGTTCTCCAGTTCCAAAGAATATATTAATCCTCTTGGTGGCTGTTTTTATCCAGCTGGTTACAAACAGCCTATCTCATTCAGGATGGACTCAAAATGTTTAGCAAGAGAGGAACAATTTTAGTCAGTGTGTAGCAAATGCATGTGTAAGCCATAGAAGAAAATGCAAATAACAAAATCATCAGGTGGAGGAAAGCTGGTGATTACTGGAATCACACAACTGTGTATTCACCTAAATTGTGGGCTCCATTTAGTAGCATAGAGGGCACAACTGACAGGTCAAGCAGTGGCAGTCACTGCATGTGTGTGTGTGTGTGTGTGTGTGTGAGAGAGAGAGAGAGAGAGAGAGAGAACACTTTAAACAGAGGCCAATTACCGTTACCTCGTCATGTGTCTCTCAAGTTCCTTTAGGGAAAGAAGTCTGCAGTTACAAAGGGAGCTCTACCTACACTCCACAATATGCCTGAGCTTGACTCGAGTTAATAGAAATGGCGATGATTATCAGCCTGCCATACGATTTAGGTCTTCTGGGCTGTTGGACCCAGACCAATGCCCCACAGTCCAGCCTTAGAGGGAATGTTGGGCAATGGAAGGAGTTAACAAAGCCCTCATTCCCTTGCGGGGGTGGTTGTCAGTTGTTGTTTTTTAAAATCACAAGGGTACATTCAAAAGGTGCTGTGCTGTTTGTTGCCTGAGGTAACCAAGTGAAGGCTCAACACACTGTGCACAGCATTTATTTGGCAAGTGTGACTTCTGCCCAGTTTTCTTTAAGGCTAAAGACATTTTTACCACTTCTCCAACTTCCTGGAGTTCCTGATTAGGTGCAGAAGTATGATAAGATAAGATAAATCTTTATTGATCCCACGTCTGGGGAAATTTACTTGTTACACAGCTCCCAATATAAAAAAACAAGTAAAGATGGGTAGGTGCACAAAAAGTGTAAGGTGAGAGAGAGAGAGAGAGAAATAGCTAATAGAGATTGAATAAAATAAGAAACCCAATATTACACTATAAAAATTTGCATATAAAATAAATATATATAAAGAGAAGCTACAGTATACCCCATACGAATATGTTAAACTGTAGAGCTGAAGAGTCTCACAGCAGTGGGAATAAAGGACCTGCGGTAGCACTCCTTCCCACACCAGAGATGTCTGAGTCTGCCACTGAAGGAGCTACGCAGAGCCTCCACTGTCTGGTGCAGTGGGTGAGAGGTATTGCTCATAATGGATGTCATTATTTTCTAAATTCAATTCCCTCCCTGCCTGCCTAACTTAAATCCTAAAGCCTCCAGCCTCCCTCCTCAATCTCGATTGGATCACACCAGCACCAGCAGCCAGCCCTCCTCCCTCAACCACATCCATACACCCGACTGTGATTTCTGGAAGGTGCTTCAGCTTTTTATGCCCTCCGATACATCCAGAAGTGTCAGTCAAAAACCTGGTGATGCCATTGGTGGAATGGTTCAAAAAATTTGCATGGTCCCATCCCATGCCCAGCCCAAATGGGCAGGTCTAAAAAATAATAATAATAATAAAATCAATACGACGTTTTATTGCTATAAAAAACCCACTGCTGCTACTATTAAAATTCAGGCATTTAAAATAAATAAATTTCACATGTTTCTGTGGTGATTTGGTGTGTTTTTTGACCACGATTTCAAAAGAAAAATTGTGGTCGCCATTTTGGATTCCCCCCACCACCACATGGGATGGCGAGACGACGAGGATGACCCCCCCAGCCTGGTGCAAGCAGCCCAGGACAGGAGAAGACCGGGGGAAAGGCCGGGGACCCCCCAGAAACCACCCCTCTGGTAGGTGGCAAAGCCTTAGGCAGGCATATTTTCACCTGCTTTTTTGGCCGGGAGTCGGGGCTTTTTAAAAAAACTTTTAAAAACTTTTTCTGTGCTTCGCATTGCGCGATCGCCGCGATGCCACAAATGAAAACGAAAAACCCGACCAAATTTTTCTTTTTTCGGTTCGAGTTCTGACGGCTTAATTATCGTTACCGTTTCCAATACGTAACAGAAACGAAAACAAAAATTTCGCCGAGTCGTGCCCATGTCTAGTTGGAAGTAGATAAACACCTTCCCAAGGAGATGACATAAGAGGGATAAGGCTTTTAGATACTTCTAAAAATTAATTATCTCTCCTCCCCTTCTAAAAACCAATTATTATAGTGTTTGAGAAGTGATATGCTGCTTTTGTTCTGTACAGTGTTGAAAAAGGAACTCTCATCACCTTACTTGTGCTGCATTTTTACATCAACAACGCAGGCAACACATGTCAACCTTGTGACAGCCAGATCAAAACACAAAGAAAGAGAGCATTTTTCACAGAAGAACCTGGTTTAAACCAAACATCGCCACATCAATGATGAAGGGCCTGACGTTCATGATGCAGAACAGAAGGCCAAAGATGCTGGCCAGGGCTGTGTCACAAGTAGGAGGTGCAGTGTCAATGGAAAATAATTGGGTGGGGGGACAATTCTGCTGCATGAAAGAGGGGTTTTGTTTTGCAGAATAAATAGAATGAGTGCTCTTGAAGAAAATGGATTTCACTACTTATGGAGGTCTGCCATTATTTAGCACAAAAGGACAGAGAACAAAAAGCACTAAACATCCTACTCTACCATTACATTTCTCTCTTACAACCTACAATTTATGCCTTCATAACTGCTTAGCAGTCGAGATAGGCTCGTTTCTGAGATTATCCATATACAGTAGAAGGTCATGTCAGTAATGGCAATAGGAATCCTTCCATCTCCGAAGCATAGATATCTGCCTCATTTATTTTAGCAATTAATCATATCAATCTATGCTACATGAACAGAGGGAACCTTCCCCATATTTTGCCTGCAAAATATTTAGAGTGCAGATCCCTAAAGCTGTTGCTCTATATTGTGCATAAGTGATCTGATTGGTGTGTTTAATATTTGACCACAGTAAAACTGTACAAACTTTAGAAATAGCCAGTAAATAGGACTGATCAGCCAATGCTGTACGTTAAAGACTAATGCTGCCTAAGTTGGTATGAATTTAAAATGTTATAATCTTAGAAATGGAGTTTTTACTTAGATTTCTGTATCACAGAGTTCTATAATGTTGCTCTATTGTTAATTAGTTGAATTAGTACTAGACGCTTTACCCTAGTGACACTTTAATCATTTTTCCTGATCTTGTGCTGTTTTTCCTACATTTTGATTTTCTTTAGACATATCTCTATGGAAAATCAATATGCAAATTAAAGCATTATTACTATTACTATTAAATTTTAAGATTAGGAAGCATTTATCTTAGTTTTACAAGTATTCTTGCTTCATATTTATGGATGCAGTCACTGTGGCTGCACTTTGAGTAGCACATCATTGCAGGTTCTCTACGACTCCCATTTCCTATGTGGCCATTTTGAATTAAAACTTGCTTGCTTAGAGCTGGAACAATCCATAGGCATCCAAAATGACTGGGGAGTAATTTTTTTTTAGAAATATTTTTAAAAAGCATGCCCGTTTGCCGAGTTGACGATGACATCTCCTCTCTTGAAGACACAGAGCTGACAAACACGACTTGCCTGGACACAGTGTCCCTCACAAGCCTATTCTCACATTTCCTCTTCAGAGCATAAAGCAGAACAAATGGGACAGGTAGATCTCATTACAGTGGGGTAATGTGGATTCTGAAAGTCTGAAGAAGCTCATTAAAGCAGTGTTCCAATATCATCGTCAGTGGCGTTATCCGCTTCTGAGCACCTTCTTCTGAGAAGTTCATTGTTACCTTTGGCTACAGCCCCTGATACTGTGATCCCATAATACTCTTAGGAAGACACTGATAAATATGAGTTTCAAACTACTTCACAAGTAAGTGAAGGACCTGCAATACCTCTCGTTTCTGACTATAGATTCAGCCCAATCATCATCCTTGGCTAAGAAGTTTCCAGTGGTCCCTGAATCTCCTAGATCAGTGAAGGAGAACCTTTTAGAGACCGAGTGCCCAAACTGCAATTCAAAACCCACTAATTTTTTGCAAAGTGCCAATACGGCAATTTAACCTGAATACAATGGTATCACGGGTTACATATGCTACCCTTTGGAAAAGCGAGGATCGAAGAGCAGGCTTTTGAATTTCCCATGGCTACAGCACCCTTGCTTGTAGGGTTGTTTGTAGCCCCAATGTACTCTCCAGCCATGCCGTTCTGGGCATCCCAAAAGCAGTGTGGCTGGAGACTAAACTGGGGCTACAAAGGAACCCACAAACCGCTGCCTCCCCTTTGCCTGGCTCTCTGCACAGAACACAGTGGCGTGCTCCAAGCAGAGGGGGAAGTGCCATGGCTGTGAAGGGGTGCTGCTGCGTGCCGCCAGAAAGGGCTCTGTGTGCCACCTTTGGCAGCCGTGCTATAGATTTGCCAACACTGTCCTCGATCATATTCTTGGACTGCAGTTCCCAAGCCTGCAGGCAAGGGCTTCTGGGAGTTGCAGTTCAAGAACATCTGGGGACCCAAGGTTGGGAACCACTAGCCTAAATGCCCTTTCAAAACACTGCTGGCTCCCTTCAATGAAGGATACCTAGTGATACCTAGTACACAGTAGTCCTTGACTGATTTCCCGAGGCAGCTTCTGTTCTCTGTTCAGGCAACATCTTTCATAGCTCAGCTAGGAGGGGCCACTGAAGGCCATGCAGGGATTGGTTTCTCTTCAAGCACCTCTCCTAGACTTTGACGGTTACTTCACGTCCCTCTCATCACGGTTCGCGGTCTTGCTTGGGACCGGTATGAGAAAATGTTACTCCACGTCCATTGCGTGACAGCTGCATCTTGTCCTGACCACGCCCCCTGAACTGGGATTTCAGCGTGATGAGCCATACCTCTCCCTGACCTCAGGAATTATTTTGTCTCGGTTCCTGTTTTGAGACAAGTGCCCGTGAAGTAAGGCTCGTCACACAACGTATGCATTCTCCATCTAGTGGCAGGAGTGTGAAGTTGCATTCTACAATCCCAATGGTGTAAACAATGCATCACCGAGAGATAAGAAGGCATAAAACCTCAAACTTTGCTGCTTAACGCATGAAAGGCAAAGCTATGGAGAATCGAAATATCAAAAAATGGAAGGTTGGACCAAAAAAAAAGGGAAAACGAAGGCGGGGAAGTACAGATATTGTCACAAAACAAGGATGTGAAGTAACAGTCGTCACAATACCATCAATCACACCCGTGGGTAAACGGAAACAGGGACAGAACTGGGACAAGACCACGTGACCGCGAACAACATTATCACAAAACAAACATAATCTCTGAACGAGAAAGGATGTAAAGTAACCGCCTTTCTGAATCACATACTTCAATGGATCAAATATTAACCTTCTACAGTATTTTACTTTGAGATTATTCAAGAAAAGAAGAGATACCAATATATCTACTGGTAATAATATCACTTTCAACGATAACATTGGTTCCTTCATGATCCTTTAAGAATGCCTTCTTTACAATATCACCTCTTGACCTATCATTTGGATAAGATATAAACCAGGTGTCAGGGACATTAACAATCTTCAGGAGTAGGCTGCCTCTTGAGGGTAAATTGGTAGGCTAGAAGATGTCATAGGCTGGTTCCCTAAAGCTCTTCCGCTCTCCAGATGACCCCGTCTGAATTTTCTCTCCATGCAAACAATGGCCGTTACTTCACGAGGTGCCTCGCTTCGAATCGACCTTGCCTTCGATTTGAATTCGGAGGTGGTCACGTGGTGGTCACGTGGTCTCCCTTCGCTCCCACCCCCGTTTCTCTGTACTCACGCGGGGCATTTTTGGGACCGAATCAATTACTACCTCACGTGCTCCCTTCGCATTAGAAAGCTGATTTGCAACGTCCGTTTCCACTCTCCTTTTATTTTTTTTTAAAAAATTACTCGGCGTATCGATGCATCAATGCTTGGCTGTCATTCACGACAGAGCGTGGTTACTGTACGATCCTGTGTTTTCCGCTCCTAATGTATATTGTTTTGTCCATTGTTTCCTGGCATCATTGGCAGCCCCCCCCCACCGCCGCCGCTACTCGGGGGGAGCCCCGCATGGCACAGCCGCCCGCCCTCCGCCGCTTGCACGCTGCCTGCCCCGGGTGCCCTGCTCTGGCCGGGCGAGGCGGCAGCGGCTCCTCCTGCTCCCGCCGCCGCCGCCGCCGCCGCCGCTACTCACGCGAGGAAGTAACAGCGCAAAGCGATGAAACGATATAGCGATGCATCGATATCCCTGTTTGAATATTTTTTTAAAAAAACTTGAAATAAAAGCCAAAAACCGAGACCACACGTGACGTTGGGAGCGAAGCGAGATGCGAAGCGAAAAGATTCCCGGCCCATGGCAGGGGAATCACTCACCCCGGTTGGAGCACGGTAAAGGGGGCGTGGTCGGGGTGACGTCGCAGCCAAAAAGGAGGAGCGTGCGGACTGAAGCGATCGGTTCACACAGAAATGACGGCTTGCCGCGAAGCGAGCGGCTCGTGAAGTAACGGCCAATGATGGAGCACAGTGCCACTCCCTTTACAGACGGAGGAAACAATCTGTTGCTGAAAGGAGCGGCCCTGTCAAGTCCCTTCGGGTGTCATCCTGCTCGCGATAGAGAGAAATGCATACAAGGGCTCAGCCACAGCTGTAAGGTGGCCTCATGCACTCTTGGCAGCTACCGTTGGAACCATAAAAATTATCCTGGCCACTAATGGAAGGAGATGGTCCTCCAAGCACCAGTTAATAAGTCCTATGCCTGTCCCATTTTGCGTAACACTCCTTGCCCTGGTTGGAGAACCAGAAAAGAATAATTCTTCTCAGTCTCAAAGACTGGGGACGTTTCCTTCATGAAGACTTGGGAAAGGGGTTAACAGCGAGGACTGGACCTGACAGGAAGACTCCACGGTTTGGATGCAGATCCTCAGTTGACTGGATTTGGCTCGTAAACTGGAAATTTCCCATCTCTGATATAAATAGAGGGATGTACAGTTTATCAACATTACAATTTAAAAAGAGAGATAGGTTTTATGGCTGGTACTAAAAATAGCTCAGCGTATCTATCTGAAACTTGGCTATATAAGAGAGTTCAGTTTGGGGATGGTCTGTGCTAATATAAAGGCAGAAATTATATAAATAATGTTTTACTTGCAAGATTTACAAGTCTCAGGAGTCAGAAACTCTTTCTTGTCAGGGGAGAGGATTTGTGCTATGCCCTCGTAGCAGCCTACAGTACTTGTAGGTTTAAAGATATATGAAAAGTGCAATGTCAGAAGCCCTGTTACATATCTGAGGAATGCTATCTCTGAGAGGCTGGGGTGGATAGGCAAATAGAATGGGATGCCACTAGTTGGTTACCAAGGGGAGAGGAAACAAATGTCGAAGTATGTCTTATAAGGAGCAGCTTAGGGAGCTGAGAACATTTAGCCTTACAAAAAGAAGGTTGAGAGGGGATAGGTTTATTTTCAATGGCTTCGGGGACTAGGACTCAGAGCAATGGTTTCAAACTACAGAAAAAGAGATTCCATTTGAACATTCGGAAGAACATCCTGACGGTTAGAGCTGTTCAGCAGTGGGATATGCTGCCACGGAGGGTGGTGGAGTCTCCTTCTTTGGAGATTTTAAAGCAGAGGCTGGATGACCATCTGTCAGGAGTACTTTGATGGGGATTCCTGCATAGCAGGAGGTTGGACTAGATGGCTTTTGAGATCTCATCGAACTCTATGATTCTGTTATTCTATGACCAACTCTGTAAGTCAAGGGTAAGCAGTAAGGACAAAGGGAGGCCAGCTAGTGAAAGACTGGAGAGTACAGAATTAGGGTCCAAACAAATATCTGAACCAGGAACCTTGCCTGCTGAGTACAAAGCCCCATTTCCCAGTAGATTTCCCAATATGTTTTGGAATTTCCCAACAATTTCCCAATATGTTTTAGAATTCCTAGTAGCATGTTGTCACCAGTTCGTTGCCTATTACACAGAAAAGAGAAGAAACCTGACTGAATTCTCTCTCTCTCAAATAAGACTCCATAGAGAGGTGAATTGTCCCTATACTATGCTTGCATTTCAGAACAATGTCCTGTGAAACAGTCAATGAAGAATAGGTAATGAGTGTGCATTTCAGGAGGGTGGAGCAGTGTAATTTAGGATGGATAGCAATCAGAGAGCATGCACAGCCTTTTTCACCACTCTGGGGGTCAAAATAATCTGTCTGCCTTTTCCAACCCTAATCCCTCTTGTTCCTTTTGCCTCTTTTCATTAAGCCTTGTGGATAAAAACAAGACACCAACTCACTTCTAAAAGAGAAGGCAATGCTGTTTTCATTGGCTGGACTTGCATAGCTACTAATGTTCCTTTTTATCATCCTAATCTAATGAATGAATGAATTAGTTAATTTATTTTGGTCTAAGATCAGCAGTATTGCCACAAATTAAAAATAAATACAGATAAAACTTTGTGACTGTACAGAACTGTACATCCTCAAACATCAGCTTTGTATACTTACAGTGTTTATTAAATCCCCCCTCCACATTTCCAAATCATCATACACAACATATCTTTCCCAATAATGCTAAAAATAGGGTTAAAACATATCTGTAGTTTGGTTATAGACCTGTTGCCTCCTGCACATTTGGTCACAAACGGCTATCGCTACAATGCAAAATTTGGTCACCTGTCTTATGTTATAAGAGGTATTATCAGACAGTAGTAACTGAATATAATATTCTTCTGAATATAATATTCTTCTGAATATAATATTCTTCTCCTTGGGGATTTATGAATAAGGTACTGGCTAAGTAGGGAGAACTAATAAAAGCAGATTTCTTAACCAAGTTATATTTTCCTAACTGACCAACACATTCCTGTGATTCTATATCCCAGACCCTTTGCCTCACTGCATTTATGGCATCTGTTAGACCCACTGCTATAAGGCTATTGGGACAATAGACAATTTTCATTAGTTCTTCTCTTACACGGTGTTCTCACTATGACTCAACCTCTAGTTGAAGAACTTAGTTGGAAACACAAGGTGGTACAGTCAGAATGGCTGTTAAATATTTAGTCTGGGTGAGCTCTAAAGATCATCCTTTAGCATAAGCAAATAGTTGAGAGACATAAAGTATTTGCAAAATAGGCTTGGCCTTAAAAAACTGAATCACTGATGGAATGTTTCTAACCCCCCCCCCCTTTGGTGTTAATTTTTTTTAATGCTATAGTGTTTTTCTGAGGATTCGTTTGTGTAGTTTACATGTTATCCAGATTAAGGAAAAACTATGCCTAAATATTTGTAGGTTGATTCTTGCTCTATAGCAGTGTTGGCGAATCTATGGCATGGGTGCCAAAGGTGGCATTCAGAGCCCTTTCTGTGGGCATCCGACATTGCCCCTTCACAGCCACCTGTATTCAGGTTAAATGGCTGTATTGGCAGATGCAAAAAATTAGTGGGTTTTGAATCGCAGTTTAGGCACTGGGTCTCTAAAAGGTTCGCCATCACTGCTCTATAGGATTCCCATGTAATGTCCATTTATGCTTTATTATCCTTCTACTGATTGCCAGAATGGTTGTTTTGGCGTAATTATCCTATTTTTCCATCCACAAGAAGCCCTCATGTATAAAACAACCCCTCACTTTTCCAACCCCAAATTACAGTTTTGCAACTGCACATTTCTCTCCTCAGCTTAACTCCATGCATAAGACAACCCTCAATTTTGAGTCTAACAATTTAAGACAAAAATATAGTCTTATACTCTGAAAAATGCTGTAATTGTTAGCTGCACTTGGTTGCAATAAGAGAATGTTCTCAAAAGTCTTCTAAAACCTACACAAGTTGTTGACACCAGCATATAAAAGTATCAAGATTGGGCATGTTAAAAGTTTAGGGTGATGAAAACTGGGGTTATTTAAATTTCCAACTAGGCCATTGGTATAAAAGTTAAACAGAGTAGGGGCTAGTACGCGTCTCTGTCTCACTCTGTTATAAGCCGGGACTTGATTGCACAAAACCCCGGCTGAATTACATAAAACCTGCTCCTATTCTAACAATGTTGCCATACTTAGGCTATCCTACTGCTCACGCCTAACTCTCCATTGTTTACACTCATGGTAAAAAGCATTGAGCTTCCCAATCCAGATCCTATGGAGCCAACACTGTGCATATGTTTCCATTGTGGGAATGGAGTGTCTATCATGGGGTGGGCAACGTGTGGTCCAAGGGCTATGTACAGGTCCCACTAGCCCAAATGTACCCCCCAGGGCTGCACACACACACACCAGCACCTCAAACACCTCTGTAGCATTCGATAGAACGGGGAAAGGGTTTTTCTTACAATATCCCCTTGTGTTCTCTAGCTGTGATGTAGACATATGCATGTGCATGTCTGTGCACCTTGCCATGTTTTGGTACCCCCAACAATATTGCCCTCATGTTCCCCAATCTGATGTTTTTATTTTAAAAAATCTAATTTCTGTGGTGGTGGTGGGGATTGAGGGTGTAGTTTGGAGAGTGGGAGGAGCCATATAAATTCTAGTGAGGGACATGAGCAGCCCTCAGGTCTAGGAAGATCAACTATGGAAATATATTTCTGAGAGATTCTTCTGGAAGTTGAGTCATGACAACTGGGCTTCTTTTCTTGAGACTGAAACATTTCACTGCTCATCCAAGCAGCTTCGTCAGTCTGAGGCATTTGTGAGAAAGGCAAGATGGCATTTGTGAGAGAGATAGCATTTGTAAGTGAGGCAAGAAGAATGTGGGCGTGCCATCGTCTCTAGGAGAAGCAGTAGGTGAAAGCCCCTCTCTTTTAGGAGCGGAACTGACAGATTTGAACCTGGAAGAAGGAAAAAGCCCAAGACCAGGAAGACTGTTAGAATTGGTGGGAGCCGAAGGTATAAAAGAGGGGGTAGGAACAGGAGGAAGGGCAGAGGAGGAAGGGAAGAAAGAGACGGTGGGCATGTTGGGTAGAGGAACAGATGGGTGTGGAGGAAGAACTGTTTAAGGCGGTTAAGGAGGATCCCTGGAATGGGAAGTGGGTGACCTTCAAGCTACCGAAGGAGGCAGCCAAGCGAGAGTGGAAGAACAAAAAAGGGCTGGAAACTTCCTTACTGGGGGGAAACAGCAGAGCAACAGTGAGGAAGAAAGAACACGCCTTCTTCGAAAGGGAGCAGCAGAACAGAGAGAACCAGAGATGGTGCAGTTCCTCTGGGACCAGCACTGTGATGAGGCCTTTCCCCCCTCCAATGTGAAGAGACCTGGACTCAGAGTGTTTGAGAACAGGGTAACAGTTGGTTGTTTTACAAAGACCAGTAGACCTTACCGGGAGTCACCTGGGATATGGACCAGACTGCTTATTGACCGTGATAAGTTTATTAGGAGACAATTGTTCAAGACTTTTGATAAAGTTGGGTTGAAACCTACATTTAAAGAAGGGAGGCCAGAGGAAGACAAAGGGGAGCTTACTGACATGTTTGTTAAAGTTAATAAAGTTGTTAAAGAAGAAGATGTGCCCGAATAATCTGTCCAGGATACGGGCAGAGGGGAAGGAGGAAGAGGGGGCTTGCCAAAACCTTACAATCTTGCAATTCTCTGCTCGCTGATCTTGAACTGGTCCCCTGTACATGTTTTCTATTTTTGGAGAACTAGTTAGTATTAGGAAGAGGTAGGACAAAATGTCTGCAAGGTGGCAGAAAGATGGTTCCCAACCAAGTGATTTGGCTGATGACTCCAGAATCCCTGACCTCTGGACAAGTTGTCAGGAATGTCCAGGAACTGATCCTAAAATGTCTGGCCTGCCAAAGATACAGAACTAGTGCCCTAGAAATGGCTGATTGTTTGGATATCACTAACTCCCTTCTAGCTGCCTAGATGCCCTGAGCACATCCGATCTCGCCTGAACTCGGAAGCTAAGCAGGGTTGGGCCTGGCTAGTACTTGGATGGGCGATCACCAGGGAATACCAGGTGCTGTAGGTGCCTGGCGTAGGAACTGGCAAGCCACTCCAGTATTCCCGCCAAGAAAACTCCATGGACATGGGGTCATGAAGGGTCGGTCAGGACTGTCCAACACCACAAC
>JAHTLZ010000010.1:23761933-23780855 GCA_023846285.1 Phrynocephalus versicolor | reverse complement strand
GGACATGGGGTCATGAAGGGTCGGTCAGGACTGTCCAACACCACAACTCCCTTCTGTTTAATTTAGCCAAAATGTTCATTGTACAACACTATTTCCCTTCTGCCTCAACCCTGTTCATTCTTTCCCCAGAAACCTCTCTGTGTATGTTTGTGCATGCAAAGGTGCATGTGTATGCATGATGCATAGGTCCCAAAAATGTTGCTGAGAGCCTATGTTGCTGAAAATCAGTCTCTGTCTAAATATATACCTATATAATAAAAGGACTTTCTTCTCTGAAGTGACTGAGAAGGTGGACCTGCCTAGACTATAACTGTTTCTACTGTGAAGCAATTGAGCCCCAGTGGAACAGCTTCAAAAATGAAGGATGCATGCAATTCACTGAATGCTGTCCTCTGAATGGGGATACAAGGATGCCTGCTGGCAGATGTGTCCAGTTTCATAATCCACTGGAGCTGCATGTTTTTTCCCCAGCTAGTTCCTGACCTAGGCACAAGCTATGTAAGCTACAATTTAACTCTCTAGATATAGAGGAACATATGCTTATTGGGGGTGGGGGGGATGTTCCAAAATACTAAATTTTAAGGCGAGAGCAGCCCCCATGCTGCACTCCGTCGTGACACCACGAGTACCTGTAGGACTGTCTCTTTTATGGGAGCAGCATAACTTCCTAATCCTGCTCAACAACAACTCTTAAAATCCTCTAGGGTGTGAAGGAGTTGACCTCACTCCCAGACGGTCCAGCAAGGGGATGGAAACCCCACAACAGTCTTATACTGGGAGGAGTGGAGTCCCCTCTTCTTTCAGCACTTCCACCACCCTATGCAGGTGGGCTAAACAGGGCGTGCTGCAACAAGGGTGCACTGGATACAAGCATCCAACTGTCCTTGGAGTAGCATGGCCTGAGCCTAACCCCAGCTGCCCCTCTGTAGCCACTGCTGGTGGCAGCTGCACCATAGGTTCAGCACTCCTCCTTGGAGGCATAGCTAAAGTCTGTCCTGCCTTGGCTAGGCTTGCCAGAGTAATGAAGTGCCAAAAGAGGAGGTATAGGAGGAAGACCAGCTGACTGGAGTCAGGTAGGATGACCAGGAGGTTCTGGCTGCGGGGCAGCTTGCCCTTTACTGCTTCCTCTGCCAGCAGTTTGCCCATCTCTGGTTCTCCAGCATCCAAGCCTCACATCACCTTGCCTCATCTCAGCATACTCGGGCAGCCTCCTTGGGGTAGGGCGGGGCACCAGAAACCACTCCCAATGCCTGCTGTCGGGATCCTGGGGATGGATAGCCCTGCAACCAGCTGATGAGCTTTCGGGTAATATCAACCTCTCTTGGCCCTCGAACACCTCCCAAACTATGGCATGTTCCCAGCAGTCCTCTTCATCCACCTTGCTCTCTTCCTGAGAGCCCCCCACCCGGCCATTGCCATGGTTACGTATGTGGCCTCCAAGGCTTTGTCCATATCTTGGCCACCAATGCCCCAATCCACATGTAAGGTGCATGTCAGGAATCTCACCCTAACTCCCAAGGAGAGGAAAAATCCAAGGAGGGGAAGTGGTTTGGGTGACGAATCCAAGGAGGGAAAAATCCAAGCATCTCACCCTGACTGTCAAGGACGATAGGGGACAGCCCCACAAAATTTTACATGTGTTAAAGTATATAGCCCTATTATGCAGATAGGGATTTATTATATTAAAGAAAATATAAAACATTAGCAGAGATTAGTAGCATTGTGGAAGAATAAATGCACTTAGTGATTATGGAGCTAGGAGATAAATGAACAAGGCAATGAAACTTACTTCAAAACTTAATATTACATACATACACATGACAAAGAGTAATATACAACAACAATATACAAAACACAGCATATAGAGAAGATACAACAGAGCATGAGGAAAGCCTCTCACCTTAGAAAGTTCCAATTTACATTTGTTTTGCCTGCTACTTTTATACATACAGCTACCGGCTGTAGCCCAATCAGATCATTGATGAATTGAGGTGATCAAACTTTTCCACCTGGCACTAATCATCTTGACCTTTCAAGCTCATTATTCCTTGCACCTGCGTCCTAGACCTAATACACATCTTCTCTAGCTCATGACATGGCACAATTTACAGAATCAATTTTATAATCTGTTAAATACATGTTGCAGAGACATTCTGTCAAAACTACAATCCTTGACAACATGATAATACTAGAGGATGGTTTAATGCTATGGAACCTCTGAGGATAGCAAAGCATGGAGCTTTTGCATATCTTAATCCAGCCTCGCTTGCAGTCCCTGACATTAAAGGGTCATCCTCAGAGAATATTTAACCCAATTCCTTTCCACGGATGGAAACATTTTTGGTAAAAAGGAAAGGTTGGGGGAAGAAGGTCTATAATGAGCCATGAGGATGGGATGGTGGTGGCAGCAGCAGTACATTTTAAAATCAACTGCACCAACACTTCCACCCTGTCAGCAAGAGCCTTGCTGGATATGTCAGAGGCTTCCGTGGTGAAAGCGCTGCTTCCTTTCTCTTATCCCAGGCTTAGGCATCAAGCTGAAGTACTGGTGGGCGGTTACAATGAAATACTAGCAAATAACGTAGAGCTGCAGAGAAGACTCAAATGGTTAACTAGGCTTTAACCTCATTTACTGGAGGCAGTGTGGTCCATCAGTTTTAGATTAGTCTACCCTCTTCAGTCACTTCTTGGGAGAAAGGAAAAAATGAAATTGGACAACCAGCTATCACCTGCTTATAGGGTATCTCATCTTCCCCTATTTCTAGTCATGGAGCAGCTAGTCAAGTGTGCATATGGCTACAAAATGCATTTTATTATTGTCACATTAAAACTACGTAAAATTCAGTTGTTAGTCTCAAGCAAAGCAGATTCCGCAGCCAGGGTATCTAAACCATGGTGTGGATCTGGACTTCTAGCCAACTTCTTTTGTGAGTTTTGGCATTTTTTGTTCACAGTATGTGGTCCATGGACCCCCAGAACAAATTATCAATGTTTCCATTATACCTTATGGGGAAATTTGCTTTGATATAAGAGTGTTTTGGTTTACAAGCATGTTTCTGGAATGGATTATGCTCGTAAACCAAGGTATTACTATAACTTTAAATAAGCTTATTTCTCTGTGCTGTTTAGAACCACCTCTTGGGATGTTTTCTTCTCACTGTTTCACTTTGTCTGAAGCTTTCAATTGAGCACTCTTCTGCTACCACACAAAGAAAGAAATATATTTTTATTAAAGCAGCTGATTGTAAATAAAGCTATTTCTGAGGTGATTTAGTAAAGGATGTCCATGGCTCTGGAAGCTTTCAGCATAGCACAATTCCACTTAAACAATCCATTCACAACAATCCAGCAGAGAATTTTATTTCTAGATTTTCCTACAGATTTTAAACGTTTGTTTGTTTGAAGACAGCTTAGTCACAAAATGGATAAGAAGCAAGATTCTACTGCCATCTGAAGCATTCAGTTTAAAGCTTTTGGGGGGGGAGAGACGTGCAGCAGACAAGATTGTTTTAAATGCGATTAAAGATTTAAATACAGTGGTACCTTGTATAACAGACAGCTTGTATAACAGAAAATTTGTACAACATAAAAAATTCCGGAGATAGGGGAAATTTGCTTAACAGAATTGCCTATGGGGTGAATTCGTACAACATAAAAATGGGATTACTCTGCTTTCAATGCATTCCTATGGGAATTTGTATAAAGGAAAATTTGCTTAACATAATTTCATTTGGAACGAATTAATTCCTTTATACAAGGTACCACTGTAGTTTCTTCCCATAGTGTTTTTCCCCTGTTTCCTAAATAGATGAAGATTTCACAGAAGTCAGATTTAAGAACAACTGCAGACAGAAATCCAAGGGCATTTAAGTAACACTGGTCAGTAAAAAGCATGAAGTAACACATGGTCTGTTGTTGGGCTTCTAATAGTACACAATGGAAAGATGTACTGGTATGTTATGACTCAAGAACGGTCTCTTCATCTGTGCATCTACAATTTCTGTGACTGGTGCTTCTGAAGCCTAAACCATCCTGTGCCATCTTAACATGGTGTTGGTGTAGAGATGAATGAAGACCTTTTATATTCCAACCCAGATTCAGTAATCAGCTTTTAAACTGACACACAGAGTGATGATGCTTTTTACCAATCCCTTTTCCTAGCCTTAATGTATTAAGATCCAATACAATAACTAGAAGAATACGAGATTTGGTATTGACAGCTGGAAATGAACTATTAATGAAAACATTGCTCCATTCGGCAATTTTATTGGCCTTGAAGCAAAAGAGGATAATGGAAAACTTTCTGCTTCCTGTTTCTCCTTCACCAGAAAGATCCCAAGAGCAGGTTTACAAATTTTGACCAGACTCCTATCCATGCTATCTGGAAATCCACCATTTGGAATGTTAAATCTGTCAGCAGCAGGAAGAAGCCACTAAGCCCTCAGGTACAATGTAATGAGAGATAATAAACTGTTCTTCCTGCTACCTTGTTGTCATGGAGAATAGGTCAAAGTCTCCTAGGTAGGATTTTTAAACAAGGTCAGCCTCTGATATAGGTTGATTAATCCACATTGGAGAGACTGTGTAGTCTTATTTTCTCTCATTTCGAATCCTCAGGGTTTGAAAGAAAATGCCCAGAACAGAAATGTCTGATGCCTCTCTCAACGGGCCCTCCCAAAGAGAGTGTTCCTTAACACACAATATTTTCCAAAGAATGAAATTTGCTCAACTAATTTGCTGGCCAGAGTGAAGGCAAACCTCTATTGTCCCTCCGAAGACATTTTGTTCCAGTTTAAATAGCTTTATGAAGTTGATGTGTGCTGGGGTGCTTTTCAAACCTGCTCCCTCACAGCTACTCTTTATTTTTCTTAAGGCAAGATGTCCATTTGAGTTACACAGTTAATTTACTGCTCCTCTCCTCCTCAAGCAACACAAAAATCATTCATCTAAGAAATTGTATATTTCCCCCTATTTTCAGGTATTTTCATCTGTGCTTTCTGTTACTGTGTAAATAAGGCATTTTTTCTAGAACAGCAGCTGCAACGCTTGCAGGCATCACACCCACTTTTTTGAATGCTGAGAAACCCTCAGATGCCCCATCCCTCCATTATCATCATGCAATACTGCTATTTAAGAAACCTATATGTAATTTGAAATTCAACATAAACACAAAACTGTAATACAATTATTTAAAATTAAAACTGAGCAAAAATTGTAATTGAAATTTCAGCTTTCTACAACTTTTAAAAAAATAACAGAAAGGTAATAAAATTGACTTTACCTCAAGCAATAGGAGAACCAAAGCATGTTACAAGTGAAGTATAATACTGGACTGTATTACACCTCACGGTTTTGCTCCTCCTCGTTTAACATTTCTTCCTATTCCTCGGCAGGAGATTTCCTGTGAAGTCTCCCATTTGGCATGCACTGATCTATAACTTGATCTCTTTTTATTCTAGGTCCTTGCATAAAGATTCTGCCCAGCACCTTTGCTTAAACCCTTTCCTGTACAAGTCTTGATGCCCAGATGACTATTATGACTGCTACTGCACTTTAGATATGAAACGCCTTTCCCTTAAAGACAAATCACCTGAAATATCACTGTCCGCTTTTCAAATAGCTTTTTCTGAAGTGCCTCCTTGGCTATGCCCATTTTTGACCACTGTGTTGTTTTTTCTTGCGACGACCACTGGGGGTGGTGTTTTTTAAAATCGGTTCCTGCACCCCCTTTTAAAGCGATCTGGCTGTATTTGCGGACATACTACACCACCTTTTTTCAGTTTCCCCCGTTTCTGCCATTTCCCTGTCGTAGTTTAAAGTGATTCAGCCAAGTGTGAACAGGGAATCCGATTGCTAAGCAACCGCTGAAGTGCGGACTGCCGAACCGCTATAGCAACCACGTAACTGCAGGAGGAGATAAGGCGATGTAAAATAAAAAGCAGCTGCTCAAGGAAGTTTGGTAGTGGCCACAAATTTACAGCTCTGCCTGGGGCATAAAATTTTCCTATAGTCCTTGGGGATTCTCTCCTCTCAGTTCCTTCTGTGGTGGTCGGTCAGAGAACATCCATCCCTGACTCTAAGGAACATTTTGTTGAATGTACTCCCATGAAGCTGCCAGATGGTTAAAAGTACATAGGAAAATAGGAAACCCTTTCACCATCCCCCATATCAGAAGCACCATGATACAATTCATAGAACACAATCTACTATAGATCTTAGATAAGCCAAGTTTTAAAACTAGCGTAAAGGTTGAAGTTGCATGAGCCGGCCCTATCCATTCTGATGGACGGAAGAGCACCATCTTCAACGTGCTTAGAGGTCATTGGACTGAAGGGAAACTGAACCAAGTTCAGTTCCAAAACAAAACAGAAACTGGATTATTCAATAAGCACTTTTGTTTCTAGTCCAACCCTTCCACTGTTGATCTGCCAGTACACTGTTGGTATCGTTTCTCTTTGCACATTGAAACATGTAGATTTGAGCTTGAGGTAACTGGAAACCCCATCTTTCTTTTTCAGAGTTCTTGCGAAGGTCAGCCCTTGATAGTTGGTGAACAATTGAGAAGGTGAATTATTCTTAATTGCCTTTTTCATCTCTCATTTCCCACTCAGCTGGAGCCCTGTTCCACTGAGTGGCATTATCACAGACAAATAATGAATTAAGACTATGCAATCTCACACTACCCAGGGCAGAATGTATGTAGATGTGTGTATACTTTGGGGGCTGCATTTTTCACAGATCCATTTTGACTTATAAGCCAAATATGAATCCAGAGGATGACAGGGTTAGGAACTTGCCAACCGTCAGGCATGGGCTGGCCTGATTCTCAGTCTCCTTTCTATCGTCCAAGAGAAATGGGTGTGTTGCCAAAGGCTAAACATCTCCTTGGTTTACACAGCCTCAGCTAATAGGTGAAGAAACAGGAAGAATAGAGAGCAGGTGTTACAAAGCAAAACATTGTCATGCAGCTCACCGCCTCAGCACCCCTGCTCTTCCCAAGGTTTAATATCCAATTACAGGGAGTGGTGGATCAAGCTTGCCCAAGCTCATTGCCAATTCACACAGCCATCCCCAGTGGCTTGGAGCATAATCAAGCATCTTCTTGGAACACAGAACAGGGCCCTGGGATTAAATGCAGATTGGTGGCCCATCTGTTTCTCTGAATTGCAGGCAAGCCATGTTCCCGGGGGCCTTTCACACAGTGGCCTCATCTGGTCCCAGAGTTGGCTTTTCTTAGCCAATGTCCAGACTAGCAGCCTTTCCAAATGTTCCCTTGTCCAAATGTGCTGGATTTGCAGCTTCCATCACCAGAATTGTCACCTGATGCACTGATAGGGGCACCAGCAGAAGAGGGGCTGATCCATAGCAAGTGAGGACTAGTAGTGTAAACAGAGGGAGAAGAGACAGCTAGGTTAGTCACATCTCTTTGCAGGGTGGGGAAAAGATCTTTTCAGGTCTGCTTTTATTAAGGAGTTAAAAGGACTGCCGCTGGAGATTAAATTAACTCCTTGCTGGCAAGCGCCCAGCACACTCTCTCAGTTACTACCTGCATCTTTGGAGCTTCATACCTCAGCACTGTGACCAATGGAAAATTGGTCACAGTGTCCAATGGAAAATTACTGATCCCAGGCATGCAAATGGCATGGGTACCTTCTGCAAGCAATTTAAGGTGACCGACAGAGATTTTGAAAGGTTTGGGGGGATCACAGTGCTGAGTTATGACGCTCCAAAGGGGTTGCACCTAGGGGAAAAAACCTATCGCTCGCCCAATCATCTTCTGATTAGAAAGGGTTTTTCCTAGGGCCACCCCCTTTGGAGCTTCATAACTCAGTACTGTGACACCCAAGACTCCAAATTTCAGGAGGCTACCTAAAATCACATGCTCCCCTGAGTCCTTTAGGACCTAGGAGAGCATAGTGTTTTGTTTCATTTGGTTTCGTAATGAAACTACTTTAAAATTCGTTTTGTAATGAAACAAAATGAAACTACTCTAGATACGAAACAAAACAAAACAAAACACTATTTTCCTGTTTCTTGCCCATCCCTACTAGCCACTACTTTGATGGTCAATGGGAAGGAAGTTTCACCCAGGGTGATCAGATGGGAAAACAAATGCAGAAAAGTCTACAGTCTATCCCCCCCGCCCCCCAAAAAACCACACATGTACAAAACAAAACAAAAACATATTTTGCAGACTCTGCCATTATCTCTAGATTTTGTGCAATGTCGCTAGATGTTGTTGAGTTCAGGCTAATCCCAAACTTTTCTTGTATCAGAATAACTTAGCCAAAAAAATTCTGAGACAAGCAGAGATCCAAATCACCATTCATTTATTCAGCTGGATAAAGGAAGGGGTCGACCTTCCCCCCTGAAGCAGAAGGAAAAAATCGCAACTAGCAGAGGCAGGGTACAAATTTTAAGTACAGAAAGCATGAGATGTCCCTCCCCAATCAACAACATTCCATAGGCAAGCTGTAACTCTTTGTTAGAGACATCCACCTAACCCATTCTCCTTGCACCCCCCATTGATGTCCTTCAACATATAACACAGGCTCTTCTTTCTCTCTTGCCATGGCACAAACATTCCACTAAAGTTGAAACAGTTTCAGACAGCTTACAAAGCACAATAAGGCATACAGAGGAATCAACATGGCATCACTTTGGTTCACTTGAATCCGTTAGTTTTTATTAATTCCTGGTCTCAACAATATTACAGGCATTACCAGGGCAGGTGCGTCCATTAAGGCGAACTAGGCAGTTGCCTAGGGCGACAAAATGGAGAGAGGGTGCTGGCCAGCCTGCCACCCCTCCCGCTGCCCCCCCGCTGCTGGCCACCGCCGTCCATCCCCCCACCGCCCGCCAGCTGCCCGTCGCCGTCCGCCCCCACCCCCCGCGCCCATCGCCGCTCACCCTTCCCGTGCCCATCGCCGTCCGCCCCACTACCCCGCCACCCCACCACCCTGCCCCCCACCGGCCACCACCCTGCCCACCCACCGGCCCACCGCCGCCCCCTGCCCCGCCACCCCGCCATCTGCCCCGCCCACCCGCTGCCTGCCTCACCCCACCCGTCTCTCGCCTAGGGTGCAAAAAATCCTAGCACCGGCCCTGGGCGTTACTTCACTGGGACTACACCTCCTAGAGTCCCAGCTATCATAGACACTAGCCATGCTGTATGTGGGGGCTTTTAACTTCAATGAAGCCAATTTTCTGGGTCATTACAATGTGACCTATGACTATACGCCCTTTGCTGTTGTTGCTCGGCCTTATGTGTATGTGCCTTGTGGGATGGGATTGGGCATGTAGGTCAGCATCATGAGGGCAACATACTTCCAGTCTTGACTGGTTTTTCAGCAGCCAGTCCCCATTGCAGAATGAGAACACTGCCCTTTTGCCTGGCTGGTCTCCCTCTGGCTATGGTGGCTGATGAGGCACGCCCAAGCCTCCCTTCATTTCACCAGGATATTTGATTATTCTGCACAACAGGGACGCAAAAGGAGCAGCGACTTTCCATTACAAGGAAGGAGAAGAAACACTTCAAGGGAACAGCACTGCAAAGTGGCTTCCTGGAGTGCATCAGATTGTCAAGGGCTTGTCAACAGCAAGAGCTCATAAAAATTTTTAATACCAAGAAATGTCAGGAGCTCACAGAAATGTTAGTATTTCCATGGCTCCCTCTGCATCCAGCAACTGAAATGACAGTCATTCCAATTAAGTCAAGGCACCTTGGAGCAGGCAACTCTTTCGTTAAAGGGAATTTGGAAATAAATATCTGAGTGGTTTGTCCTAAATAATATTTGGATAGGTCATGTTCATCTGACAATCTTCTATAATAATAACAATCATGTGCCTTCAAGTCAAATCTGACTTAAGGGTGACCCTTTAAAAAGCTCATTTTTTAAAATTACCTGTCCTATTGCCAAAAGGTTGCCTGAAGAAAGGAAAGGCCAGAGAAGGACAGCAGGGAAGGGACTGCCCTATATTGAATCTATATGTTTTATTTATATGTATTATTATATAAGCTCATGCATATCTCAGTCTTGTACATCACTTGCTGAATGTGTCAAGGAACTCCTTCAAATCTGCATGTTAATTCCAGTTCACATATAGATTTTCAGAGGAAGAGGGGTGATAATGATGAGGGAAGAGTATCACATGCAGTTGTCATGTATGTATTCAAGGAATGTCTTTCCAGCTTTGCTCATATGTCTCTTTGGTGGTTACTTCACGTCAGTTTTGTCTCTGTAAGTGTTGCACTTCAGACTGGTACAAAAAAATCTTACTTCATGTCCATCGCGCAACAGCTGAAATTTGTCTTGACCACACCCCTGGAGCAGGATCAGAGTGTGACAATACTGTACCTGGCGCTGGGTTGGGATATTCTCTTGTCATGGTTTGTTCCCAGTTCCTGTTCCGAGACAAGGGACTGTCTGGTAACAACTGTCACACAACAACCAGTGTCCACCTAATGGTCAGTGGTAGAAGCGGCATTGGACATTAATTTCCCTATGGGAAACACCATGCAGTGCAATTTATTTATTTATTTATTTATTTATTTATTTATTACATTTATATACCGCCCATTTTCCGAAATGGAACTCTGGGGGATTTACAATTAAAAAAAGGGGGGGGGCGAACAAGAGAAACAGAGGCAAAGTACAATAAAAATAGGGAGGTACAATACCCTCCACAAAAGATATTTTATTAAAATAAAATAATAAAATAAAATAAAATAATAAAATAAAATAAAAAATTAAGTAAACAGGTCGCCATATGCCTCCTTGAAGAGATGTGTTTTCAAGGTTTTTTAAAGGCGGGCAGGGACGCTGCTAGGCGCAGCTCACTAGGGAGCTGCTTCCACAGTGTAGGGCCTACCACAGAGAACGCACGGTTACACATGAGCAATTTCCGTGCCTCTCTGGGTATGGCCACCCTGAGTGAGCGCATCTGCGCCCTCCTCGTGGGCCTGGTCCCGGTTGATCTCTAAGAGATACGCTCCGACAGGTACTCTGGTCCCAAGCCGTGGAGGGCTTTGAAAATCAAAACCAAGACCTTGAACCTTATCCGGAGGGCAACGGGTAGCCAATGCAGGCGAGCCAGAACTGGGGCGATGTGCTCAAATCTACGAGCACCTACCACCAGTCTGACCGCCGCATTCTGCACCCGTTGGAGGCTCCAGACAAGGGTCAAGTGCCTTCAAGTCAAACCCCACGTAGAGGGCATTGCAATAGTCAATCCTCGAAATCACAAGGGCCTGTTTATTAAAGAAAGTACTGAAAATTCTGTAGCATTGACATGTAAATCTCAGAGGACCAGTAAATCAAAATATCGAAAAAGCTTTATTTACGATATTTTAAAAAGGGTTAAGAAAGCAAGATAAATTCAGAATTTGTCACAGAACAAGACCGTGAAGTAGCAGTTGTCACAAGACAAGTAATTACGCCTGTGGGTAAATGGAAACTGAATGAACAGGGACAAAACCACGTGCTCGCAACCAATGCTGTCATGGTACAAAACTAGTCGCGGAACAAGGAATGACGTGAAGTAACAGTCTTTGAAAGAGGAAATTGCCCCTGATAGAAGTCATATGTACTTGGTCTTCATGAACCATCATTCGCGGTTATTTCACGTCCCGTCTCGTGGCGCGGTTCTGTAGCATTCGGTTTGACTCCGGTTTTCATCACGTGATTTGAATCCGGTGCCGCACCTGTTTCCGAGTACTCACGGGCCGCATGGTTGAATTCGATTTGTGCCCTTCCTCACTTCCTCTATTCGCATCGAAACGGCGGCAGGGAAACATTTACCATGAGGTTTGCGCCAAAACGCCTGAAAGAAAAATTCGGATAACCAGATAATCGATTATCTGGTTCACCGATGCACCAGAGAAGCAGTTAGGAATCGCAAAGTGGGAAAAATGAATCTGTGATCCGAATTCGTTGAAATCAGACGTCCCCTCAACGCGAATCGAGAAGCGCATTGAGGAGATTCCAGCCGTTTGAGAGGGGAATCACTAACCCCGCTCATGGCACGCTTCAGGGGGCGTGGTCGGAGCCACTTCGAATTCAACTCACAGGTACGTGAGGTTTCAAAGACCGTAACTAGTCTCCAGCGGGGCCACAGAGAGGTAGGAGAGGGACGTGAAATTTTGTGTCTTTTGACTCTGAGTCCTGCTCAGAAGATGTCCTCACCCTGAATTAATGCCACATCAGCTGAAACTAAGCACCGAACTGTCATCAGATCAGTCTACCCCGTTTCCCCAAAAATAAGACATCCCCCGAAAATAAGACCTACTTACAGTTTTGCCTCTTGCTGAAATATAAGGCATCCCCTGAAAATAAGGCATCCCTGATAATAAGATAATAATAAATGTGTACTGTATTCTTCTTCATGGGAAAATAAGACATCCCCTGAAAATAAGACCTAGTGCATCTTTGGGAACAAAAAATAATATAAGACACTGTCTTATTTTTGGGGAAACACGGTACTAGGACAGTCCTGCGGGATCGGGGGGGGGGAGGTATGTTTACTGCAGTACTCTGATCACAGAGAGCTAGTCAGCAGGCTCCTTGTGGAAGGCTTCTTAGCAGAAAGTGAGCATCCTAGCACCCAGCAAAACACAATGCAGCAAAACACAATACAGATGGAACAAGGCAAGAAAGGGCCATTCAAAGGGATCAAGGGACCCAAGCAACAACTTTCCTGGGAGATGGAGAGGTTGGATGGAGAAGTGAACTGCAGGGACAGAGAAGAAGTATTGTGGAGTCACAGAAAGACACTGTCAGAAAGCGTGGAGAGCATGGTCACAAAGCACCATAAAACAAAATTCAAAATTCAGGAAAAAACAGCTTTGGCTTAAGAGGAAAACTAACCACTTAGGAAAATATTTCATACACACACACCTCTGTACAAACCTCTTACACACCGGTGTAAATGTTCTTCCTTTGTCCCCTTAATCCCTTCCAAAACCCTCATCTGATCCACCTCTGACAACAGGAAGCAAGATCTGGACAACAAAAGACTCCACCTGGATCTCTGATTTGCATCTGTAAATGTTTTCCTAATTCAGACCCAGACAATCCTCCTTGAGGACATCAATCAGCTGTAGGGCTTTTTGTGAATGTACTGTTTCCCATCCTTTGTGTACACATCACCCCATTGTGTAAACCATTGTGTTCCCCCTCCTGCCTTTGTGTACAAAGCTTATAAAGTGCCCTGACTCCCATTAATGGGAAGCAGCCTCTACCTTTGCCTTCTTGAGATGGGGTTCTGTCAGCTTCTTTATTTGGATCCAAATACAGTGGTACCTCGACTTACGAATTTAATTCGTTCTGGATGCATGCTCTTAAGTCAAACTACTCTTAAGTCGGGGTACCTATCTAAAAAATTGAAAAAATACGTTTAAAAAATGGAAAAATATATATTTGTAAGTCAAGCAGACCATATCTAAAATTTGTAAGGCGGCAGTTAAAATGCCAACATTTTTCTGCTCTTACATCGAGCTGCTCTTAAGTCGGGGTACCACTGTATATGGGTGCAACTGGGCTCTCTTGCAGTCAGATCTTTTATTGGCATAGTCAGATCTGGTGTACCTTTTCCTGGGGGTTGGCTCCAGGGGCTCAACAGTATCAGAAATAATGTGTGAGGTGGGGAAATGGGCTGAAGTGTAACAACATGAAAACCCAGGAGCACCCCCCCCTGCAAAAAAAGCCCAATAGGAGATTCAAAACAGAAAACCAAAACTGGACCTTTACAGAACCTCTACCCAAATGGTGGCATTTGCTAGCGTATGATGGGGTGAAAGTGACCAATAGTTTGGACAGTTTTAAATACAAATCAGACACGGTTTTGCTTTATGTTGGGATAATAGCAATCTTGATACACTGGGTATCAGTGGGAGGATTTTTTTTACAGCTTAATGTCCTATGCTATACCTTGACTGGGAGTTCTTTTCCTGCCCGTGGCTTTTGAAACAAGCCCCTGCCATGTGTTCCTGTTTGTTGGCTTGCTTCCATTGTCTTTGCTGTTGGTTACCATCTTCCTCCAATCTCCAGCCAAGCAACAAGCATGGGATGCTTGGTCACATGCTTGAGACTCTCATCTTCACTATTTTAAATTGTACTGACTGTAACCATACACGGTAACTGTAAGCAAAGATAACATTTTCTACTTAAAATGCTTCCAGAGTACTTTTATCATAACAAAGAGCTAGTTTGTGTGGAAAATAAACTTATGGGACAGGCAAAAGCTGATCTCTCCATGCTTTTTCTGTAATGGTGTTGCTGTTTTCCACCTCATACTCTGCTAACTAAAAGGAATAACATAAATTCCCCAATATCTTACGACTGCTATCAAAGGAAAGTATGCCTCCTAATGCAAATTGTTGTGAAGTGCTATAGTTCTCGTGGGTTTTGTTTGTTTGTTTGTTTGCTTGCTTGCTTGCTTGTGGGAAGACATCCAGCTGGCCAGGGTACCGAGGGCCTTTGGCCCAATCCAGTTATGATCTTCTTCCTAATACAGTACCTTGTTTTTCTCTGCTTTCCTGGTCATTGTTATTGGACCACCATGTGACAAGTCTCCATCGTGAGCAGCCTTGAGGTCATTTATATATTTATTTTGCTAAAACCCAAAGATTCCCTACTACACGGATCGGTTCTGTTTTGCATGCCAGAACTGAAAGCAGTGAGCAGTTGTTTCTCACCATATCCTAGACTGTCTTGATGTTAGCTGTGTAATTTACAGTAACCTTTAGTTGATGTAGGTACTTTTCATTTTGATACACAGAAGCAAGGTAGAGGTGGAGAGACAATTTCTGCCAGTCCATTTCCCCCTATATGGTGCTGCAACAGGGCAGTCAGATTAGAACCTTCTCTCTCTCTCCCCCACCCTTTGTTACCAAAAGAAAATGTTTGAATCCAGTGGTAGAGAGCAAAACGGGTGGTGGGTTAGGGTTAGGGTTAGGGTCTCACAATGGGCATTTCTGATAGAGAACCTCTGGTGTGACTTGAGAAAATGTTGTTTCTATAAGCTTAGATGCCCAATGCCACACAAGTCACCATCACCTGAACAGAATCACAAATATGCTTGCCAGGCCAGCCAGTCTCAATTAGGGTAATAAACATAACAAAGGACTAAAATCCAACATAGCAGAGACCTAAAGCATTAACCTCTTTCTGCTTGGCTTGTCATCCCATGTGTTATTCTCAAGGCATAACATCAACTCCATCGCATCTGACAACTAGGACGGGATGTTATATGCAGTTGGCTACAACGGTAATGAGATTAATGGAAGTATATTTGTTGATAAAAGCCTTCTGGGGTGCCCGTGGCTTCTGAGTTGAGGAGGGAATTGCAAGTCCTTTTCTTTCTTCTTAGAAAAGGGGAAAACAGAGGGTTTTTTACCATAATAATGTTTTCAGCAGTAGCTATTGCACAGAAATTACAAAGCTCAGCACTATCCATGTATTCACAGTGGTGTTTCTTGTTCGATCATTTTATCCCACACCCCACCCACCCACCCTGGGGCCAGGTAAAAATGGTAGAAAGATGCTTAGTTGCACCAGTAGCACTGAAACGTGGGTGATAAAATAAGGGTGTTTTTTTTTAAAAGCTAGTGTAAAGTATGAAGCATTTCCAGATATGCAAATTTAAATTTCTCAGAAATCGCTATTTAAATGTATCAGTCCTAAGTGAAAGGGGAGTGTTGCTCCTCCCCTTCCGCCACCATTAGTTTTTCATTTTCAGTATAATTTCTTACTGCTGTCTATCTATAAAACAGTTACTGGATTAGATGCACCATGGTGAGATTAGTAACAGTGTGAGCTTTGAAGGGGAATCACTATACATCAGTGAGGACACTTGGTCCAATTTGAAAAGCCAAGAAAAACTATCACTGTATTTGTTTCTATGATCTTCAAAGGGCACTGATAAGCTTGTGGCTAAAAGGTTGTAATATAATTTCCCACAGAAACAAGGTATGACACTGGGAGGCAAGATTGTCTCCACCACTGGTGGTAACTCCATATTTGAAATGTACTGTAGAGTATATTGATCACAGCATTTTTTTATCCAGGAGTATATTGGAAGTAATCATACAGAGAAAGAGATAGATAAACAGTGGGGAGGGTAATAAAAATAGTGTGAGATAGCTATCTAGTAGGGATGGGTGGATGGATGGATGGATGGATGCTTTTTTTGCCATAAATAACAATGCACAGGAGAAAACAAGTGGTAGAGAAAACAAATAGAAACATTGATTGCTGACAACAGCTTGTAAAACATTGCCTATATGACAGGAAGTGTCAGCGACAGAAATAAATGGGTATGCGGTACTTGAGAGATTGGAGGTTGAAAGGAGACGGACAGGGAGATATCTGTTCCTCATGAAAACAGAACGTTCACTCTCATCCGGTATTTATTTATTTATCTATTTATTTATGCATTTTTATACCGCCATTTTTCGAGATGGTTTGCAGCAAATCACAGAATGTAGCAGTATAAAAATGTAAAATAATCAAACAACTAAAACTAAAGTGAACCTGTAAGGCACTCTGAAAACCACAGGACACAAACAACCAAGCAATCAAAAAAACAAAAAAGGACACATTAGTATAATAAAATTGAATCAGTGTCATGATCCCTGACTATGGGTGGCGGGAGAGGCTGGTGGAGCAGCATTGTTGAACATGTGAGACAATGGCCATTGAGACAAATCTTCACAAAAGGAAGAGCAGAATGGCAGCAGATCCCACATGAAGACAGAACTCAGTAGGCCATGATGTTTCCTTAAAGGAGACTCCTTAAATAACAAGCACTCTGGATTAAATGATTGCAATCTTCCAGATGTATGCCTAATTATCCATTTCTTCTTGAGTGCGGTGGACTTTGTGCATCAGAACACTTTACTCGGTGCTTGTTTTAACCTATTTAATCTTCCGCCTCTGCTTATTGCAGTTCCATGCTGTTTGTTTTCATCTTCCATCCCCCCCTCCCAGTATTGTTAAAGTGCAATATCAGAGGAAAATAGGGAGTAATTTGTTGTATTTCCTGGGCTGACAACAAATATAACATGACAACCTGGCTTTTGTAAGTGGAGTGGCAATGGTCATCTGCTTGCTACTAAGTAATGAGTAACAAACAAGTTCTTTTTTTAAAAAAAAATCCCAAACTCTATTACAGCATGACATTTATGCCAAAGAGGCACACAGATTGGAAAGATCACTTATGGAGGTGAAAGGGAAGCATGAAAGGAATGGCAAGATCAAGAGTGCCTCTATTTAAGGTGGGGTGCATGAAAAGAGCAGGACAGCAGATGACAACAATGAACTCAAAAGTAGAAATTCATTTTAAAAAATCTGTATAGATTTGGCCTTAGAGCTAAGAGCCTCTTTCAGGCAGCTGTTCCCTTGGATACTAAGACTTAGTGCCCGATCCACTTGGCATTAATTTATTATGTGCCTCTCTATTGGCTTCTTTGATTCCTTTCTTTTACAGCTTGAGGGAACTTAATCAGGACTCTTGGTTTCTATGATACAGCCACTTAATGGGACCTGGGCTCTTGGTCGTCTCAGGCGTGTTCCATTGATAGCCAAACCTAATCTCTAAATTGATGTGCTTTCCATTAAGTCACAACCCAGTCACCACCCCCTTCTTCCTGCCGCGTCCCAGGTGCTGAATCACTTGTGCTTCTCAAACTTGACTCCATCCTTAGGTGAGATTTCAGATGTTAAGTGCAGGAGGAAATTTTCAAGTTGCCACCACAGCTTCAGTTGCCTCATGCTTCCTGAGTCAGAAACTTCAACTGGTCCAAGTTGTGCAGTTTCTACATTGGCTTCTGATTTGTTCCTGGGCCAGACTGGAAAGGTTGCTCATAACTTTAAATCCCTCTTTGGTTTGGGACTCTCTGAAGCAGCACTGTCTTCTATATCTTTACACAGGCTCTCCTATCTCAAGATTTGTGGAACACTATCTAGGATTACGCATAACTTTGGAAGAATTATTTTTGACTACTACTGTATTCTCAGAATTCCCTAGCAAGGATCCTGTAGCCATGAAACAGCCTGCTTCTTAGGCCTACCCTTTCTTATCAATGGTCTTCAGGTTGTAGAAAGGCTGTTCATTTCAGAAAGACCTTCCATTTCTTTGGAATTAGTTCCAGTCCTTCCTTGTTATGTATGTTATAACCTTCAGAATGGTTTATTTTGACTCTGAAGCTGCGCAGCAGGAAGCTGTCTCTAAACTACTTTTTCTGATAGTCTGACAAACTCTCTGTAATATTTCTAAATTTTAGCAGCATGCTTCCTTGAATTTGGACAAACATTTCTACTCGTCAAAGTAAGAGGATACATTCTGGTATCATACAAGATTTAGACATCAGTTACAGCCAAATTATTAATCAACCCTGAGGATCAGAAGAGAAGAATTCTTGTCTGAAGCTCAGGGTCACATAAAAAAAATTGCTGCAACAAAATTCAGACTCTGCCAAAGGTCCAATGGAGTTTTATGTAAGGGAACTCACAAATGAGCAGGGGAGTAACCTCTGTCTCTCACAGACATGAAAACTCCATTTTGCTCTGACTGGTAGTCTAACCTTTAGAACTATTCACCCCAACCCCAAAGTGTATGCCATCTTTGCCAGGTTCAAGGTTCTGATGAACATGGAAGCTGGTTTTATTGGTACAGTACTAACCTTGTAATGGTCCCATAAAGGTATGATGGATAGTAGAGATGGGCACAACCAGGAAAAATGACGTTTCGAGTTGTCGTGTGTCAGAGCCGGCCCGTTTCGGCTCGTTTCTGTTTGTCGTGAAATTTTTCAAACATTTGTCATTTCGTTTGTCGTTTTTTCGTCTGTCGTTAGTACTGGTTTAGGGGGGTAGCGGGCTCCTGGAGGCACCTCTCTGGGGTGGGTGCCTCCTCTGGCCCGCTA
>JAHTLZ010000010.1:23737109-23761179 GCA_023846285.1 Phrynocephalus versicolor | reverse complement strand
GCAGGCATATTTTCGCCTGCTTTTTTGGCCGGGAATCGGGTTTTTTTATTTTATTTTTAAAACTTTTTTTCTATGCCACTTGGCATCGTGCGATCGCTGCGATGCCAGGAACAACAACGACAAATCAGACCAAATTTTTGGATCCCCCGCCCGCACCGCATGGCACGGCGAGTTGGCGAGACGACGAGGATGCCCCCCACCAGAGCAGCCCAGGACAGGAGAGGGGGGAGGCCGGGGACCCCCCCCCCCAGAAACCACCCCTCTGGTAGGTGGCAATTTGGCAAAGCCTCAGGCAGGCATATTTTCGCCTGCTTTTTTGGCCGGGAATCGGGGGGTTTTATTTTATTTTTAAAACTTTTTTTCTGTGCCACTTGGCGAGTTGGCGAGACGACGAGGATGCCCCCCAGCAGAGCAGCTCAGGACAGGAGAGGAGGGGAGGCCGGGACCCCCCCCCCCAAACAACCCCTCTGCTAGGTGCCCTCACTCAGGCAGGCATATTTTCGCCTGCTTTTTTGGCCGGGAATCGGGGTTTTTTATTTTATTTTTAAAACTTTTTTTCTATGCCGCTTGGCATCGCGCGATCGCTGCAATGCCAGGAACAACAACGACAAATCAGACCAAATTTTTCTTTTATCGGTTTGAGTTCAAGTTCTGGCGGAGTAATTGTCGTTACTGTTTCCGTTACGTAACGGAAACGAGGAACGGAAACGGAAACGAGAATTTCGCCAAGTCGTGCCCATGTCTAATGGATAGCTCAGTGATTTAGATATTGTTAGAGGTTTAATGCAGAAGTTTACATGAAACCCACGAACACAGATCAGCACTTACTGTTTGACTCCCACCACCTATTACAACACAAATTAGGATTCACCAGGACCCTAAACCATAAAGCAGAGGGCATCCCCACCTCCACAGAAGCCAAGAAGAAGGAAGACAGGCACCTGAAGACAGCACTTAAGGCCTGTGGATATCCAAAGTGGGCCTTCAACAAAGCAGTGGGCCATCCCTGAAGAACAAGGGATCAGCCTGAGACACAGACCCGACAGAGGAACCTGGTCATTCCCTACATGGCTGGAGTGTCTGAAAAGCTTTAAAGGATTTTTAGCAAACACCACATCCCTGTTTATTTCAAACCCACAAACACACTAAGGCAGAGACTTGTCCAATGTCCACCCAAAGAACCCGATACCAAAAGGAGCAATATAGTATATGTAGTCCAATGCAGTGAGGAGTGTGCAGACCTCTACACTGGAGAACCTAAACAACCATTAAGCAGAAGGATGGCCTAACATAGGAGGAGAAACAGCTCAGGAGCAGAATCAGCAGTACACCTCCACTTGAAGGACAAAGGGCAGTCATTCAAATATGAGGATCTACATATATTAGACAGAGAAGATAGGTGGTTTGAGAGAAGAGTCAGGGAAGCCATTCCTGTGAGCATTGAAACCCCTCTCTCAACAGAGGCGGGGAGGCCTCAGGCACAGGCTATCTGGCACTTATCAGGCCATGATTTCAACAATACCTAGACAAATAAAAAATGCTTCACGCCTTCACCACCAAGGCCATAGCTAACGACCCATACTTTTATGGGTTCCAGCACTTTAGGCCATTCTTCCCCTTAAGGCTATTGAGACTGTTGTCTACCTAAATACCCTATTCAGGCCATTGTTCATCTTATGAACCTATTTCTTTTTTTTTTATTATTAAGAAATTTTTTAATATACAAAAAAATTATAATCAAAACATTGACAATATAAAATCAGTCCATCACTATGGTTAGGCTTCCCTCTGTTCTTCACGTGGTTTTTAGCATTATTTATCTCCTAGCCTTCCTTTATAACAAACCCCTTTTATATACTTATAAAAAAGATTCTCAAAACAGAAATAATCCTTCGAGTTCAACCCTAATCCAGTAAGAGTCCTTAATTCCTTGCAATAAGTCTCCATGTAGTTCTTGAATTTTTGCCAGTCTTTTTGGAACCTCTGGTTATCTTGATCCCTCAGTCTACAAGTCAGTCTGGCCATCTCAGCAAAGTCCAATATCTTCGCCCTCCATTCATCCACGGTCGGTATATATGTTGTCTTCCAGTTCTGAGCAAGGAGCATTCGTGCTGCTGCAGTTGCATATAAAAATAAAGTCCTATCTGCCCCTTTAATTTCATTGTCCACCAACCCTAACAAAAAAAAATTCGGGTCGTTTTGGGAATGTATACTTTAACATCTTTTTGAGTTCATCATATATCAATGCCCAATACTCTCTCACTTTCTCACAAGTCCACCACATATGATAAAAGTCACCTTGTTTCTCTTTACATTTCCAACAGTGATCGTCTTTCATCCTATACATCTTTACTAATTTCGTTGGAGTAATATACCACCTGTACATCATTTTCAACAAATTTTCCTTTATCAAAGTACATGCGGTAAATTTCATATTCTTTTTCCACAATCTCTCCCACAAGTCTAACTCAATATTGTGACCCAAATCCATAGCCCATTTTGTCATACATTCTTTGACTTGTTCATCTTTTAGGTTCCACTCCAACAGAAAACTATACAATCTAGTCAACAATTTCTTTTTTGGGCCCATGATTATGGTTTGAAACTTAGACTCCTTCTCTCCAAACCCGGACATCTTTCTATCTTTCTGAAAGATATCGTGTAGCTGATGGTACTGGAACCAACCTGCTAACTTCTCTTTTAACATTTCGTAAGATTTCAGTCTAGGACCTTTTTCTGAGAAAATTAACACATCCCCATATGTGATCCCCACTCCTTCTATATCTTTCATCTTGATCGCCGATGCTTCAATCGGGGATCATCTTATGAACCTATTTCAGACCAGGGTGACAAGAGGTCAAAGTGAGCTATAAAATGGAGGACTCACAACTAGCTGTATTCAGACTGATGAAGCTGTTTGGATGAGCAGTGAAACGTTTCAGTCTCTCAAGAAAAAGAAGTCCACTTGCCATGACTCAACTTCCAGATAAATTCACCTGGATGACTGAGAATCTTCACAGACATATTGTTGGAGGTTAGGAGTTCAAACTGAGTTTCCCAGACAAGGACTGGACTTGATGACCCATAGGGTACCTTCCAGTTCTTCTGAAAGTTGAGTCATGGCAACTGGACTTTGTTTCTTGCGAGATCAAAATGTTTCACGGCTCACGCAAGCAGCTTCATCACATTTTGATCTCACGAGAGGTCCAGTAGCCATGTCTCAACTTTTGGATAATGTCACCTGCATGATGGAGAATCTTCACAGGCATACTTCCAGCTCTTCATTTCTAAGATGATTAGGAAATGTAATGCAGAAGATGTTACAATGCTAAATGTTCAAATGTCGATTTCTGAATAACCCTACGTGATACAGATATTACAATTACATATTTGTGTTCAGCAAAGTAAAAATCTATTACCTCACCCAAAATTGTAGAGGAAACAAAATCTTTCATAAAATTTGTTGGCCAGTGTTATCATGGATCACACTCTCAGTCTCTTGTATTTATTTATTTATTTATTTATTTATTTATTTATTTATTTATTTATTTATTTAAACTCACCTTTCTACATGGGCTTTTAAAACTGTTGCAGTTGAGGTTTTGTCCTTTGCCCGTACTAGCCACCCGTCCCTGCTGCTGTGGTGAGGGGGTTGTCTGCTGGCAAAGCTGCTTGTCCCATTGGTACCCATGAACTACACCACAGAAATCATTTGTGCATGGCTTTGAAGTGGTGCAAAAACACTGATCCAAAGCATAGATTCTTATGCATGCACATTATTTTTATATAAGATCATTCCAAGCCACTGTCCAATCTATAAGCAGAGGCCGTTACTTCACGAGGTGCCTCGCTTCGAATGGACCTTGCCTTCGATTTGAATTCGGAGGCGGTCACGTGGTGGTCACGTGGTCTCCCTTCGCTCCCACCCCCGTTTCTCTGTACTCACGCGGGGCATTTTTGGGACCAAATCGATTACTACCTCACGTGCTCCCTTCGCATTAGAAAGCTGATTTGCAACGTCCGGTTCCACTCTCCTTTTATTTTTTAAAAAAAATTTACTCGGCGTATCGATGCATCAATGCTTGGCTGTCATTCACGACAGAGCGTGGTTACTGTACGATCCTGTGTTTTCCGCTCCTAATTTATATTGTTTTGTCCATTGTTTCCTGGCATCATTGGTAGCCCCCCCCGCCGCCGCCGCCGCTACTCGGGGGGAGCCCCGCATGGCACAGCCGCCCGCCCTCCGCCGCTTGCACGCTGCCTGCCCCGGGTGCCCTGCTCTGGCCGGGCGCCGCCGCCGCCGCCGCCGCTACTCGCACGAGGAAGTAACAGCGCAAAGCGATGAAACAATATAGCGATGCATCGATATCCCTGTTTGAATATATTTTTAAAAAACTTGAAATAAAAGCCAAAAACCGAGACCACACGTGACGTTGGGAGCGAAGCGAGATGCGAATCGAAAAGATTCCAGTCCTCCGCCAGGGGCATCACTCACCCCGGTTGGAGCACGCTAAAGGGGGCGTGGTCGGGGTGACGTCGCAGCCAAAAAGGAGGAGCGTGCGGACTGAAGCGATCGGTTCGCACAGAAATGACGGCTTGCCGCGAAGCAAGCGGCTCGTGAAGTAACGGCCAGAGATGGTAATTGGTAACTATGATGGAAGAGCAGTTTGGGGATTATCCTACATAAAAATCACATGGATCCATGAGGATCCATGCTTCAGATCAAACTGTTGTTGTTGTTGTTGTTGTTGTTTTGCCCAACTCCAAAAGACAGTGCTTTATTCCTCTCTTAGGCTAAGCATGTCACCCGCCTCTTGAGTTCAGCCCATACACAGAGGGAAGCCTGGGAGAGAACGAGAGGGAGCAATGGGTGTGTCAACCCACCCGACACAATACAGCGGCAGAGGCATTCTCACATACCTAAACAATTTTCACAAAAACAATTTTTACAAGTGAATTAAATTAAACTACCCTCTTCCCCACTTTCATACCAAAGAACATGCTTCCTGGTGGAAAACATCTGAGCTTCCTTGTGCATCATGTAGCCACATTTTAATTTTTTTATTTTAAACATTCTAAACTGGATTCACCCCCCTTTTTTTTGGTAACAAGACTTCACTGTTAGCAAAAAAGCAAAAGCAAAGTGTTCTGCTTATATACCACCCCAGGCTACACATTGCCCCCCCCCCAGCAGCTGGGTACTCATTTTACCGACCTCGGAAAGATGGAAGGCTGAGTCAACCATGAGCCTGCTACCTGCGATTGAACCCCAGGTTGTGAGCACAGTTTTACCTGCAGTTTTACTTTTCTGTGTGCTAAAAACCAGAGAAAATTGTGAAGAACTCCAGAAGGATCTCTCCAAACTGGGGGAATGGGCTGTGAAATGGCAAATGCATTTAAGTGTATGAAAATATAAAGTAATGCATATTGGGGCAAAAAATCAAAACTTTATCTATCAACTCATGGGCTCCGAGCTATCTGTGATGGATCAGGAAAGAGATCTTGGTGTGTTGGTGGACAGCTCAATGAAGGTGTCTCTACCCAGTGTGTGGCAGCGGTGAAGAAGGCCAATTCCATGCTAGGGATTATCAAAAAGGAGATTGAAAATAAAACAGCCAACATTATAATGCCATTATACAAAACAATAGTAAGGCCACACCTGGAGTATTATGTACAATTCTGGTCACCGCATCTCAAAAAAGACATATTGGAACTGGAAAAGGTGCAAAAGAGAGCAACTAAAATGATAACTGGGCTGTGGGACCTCCCTTATGAGGAAAGGCTAAAACATTTGGGGCTCTATAGTCTGGAAAAAAGGCACCTGAGTGGGGATATGATTGAGACAAACAAAATTATGCAGGGCATGAGTAAAGTGAATAGAGGGACGCTATTCTCCCTCTCACAAAATACCAGAACTAGAGGACATCCACTCAAACTGAGGTTTGGGAGAGTGAGAACAGACAAAAGAAAATATTTTTCACCCAGCATGTTGTTAGTCTGTGGAGTTCCCTGCCACAGGATGTGGTGATGGCATCTGGCCTGGATGCCTTCAAAAGGGGGTTGGACACTCCTGGAGGAAAAGTCCATCACAGGTTACAAGTCATGATGGGGATGTGTAATTTCCAGGCTTAAAACTGGGGAACTTCAAGGGCCAGATGCAGGGCAGTGGTATCAGGAGACAGATATCTAGTCTCGTGCACTCCCAGATGCATTTGGTGGTGCCACTGTGAGATATTGGAAGCTGGACTTAGATGGGCCCTTGGCCTGATCCAGCATGGCTCTTTTTATGTTACCATGTTCTTATGAATAATCATGTATAAGTAGTAAATTAGACGTCATTGTGCAAACAAATTGTATCTTCTCTCCTCTTGCATGAAGAGATAGCTGTGGTACAGGATAGTTTATTGTTAAAAATGAAGTTGCAGAGATGGAGGGGGCGGGAGATAGCTTGCAAGAAAGGTTTTGACGGAGAGAAACATTTGAGCCTTTTCACTTCTTCCTACTTGAGGAAAATGAATTCCTTTGAAGTAGCTCAGCCTAATTACTAGATGGAATTATAGTGCCCAAGTTGGTTCAAATGGCTTATTAGAAGCAGAACTGCACAGCTGGGTCAGAGTGACAGGATGTTGACAACCTTGAGCGGGTACAGAGGTGGGCGACCAGGATGTTTGAAGGTCTGGAGGAAATGTCTTATGAGGAATGGCTTAGGGAGCTGGGAATGTTTAGCCTTTCAAAAATAAGGCTGAGGGAGGATATGATAGCTATGTTTAAATATTTGAAAGGATGTCACATTGAAGAAGGGACTGGTTTATTTTCCATGGCTTCAGAAACTAGGACTCGGGGCAATGGTTTCAAACTACAGGAAAAGAGATTCCATTTGAATCTGGCCATGGTCCTGGTCCTGGATTCAGCCCTCTCCCTGGAAGCCCAGGTGATGGCTGTCTCCAGGGCCGCTTTTATCCATCTCCGCAGGATTGCCCAGATCCGCCAGTACCTCAATGAGTCCTCCCTGAGGACAGTTATGCAGGCTCTCATGATCTCGAGAATCGACTACTGCTATGCCCTCTACGTGGGGTTGCCCTTGACCCTTGTCCGGAGGCTCCAGCGGGTGCAGAACGCGGCAGCCAGACTAGTGGTGGGTGCTCGTAGATTCGATCACATCACCCCAGTTCTGGCTCGCTTGCATTGACTGCCTGTTGTCCTCCGGATAAGGTTCAAGGTCCTGGTCTTGATTTTCAAAACCCTCCATGGCTTGGGACCAGAGGAGCTGTCGGAGCATATCTACCAGAGGTCAACGGGGGTCAGGCCCACTAGAATGGCACAGGCACGCTCAGTTAGGATGGCCACAACCAGGGAGGCGCGGAAATCGCTCACGCGTAACCGCGCCTTCTCTGTGGTGGGCCCCACGTTGTGGAATCATCTGCCTAGTGAGCTGCGCCTAGCACAGTCCCTGCCCACCTTTAAAAAGGCTCTGAAAACCTTCCTTTTTAAAGAGGCATATGGCAGACTTTTAACTTAATCCCCCCCCCCCATTATTATTATTGCCGCCCGTGTCGCCTCTTGCGGAGGGTCCCCCCCTCCTATTTTACTAGTTCTCTCTTGCTCTTTTCTTTTTTGTTTTATATTGTTGGTTTTATTTCAATTGTAAACCGCCCAGAGTTCTGTCCGGAAGATGGGTGGTATAGAAATACAATAAATAAATAAATAAATAAATAACATTAGGAAGAACTTCATGACAGTTAGAGCTGTTTGGCAGTGGAATATGTTGCCACGGAGTGTCATGGAGTCTCCTTCTTTGGCTTTTTTTAAGTAAAGGCTGGATGGTCATCTGTCGGAAATATTGTGATGGGGTTCCTGCATGGCAGGGGGTTGGACTAGATGGCCCTTGAGGTCTCTTCCAACTCTATGATTCTATGGGTCTATGATTCTATGATTCTATTCTGCTTATACAGTACTTGCACAAATTTCCAACGGCATTACCTCGAGAAACTGGTTTATTGCACTTGGAAAATATACTTTTTGAAGCTATGCTCCTAGGATCACCCTCAAGGAATGGTCACTGGGCTATGCTGCTTAGATGTCAGGAATTGTAGGATGGGGGGGGGGGAATCCCTTTCAATTTCTCCCCTTTGCACCATGCCAAATTCCCCTGTTCTCAGAGAAGGGGACCAAGCAAAACATTAACTGCAGATGTAGAAAAGTGGTAAAAACACGAAGCATCTTTTGCTAGGCCAGATTAAGGCCATCTAGTCTAGCACAGCCTTTCCAAAGCTTATGGTGTACAGATGTCCTTCACCGTCACCACTGATTTTCCTGGTTGAAGATGACTGGAATTATATTCCAGTAGATGTGTACTACGGCTTCTCTCATCATTTAGGTTTCTTGTGACCTGCAAAGCGGATTATAACACAAGTAGTCTGCCTAGCTTGTCACAATGAAATCCACCTCCTGGGGACTTTTGTGAGGGTGAGGAAGTTGTTCCTTAAGCTCCCACAATGTCAACCAGCATGCCGGGGGATTGTGGAAATTGTAGTCCAAAGAGACCATCTCTCCATTCAGTCCCTAAGGAAGCAGGACATGTGCAAGTATTTCCCCCTCAAACAGCACTTTTTGCTGTCGGGATTTCGAAGTGCTGAAACCGAAGAAGTAACTTTGTGATGCTCTTACATTATCTTCCACAGTCCAAGGGCTCAACGTAGTTGGGCAATTGTTCAGGTGTTACCAAGTATCACTAACTGACCCCATGCCCATCCTAAGATTCTGTCTGACATAATCTTTCCTCAGATGATGGCCATTGCCACTTTATTTCTTACATCTGTGCACTGCCTTTCCATTAAATGGGTTCAGGACCAGCTATACAGTCCCCCTTCCCACCTTGTTCTTACCATAGGCAAGTAGGTCAGGCTGAAAGAGGAATGTAACATGAGTATTATTTATTTTTATTTTGAATATTTTTACCCCACTTTTCTCCTTGGAAAAGGACCCGAGGTGGCTTACAATAATGAGGGACAATATACAGTCCAGACTCCAGATCATTTAAGACATATCCAAGAACAGGCAGTTTGAATAGGCATCTTAGACAATTAAAAGGTAACATAAGAGCTAAAAAAGCATGCAAAAAAAGAAACATCCATTATGCAATCATATATGGTAGTCCATATAAAGTCACATAGTAGGTAGTCCCTCATTCAGGGAAAGCTTGCCTGAAGAGGAAGGTCTTTGCTTGCTTCCAGAAAGGCAGCAGAGGTGGGGCAGTTTCCTGGCCTCCAGCAGGAGGGAGTTCCAAAGTCTAGAAGCAGCAACAGAGTTTGGCTCATGGCTCATTTCCAAGTCCTGTACTAGCATTTCGCCCACTATGTTACACTCGGTTTTAGACAGTTCTTGGACTCAGCAATCACAGAGCCTCCATCTTGTCAGGTTTCAGCTTGGCATTATTTGCCTTCATCCAAGGCCCCCACCTATACATTCTCACCTCCTTACTGGCAAGGGGAAATATTTGGCTAGACGATAGGGTACACACACAGGTCAATAAATCAATGCATGCTAAATAGTTCCATACCCTTGAATCCAGTGCCTGTTTGCTTATGGTTTGCATAACTTGCCATGGCTGGTTTCAATCAATTGGTGAGTTGCCAGAGAATGTCTCAGTAATTTGCATTTTCAAATTGCCTCAGAGTTTTTTCAGTGAATGGCATTGTCAGGGGTGACTGGGAATTTGGAATCTCTAACAGGGCCTGGAAACCCACAAGGAGTTCTCTTTGCTTCAGTTTTGCATTGTGGGTAGGATTACTGTGTGCTGAGTTTCTGGTACCCTCCATTTTGGGTGACAGCTTGCCCACTTGTTGTACCTCCGTCTTGGATCCATTTCTCTCTCCCCCCCCCCCTTGATATTTTCAATTTCTTTGAATTATTTTTACTGCTGCTAGGCAGCCTCCCTCCTGTACCAGCCTGCCTCCTCAAAATTATATATTGGAGCCTCTCAATCTCAAACATGCATACTTCAGTATGGGATTTCCCCCATCCTCACACACATACCCTAACTTGGATCATTTTTTGCAATGGTCAGATCTGCCTGTTGGACTGAAAGAAAAAAAGAAAAGGTGTCAAGTGGTAGTTGGGAGAGAAATTGTCCCATGCTGTTACAGTTTAGTTGGGGGAACTTTGTATTTTTTGCCTTTATTTGCTTGTTTGTTTTCCCTATTCTGGGAAGATTGTTTTTATTTACTTTTTTACTTCCATGATTCTCCCTCCCCCTTTTTTTAACTTCAAGGCTTTTAGGGTGCCAGAAAACAAGAAAAAAGTCCCAAAAGATCATTTTCCATTTTATGTAAAACAAAACAACTGGTACACACAAAACCCAGAAAAATAAAAGAAGACAAACGAGGCATTTTCCAAGAGAACTCAAAATAACAGAAACACGGGGGTGGGGGTGTTGCTGTACACATCCCTGGGGTCATTTCCTTCCACATTTTTTTTAAACTCCAGGTTACTTCTGATGTAGAACTGACACTTGCAAATTTGGTGGATTACTCCAGTTAGATTGAAAGAAAATGGTGCCCTGTTGACATCAAACTCAAGAGAGGCAGCTCTAGCCAGAATGGAGAGGACCAAGGTAAACTCTAGGTTAAGTAGCTTAATAGGATGCTGCCGACCAGAGAGAAAGAGATTAAAATGTAGACCAGGAACAATACAGAATTGGAGGATGAGATGGCTTTTAAACATCCTCTTCTCCTGTAGAACATTTGGATGAGTGAGATAAATAAGGAGGCATATATAGTGGAAGTGTTTATGCACTCCTTGTGCATGATTCATTCCAGGAAAATTGTTAGACTAAATATAGAGGTTATTGATAGGAGCTGTTACAGACCTTGACACAGGAACAACCAGTTCTGGTTACAAGAAGTTTTAATGGGGAAGATTAGCTGCTGTAGACAGAGAGGTCCTCAGGACCTCAGAAGACCAGGCAAGATCAAAAAGAGGAAGACTGCTAAGACTGTTGTGACGTGGGGTTTAGTGATTTCAAATACTCGAAACGTATTTTTTTCTGGTCGTGCCTATCTCTACACAACAAAGACATCTTTGATTTATGAGTTGCAGGTCCAAGTTCTTGCTGATACGTTCCTTCAGACACCTTGCATGTTGCAATTATTTGTTGGAACTCTTTGTGTTCTTCCCATTAAAAGGGATCCACAGAAGTTGCACTATGAAAATAATGTTGGTGGGGAAAGGTACTTTGAGTGTGCGTTGGCCCAAAGCCTGTACATATTTTCTTGAACATCCAACAGCTGGTTGTGTGCCTAGTTGTCTTTTTATGCTAGTCTAAGCCTTGTTGTCTTTAACAGGCAACTTGTGTAAGGGCTTATGTTGATATAGATGCAGTGTTAGAAAAACAGTCCTGCTGCTTCCTGCCTCATCTCGGATAGACATGCCTGACGAAATTCATCTTGTCAAGAACCTTATGTCTAAGGTTAATCTCCTGCCAAACCCTATCTTACTATGTTTGGACTTTTGGCACTTGCCCTGAAGAAGTATAATTTATCCACGAAAGCTTGCATTGCTTTTTTTTTTTTTTGCCAGTGTCCTATAAAGGTATTGCCTATAGCCTACTCTTGCATTTTGCAACTTATGTATAAGTGCAAGCTGGTGATGGCTGGAGCCATCTTGCCACCCTCTGCCCATGGAATGTTTACACTCCATGATTGCTAACAGGATTCTGGCTACTGTGTGCTTTGAGCACACATTATCTGTACACATTGGCCTCTGTCAGATACTGTAGGCATGACCTGTTCAAATAAGACACAAGCCAATTTTTGAATATTCTTGATTATTTATTTCCAGCTGGAGGAGAAAATTCATTAACAAGAATTTTGATGTCAATTTTGTTTTTATTGGCAACATTCTACAAACAGGTCCTGTGGCTGTGAAACACAATGCAGACACAAACAGGGGGCTATTTTCTGCTCCAGAGTCTTGAAAAGGACAACTGGCTATACTTCAAGTCCTTATGAGTAGTTCACGGGCCAAAAGTCCCAAGTACAGTACACTGAAAAATATTATGAAGATCATGATGAAAAACATGCCCACTAGACATAGCTTAATGGATTTCAGATTCATTAATTTAGAGTGATATTATCTATATACTAAAAACAGTTCACCATAGCCTGTTATTACTTCATGTGTGCTAACCAGCCATTCTCAAATCTTTTCAATGACCATAAACACAATATATAAAAAAGAGAGGCTGAATTAAGAGTCTGTAAGTCACATAACAAACTTAATTAAGTAGAGATGGGCAGGGATGAATTCAGCCAGAATTGTACACATTCAAACACATGGCATCACAGATGCCACTTGTTTAAATCTGGGTGATTTGGGATAAATTAATTCATGCCCATCTCTACTTATAAGACGGTTTGTGAAGAACATTTTCCAATCTGTAGCCCCTTTCATATGTGCCAAGGGGCCCAAGTGGGCTGTCTGGCACCTGGTGAGTGTGGCTAGGCTAGAGTTTAGAACTTAGAGGGCGGAAATATATGCTCAGCGATATCCTCATGATGAGGAGTATCAGAATTGGTACTAGCAATGGGAGTCATGGGGAGTCCTATGATCCTTCCTTTCTTTTTAGCAATGTGGGCCCAACCAGATCTAGCAGCTCAGAGGGCCACACTCTTTAGGTAATCATATCTACAAACATGGACTTTGCCCCCAATAAATGGAAGGTGTTTGGATTAAATATTGGTTTATGGCATAGAAGGAATCATAACAAAAAAGAACCCACTCGTCTGTTTACAGAAAAAGCCTTGTTAACCCAATGATTTGTGCCATACACATAAAATCTTGTGCGCGCCTCAGTTTTAACTGTCTTCAGATCACCAAAACATTGTCTCAAATGTTTTCTGAAGGAAGAAAGAGACAGGGGTGGGCTGTGTGAGAGTGTTACAGCAGAAACATCTCTTGCCTCCCTGAGTTCGCCAATTAGTAGATTGCTTTGTTCTGCAACTGGTCTTGAGGATTTAAGCGGGGGATTCCTTTCAACTAGATCTTTCAAACAGTTAAGTCTTGTTCTCTCTCTCCAACAAAAAAGTTTTAGCTTCAATTAGAGATATGTGTAACATCTGTTTCTGCCTTAAGCACCTTGGATGAATGAACTGAAATATACACTTCAAAAAAATAAGCATACAGCACTCATTGGCAACATTTTATTAAACAGTGAGAGAAAAACCATGTGCTCTGTACATCAGTTTTCAGTCTCTGCCATCACAACAGGATTGGTTCCACACAGACCTTGAAATAAAAATAGGTTCTGCAGAGAAAATAGCCCTGAGAAAGCAGATTTTAGTATTTTAGCAAATTGCCTGATTGCCTCGGTAGGTGATGAGCACATCAGCAATCTGCCCTCTGAAGCCTAAATTAGTGTACGTATCAGTCCAGTCTTGAGCATGTTCTGCTTATATACTGCCCCATAGTGCTTAAAGCACACTTTGGACAGTTTACAATTATTCGGCCTACAAATTGCCCCTCTGCAAACAGGATACTCAACTTACCGACCTTGGAAGGATGGAAGGCTGAATGAAACTTGAGCCAGCTACCTGGGATTGAACCCCAGGTTGTAAGCACAGTTTTGGCTGCAGTACAGACATTTAACCACTGCACCACAAGGCTCATACTGTATTTCATGTTTGCCGGGAAACAAGTCCTAGGAGGCTGATTTATTTACATTTATTTCATATGGCATAATGCAGCATTATTGCCTTTTGTTTTTAATTTCAGTGTCCATGCTGATTCTTCTTGCAGGGAAATCCTTGTGAAGTTAGCAGCTGAAATATGTAGACTAATTCTCCGGGCTTCTTACCACATCAGTGTGTCCAGTGAAGGTGGTCAACACAAGCAGATGTTATGGACATATTTAAGAACAAAAACAATAACAGGGAAACCAAGTGGAAGACTGAGGATTCCTCATCCTATCCGTGGACTTAATTTAGAACTTTCTGAACTAGCCTGACTGGCACCATGGGTAACTAGACTTCAGGGTCCATCCAAATGGGTGAAACAATGCATGTTGTCTCACTCTTTTTATATCTGCTGTTAATGGTGTGGAAGTTACCACTTCTCAAATCTGCACCCAAAGTGACCTTTGTTCTGATGCTCCCGCCCACAAGAGGAGGAGCCAAGAGCAAAGTTGCTTCCTGACACCTCCAGGTTCCCATCCTTTCTTTTCTGCCCTTTTGACCCACCCTTCCTCTCTCACACCCATCATGTTCATATCCTTCACCCTAAAGCACAGGCAGAACCTTTGAATCGGGTGATCAAGCAATGCACTTTATTTGTTTTTATAAAGAGCCTAAGTAGTACACCCCCAACAGCCAATTCCGGGGAACATGAAGAGTGGAGCCCGAATAGGTTCCAAAGACTAGTAATGTCCCACTGGGAGAGAGGAGTTCCATCAGAGCTGAGATGGCAAGTTGTTAAAGACAGGGGTAATCTCCTTTCCCCCTAAAAGCAAAGCAGAACAATCTATCAAGCAGATTCCCGCCCCCTTCAAAAAAAAAAAACAACGGTGTGAAATAAAATTGATTTCAAAATGAGATTAAGACTGAAGTCAGCTCCTTTTGCTGAGGTCCCAAGCGGTCAGTGGTGATGCTGATGTCTCTCTTATTGGAAAAGGGAAACAAACAGCAAGATAGCTAGATACTGTTGCACCGTGGCTCATTGGTGACTTCACGAATGTTCATGACACACCCATCAAAGGTGTGGAAGGTACCAGTACCTTTGAGCACGCCATACAATATCAATACATAGCAGTCTGAAACTTTTCACATCAAAAAAAAATACTGAACAAACAAAAGAAACCAACAGCACATGGCAGGCTGAAGAAGAACATTGCAGAAAGATCACCTGACATTGGTGGTGGGCAAGGTCACAGGATTTCAAAGAAAACAGTGATACCATCTGTGCAGCATCCAGCCCACACCTTGGGATCAATAGCAGTGTGGACAAGTCCTCAGTCTAGACCCAAAGAGTGCATTTCACAGCTTCGATGCTCCATCAAGTAAAAACAAAGTTCATGCTGGTCTCCCAGTAATAGACATATGAAAGATGCAGAAATCATGCTTCCTACAACCAACAAAGGCTCTGATGTGCCCTGTTCCTTATTCTCTTCTGTATTCTGAAGCCTGAGCAACAGCCATCCATGGCAGCTCACCCAACTGTGTCCTAGAGTTGGAGGTGATCCACCAGCCCATCTCATTCTCATCCACACTGAATGGTTTGTTCAGCTTTCATTGCATCCATCATACTGGTATGTTCTGCAGTGTTCACATTACAAAAATTTGAAACTAGCTTCAATTGTAACCAAGTAGGACAAATAGCTTTACACCCATCTGCAACAGGGCACACTCTGTCCATGTGGATCTTATTACAACATTGTCCCATACTCTCCTGTGCTGTTTGTGGTTAGGTCTCGTGAAAACTGTGCTTCCAACTGTCCACCAGTGCCCTAGTCACTAGGTACAAGTACACCCCAATATATTCAGCAGAAATTCACTTTCATGTGCTAGTATGCAAACATTGGGCTGGTCAATTCATCAAAACAGTTTGAACCAACAGCACTAACAGCAACGAAAACTAAGAATGCAACGGAATGATCAGGAGCAGCACCTTTGTGAGTTGGAGCTCCTAAGAACCACTTTTATCTTTGAACAGGAATGGCAATGAAGAGCAGATTTGGTCCCATGTGCCATATAATTCCCACTTGGGGACCATAGTGGACTATTTAGTCCACTATGGTATCATGATTGTTTGGCTGGATGGTCATGTAAACCCAGTGCCAAGAACAGACAACCTTTCAGAACTATAGAAGCTATGCCATAAACACCTTCATACAGCACACTAGTTTTTGGCACACAAGCTCTTTTTAGAGCAATTGATAGTATAATACTGTTTGTGGTTCCCTGGCTTGAACTATTTGCCTGTCCTTCAACTCTTCAGTCCCATTTTTATCCCTTTAAAAAGGAAACCAATGAACCTCAAGTACCTTTTGGTTTGACTGTTGCACAAAAGGAATCAGTCCTTCGATTTTAAGAGTCTCTGGCCTGGAGCAAAAGGAGACGTTCTAAGTGATGTTGAAAGCAATGAAAGGTTGGGCAACCTTCTCTTGGCGATTCAGCTGCTCTACCTCCCCCCATGTCTGGACTGGGGTCTGACAGCAGCTGGAGGCCCTGACCTGCATGGGTTCACTGACATGGATCACTTCTGTCAGGTCTGCTTCCAAGGTACTAACTGTGTGGGTCACTTGGGCCACATGGACTTTGTTGACTACTCTTTTGTGCAAGAGGCAGCTGAAGATCTTCTTGAACCCTTTACGGAAATGCTTGGATACCAGAGCGTAGACAATGGGGTTGACACAGGAGTTGGCGTAGGAGATCAGGTGAGAGAGGATCCTAAGCACATAGGTGGCACTGTTCAATGGAAAATAGCCAAACCAGAAACAGAGGATGACCAGGTGATGAGGAAGCCAGCAAAGGCAGAAGAGCACAGCCACAATGATGATCATCCGGGTGACCTTACGCTTGCCCTTCTTGGAATCAGACATATCTTTCATGGGGTCCACCGATGTCCACAGGTAACGGATGGTCCTCAGGTAGGTGAGGCTGAGGATCAACACGGGAATGACATAACTGAAGACAAAAGTGCAGAGGTCCATAATTTTGCGCTGATGGGTTTTCCAGATGGGGTGGCAGACCGTGACGTTGGCTATCTGAAACTCTTGGTAGTAACTGATGTATGGACCAGAGAAGATGAAAGACAACCCCCAGATGAGACAAATGGCTGCAAGAGCATTCCTGGGAGTTCTTAGTTCTCTTGAATGCAAAGGATACCTTATGGCCAAATACCTAGGAAGGCAAAGAGAAAGGCAATGATACTGAGGCAGCCACAGTCTGTCCCCCACTCCATCAACCCCCTTCCAAACCTGGAAAATGTTGTATGGGGATCCAAAGTGAGTTGGGTATAACTACAAGGAGAAGTGCAATAGCCAGGATATCTGGAAGAAGGAAGCTCTGCCTAAAAATGTGGTGGTGTGTGTGATGCTTATGGTGCCCACTATCATAGACTCCTCAGCCTATGAAGGAACTACACAAATACTTTGCAATATCATATGGAGAGAGGAAAAGTAAGAGAGAGAGGAAACTTTGGTGGTAAAGTCAAATGTGAGGCAGGCTGCCACAAAGAGGCACAAGCGTGTCAACAACCATGTGAGTAACAAATGATCTGGCATAGCAAAAGAAAAAATGTGGTACAGGTTCTTGTTATTACCTGTTGCCTTAGAATTCTGGCAGGCTCCTAGCAGTGAGAGGACTTCTGTTTTAAACTGAATAGGTCTGCTGGGTTCTGCTTTTCGTTATGGCATGGGATAGCATAATGCCTTAAATTCTCTTCAGACAACAGTGATTGTATGGTGAAGGAGCACATGTATATGGCAGAAAGCCAGTCTTTGTCACCTGCCATGCATACGTTCAGACATGTGTCTGCAATATGCCTTTATAGCCAAGCAAATCTTTTTGAGCCATGCTTTAGGAGATCAGGAACACTAAACATGTAAAGTTCTCAATAACCTGGAGTACTGCTTATATATACAGACAGACAGCATGATGTTATGTGATGTTTGTCTGAACATGCATATGTTGTTGGGTGGATTCAATCAGCTCCGATCATTAGCAGAGTTAGGACGTGACTAGTTACAGACAGCAATTGTTTCTGTCATCAGATTAAATTTTGACTGGCCATTTTCCTCATGACAATTCATGCTTGCATAAAAGATATCACAAACTCTTGGTGGCAAACTGCACTCATTATTGGCGTATTGGTAGCACTCCTTGGCAGGTACCTGATTACCCAATATTTTACACAAGTATAAAGCAGCAAGAAGATTCTGTCTACCATAATGTAATGGTTTGTCATGCAACTGTGGTGTGTGGTGTAACATAACTCCTTCGACAAGATAAATATAAATTTTGAATGACTGCTTCTAGTTATCCACATATGGTTTCACTAAATAGTAGAGTACACTCCTATGTTGAGGCAATGACTGTGAGGATGGGAGAAGCTTATTACTTACTTACTTACTTACTTACTTACTTACTTACTTACTTTTACTTACTTACTTACTTACTTACTTACTTACTTACTTACTTACTTACTTACTTACTTAATAGCCCACCTTTTTGCCAATGAAGGGACACAAACTGGCATACCACAATTTTAAAAATACATAGGATTTAAATCACAATAAATTAAGTACTGCACATTAACATTAAAATGGAATTAAAACGCAAGAATGTTAAAAGACACCATTAGTAAAAACAAGTAAAACAACGTTAAAATGACTGATAAATATAAGGGGGATGAATGGAATTCTGTGTGTAATAAAAGCATTATGAAAAATACATCAATAAGGGTCAAGAAGAACTGCTACAAAGTAGCATGGAGATGGTGTATAACACCCGTGAGAATGAATTTAATAAATGAAACAATGAGGCCATCATATTAGGAATGTAAAAACGAAAACGTTTACACGTCTGGTGGTCTTGTGAAAAAAAGAGAGGAAGTGGTTGCAAATTTTTCAAAAGATAAAGAATATATTGGGTAAGGAGGTGCCTCGCTGAACATGATTAATAATAAACAATTAAGCAAGGAAGAAAGACTTTTAATTATTACAATGACCATAGTATAATTAATCATGGCAAAAATGATGAGTTAATAGTCAATTTAAAATAGAAGATTGGTATTAGAAATGTGGGACATGGCTATTAATGACAAACTACAGTGGTACCTCTAGGTACTAGTGGCTTGACTTAAGAGTGAAAAACCGTTGGCATTTTAACTGCTGCCTTACAAATTTTAGATGCGGTCTGCTCTACTTACAATGTTTTTATTTTACTTTTCTATTATTTATATATATCCCTATGTCAGCCTTCAGAGAGCCAGATAGGGCCTGGCCGATGTAAAGAGAGGATGTAGAGTTAGGGATTATAGGGCCTTGTTATATGAAATATATGAAGTAGTTTGTTACATGGTCAATTGAAATTAGTAACTTAAGTCAATACCAAAAAGCATGAACATCTTTATTCATTGTACTACAATAAACCATTCTTATTTGTTTTGAAAGAACCGACTATGGGTATTTGTACACGACCCCTAAACTCCACAGCAAATGGCTGCCAGCTCCAGAGCTTACAATTGTTTCCCCACCAGCTCCGGAGTTTGCAGGAAATTAAGTGCGACCCCGCCCACCTAAGCGCATCCCAGCGCACTTTTCTTGTACCTGCTCTAGGAGAGTGAAAATCCCCAGGTCCGGATTTAATCTGGTGAGTGCGGGGCTCTCCTCGCTTCTGTTTGTTTTTTTTGCCTCCCACCCCTTTAAGAGAAGGGGCGGGAGGCAAAAAAAACAAACAGAAGAGAAGGAATCAGGACGACAACGGGGCTCTAGGCGGCTTCGGAGGTGAGCCTGCATTTTTTTCCTCACTTTTTTCCTCCCTCTCCTCACGCAGACAGGAGCAAGGAAGTGTGGAGGGGTGGGGCCGCAGGAAGAGCAACGAACCCCCAAGATCTCTGGTCCGAGTTTAAGTGGCCAGCAGATCTTAGGGGTCGTGTGAAAAGGCCCTATGAGACTCCATGATTTCAAAAACCACACTTGATCCTAATAATAAATACGTTAAATGGTGGCAGCGGAATACACATGCACATGGCATCCTTTTCTCCTTTCTTTTCTCATTTTGTATTAATGAATGTTATGTTATGTGGGATAAGTTTCATTTAATACTGTTTTTGTGAATAATTTAATTTTAAAAATTTTGTAAAAAGAAGTCTCAGAAACTATATTGATACAAATGTGTTGCTGCATCTGCTATAAAATATAATCCTGCAAGATTATTTTGAGGTCAAAAGCCAAATTAAAAAGGACATTTTTTTCCACTTGCTGGCAGAAGGACAGTGAAGAGAAGGTTAACCAAGCCTCTTGAGGCAGGGAATTCTATAGGCTAGGAACAGCCACTGAAAATGGCCTGCCTCAGGTCCTTACCAATTGTGCCCAAAATGGTGGTGAAACAGCCAAAGATCTTAGACACCAGGGAGGAGTGGAATTCTAGACCCTGTAGCACAGCCTGTTACATGATGCCCATTTCTAAAATTATAGTTTAGGTAGCACTTGTTCTAATTACTTTGGAAAAATTGTAAAAGTAATAACTTGTTTCACATATTTATTCAATCAATCAATAGTTTGTTGCAGGCATATGACTTGTTCAGAGGAGAAAAAAACAAAACAAAAAAAACCCCCAGCAAAACAGTACAATAAAGAAGAGGGAGACATAGACTGGGGTCACAGAGAACATATGCATAGATCAAACACCTGCTAATAGTACAGCCCTTCTACGGATTGCATCTTTTAAAAAGTTAGCAACGTGAGTTGTTATATAACAGGGCTGTTCAACTTTGAACAGCCTGCAGGCTCCCGCCCACCCGCCGCACGTCCCCACGGGCTCCCCACCAACTGCACACTCTCCCCCACCACCGCCCCGCCCCCATGTTTGAATTTGGCGCTACACAAGCACCCTTGCTGGTGCGGTGCCAAATTCAAACGGGTTGAGCCTTGCCCCTCTTCTCCTTCACTGTGAACGGGAGGAGGGGGGAGGTTCAAAGAAGGAGATTTGAGCAGCATAGGAGGTTACCAAGGCAAGCAGCAGTGACAGATCCAATCAGTAAATAAATGCCCAGGCTGCTTGCCTTGGTAAATTCCTGGGCCGCTTGACTCTCCTCTTCAAAAATGGTGTGCTTTCACCCCCAACCTGCCAGATTGAGGGGGAAGGTGCACCTTTTTCAAAAGGAGATTCAAGCCTTCCACCCCCAAGGTTCACAGTGCTGGCAATGGAGGCAGCAGAGCCTCAGAAGCCCACCCACCCATTAAATCCCCCAAGCAACCCCCCCCCAAATGGTGGCGGGTCGAGAGGCGGGTGGGACCTGGCAGGCAACCTCTGAGGGCCCCGCAGGTGGCCAGTTGTCCACAGTTGACGGGTTGTGCAGGCCTGTTATATAAGAATTCTGGTCTGAGAGGCAGTACGAGACCAGCCACTTATCTGAACAACCTTTAAATCTTTGGATCAGAGGATGGATCAGATCCCTCCTGATTGGTTTGTAGAAAATACAATGTAGGGTGTGTGATAGAAATTCAGGGACCCTGGCTCCACAAGGGCAGAATCTTTCTTAGTGTGGGGTTTCCTGAAACTTGCCCTGAAGTAAAGCTGAGAGTAGAACAATAAATCTTGCAAAGATAAATGCTGTACAGCAGGCCTGTCCAACAGGTAGACCGGGGGCTACCAGTAGCCCGTGAAGGGTTCAAAAGTAGCCCGCCAGCCATCAATAAAAAATGTGAGGGGATAAGTTCTCTACCTCTACCTCCCCCACCCCAAGGACCACCACTGCCCCAGCAAAGTTCTTGGTCTGCCAGCCCACAGTCTCAGCTGAGCGGGGCAGTTCAAGGGCTGCTCTACTTAATGAGCATATGGTTGGAACAGATAAAATTCATAAGTAGAGGTTTTATTGTAGTAGCCCTCAGGCACTTTCATCTGGAAAAAGTAGACCTCGGCCTGTTCAAAGTTGGACAGCCCTGCTGTACAGGCTTGAGGTGTTTGAAGCCCTCAGGGTGAACTGACCGATGAGATACTGAGCAATAGACGGTTAAGCAAGGCTGTGTTCTGTCCCCTATCTGTTTAAGTAAAGTAAAGGTAAAACCTCCCCACACACATGCGTGCCAGTCATGTCCAACTCTAGGGGTAGTGCTCACCTCTGTATTCAAGCCAAAGAGCCAGTGTTGTGCAAGGCTGTGGCCATGTGGCTGGCTTGGCTGCAAGGAAACACTGTTTTACCTTCCCATTTTTTATGGCGGTACCTATTTATCTACTTGCATTCACATACTTTCAAACTGATAGATTGGCAGGAGCTGGGGTTAACAGTGGGAGCTCGCTGCACTGCATGGCACCCAGGATTCAAACTGCCAAGCTGCCGACTTTGCAGCTGACTGGTTCAGCGCTTTAGTCCACTGAGCCACCATGCCCCTCTTTAAACTTATACTGTATATAAATAACTTAGATTCACACCTAAAGACTTTTGAGGGCCACTTTCCAAAACTTGGTGCCCAGCAGATTCCACTATTATTACATGCAGATGATACTGTAATTTTATTTCTAACTCAGTTGGGTTTAAAATGACTTTTGGTGGCATTCACAAAGTACTGCGATAATAACAGCTTGACCATCAACACTCAAAAATCCAAAATAATGGTGTTTTCCAAGACCTGGAAAAAATTGATGGAGAATCCACATATTATTTATTTATTTATTTGGCAAAGCAGAAACCAGCCTAACTGTTGAGGGAGGGAGGAAGTCCTCAGTTCCAAGACCACGGTAGCCATAATGAAGGGGTGGGAAACCTTTGGCCCTCCAGATGCATTGGACCGCAACTCCCAGAATTCTGAGCCTATATTGGCTGTGATAAAGGACTGTGGAAGTTGTGGTCCAAAACATCTGGAGGGCCAAAGGTTCCCCACCCTTGCCATTAATGACAACTAATTACTTCCTGTTGGAGCTAAAACAACAATTGATAACTTTTTAGAGCACATTTTCAAACTCTGTTAATTCACTTGCTTTGTACGAATCTTCTGGTCTGATGAGGACTCTAGAGTAATACGTGCCATCCTTTGACACCCATCTACTCTGTGAGCATAGGCAGCATACAGTGCAAGCACTGAGGTGAGAATTTCTGGGGCCATTTGGGAAGTGCCTGTCACTCATTATCTCTACATTCTGGAATGGATTTTTTAAAAGCGATACTATTTGGCAGTTGGTTGTTGCTGATGGGAGCACACAGCATTTCAAGTCCATTATGCAGGTATCACACTCTCTCAATGGCCTTTGACCTAACAGAGCCCCTAGGTAGCTCCATTGACTCTGGCCGTCTGTGGGTTTTGGGATGAAAGCTCTTTAAAAAAAAAAACCCACCTGAAAACTTTGGTAAATACCCATCAATATTAGGGGTATCAAGCAGAGGTAAAAGAATTCAAAGAGTAAGCATTTATATTCGCTTAGCAGAGTCAGATAGCATATTTGGAGTGAAAAGAGTTGTTTAAGGTCAGGTAAACATCCTGTATGTCATTTGGTGCATTTTAATTTTTTAATAAAAGTCACAGCACATCAGTACTACTCCAACTGGCTTTAAAAAAATTGTTCCCTCCCTTTGCCCCTTCATAGAGAAGGAGAGAAAGGAGGCTTTTAATTTCCTAGTTTTCCAATATCATTAAGTGTCTCTCTATTTAAGCAGCAAATGATATTTGGAAATTGAAACCGGTCAAGAAATTGTAGTGGTAAGCTCTGCTTTAGTTTGATCCCAGTGACTGCATGCACTGGAAGGGAACCAACACAGAGTGATCCAATGGGCACATTAAAAAGAGTAGCCCAGACTGAGACCCATAATTGTGCAGGTAGGAATACTTGGGGGGATGGGCTGGTTTGCTATAACAATTCCATCATCTGATCACCTGAAAAAGGAGTGAAGCAGCCTGTCCCCATGGTAGACCAAACAGTGGCACAAATGCCCATATAGTCACCCTCCTTAATCAGCGGACCTGAACTCTTTCTGAAAATTATGCCCATTTCATAAATCTATCCAAATGTATTATCATGTTTTTAAAAATAATAATAGATGCTGTGACATTTACTCTGTTATTATTCCTATCACATTATTGTTTGATTGGCTTGACCAGGACCGCCTCTGCGAAGCACCATAATATTCAAATGCGTATATTTTTCCCCTGATACCGGTTTTGTCTTTTAGGACCTCGTTCTGCTCTTTGGCTGGAACTTACACCAGAATATCTTGGCATCTCACGATACATAAAGTGTTCTTTCCTTTTATCTAATGTGAATATAAAACCTACATGGGCTAAAATGCACATTTGAATTTTTCTTCTGTTTCTTTTATTATTATTATTATTATTATTATTATTATTATTATTATTATTATT
>JAHTLZ010000010.1:23722338-23737099 GCA_023846285.1 Phrynocephalus versicolor | reverse complement strand
TATTATTATTATTATTATTATTATTATTATTATTATTATTATTATTACTACTACTACTACTCCCAAATCTTGGAAAGTTCCTTTTTAAATTGCTACAGTTCTAGTTAAAAGAGAAAAGAAATAGTTGATGCTTTTATTTATATTATTAAAACATTTCTCAAAAACAAGAAAAAAATGTAGCTTCTTTCTAATGCTCAAAGATGTTAGTCAATGGCACAAAATATACCAAAGCAGCCTAAGGCAATCTTAAAAATATACATGGAAAAAGACTAAAATACACCAAATATGTCCATTTATTGTTTAATAAAAGACTGGCATAATAATATATCCAGAATTGATCCTCACCTCCCAACTAATATCTGCAAGAACAATACGTATATGTGTTCAAAAAATTCAAGAGTGTTGCTTTTAAAGCACAGCTCATTTCTGTTCAAGTAATGCTGTGCTCTATGTGCCTTGCAACAACAGTGGGAAGTTAATAAATATGTTTACCATCATCCGTATACTGCCAACAGAGAACTGCAGCTAAGAGAAACTGGCTTGCCATCAAGCAACCTGGTGAGTGCATGTCTGGGGGGGTGAGACTTGAACCCAGAACTGCTGGACAAATTCTTAACCACTTTGCCACACCACCTCTATATTATTTCAGCTGTTCCCCTTGACAATCATTCTGTACAATCAGGATAGCTACAGATACTCTGCTATGGGCAATATTTCGACGGTATCTTTCTACAATGTTAACAATGTCTCTGGTTTGGAGTGCACAGTGGTCTGCCTTATTCTAGGCTCTGAGATGAGTTTACACCCTATCATCTTAAATGTATAAAATGGCAAGTATATGGGTGGAATAACAGTAACAATATGCTCAGTTTAATGGAGCTATTCAAGAGATTTTATGCTGTTCCTTTCTTATTTGGAGTCAGGGCTTCTGAAGGTATGCTGAGCAGGTGGGGGGGGGGGGAGAGAAAGCAATTTTGTGCTGCAGCATACAGTACTTTGTAAGTTTGGAAAACTCAAGACACAACGCCTAAAGCCTGGGCTCCTTCCCTTTCCTTCCCATTTGCTCACCTGTCGAGGGATACGGTCATGAGAGTGAAGCTGCTGGCATACATGGTCAGGTAGATGAAGAAGTGCACCGCTTTGCACAGGAGGGGCCCAAAAATCCAGTCATCCAAGGTGTAGATGGTAGCCTGGAAGGGCACACAGAAGATGATAAAGCACAGGTCAGCCACACCCAGGTTGAGGATGAAGAGGTTGGTGGTATTGTTGACTTGCCCGTTTCTCAGCAGCACCGCCAACACCAGAGAGTTGCCCACCGTGCCAACCAGGAAAATCAAAGCGTATGCCAGGGGGATGATGACCGACACCAGCTGCCAGCTGTTGCTCTCGCCATTCCCGGAAGAGTTTAGCTGGGGCAACGACCTGTTCATCTTGGATGCAAGAGACATGTTCTGCTGAAGGAACGGAGGACGCAGCCAGCTCCTTCCCACTCTGAATTAAGTTTTCCAAGAGCGCACAAATCACTTCCCTCCGCAGATCACTCCCAGGACGGATTTTGCCTCCAGAGGAGTCTTTTCCTTCATCATGGATCTTTTTGTGAAGCCCCCTTCAAGCCAGCCTAACAGTCATTCACAGAGGTTGGATTTTTGTCTGTACCATTCGCTTGCAAAGGTGCTGTTCAAGCGCAAAGTTTCTTGTCTTGCTGTCTCGCAGGAGAGGTCTCTGTGCTCTGACAGAAAACGCAGGCAGTCACTCTTGCAGGGATGCGCGGAATGGAACAATTAAACTTCCCGCTCGTTGCGCCTCCTGGTGCTGAGCCCTGAGTGCTCCGTGAGTACTGAATCCCTAGTTCATGGCATTCTTTGGGGAATGATTAATATATTCAAGCCTTCCTCTGGTTTCCAGGGAGACAAACTGCCCAAATAAAAGTAATGGTGTCTATGGAAACACAGTCCCCTCCTCATATATACACAAACTCTCACACACTGACCACTTCAGGTTTACATCGCTTGGAAGCCTCCTGGTTTTGCCTCTGTGCTTTAAGAAAAGGGACTGGATGCTTTAATGGCTTTTGGACACTCAACTGTCCTTCACAAATAACTTCACGTGGCAGTGGAACGATGTCAGTATTTTGCCCCTCTTTTGGTGGGTTACAGAAAGAGAGGAGTGGACATATCCTAGAGAGAGAAAGAACTGTTAAGTTGGTGCATGCTTTTAAGAGGTACCACATGGAGCAGGTCAGATATTTTGCCCATGATGCTACTGTGGTGTTTCTCATAAAGCAATGGTTCCCAATCTTGGGTAACCCAAGTATTCCTGGACTGCAACTCCCATGAAGTCTTCACCATCTGCAGTGCTGCCTGGGGTTTCTGGAAGGAGGAGGTTAAGAACACCCGGGTTAGCCAGAGTGTTGGGACGACGACAAGGTATGACAGCTGCGGGAGGAAATGCAGTCATATGCTTGTGCTCAAGAATGCTCAGAAAAGTTAATGGAGAGTGGGAGGTACAACTCACATTGTCTTCCAGCAAATGCTGCACTGGCCAGATTCTAGGAGTTTTAGTTTAAAAAATGTTTTCTAAGCACTAGTGCTAATTGCAATAGGCAGCGGTGTTGAGTGTGCAGCAGGCTATTCCTGCTGTATGCTGCTGGGCCTCAGAATTATTCCCAATAAAGAGTCCAGCAGGAGAGAGATCCAAGAAAAATACTGGTTTTTTTGAGCCCAATAAAAGTCAGTAGGCGAACACCCCACCAGGACAGCGCGAGAATGTTCGGCCCCGAAGACAAAGATGGATACCATTTTATATCTTTCCCTCTCCCTCCCACAGGGTGTGTGGCTCCCCTGGGCTGGGCAAGGGGTGGTCCTCAGGGGACATCCAATGGGGACAGTCCAGAGGGTCTCCTGGGGGAGGTCTTGAGGCGTTCCCAAGCCCTGAAACAGGATTCCAGATTAACTTAAAAGCCAGGGTTCATATAGATAGAGGAGGTAGCTTTGAGAGTAAAGGGTGTCCCCGGGGGTTGGAGATGGCGATCTGTGGCTGTCCCCCCATGAGCCATGACCACAGTAGGGATAAACTGTCAATTCAGGGAGATTCAACCTGAATTGTGTGCTTGGCTCTTTTAAATCTCCTGTAAATGAATTATTTTATCCTGGCCCAACAAGGAATGTTTTTTTGGGGGGGGGGTCTCAGGGGACCCCAAAAGCATATCTGAGAATTTCATTATGCCCAATTGTGACTCAACAGCGGGACATGTTACAGGCTACCTGAAATACAGGATTCCAGAAGTATGATGAATCCCAGAGCTCCAAGCCCACAGCTCATGGGTTGTGGAAGAGCAGGGGAGAGATTGGGTAATACCTTCTCTGCAGGGAGTTAGGAAGGAACAGTGGAGAAAAGATAATGTGGGAAAGTATAGAAGCTTAGAAAGCCTTACAGGCAACCAGGGGCGTATCTGGGGAGGCAGAAGGGTACATCTGCCCTGGGCACAGCAATCTGGGGGTGCCTGGGGGGAAGCAGGAGGAGGAAGCCGTGCACCCTCCCACTGCCCAGCAGTCCTCCTTTCCCCGAAGGCTTGGTGACGGCACCCCCTCCATCTCCTCCGCCTCTGCACACCAGGCAAGCGGCGAAGCAGGCAGGCAGGCGCACACACACACATGTCCATCTGCCCGTGTGCACATTGCTAGGGGGTGATGTGGGGGCGGGGCGGCAGGAAGGGCACAAAAATGAAGTTTGTCTCCAGGCGCTCCAAATCCTGGCAAAGCCAGCAGCTGGCTATTCCTCTGCTCAGATACAGCTCTGGAAAGGAAGTGTAGGGCCAGGACAGAGGGATGAATGAGAAGGTGGAGGTAGGTATCTGAGGTCTTACTAGATTACACTACCATTTCTTTCTTTCCCACCCTTTTTTCTTCTACTAAAGAAATTTAAATAGGACAAACATTAGTTGAAACAAATCCCATATAATGTAGCAGTCATTCAAAATAAGAAAATAAAGGTGAGGAATAACAAAAAAAAAAAAAAACACACACACACACAGAATATTCAAATTAATTTTTTTGGGAGAGGCCCTGATTCATCAGCCCAATGATTTTTGCTGGAGCGGATCCCTGAACAAAGGAATGATGGTGACCTCCACATGGGAAGCAAGGGATCCAGGGGTCTGGCAGGGAAAAGTGGGGGGTGGGGGGCACATGGACATGGAAATGGGCACCGGGAGGGGGCAGCCCCATTGGTGCACAGTGCATTCCAGGGGGCTGTACTAGAGGAGTTAAAAAGGAGGATGCGAGGAAAACAACCCCTCTTTTTCCTCCTGTTCACCGAGCAGCCCTGCCCACCCTCCCTCTTTTTCACTGTATAGTGATTAAGTAACTGTATTCATAGTCAATAGGATGATTGTTAGTATGTTTGTCACAACTGAAGGGTTTGGCGTTTTCTATAGGCATTGGGACGGATCCAGGCTCTAAAGCAAAAAATTAAACTGACTTAAAATGATTTATGGCCTGTTGACAATGATTTAATAGCCAGTGACAGTGATTTATGACCTGTCAAAATGATATATGACCAGTGACAGTGAGTTATGACTTTGCCTCTGATGGGGGTGGACACCCCCTAGAACCTGTAAGTGGAGTGGAGGCTCAACACACCGATGGGATGGGCACCCTGGGGTGTCCTGTAGTGCCTGGGACTGGGAGCATCCAAGGGATGGGGTGCTCCATCGATGTGATGGATCCGACCCAATTGCCCAGCCAGAGTACTGTTTGCTATATTCTTATGGAACTCCCTACCTGGCGACTTCCCTACCCAGCGTATTCTTAATACTTTCAAATTATCTGGGAAATCTTTTACACATGGCTCAATTGAGAGATTGCTGGGGTTATTATTTTTCTATGGGCCCTCCAGATTTCAGGCATGTTAACTGACAAGGGATTTTTCATTTATTTGCTGCTAACTTTATTTATTTATTTAGTCACAATCGCTCACCATTAATCTCTCCCTATCAAGAGGTTCCTATTCTAACCAAATAACATTGTTATTATTTAGTGTGATGTCTGGAATATGCCTCAATTGATTTGCTACATAATACATTTTGATCTTATGTAGTCCTAAACCTCACTCTTTTTTGCATTCAGTATTCTTGATTCATTCTTGGTCTTTTATTGCCAAATTTTAAAAATCACTTTCTGCAATTTTTAAGTGTAACATCCAGAATAAAAACAATTAGTTTGTGTAAGATTTTCATTTTTCATAAAGTTATTTTTCCAAAACACAAGAGTTTCAATATCTGATGTTCTTTTATTTGTTCCAATATTTTTCTTCAGTTGATTAAAATTCAGCTTAATAATATATTTAGGGTTCCATGTTAAATTTAAGTCTAGTGTTAAACATATGTCAAGTTTGTTTTTCATTATTTATTTCTCCTTTGCCTCATGGTTTAGCAACATACGTCTGATTTATCCCAAAAGACTCTCAATCCATTGCATCCTCATATTGCTTTAAATGAAGTTTAATTTTAAAGGATCCTTAATAATTCCTTAATAATTAAGGGCATCTTTTCTATGCAGCTATGCCCCAGTTCCCAGGGATATCAGTAAACATCTGGCTAAGTACACATCAGGGACACACACAACATTATCAAATCTTTTCCTCAGATATGTTAAAAAAAGAGAATTAATTTATATAAAGAAACTAAGTGCTATGAAGAAACATGTAGATGATTTCCAAACTACCAACAGACTTTGGCTTTTTATTAATCTTTGGAGGAAGAAAATATTTTAGAGGTATACCTTGGATCAACTGCATGCATGAGTCTTTTTCTGGTTTGCTTTTCTTGTTTGTTATTATTTTTGAAGCTCTCTGAATCCTACCAGTAGTAAACACTGGGGCCAATTCAAGCAACTTAAGTACTCTATGCTTATAAAATCAGGACTCTGTATCTCATCAGACCAGAAGCTGGGGCAGGGCAGCTCTTCTGTTCTCTGTGGAGCTACTTCCTCTACATTAGCGGTTCTCAACCTGGGGGTTGGGACCCCTCTGGGGGTTAAATGACCCTTTCACAGAGGTCGCTGTGAAGGGGGGGGAGGCACAAATGGTTGGCATATGCTGCTGCCTGTGTGTCGCTGGACTAGGAGAGACAGCCTGAGAGAAAGAGAGTGTGTATGTGTTATGTGAGTGGCAGAGGTGTAGCTTGATGCAGTGTGTTACATGGGGGAGAGAATAAAACTGCAGCGAGAGCCTAGGTGCCAACAAAAGCAGTAATGGAGCAGCCTCTATTAGCCAGTAAGAGGAGCAAAGCAAAGTGAGAGAGAAGGAAAAAGAAAAGCAGGAGACAGACCAAGAGAGAAGAAAAACAAGGAGGAGTGGCTATGGTGGCGGCTGAGTCAGCAGCGGAGGTGGCAGCACTGGCTGAGGCGGCAGCAGCGGCTGAGGAAGGGTTGTTTGGTGGGCCACGATGGGAAAGAAGGCAATCTGGGGCCACCAGGTGGGAGGAGGAGGAAGAAGAGGAGAGGGACAGCCAAGGCTTGGCCTGCCGCCATCGCACCAAGTAGTGGTTCCTACTTCTATTCCACCCCCACCCACACTCTGGCAACTATTTTTTTAAATGTTAAAATGGAGCCTTTCCACTCCTGCCATCCACCTGCCTGCCCTCATTCCCCTTTCAGACCACCGCTGCCTCCTGCTTGCCAAACCAGGCCACAACCAATTTTTTTTTAAGGTGTGAGCCGCTCCCACCGCTTCCGTGATGGCCCAGCGTGGGGGGGGGGAGAGAAAGAAGGGAGGTGTACTTTTGGCTTCAAAAGTTGTAAAGAAGGCTTGCGCACCAGCAAAAATAAACAACAACGGTGCACCTTTCCTCACTCTGTGGCTGTAACTCATGGGTGTTGGGGGACAGCGCCTTCTGGGAAGGAGGGACATTCAAGCTCTTCCTCTTCGTCCTGCACACGCAAACACACACCTTCTAGACTGCAGGGTTTGCAAACCGAGCCCTTCCCCCTCCCACCACCTCCTCAAGTACAGCAATACCTCGGATAAAGAATGCCTCCGATAACAAATTTTTTGGATAACAAATGTAAATTTCCAGGTATAGGGTTGTCTCGGATAGGGAAAGTTCCCTATGGGCTGCCTCGGATAAAAAATGTTTCATAATGCATTGTAGGATGCATAGTTGGTGGAGGGGTGGGGGGAGTTAGAGTGGTTTTTTTAATGGTGTTTTTGGAGCCATTCTGGACATGTTTTGCTGAAGGATTTGGACCTTTCAAGCTTGGTAAGATAGGGAGCTAGCTTTTATTAATCTTTGCACTGCTTTTCTTTGCATTTTTGGCTGGATGAGGCTGGGGTAGTCTTGCTGGTTTCATTTTTCTGTGTTTGCAGTCTTTTTTCATTGCTCTGCAGGCAAAAATGGGCTGGATTTTTATTCCTGCTTATGTTTGTTTGTTTGCATTTTCCCCCATTGCACTTTGGGTGGGAACAGGCTGGGGTAGTCTTGTTGATTTCTCTTAACCATGTTTCCGTTGCACTGCAGGGGTATGTTCTGGAGGGTGTTCCAGCACTGCAAGCCTTTAAAGTGCATTTTATAAAGAGGTCTGGAAACACCACCACCCCAACTTTTTTGCCTTTTTTCGGACCTCCGGAACGGATTAATTGGTTTCCCATTCATTTCAATGGAAACCACGTGTTGGATAAGAATTTTTTTGGATAACAAATTGCCTCTGAGAACAAATTAAATTTGTTATCAGAGGTACCACTGTATGTCCCTCTGGCACCGATGAGGAAATGGAGTGATATTGGAGAAACACACATGCACACCTCTCGCGCCGTTTTGTTTTAATTATTATTTTTTTAAATCCTCCTGGCACATAGTGATCTGTTGGCTTTCTTCTTCCCCAGCAGGGCCATCCCACCTTCCTGTTCACTGCCTCCCCACCCCTAGGGCTCATTCCTTCTGATGCTTTCCTGCCCCTTGCCAGGTAGGGAGTTCCATGGTCCCAGGGCTCGGTCCTGGGACCGGTGCTTTTCAATCTGTTCATAAATGACCTGGAGACAGGGATAAACAGTGAGGTGGCCAAGTTTGCAGATGACACAAAACTTTTTCGTGTGGTAAATACCAGAGAAGATTGTGAAGAGCTCCAGAAGGATCTCTCCAAACTTGGGGAGTGGGATGAGAAATGGCAAATGCGTTTTAATGTAACCAAATGTAAAGTAATGCATATTGGGGCAAAAAACCCAAACTTCGTTTATCAACTCATGGGCTCTGAGTTATCCGTGACGGATCAGGAAAGAGATCTTGGTGTGTTGGTGGACAGCTCCATGAAGGTGTCTCCCCAATGTGTGGCAGCCGTGAAGAAGGCCAATTCCATGCTAGGGATTATCAAAAAGGGGACTGAAAATAAAACAGCCAACATTATAATGCCATTATACAAAACAATAGTAAGGCCCCACCTGGAGTATTGTGTACAATTCTGGTCACCGCATCTCAAGAAAGACATAGTGGAACTGGAAAAGGTGCAGAAGAGAGCGACTAAAATGATTACTGGGCTGGGGCACCTCCCTTATGAAGAAAGGCTAAAACATTTGGGCCTCTTTAGTCTGGAAAAAAGGCGCTTGAGGGGGGATATGATTGAGACGTACAAAATAATGCAGGGTATGAGTAAAGTGGATAGAGGGAAGCTCTTCTCTCTCTCCCAAAATACCAGAACTAGGGGACATACACTCAAATTGAGGGCTGGGAGAGTAAGAACAGACAAAAGAAAATATTTTTTCACCCAGCGCGTTGTAAGTCTATGGAACTCCCTGCCACAGGATGTGGTGATGGCATCTGGCCTGGATGCCTTCAAAAGGGGATTGGACAGATTCCTGGAGGAAAAGTCCATCACAGGTTACAAACCATGATGGAGATGTGGAGTCTCCAGGCTTTAAACCGGGTTACTTCAAGGGCCAGATGCAGGGGAGTGGTATCAGGAGACAGATATCTAGTCTCATGCACTCCCAAACGCACCTGGTGGGGCCGCTGTGAGATACAGGAAGCTGGACTAGATGGGCCTTTGGCCTGATCCAGCATGGCTCTTCTTATGTTCTTATGTTATGTTCTTATGTCCTCCTCCACGGGGAGGACGGGACTCCACCGCCCAGCCACTGCAGCTGGTGGCCAGGCCCTCGGGAACTCATCGGGGGGGGGGGTGACTGCTCTCTCTAGCCAAAGAGCTGAGTGTATTAGATAGCCTGGGTGCAGTGAAAGCCAAAGTGCTACCTTTCATGAAGAACATATTGTAATGTAGTTTGCTGTTATATTAAGACTGTTACACATGCTACACCATGCTTCAAGACAAAATTTCATTTATTTGTAATTAGTAATACAGATTTCACAATATATAACTACATATTGTTTTGTGATTAATCGCTATGCTTTAATTATGTTCAATTTGTAACAATGAAAATACATCCTACACATCAGATATTTATGCATATTGGTGCAATTTGTATTTTATCTAAAAATGGGGCCAAAGTATCCAAGATGAAAAAGTGACATATTCTTGAATAAGTAGTATACCTTTTAGAATAATATGTAAATTCTCTCACTCTGGGGTTTAAATATCTCCATCCATCCATTAAGCCAAATCTCTTTATTAGTTTTCCAATTGTAATACCCTCATTTGACACTTTTCTGTTTTTTTCTGTTGTATCTAGGGATGGGCACGAAACGGAAAAACTGTGTTTTGTTTCATTCCATTTCGTCGTCGTCCCCTGCATTTTATTTCGTATTGTAACAAACTTTTTCAAAAAGTTTTTGTTACTTATGAAACAAAATGAATCCCCCATGGCACCATCACTTGCGGTGGGGGATTCAAAAGCCTCCTCCCCACTGCCTCCCAGCTGATTTTGACAGCTCAATCCCAGCTGGGAGGCAGGGGGTAGGAGGAAAGGAGCAGCCTGGCAGAATTAAATTCCCTGCCTGGTTGCTCATTTCTCCTCTGCAACCCCTTCCTCCCAGGGGGGTGTTTTGGACAGATAGTGCTGTGGGCAGTGGGGCCAGAAATACCACCCTGGGAGGAGGGGGGGAGAACAGAAGACAGAAGGCAGCAGAGATAAATTTAAAGAGAGCTTCAATTTACCACTGCTTCATTTCTTCTTCCTTGCAATCCCCGCCTACCAGCTGGGGCATTTTGACAGGTCATGGTTTGGAGAGGGGGAAACCCCTCCCCCCCACACCCTGACCTGTCCATAAGTCCCATCTGGAAGGTGGGGGAAGGGTGAAAGGCTGAACAGAGCAGGATTTTCCCTCCATGCTCTGTTTTGCATTTCGCCCCACCCCCACCCCCCAGCTGGGACTTTTTGACAGGTCAGGGTTTGGAGCGGGGGCACCCATCCCCCTACCCCAACCTGTCAAAAAGTCCCAGCTGGGAGTTGGGGGGGGCAAAAGGCTGAATGGAACAGGACTTTTTTGCCTCAATGCTCTGTTTTGCCTTTGCCCCTCCTCTGCCTCCCAGCTGGGGCTTTTTAACAGGTTGGGGACTGGAGAAGGGGGCACCCCCCCTCCCACACACACCCTGACCTGTCAAAAAGACCTAGCTGGGAAGCAGGGAGGGGCAAAATGCAGAAAGGAGCAGCAAGGGGAAAACAACCCTGCCCCTTTCTGCCTTTCGCCCCTCCCTCACCTCCCAGCTGGGGCTTTTTAATGGGTCAGGGTGTGGGGGGAGGAGTGCCCCCCTCTCCAAACCCTGACCTGTCAAAAATCCGCAGCTGGGAGGCAGGGGAGGGAGGAAAGTGCTGGGAGTATGGAGGTAATTGAGGAGTTAATATCATAAACTCCCTGATTGCCTCCACACTCCCAGCACACTTTGTCAATTAACTACTCCCAGTCCCTTTAGAGCTTCATACCCTCACCCTCAAATCTTTCCAGATTTCAGGGGGTTCCCTAAAATTGATTCGGGAAAGTATCCATGCTACTTTGGAGCCCCAAGGTAAGTAAATTTTGATTGCATATTTTAAAAAATAATTTTCAGGGCATTTTTTAAAAAATATGCACTCAAAAATTACTTACCTTTGGGCACCAAAGTAGCAGGGGTACCTTCAGAAAGCAATTTTAGAGAACTTCCTGAAATTTCGAAACATTTGTGGGCAAGGGGCAGAGTTATGAAGCTCCAAGGTGCCCCTAGGGGGGAAAAAACCTTCTAATTAGAATCATATGGGGAGCGGTGGCAGCACTATTGCTGGCCTGATCAGCTTCCGATTCCAATTAGAAGGTTATTTTCTAGGGGCCCTCCCTTTGGAGCTTCATAACCCAGCTCCCTGACCCCAAAAGCTTTCCAAATTTCAGGGGTTTTCAGGGAAAAGCTTGAGGAAGCTCCCCTGCCATTTCCTCTAGAATGAATTGTTTCATTTGTTTTCATGAATTGTTTCATTCTAGAGGAAAAAATGGTGTTTAATTTCATTTGTAATGAAACGCTGCTTCCCCGTTTCGTTTTGTTAGCTAATGAAACGACAAAACAGTGTGTCATTTTTCATATGTTGCCCATCCCTAGCTGTATCTATTTTACTCAAAACACAATTTGTATCCCCCTTCAAGAATGATTTCTCCCCATGCAAATTTTCTGACCTCTCTTAGCAAATTCTGCATAAATTTTGCTTGACCTCTATTAGGGGCATGCATATGATAAATAATTTATTTTCCAATTTTCCATTCACTATGATATATCTCACATTTGATCTATAACTTCAAATTTTGAATTTATCATGAAAATTATTGTGACTCATCGGGATTTGTTTGTTCCATTTGAAAAAAATTATTGCCTAACATTGAATGTTTAGTTATCTCTTTTTTATTCTTCTTCAGATAAGTCTCCTGTAACAGCAATACATCTGTTACAGGAGCTTTTGAATAGTCTTGATGACCCTATATCTTTTAACTGGTGACCCTAAACCATTTGTATTGCAAGAAATTATATTAAGATTATCCAATATTACAATGATACCTTTTGTAAGCTGCCTTCTTAAACATCTTTGTAAATATTCTTTTAACACATTTCTTATGTATCATGTTTGTCCTGTCATCACATCTTACTAAACAAAATTGTCTAATTGTTTCTCCTTTTGTTATTGTCTTCATACTTTCCCACTTCCCTTGTACCTTCCTACCCTCCCTCCCATCCCTCAACCACCCCCCTTCCCAAAAAAGGGCAATAAGAACAAGTCTCCAGCACATATTGGAGATGTGCCCCGTGGGTGTGTGAGGAGCCAGCGAACCTGATGTCCCTGAAAGAGAGATCACCCCATCTCATGGCCTGCTCTCACCCAAGTTATTCTATAATTATAACAATATAACAACTAAATTAGCTGCCTAGATGCCCTAAGCACATCCGATCTCGCCTGATTTCGGAAACTAAGCAGGGTCGGCCCTGGTTAGTACTTGGATGGGAAACCACCAGGGAATACCAGGTGTTGTAGGCGCCTGGAGTAGGAACTGGCAAGCCACTCCAGTATTCCTGCCAAGAAAACTCCATGGACATGGGGTCACGATGGGTCAATCACGACTGTAACGACACAACACACACACAATAACTAAATTATCTGTACACTTAAACTTTAAAAATTCCATTTCCCTTTACATCATACTATTATCTTTTAAGTGTACATATTTATTATCTTCCATTGGATCTTAGTGTTGCATCTTAGCGTTATATTATTTCTCATAATCACCATCTAAGCATGAAATATTACATTTATTAAGAAACTAAACTAAACTTAAAAAGTTAAATTTCACCTCTATATTATTAAGGGGTAAGCTTGTTCCATTTAGTGAATTACTAAACTGCATGCAAGAGTCCTTCATATTTTGCCGGCTGCTGGTGGCTATTATCTACAGTTCCAGATAAGCCTCCTGTCCTTGAGGGTAGAGCTGTGCAGTCAAAGTTTTTTTTTTTTTTAATTTGTCTCTTTTATTTGAGCACAGTTGTATTCTGTCTTGTAGTTCTTTTTCATCTTTGTCCACATTCGAAGACAGCTCTTTTGGAAAGAGAATATTCAGCTCCTCAAAGAGATGTTGCATTTATTCCACTGTAGATGGTGATCTCATCTTTCTCCCACCCATCATGCACAGCTTAAAAGGGAAGCCCCATCTGTAGAATACTTTCCTATCCTGAAGAGTTTGTGTATATTGCTTCCATTCTTTACTTTTTTCTAATGTCTTTGCGGCAAAGTCTTGATAGGCTTCCACTTTTTCCCCTTCATACTGCATGTCCTGTAACTTATTCAAAGCTCTTTGTTGTGTAAGAGATAAATCTCACTAATATGTACCTTCTCCACATTTTCTTTTGTTTTCCTGCACAGTGGACAATGTCCAGGTCCTTATCTGTAATCCTCAGATTAGGGCAAAGTTCTTGCATCTGTTTTAACACTATTTGTTTTGAATTCTCCTTCCTAGACTCAGATTCTGTAAAAAAAAAAACTCAAACAAGTGTTATAAGGTCTCTGTCCATTTTCCTGGTCAATAACTTTATATCTTAACTGCTGTATCTCCTTTAACAGTTTTTTAATTTTTATTCTGTACCTCCTTTGGTATCTCCAATGCAGCGTCAGCACTTTGTTGTGTTTGAGTAATATTTGCTTTGACTTCTAACAAAGTTTGTTCTAGAGAGGCAATTACCCTCTTCATATCATTCTGTAAATCCCTCCTTAACTGTTTCATTAATTTTCTCATTTCGTCATTGTCTTTTTTAGCTTTTTCTCGCCCTCGCCCTTTTGTTTTACCCGTCACTTCAGTCTCGGCCTCTGACTCTGATGACCCAGTCAGACTTCTCTGATCCTCCTCACCTGAAGAGATAGCGCCTTCCAAAGGGGTTTCTTTTGATATCTTCTTTTTTTGCCTCCCCATATCTATGCAGCACAGGATGTTTTTGCCAACATTCACGCTTAATTGCTTTTTTATCTCAGGGCTTTGAGTGGAGCTGATCTTCTATGCAGCCATCTTTGTTGGCTGCAGACCATGCCCCCACTAATTCTTTGCACAGAAAGCCCCACACTTGATTCTCAGCATGCCTAGAAGGGCTATGGACAAACTCCTGCCTGAAATCCCAGGCAGTTGTTGCCAATATTAGGCTAGATGGACCTTGGTGTAAGGAAGTCTCCTATGGTCTAGGTAACAGAACAGAAAAGGGGAAGCTATATTCTGGGCACCACCCTTGAAGGAGGATATTAATTGGTTGGAACATGTTCAGAAATGTCAAGGACCTGACAGTCTTGTACTATGAGAAATTCCTGAGGGAGCAAGGTATGTTTAGCGTATATTATGTCATTCGTTTGTTTGTTTGTTTGTTCATCCATCCATCCATTCATTTATTTCACACAATAGAGTGGCATTGCCATTACTGTGGGCAGTTTCCAGCAACATAATAGACATAAAGAAAACCAAATCCCACACAACCCCCATAATTTAAAATAATATAAAAAGACAAAAATCTAAAACTTAAGATGGTGGCAATGGACAAAGAAGACTACAAAATATAATGATCAAAATAAGGCTGAGTAACCAACAATTATGAGGGGAGGATATCCTTTGAACCTCTCTTAAAAACAAAGGTTTTTATATGTTTCCTTATCATTAAGAAGAAACAGGCTTGGCGCACCTCCTCAGATAGAGCATACAGTAGTCCCCCGCCACAATGCGGTTCATATATTACAGTCTCAGTATATTGTGGTTTTTTTCTTGAGAGAAGCAGGCTCCCAAAGAGAGGTTTTTAACCCCCTCCTGACACCTCAGCAGACAGACTTTGAG
>JAHTLZ010000010.1:23630738-23722328 GCA_023846285.1 Phrynocephalus versicolor | reverse complement strand
GGCAGGAGCAGCCCTTACTTAGGCCTCTGCATTTCACTTCCAAAGAGAGGTTTTTAACCCCCTCCTGACACCTCAGCAAACAGAGCTGGGGCTGCTCCTGCCAGCTGCATTTGCAAAGAGAGGTTTTTAACTAACCCCTAACACCTCATCAAACTGACCTTGGGTTGCTCAGCTGCTGTTTCCAAAGAAGTTTTTAACCCCCTCCTGACACCTCAGCAGACAGACCTTGAGCTCCTCGCAGCAAGGTCTGCTGAGGTGTCAGGAGGGGGTTAAAAACTTCTCTTTGGAAACGCAGCTGGCAGGAGCAGCCCAAGGTCACTTTACTCTGGTGTCTGCATTTTGTGGATTTTCTTTTATCGTGGGTGGATCAGGCACCTAACTCTCACAATAAATGGGGGAGTACTGTACCACAAAGAAGTGGCTACCATGAAGAGATAAGGGAATAATGAGAAGTGCTATGGCAGCCATCTTTCAATTTTATTTTCTGCTGCTTCCAAAGATAGAATCTGAGAGATTCCCATTAAAATGAAGAGTTCAACTAAACCATACAAAGAACTTTCTGATTTGAAGAGCTTCAGGCCCTGAAGAAACTAAGAAACTGAGGGGGGGGGGATGGAATGGGGAACATTCTGGGAAAATGTAGGCATTTTTCAGTGCCTGGGATCAGTTAGTTAAGAGAATAGATGGAGATAACTTTTGGCTACAAAGAAATGGAATGACACCTGTGATTCATCTTTTGTTCTAAGAGACTTCAAAGCCAAGTTGAGTTGTTTTCTGGTACTATGTTAATTGGGAAATGACTTCAGCCATGGTGAAGGAAAGAGGGCAGAAACTGCTCTCATCTTCCTGAATATTGTATATTGTGGCAGAGTTCTAAATTTCTGGTAAAATTCCTTTCTGTAAACTGAAGTACAGTACTGCAGTCCCGCAATATAGCGGGACCACAGTATATGAACCACAAAAGGGCCGGGGACCACTGTACAGAGAGATCCACAGATGATAATCTTACAAGCTCTCCGGAGCCCATTCCTTTCATTAACTGGCACTTAAACTCTCAAAAACTCACTCTTAGATATTTGTAGAGGAAAATGTTTCTTTACCTACAGTTGCTTGAAATTATAGACTTGCATATGCTGTTTTCTGTACTGTACACATACTTACCAACCAACTAAACAGATTAACAGCAAGCAAACAATCACACAAAGGAATTTATTATCCTTTTAAGCATATCAAGAACATACATAAAATTATTAAATAATGAGCTCACCCAACAAAGCCAGCCTTGTGCCAGTTCACATTTATGGAGGAAAATCCGTTGATTGTTGTTCTTAGATATCTGGTGACCGAGGTGGCAAGGAGTTATTATGATGTGATAAATTCTTGAATGCCTGTGTTGCCATTTGATACCTGCCTCCCTATATTTATAGTTATTGTTTTCCATTCCTTTCCAAATATAAAGTATCTTTGCTGCAAGGCTTGGAGATCTAAAAGCTTTGTATTCCAAGAATAATTTTTCAGTAGGAAATCCAATTATTCTAGTATGTATTAGTCTAGTGTGTATTTGGCAAGCTGCCGTTACATCATTTTACTAAACCTCTGAAAGGTTTGAAGGAACAAAGACGAGCGACATGAAAGATCTAGACCCCAGAAACCAGGAAAGTGGGAGTATTGTCGCAACATAATAATGTAGCTCCACAATTTTGAAACTACAGAGTGCATAGTCTATGTTCTGCCTACACCTCCTCCATATGTATACGGTGAAATGTAAACATGTTCATTATAACATAAACATATTCAGCTGTCAGGATATTGTTCAGTGACCTTGCTGGGCTCTAGAGCTGGTTAACAGTTTTGAAGACTATACTAAACTCTTTTTCAAGCCTCCACTTTAAAAGCATTTTCATTATTCTAGGCTATTTTTCTATGTAGTCTCCACCTCCCCCCAATTTTTATTAACACTTTATAGAAATACAGTTTCAAACCCTGATATGCTTTTATTATAATGTTAAGGTTTCGATCCAATTTATTATTGGTTAATTCTAGCAGGGAATTACATCTCAGCTGCCATGCACCAAAATTCTGGTGCATGAGATGAGAAAGTGAACTGAAGCACACGTTCACTATCCTCCATCATTTAACAAGAGGGTATTGAGAAATTACAGCTTCCATTCTTTTTTAAATTAGAATTTATAAAACATAGATGGTTTCTGGAAACTTTGAACTGAAGAGTGCTGCGTGGAAATAACAGATGTTACACGAGAAATGAACTGAAGCAAACATTTAATCATTCTTTATTAACATTGATGTGCATTTTCCTCAGGCAAAATAAAGGAATGAATGTGTGTGTCATGCCACCTTCGTTTTAAAAGGAAAGGCACACAATCCTCCAAATAAGAAATATATTAATCAAAGTAGCAATTATATATGAGACGTGTTTTACTGGGCAGACAGCAAAATCCTGCCCATCAACTAAAAATGAATTTCAGAGTGATAAATATGTCTGGGGAAGAAATTTAATTTATAACTGGAGCGGTGATAAACTGAGTAGCTGGATAAAACAATGAAGAAATATGTTCCTGTTGTGGTGAATATAGGAGCCCAATGTCCCTTCCTCTTGAGCATGTTTCAGTCACTATGGAGCCTCGTGGTGCAGTGGTTAGCTGTACTCCAGCTAAAAATATGCTCACAATCTGGGGTTCAATTCCAGGTAGCTGGCTCATGGCTGACTCAGCCTTCTATCCTTCAGTAAAATTAGTACCCAGTTCATTGGGGGGGGGGGGGTGAACGTGTAGCCTGCATAATTAAATTGTAAGCCACTCAGAGACTGCTTTAAGCACTAGGGGACAATAAATAAACAGCATGCTTTGCTTTGCTCTGCCCACATTCAAGGCAACATGGGAATCCAGTGACACATAACACAGAGCACACGGCTTCAGCGCCCATTCTCCCTCCCTGGATCCTCAAAAGGCTGTTGGGGGGGGAGGCATGCTTCATCAAAAGGATTCTTCTGCAGGGAGCTGCCCTCTGAGAGAGACACTGGGAAGGATGCTGCAGGAGTTCAAGAATTGCTAAAATGTGGGAAAAGTTTCTTCAGGACAGTGATCTTGTTGGGAGCCAACTTACTTTGCCTTAGGAGACACTCTACCCTCTGCTGATCTCTGCTGACATGAAGGGTGCCTGCCTGTGATGTGCCATTGCAGGGAAATTGATAGGGGATCTGTGTCCCTTTTGGTTACTAGACCTCTCAGCTGCTTTCAACACAATAGTCCATGGGATCCCCCTGACTCGTCTCTCTGAAATGGGAATTGAGGGCACTGCATTAAAGTGGCTCTGGTCCTTCCTGCAGGAAAGAATGCATAAAGTGGTGTTAGGTGATTCATGTTCGACACCACAGCCACTGACCTGTGGAGTCCCCCAGGGTTCTGTTGTCTCTCCTGTGCAATTTAACCTATATAAGAAACCACTGCGGAAGATTATCAGGACTTTTGGGGTTAAATGCCACCAGTATGCCGATGACACAAGCTCTACTTCTCATCACCTCCAGATTCTAAGGGAGCTACTATCTCAACTTTACATGAGTCTTTAGCTGCAATAATTATGAACAAAATAAAAGTAAACCCAGATAAGACAGAGGTGCTTCTGGTCAGTCAAAAGAGAAAACAAGGGATAGGGGTGCAACCTGGACTGGATGAGGTCTCCCTTCAATTGAAAAAAAGAGGTGCGTAGCTTGGACTCATAGCTGTTGGCCTCATCCTTGAGCCTGGATGTCCAGGTCACAGCTCTGGCCAGGAGCGCATTTGCATAATTAAAGCCAGCAAGCAAGTTATGCCTGTTTCCTAGTGCACTAGTGATGTCCCAGCTAGACTACTGTAATGCGTTCCATGTGGGACTACCGATGAAAAGTCTCAGGAAACCTGAACAGGTCCAAAATGCAGCAGCCAGATTGCTGACTGGGGCGGGATACAGAGATCACATTACACCCATACTAAAGCAGCACCACTGGCTACCAATTAGCTGTCGGGCACAGTTCAAAGTGCTGACCTTAACCTACAAAGCACTGTATGACTTGGGTCCTAGCTACCCCAAAGATCGAATCTCACAGTATGAACAGACTCAGGTGTTAAGGTCACCAGGAGAGTCCTGTCCCTCAATCCCACCACCCTCACAGGTAGATCTCGTGGAAACACAAGAAAGGGCCTTCTTGGCTGCTGCGCCCAGACTCTGGCACTCCCTTCCACTAGAGGCGAGGACTGCTCCATCTCTGATGTCTTTCCAGAAACAGGCAAGGGCCTTTCTCTTCAGGGAAGTTTTCCCTGAATGATGGACTACCTATTATGTGCATATATATGAATCTATATGATCACATATGGACTTTGTTTAAACTCACTTATAACCTTGTGTGATTGCATGGACACCATGTTTTCAATGTTAGCTTCCATCACTCTTAACTTTTACATGGAATTTTTACTCTTTTTTAACTGCTCACATTCTCTTGTAGCTTTAATGTAATGTCTTTTAATGCTGTCTGTGAGATGTCCCTCAATTCCCTTTTCTCAATACTTGAACATGTCTTAATTGTACTGTACTGTACTGTATATTGTCCTTCATTAGTGTAAGCCGCCTTGGGTCCTTGTCCAATGAGAAAGGCAGAGTAAAGATACTCTAAAATAAAATAAATAAATCCTGCCAGGGCAGTTTGACCAGTGTGACTATTATTCTGCAAGTGGCTTTGAGGAGTTTCCCTAGGTGCCACTCTACTTTACAAGAACAAATTGTATATACTTTTAGGTCTGTGTATACAAATATAAATTATGCTAAAAGTAGATGCAAGTCCTATGTAATATATACCCCACAAATGATACCAAGACCTCCTCTGTCCTTACAGGAATTCTTACTGGTTTGTTTTCCCTGGCTGAGATGACATAACTGATTTAAACACAAACTTTAAGTGCCATGGTTTGAATTCAATGGAATCATTCTCTCAGCAAAAACAGGAATCATGTGGATTTTCCCCAAGCTTCTTGTAAGCCTCCCATGGCTACCCTACATTTGCTTTATAGGGTTGGGAAACCCTGGTTTGAGGGCGGTAGAAGAGGCAAGTGCAAGCAGGAAAGGACAAGGAAGTCTGATCCTACGATGTTAGAAATCATGAGTTCTATTTGGCTGTCACCCTGAACTACAGTTTAGCAAGACAAGAATTAATGCATTTCCCCCTGAGATCACAAACTAGGAAGGTTTTACTTTCACTTTGTTAACTTCAGTGACCTCCAGACCAACAAACTACTGTATGATTACTACTGTATGCTTTCTCAAAATATCATGGCTTTGAAAGCTGCATTATTGAGCTATTCTTATAAACTACCGCAAGACAGCAAAAAAGCTTGGGAGGAGGTTAGTCTTGATGTCTTAATAAAATAGTTTCCACTATTGTGTCTGAGTGCAGCTCTTATAAAAGACTAACAATGCAGTGAAGGCATTTGAAGACTCCCTTCTCCATCATATTCACTGTTTGGGGGGGGGGAGCAAAGAAAGAGTGGTTGAGGTTGAGCAGTAGAACACTGATTGATGCCAAAGTGACTAACAAGATGAATGAAAAATAGGGCCAGGCTAGCTGATCCTGTTTACTGGGCTGTTAAAAAACTACTGTACATCCTTGCTTTTTCACTTCTTTTTCCTTTGTGCCTCCTCTGGCAGGAAGAATTACTAGATCCTACGTTCCCTAGAAGTCTCCCAAGACAACACATTGCTGTATTTTCTCTTTCCGACTCATGCACCTTTAGCTAGACACAACAGGCAGAAATCTAACAGGAATAGAGAGTTCCACCACAGCAGTGCACTGAGGGAAGAAAACCGTCGTTGCGGTTGGATTTCAGCTTGCCCTTCAACTAAAGGATTATCTCGAAAACAAAAAGAGATTTTTAATACAGGTGCGGCCTTCCCAACCTGACACAGCTTTTACTGCACATTTCCAAGGCAGATGAACACTCCCTCTTAGCTCCACAATGCCGAGCTGTTGAACCCCATACCTGTTTTTAAAAAAACTGAAATGGGGTCGCCATAATTCAAAATCAGTATTATTAGGAGCGCTTGTTCAGTGGTGCCCTATAAGGATGCAAGGGACGGACGAAGAATTAACTAGGGTTCTGCGCAGCCCAATTCTCTTTGCCTAATAAACGCGCAGAGAGGAGGCGGGACGATCCGCCGGAGCTCCGTCAATCATCCGGCGAGCGCCTCCACCGCCTCCATTTCAAAAGCCGGGCTGGCCTCCGCCTCCTCCCTCCCTCCCTCTCCCTCCCGGCTGACTCAGCGGCCATGGCTTCTGCGCAGGGTTGGGTGGGCCACGCCCCCTCCGCATCCCGTGAGCCTCCGCGCCGCAAGCGGAACTGGAGCAAGATGGCGGCGGAGCGGCAGGTGGCTGGTGGCGGCGGAGGAGGCTGCGGCTGCGGAGGAGGAGGAGGTGGTGGTGGTAGCAATAGTAGTGGCGGCCGAGGAGGAGGAGGAGGTTCCGGCGGCGGCAGCAATAGCAGCAGCAGCGGTTCCGGAGCGGGCCTCGAGGAGAACAAGGAGAATGAGAAGCCGAAGCCGGGCGTCCTCGGGGACAGCCTGGGCCTGGAGAGTATCCTGCCGGCGGAAGCGGGTGGGCGGGGGTGGCGGCGGCGGCTGGCAAGTGAGGACGTGTCACTTAAGCCGTGTTTGCCCCGGCCTCCCCTCACCCCCCCTGACTGCTTTCTCTTTCCTTTCCCGAATTGTCCCCCCACCTCTCACCCTTTCCTTTCCCGGTCCCGGGTTCTGGTGGCTGGGCACTTGGCTAACATCCAGAGGGAAGGAAACGAGACCCCCCCACCCCCCAAGACGGTCGTCCTGGTTCTAGCGGGGGTTGGGCGAGCGTACCGAGTCGGTCCCACTCTTAGATTTGAGAGTTCAGCAGATATTGTGGTGCTTTGGGAGCTGGGGAGCTCGTTTTTGTCGAGGAATACTGCAGTACTGGGGTTTGGGCTTCAGCAACATATGGGGGCGTTTTAACTCCACCTGGAGTTGCAGATGGAGCTCTTGTGTTGAACAATCCTTTGGTGCAATAGACTGCTCTGGAAAGAAAATGCTATCTTGTCTGTACAAGAAAAAATAATGTCGAAATGCAAACCCTATGTGTAATTTGAAGACACCACGTTTTAAGCAGGAAGCCAGGTCTCCACTTACAGATTGTGGGGCTGAGAATCTTAAGTTGCTAGATGTATTTTTATAGCAGCTTTTCCACGCTGGGTGAAGACACTTTTGTTATAATACAAAAGTTACAACAGGTAACCGTAGATATACAAGAGAGAAAAATTGTAGCACTTTACAGACTAACTGCTCTATTCATGAAAGCTCACATTCAAATATAGTTAGTCTTTAAGGTGCTTCTTTATTTTTCATTTTGCTCTGTTTTTGCATTACATTATGGTACAGACTAATACAGCTACTTTTTCTAAATATGTATGCATGCACAGAAAAAGAATATATGTGCCCCCAGTGTTGTAGAGACTGCCATTCCCGAATTAGTCTATTTAGTCACACTAGGTGTTGTTTTCAGGATCACTACTCCAGGCATGATACCATAGTCTTTCAAGACTGAAGGATGCCAATGATGGATGTACAGTAGTTAACTGAGCTTTAGTTTAGTCAGGAGTTAGAAAGTGGGCATCAGTTAGGCCAAAAAAGCTCATAGAAGTTTCCAGGTACATTTGGAATAGGGAGAGAATAGAAAACCATCTGGAGGAGCAGGTTTTCTCCAAGCCAAAGGTGGCAAAATTGGTGGCCACAAGGAATTGACATAGGAAACAAGAAAAGGATAGAAAGACAGTGGAAAGTTCTCAGTTTTTACAGAATGCTAGATACACGTCTGAGCCAGTGTGGCAGTTGAGAAGAGTGGCTTCAAATTTTCTGAAAGGCAAAAAATATAACTTTGAGAAACCTACAGAGAATGTAAGCTGGCTAGAGAGCTCAGTGCTTTGGGTATCAGACTGCACAGCCAGAAGTTTTGATGGGGGGAGGTTCAATTTTCCACTGCGCCTCCTAGGAGAAGAGCCTACCTGTGTAATTATGGGCAGTCCCAGACAAAGGGAATGGGATATCGCCTCTGAGTGTTCTCTATCTAGAAAGCCCCAAGAAGGGTTGTAGCAAGTCAGAATTGATTTGATCACATGCAGTTGTTATTACATACACTGTGTAAAGTGTCTCAACCAGCTTTATATCATATGTCCCATTAACATTAGTGTGTTTTACACCTCAGTAGACTTTGTGCTGTAAGTATTTTATGTATCACAGCCATTCAGTATTGCTCCTGAAAATATTTTAAAATTACATGTTTGTCATCCCAGAGTGCCACAGCTTGATGCAGTGCATTCATAGTGGAGACTAATGATTGACTTAGATCAATCATTAATAGTGAAAGTATATTCTCTAAATTCTTGATTAAATGAAGGTGGTGTTTGATATAAGGTATAGTTCTAAATGAATGTGAAATACTTTATCTTGCTACCGTATGAAGAACTCATTCCTGTTTAGTTGTACCTTTTTACTGCTACCTGCTACTAAACATTCTGCCACATTATTGCATATCTGTAATGAATGCTGAAGAGGTAACATACTGTATTCTTGATCTGTGTTATCTGTGTTTTAACTTTATCCAGCAAAGGTCAACATATATTTTAATTGCCTTTTTAACACATGTGAAGATATTTCAATATGAAACTTTTTAATCAAATGGAAATTCAATTTGTTACACCCTTTATATATATGTAAACGGTATAACACACACACACATATAGATATAGATACACACATGCACATCCCAAAACTGTTTAGAAGAAGAGAACAAATACAAAACCCTTTCATTTGTGAAACATTAAGGAGACAGTCTGCATGTAGTTTTGTGCATCTTTGTATCAATAGTGACTGAATCAAAGTTTCTGTATTTGAGAGAAACAAGGTTATTTTTTTTTCAAACATTCTAGTTTTTTTTGCCATAAAAACAGGTCTGTTTGCCATGGTTTATAAGGAAAAGTCCAGAGGCCTGTTCTGTAACATACCTTTACCTCCTACCTGATCATAGTGAATGGCAAATGTAACTTGCAGCTGGACTATTTGTGGCTGCACATTCTGATAGTGGAGAGCAGCAGTGGCAAGCTGTACAACTTTTTTATTTTCAACTGTATTTTCCTCAAGGGACCCTTGAGTTTCCTCAGACAGCATTTTGTTTAGATTGTAGTTTTCAAGCAGATATTAGTACATATAGCTGCTTTGGCTTACTACCAATGTGCCATCTAATATTTGTTTCCGCTGCATGGGGCTCTATTCCATGTGCATGCGTGAGCAACTTGTTGGCCCCTCCAGATTCCATCAGAACTAGAGGAAAAACAGTCACACCGGGTGCTCAATGGTGGAAAATCCACACACACAGAGTGCCAGAGGCATGCGGCACCACGCAGCTTAGAGGGAACCTTGCTTATTAGTGATTGTGGTGGCCCACCAAAGCTGTGTTGCTTCACATTTTGCCAGTGTGGAAATTAGTAGCACAGTGTAATATGGTCAGAAAATAATGGTAGTTTAAATCTGGTGCTGAATAACAGTTCTAGTACATGCAATTATAGCCCTTTTGTTTTTGTCCCAAGTCTAAATAGGCAAAACGATTTTGTCTGATTATAATAATATGAATTTTTACACGTGTGGGGTGAAAATGTATGCCACTAGAAGCTACAGCTCAAAAGTAGCTACAGCCACTTTCAAAAGGTTTTTCTAAATGAACAGGGTTTTTTTTGTTGAAGCAATAAATGCACTCTATATGATATTTTAAGTGTAACTGTAATAGCATATTTCTAAGACTCTTTCCATGACAAGTTCTTCAGTTCTTCAGATTGTTAAGGAGTCGCAACAGCAGCATGGATTACGGCATGGTGATTTTCAGAGATACAGGTTAGTATGCAAAAAACAATACACGGAAGCTATTGGTAGGCCATAAGTTCCTTTGCTTTTACTATTATCACTAGATCTATATAAATGCCTTGTCTTTCAGCAGTCAGAAAACACATAGCTTTAGAAATTTTGCCTAACAAGACCCCCCCCCCAAAAAAAAAATCTAGTTGTTAATCCCACTTGGAATAGACCAGTTAGATTACTGGAACTTTGGTATATCAACACTACAGTAAGCCCTATTCAGTGAGTCTTATAGCAGAGGTATAATAGAAAGGGAAAAAAATTCTGGATCAAAACTAAGAGTTTTTTGTGATTCTTCTCCACTCCAGGGGGTACTGCTCCCGCCGCTTAAGAAGGCTGAGAAAAACCCTCAACTTCAAGATGGGAAATAGGCATAAGTTCACTGGGAAGAAAGTAACAGAAGAGCTGTTATCGGACAACAGGTATTCAGAGACTCAATTTGTTTAATACACTGTCAAGTCATTTCTGACATGGTGATCCTCATAGGATATTTGAGACATACGAGATTTTCAAGGAGTGCCGTTGCCACCACTGCCAACCCCTTAAAGTCTTTTGCCGATTGGAGATTTGAACTCAGTTCTTCTGAGTTTTAATCTATCATTATCTCCACTACACACCAACCATTTTCAACGGAGACTGTATGGTCTCCTGGGGGATCCTGCCACATTTGCAGTGGGTCACCAACTCACAACAGTTCTTCACAAACCACCTTTTTAAAAGTTTGCTATGCGACATAGAGTCCTGATTGGATTCTTTCATATTTCTTTCATATTGTGTTTATGGTTGTAGCAACAAGAATGGTTGAGAATGCCTGCATTCCATCACTGTGGCTCTCAGGAGGTTCAGTAGCTCTGCTGAATGTGGGACGCACCACAGATTAGATCAGAAGGGTCTGGCTAAATCAAGAGTTTAGCAGTCTTGCACTAGCCATGTTGGATAGTAATAAGGTGAGCTTGAAGTCATCACCAAAACACAGAGCTACAGAGGAATGAGGGCTGGATCTGGCTCTTCTCCAACACCCTAATTCATCCACATTGATTTCTGATTCCCATCTTCTGTGGTGGAAGCGAGATGGAGGTGTGGTATTTCACATCTGCATCTGACGGGAGCACCAAGTACAAGCAACATTGAGGCAGAGAAGGCCAATGTGGTCTGCCTATTTATTTCACCTTCCATAAGCAGGGGGAATGCATGAGTTTTCCTCTAACAGGAAATCAGGCTGTTCATTAGCTGGTAGGGACAGGGCACTTGACCCAAGAAAAGAGTTAAAGGCCTTGAATAATGATGAAAAAATAGTTTAATAAAACATCACCAGTTTATCAATCCTTATTTGTGGCACTGAAATCTAGCAGTAATGAAGAAGGATGGTGTCAGATGTTTCATATGTGCCATATCAATGAATGGGTTTAAAATTACATATTTCAGAGAATTGTGTGTGTGCCATGGAGAGAATACACAATATATGTAATTACATTACCAGAATTCCATTAATTCAGCAGGGAAGAGGGCATATTAAATACAGATACAATTGTTATTTATAACATCATGTGTTGATGTGTAGTTTGAATATTTTCAACCGAGTATAGACTTGGACAGATCGCTTGATTACGGCTTTAAAAGTCTAGAGAAAGATACATTTCCTCTAGTTTTATGGGAATTGTTATCTGGTGATGTAAAAAAAAGTTTGTTTGCAAACAATCTTTAAATTAATAGTTTTACCAATTATCTACCTTACACTATAGATACTTGCTTTTGATTCTCATGGATGCTGAGAGAGCCTGGAGCTATGCTATGCAGCTGAAGCAGGAAGCGAACACAGAACCTCGCAAACGATTTCACTTGTTATCTCGACTTCGTAAAGCAGTAAAGCATGCTGAGGAGTTGGAGCGCCTGTGTGAAAGCAGTCGAGTAGATGCCAAGACCAAGCTGGAAGCTCAGGTTGTTGATAGCTTTCAGAACTCATATATGCCAGCAGCAGGAGAAATGTGAAATTACTTCATATTTCTTATTGAACATTTAAATCTGAACTGTAAATTCATATTGTAGCCCCTTGTGGTGATTAGTTTAGGAATATGTGGTATGGTCCTGCCAACCTAGCAGTTCGAAAGCATGTCAATGCAAGTAGATAAATAGGTACCGTTGTAAAAAGCAGGGAGGTCAAACTATGTTTCCTTACAGTTATGCCGGCTGACTTGCACAACGCTGGCTCTTCGGCTTGAATACGGAGATGAGCAACCTTTACCTTTTAAATGTATAAACCTATTCATATTCACATGAACATTGATTTACACAATATTGGAGGATGGTTTTAGAAATGCCAAGTCTTAACATAAAGAAGACCAGGCATCTAGTACATACTGAGCTTGTTCCAGGGTTTTATTTTACAGATGGGAGTGCACCTGCATTATGGAGAAGCTCCAACTTTCTGGTGCACATTTCCAGGACATATAGGGGACAATATCGGGTGTGCAGGAGTTGCTTCTTCCCACGTTCATTCAGTGGAAGAGCTGTGCTGAGTCAAAAGCCATCTAATGGAAGGAATCTTTCAATTCGTGGGAAGCTTACAGTGTGTTCAGCATCTTGTCCAATGGGGCTTCACTGATTATCTTAAAAATAACAGGATATTTACTCCAGGCTTCTGACTGTAGCAAGCAAGGGCAAGATTAAGGTCAGAACAGGAATAGGTGGAAAGTAGTGTGGAGGAGCACTGTGATTGCAGGGTTCCTACTCAATTTATATAGAAAGCCTCACTAATCCAATGCAAGGTCTCTAGAACATTGGGCAGCAACTTCTGTCTACTCTAGCATTCTGCCTTTCCCGGTTGTAAAGTGAGTTTACTACAGGCAGGACATGGTGTGGATTATCCCGTTTCCCCCCAGCCACAGTTCATCAGTCTAATTTCAGATTGCTTTTATTATCTGTCTTAACTTATTGTGATTGATAACAGCTATTCTTTATAAATTGGTCTCATTTAGAACAACTAAACTGTAGAATCATTTTAGATGCTGACTTGTGAGCCTTTAGATGACCAAGCAGCTATTTGATTGTAACTGGTTAATTTTGCTGTTAGCCAGTTAGAATATTTATGTTCCGCCCCTTTCTTGAATGTTTCTCTTGGTTGTACTTTCGTCTAGCACAAACACTTGTCCAGCGTCACAAACTATGGAACTAGTTTCACTCACGCCAACCCTGCACACTCTGGATGCCTTTTCTCTCAGGACAAGCTTCTGCATGCTTTTTTAGCCCAAGAGATAATAATTTTAAAATGTGTGCAGTATATAGGGTTGTATATGATAGACCTGCTGTGTTTATATATTTGATAGCATTTCTGCATGTTAAGGAATTTGCAGTGGCATGGGCAAATGTTGTAAAAGAATACAGTATGAGAAGGCTCCTGGGTTTTACTAATTATATTTTTGATGTTTATAGTTATAGACCAAGAAGTTACATTGATACGCTCACTTCCCCTTTTATAGGCATACACGGCTTACCTCACAGGTATGCTCCGTTTTGAGCACCAGGAGTGGAAAGCAGCCATGGAGGCTTTTAACAAGTGCAAGTGAGTTTGGTCTTTCTTTTATCTCTTTTCCTATTCCATCAAATCATCTGGGGCGCTGTGGGAGTTCTACTTATAAAGCACAATCCCTGTAGGTGATTTCTGCACCTGAATAAATAAGTCTGAACAAAATGTCCTGCTGTTGAGTAATATAATAATAAAATTAAAAATGATTTTATCAGAATTGCTCTGTACTGCAACAGTAATTCTGAAAGAAAAAAGTTGGCACAACAGACCTGGTTATAAAATGCTAAATATCATGTCTTTTATCTTTTTGCTCTAGGACTATATATGAAAAACTGGCTAGTGCTTTTACAGAGGAACAGGCAGTATTATATAATCAGCGTGTGGAAGAGATCTCTCCAAATATTCGTTATTGTGCTTATAATATTGGTGAGTATGTTAAGAGGGGGAGAACCTTTAATGAGCTCTAGAAATACTAGTTCTATAGAACAGACTAGTAAAATAATGGTTATATTTTAGCGGCTCTTTATGCATCAGTGTTTAGAATTGTCCTCACCTTGGTATTTTAACATAAAGCAGCGCTTGCTGTTGTAGGGCAGGATCCAGTAGTGGACTGAACAGCAGACTCTTAACAGAACAAGAAACAATTGTTCCCCTTCCCATTTCAGCCCCTCTACGGTGTCTCAAAACACAGTTTTAGGCTCTGGGAAATCTTGCTAGGACCGGAGAGTGAAAAAGTCTCCCTCTTGGATAATGGCATAGTTTGTCCTTGTCCAGAATGACTTGAAAATGTGCTAGAGAATTCTAAATGTAGCCTGAGAAAATGGGAGTGACCTTCATGACCTTTAATTTAGAGGTGGATTTTTATAAATGTTTACGATCCACAACTATGCCTTGGTTATCGCTATTACTATTTTACCTGTGCCCTTTTTCCTTTACTTGGGGAAGAAATACATTTGGCCAAATCCCAATCATTTCAGAATGGCACCTTCACTTGGAGTTTTTCCTGGGTTCTTATTTTCTAAAACAAAAATGGCTGCAGTTTTCACATAGGACAAATTCTTAAAACTTAGAAAGAGCAGTATATGTTCCCATACAGAGGGAAGGGAAGTAGCTTTCAGGGAGAAAGGGTAGGAGGACCTGTCCAGACAACAGTGCTGCTGAGAAAGTATGGAGTGCATCTCTGCTTCAAGACTGTTTGGACACATAGTTTGGATATCTGTAGCTCTCAGTGCACCCCTTTCGCTTTGGTCTGGGTTGCGACTTGGAACCACAGACCTCCTTTTCTAAGTCCTTTATTCCTCCTGCAAATTAGCTTCTATTTAAGCATCACTAAGGCACATGTTTCCTGAGCTGCCTAAATATTCAGAATACAAATGACCCCTGTGCTCTCGCTAGTCTTACGTTTCTTTTGGAATCAAAAGGTGCTAACTCGAAGCTTAGGTTGAACTATCATTATGTTATGAACTCTTAAAATAGGTCACACACTAACTCAGTTTTGCCATTTCTTTCTTAGGTGACCAATCTGCTATTAGTGAGCTAATGCAAATGAGGCTGAGATCTGGAGGCACTGAAGGGCTTCTTGCAGAGAAACTGGAGGTGATCCATTTGTTTACGTTTTCCCACATTTCTTTAGTAGAACCTAAAGCAGAGTATGAAAGTCGGGAGAATCAATATTTAAAACTCAGAAAGACAAATAAAGTGAATAGGGAGTAGAGCAGGGCTGTCCAAACTTCGGCCCTCCAGATGCTTTGGACCACAACTCCCAGAATTCCAAGCCTGTATTGTCAGTGACAAAGGACTGTGGGAGTTGTGGTCCAAAACATCTGGAGGGCCGAAGTTTGAACACCTCTGGATAGAGTATATTTTATAATGCCTATGTTTCAAGTATGAATACAAGAAAAAGAATACCAGTAATTCCACAATTCATTAGTGAGCTAGAATTTTGTTACTGCCCACCTCTTTAAACTTCTGCTTTTTATTTTGTTTCCCTCCCCCAACTTTCTTGCTTAGCTATGTGGGTATTGCTCAGTGTTAGGCTTGGGATAGGTACGAAAATGACAAGGCAGAAGAGGGACTCGTGAAGCACTGCTTTCAGCTCATGGTCCAATAGTGGGAATAGAAATCATGTATCTGATTCTACAATTGAATTGCATGATTACCTCTTGCCCGGTGTAATATCCAGCACCTATACACCGACATAACTTGATGTTATGCCTGCCATGGACAGGAATTTGTCCTCTTTCTCACAAGTAGTTTTCTTCCTCCATTCAGGTGCTGATTCAGCCTTTTGTTCCTCTCACTTTTCTTCGCCACATTACAAAATAGCAGAACCATTTCTCTCTTTTCTTCAAATACAGCTCATGGATTGGGTAGGGCAACATCTCGTCACATAATGTTACAAGGTGCCTTCCTATGGCATTCATCAGCCCCATCGGAGTTTAATTTTTTCAAGTGTTTGGGGCCTCCAGAGTAATTAATTACCTCAGGTTTTCCCGTAGTGATGCCCCTATTAGTTAGGGACTTGTTCAGTCAGTCTAATGACAATGGTGCTGTAGCGTGTTGCTCCTCTTGAGACATAGGACTCACCATGGTTGTTGTTTTTTAAAATGTTATCACAATAATGTTGAAAATTTTATTACCACTTTTTAAGTCGGTATTGTGCTATAATTAGATAGAACAAGTGAAACACTGTGGGAAAATGAAAGTTTCTGTTTCGGTTTGTAATTAGCTTTGGCCCTTTCGCAGGCATTAATCACTCAAACTCGAGCCAAGCAGGCAGCTACGATGAGTGAAGTGGAGTGGAGGGGAAGAACTGTGCCGGTGAAGATAGACAGAGTGAGGATCTTTCTGCTGGGACTGGCAGACACCGAAGCAGCGATTGCTCAAGTGAGTCAAGAAGATCTCCCGCACTGCCTTTTTTTTATTACTGTAACCAAGGTCCTGATTCGTTTCTATGGGTAAGGAGTTGCTCTTCGCTCTCCCTACCTTATTTTTAAAGAGGGAACTGACGAGGCAGTAGACAAATAAGGCAGTAGACTCCCTAAGGACAGTGATTCAGGCGCTGGTCATATCGAGGTTGGATTACTGTAACACTCTCTACATGGGGCTCCCCTTGAACCTTGTTCGGTGATTGCAGCGGGTCCAGAATGCGGCGGCCAGGTTGGTGGTTGGTGCACGTAAGTTCGATCACATCACCCCCATCCTGGTTCGCCTGCACTGGTTGCCCGTTGCCTCCCGAATAAGGTTCAAGGTGTTGGTTTTGGTTTACAAAACCCTCCATGGCTTGGCCCCTGTCTATTTGGCAGAGCGTATCTCCCGACGCTCAGATCTGGCCCGACCCACCCGTTCTTCCCAGGCCCTCTCGCTCCGGATTGCCACGCCGAGGGAAGCCCGTAAGACAACCACTCGTAACCGGGCTTTCTCGGTGGTTGGCCCGTCTGTTTGGAATGCCTTGCCGGTCGAGTTGCGGCAAGCTCCATCGCTGGCATCCTTCAAGAGAGCCTTAAAAACATGGCCATTTAAGGACGCCTTTGGTAACTTCCAGGGGTAACCTTTTTTTTCTTTTTCTTTCCCCCCTCCATTCGCTGCCCTTCCTACATTGGCTTGCCGTCCTGGACACCGCTGTTGATTGTTTTATTGTTTTATCTGTTTTATTTGCTATGGTATTGTGTAAACCGCCCTGAGTCCCCTTTGGGGAAATAGGTGCGGTATATAAATTTGAAAATAAATAAATGAATGAATGAATGAATGAATAAATGAATGAATGAATGAATGAATGATGTGTGTAATATCTGATCGGTAAACAGCATGTCTTATCATTGGCCTAGTATTTTGAGTAGAAATGGGAGATTGACATAGGTGTCCCAGCCTTTGATTCCCCCCACCCACCCAGAACAAGCTCCGGTCCACTCGCTGGGCTTCTTGCAGCATTTATACCCATCACACATGACATCTGTCCAATCATAGAAATAGCCTGATTGGCTCTCACTGGCTTCTCCCTGCAGAAAATGTAGAGAGCTGACCTGATAGATATCTTTCAGTATTTTGAGGGCTGTCACACAGAGGACAAAGCCATCTGTTTTCAGTTCCTCTAGAGCAGCCATTCTCTACAGGGCATTAGGGTGAGGGGGATGTCACTCCCTGGAGGTCCCTGACACATTTGAAGGGGGACGCATACTGGAAATGGTTCTCCGCACACCACCTGATAAGATTTATTCTGCTATTTATATAATCCTGATTCAGCCTATATTTATATCATATTCTGTTTATGGCCTTGGCCTAAAAAAGTTGAAAATGGCCACTTGAGAACATGGGTCACAAAGTGATAGATTCAGATTACAAGAAAGGAGATATCAACAAAACATTAGGAATGATTTTCCAGCAGCCAGATCTGTTCAACAGTGACATGGGTGATCTCAAAGTGATAGATTTCCTTTATAGAAGTTTTTTTGAACATACTTGAGCTGTAGATTTCTTGCATCATCAGGTTGTGTGACCTTTGGGGTGCGTTCCAGCTCCATAATTCTGTGAATATGTACCACACAATCTAAACCAACATACCCTAAGTTGATGTCCTTATGTTGGACTGCAGTTCCTATGATCCCCTTTGTTTGTTTGTTTGTTTGTTTGTTTGATTGATTGGTTACTATAAAATTTCTCTCTTTTCTCTCTCCCCCTCCTCCTTGCTCATCTGGTCAAAAGGGCACTGTAGGTGGCTGGCAACAGCCATAGACGAAAAACAACATTCAAAAACCAAGTACAACAAAATACAAAGTAAAAAATAAACTGCACAACTTAACATATCATAAATAAATACAGTAGTACCCTGTATGAAGGAATTGATTCGTTCCAAATGAAATTATGTTAAGCAAATTTTCCTTTGTACAAATTTCCCATAGGAATGCATTGAAAACAGAGTAATCCCTAATCACAACCGTTTTTCTGTTGTAGAAATCCCTAATTGCAACTGTTTTTCTGTTGTAGAAAATCGCCATAGGCAATTCTGTTAAGCAATTTCCCCCATCTCTGGATTTTTTTCCTTTAAGTGGATTTTCTGTTAAACAAACCACTTGTTATATGAGGGTCCACTGTATTGTCATAATTAAACATAAATTAAAAACGTATACATTAGACATGTCAAAGAATGCAGTTGTAGGCAGATAGCTCAAGTGGAGACAGCTACTGTTATTTTACTATTAATGCTGGATAACCTGTTAGCCGTGCTGACTGTGGAAAATGGGAATTGTAATCCAAACACATCTTGAGGGCGCCAGGTTTGGATCTAAAGTTTTACTGCTTTCATCTTTTCCTACTAGTCAGTTCTTAAATTCAGTTATGTCTGCTGATGCTTTTTCTACCTTACCACCATTCTAGCTGGTTTCCTCTTTGCATGTTTAATACTGAAATACTCTCACGGGTGTGGTGGAAAATGCTGTTAGACTTGTCTGACCTGTATCTTTGTTTGAAAAATTAGAAACAAGTTAATTGAGGTTCTCTTTTACATGTACCTGAAGAATAAGGAGCATATTAGTTAAATTCATTAATCATATGAACATTGGAAGGGTGAGCAATTAAAGCTGCTGCTTCCAAACCAAATCCTACATCTGATCTTCACACTGCCAGAGTGTTGATTGTTTTTGCAGGGCTATTCAGGCTAATGGAAATTCTGAGCAATTAGCTTGTGGAGTTCAGTAAACCATGAATTGTAAGCACAAAAGTCCAATCAGTGTTTACAACATGAGAAGAAGATGAAGAATGTCTTAATCTTCTTCTAGTGTTTGTTTATTCATTGGCTACATGGGTAGATCCCTCCTTCTTCACATCTTACATCAGCTCTAGTCATTCCCAAATCTAATTGTCAGGTTGAGCAAAACCCGCTCACCAAGATGCTTTAGTCCCAGTCTACATGCCTGTGAGCATTAAGATTCTAGTCCCTAATGCTCCAGGGGGGGGGATGGAAACAGGAGAAATCTGTGATCATAAACAAGAGAAAAACCATTCTTGACAACAGTGATTTATGACTGGAGCTTCAGAATAGGAATTTTACTTCAAATGCTGTAATTGGATAGATTATGAAACTTTGGAAGTCTCAGTGTCACCTGCCCCCCCAGAATCCTGTTGGCATTCATGCAAGGCATGTGTAGTGTGTCATATCTAGTAGTTATGCCTATTTGATGGGGTGCCAGGTCACACCCAGTTGTACAACACACGTGTGCCCCAGCACCTTGTCAGTTAACTGTGACAAGTTATGCAAACCTTGCTCAAAGGCTGGTAGGATTCCATCCATTAAATGGAAAGGAAATGATAAGAGTTCTTCATGCTTGTTATCCTACTGCATATGTGTATATTGTCTTGGGATAGTCACTTTTTTGACAAAAAAAATAATCTTGCTGTCAGTGTTACCTATTAATCCAACAAGAGGACAGCTTTTCTGTGATCCATGCAGGAGATAGTAATAGATGTCTACAAATCATTAAGAGGGAATTGTATTTTTCTTTTTGCAACTATAGTCACCATGCTTCTTCATGCTTGGCAGTTGTTAAATGTAATTTTTCAAAAAATCTCTTTTTTGATTTTAGGGGGGGAAAGTAGCTTTAGCTCAAGGGATTGTAAATATTTCTCTGTTGCTTTTATGCTTAGGCTGAAGAAGAAGAAACAAAGGAACGTTTGTTTGAATCCTTACTGAGTGAGTGCCGAGATGCCATACAAGCTGTTCGTGAGGAACTGAAACCAGATCAGGTTAGCCCAGAGTATTGTGGATCACTACAAAACTCAGCTCAGCATGAAGGAAATGTGTTGCTTCTCCTCTGTTCCTTTCCAGTTTTGGTTGAATTGTGCTTTTCTTCCTTAAGTAAATACAGTATACCTTTGTTCTGTTCCTCACAGAAGCAGCGTGATCACTCTTTGGAAGTGGATTCTGGGAAAGTCACTAATATCCAATATTTGCACAGGTAAGAATCCTTCTCGAGACCAGAAATGTCTTGATGTGTTTTAGACAAAAGGTAATTAATAATCAAGTTCTCGTGCACATATTCCAGGAAAACTTGACCATCTCATTCTCTCACCTTCCCAGTCCGCTAGCGGTTTTGTGGGCGCATCCATATGCTTTTGACATGGCCTTTGGCAAAATGAACTCTTTCAATTGTGTCTCCCAGTTACCTGACTTACATCAAGTTGTCTACGGCCATCAAGCGCAATGAGAGCATGGCCAAGGCTTTGCAGAAGGCGCTGCTGCAGCCGGAGCAGCCGGAGGAAGATGGCAAGCGCACACCTCGGCCTCAGGACTTGATACGCCTTTATGACATCATCCTGCAGGTAATGGCAGGGGAGACACCGATTTTCTGCTTCCCGTTCTTTTAAGACCACAGTCCACTGTGATCTCTATAACTGTGGAATAACGATGAGTTCAGATGTTTGGTTTAAAAACTGGGCTCACTTCCACGTGGTATAAAGTGCAGTCTTTGTCTGTTCATGGCTCTGATTGTACCTCATAGGAGGGTAAATCCAGCTATCCTAGCAGGACATCATCTGAATTAGCTATACGGTAGGGCTGCAGTATTTGCTGGGGGGTGGGGGAGGGGAGTCTAGCCATCCCATGGGTGCTGAAAAGTATGGATATAGCAAGTAACATACTCTGGTTTCCTCTAGTGACCATTTTTGGTGATAGGTCTTGGAAATGTATTCCTGTGGGGGCGGAATTATTCAATGTTTTAAGGCAGCAGAGAACTGAGACTGCTGGTGCTGATGCTGCAGATATGGTCGTCCTACTGTAGTTTTTACTCTTTTGGAGACTTCAGCTTTCCACAAAAATGCAGAACCATTTGCCTAGAAAACTGAATTTTCCTCAGTAAATGCATACTGAAGTCAGCACTTGAATAGCTGTGGTGACAATAGGTTTTTGCGCGGGAGAAAGGTAATACGTTGTACGAAAATTACAATACTTGGGGGGAAAACCCCAATGGTGTGAAACTCTGGTCACTCCTCTAGTTATTGATTACTAATTGTTCTTCCTGAACAGCCGTGTGATTTGCTTCATCCCCGCTGTCATAATAGATGAAATTATTTGTAGTAAAATCTACTTTAATGTTTCTAGCAGGCAGGTCCAAACTTTGGCCCTTCAGATGTTTTGGACCACAACTCCCACAGTCCTTTGTCACTGGCAGTCTAAGCTTAGAATTCTGGGAGTTGTGGTTCAAAAACATCAGGAGGGCCGAAGTTTGGACATGCCTGGTTTATAGTCTTACTTGTGAAGTTGCTTTTCATTCACATGTTCCCTTCTCTCCTTCTTTTGTTAATTCTTGGTTGGATCAATGAAGAATCTGGCTGAGTTGCCTCAACTTCCTGGCCTAGAAGAAGATAAAAACTACCTGAAGGAGATAGGAATAAAGACACTGGTATATAAAGCATACAGGTAATTCCAAGTTTACTTAATTAGACAGGGATTAAGCCGACAGATGTTCCTCCCATAGCGAACATTTAAAAAGAGTCACTTGGCTCCAAAAATCGGTGGGTGGAAAGAAAAAGTTGATTAGTGCTGCTTCACTAACCTTTGTATACGTGTTAGGGAGAGGCTTCTTGCAGTACTACTTCAACATGGTAGAGAGAATTTATAGCAGTATGAGAAAGGGAAATAAAGCAGACAAGCACTAATGTATAAGACGCAAGAGGGCCATCAAAAGGCTTGCCCATAAATGTGTGCCGTTGGAAGAACTCTAGATTTGGAACCACTTATCTCAATGTCCCCTTCCACTAATAAGTCAAAAGCAGTTATTCCACAATTGGCAGAGGGGTACCTCTGGATTTATGCAAGTGGGACAGTAAATTTGGGACAGAGAAGCAATTGATTAGTAATCCCGCTGTTGCAGGAAAGATTCCGGTGCATTCCCTAGAGATAAACTTATTCAACTATCCCCACTTAGCCATTTTAGAACACTGTGACCCTGTTGTGCCTTAGTAGAGGGACACTAGGGGCTCCAAGGAAGTTGCATTTACGTTAGGTGCTGCTTATTCCACTGTTGGCAGATAGAACTCTGCTATGAATGTACCCAGTGTTGTCTTCTCATTCCACCAGGTGTTTTTTCATTGCACAGTCATATGTTCTGGTGAAAAAGTGGAGTGAAGCCCTTGTTCTGTATGATCGAGTTCTCAAATATGCCAGCGAAGTCCAGGCCCAGGCTGGGACTTACAAAAACAACTTAAAGGTAGGAAATTCACATTTGAGACATTGTGAACTCTGGGAAGGCAGTACGTATGTAAGCTGCCATAGCTAGCACAGGGATAGTACTGCATCAGGAGGGTTGCTCTGTATGCAGATCTCCTCTTGAGTCCTGCTTATGCAGCAGGAAAAGGAAAGACTTCTGGCACCCTATTGTTCTCTGTGTTTTAGTAATATAGCAGTAAGAAAATCTAAGAAATAATTAAAACTAACGGACAGAATCTTAATGTGAAATTCTGCATGTATAAGGGGAAATTTTATACATCCTGTTTTTGCAGATTTCTGGTAGTGGGCCTAGATACATAACCAAATATGTAACCCACATCTGTCCAGGTGCATGACAGTTTGGGCTTTATGCTGCACAAACCCAATAGGATTGTTCACTTAGCCCTAACTTGCTTTTTGGCTGTGATTAAGAGTGTTCTGATTGATCATGCCAAAAAACTGAACATTGATTAAAATTTGTTAAGAGCTTTGAAATCTGGAAAATATTTTCATAGCATTGGTCTCATGTTATAATAGGAGCTGCCCGATGTTGAAGAGCTCATCACACAGGTCAATGCAGAAAAATACTCCTTGCAAGCAGCTGCTATATTAGGTGAGTGAAGGACTCCTTTAGTCTATGTTCCATGATGCTCCATGATCAGAACTTGGAGGTATCAGGTTCAGTTCCTGTGCTCCTTGCTATAATCACTTTTCTGCAGCAGCTAAGTGAGCGACATTGTGATTGTAAAGCAATAAGGGGTAATTATGCCTGTTGTGGTATAACCATCTGTTTTAATTTGTTTCATAGTTGTAGGATGTGTGTATGGCTTCACTAGTTACAGCATATTTTGTTACTACTGGTACAGTCTCTTGTAGCATTTTGATGGCTTTAGAAACAGTAACAGATGAGCAGTAAATTGCACAGTCTCCTGTTGCTTTCCGTTTACAGCCAAGCTCATCACGTTTTGAGGTACGTGCAATGTTCAAGGAGTGGCTTATGATTGCTACTTCCTCAGTAGGTTTCCTTGCCATGTAACAACAACAGTTCAAAAAGGAAACAGCAAATAATCAACTTGGTTGCCTCCCCTTTCTTCCTTATAAAGGAAAAGCTGCAAAATAGACAGCGTGAACCATGTTTTAATGTTTTGAAGTTTATTTACAAACTCACTGCCTTCTGCAGCCTCTGCATGCCTATGGCTGAAGTGAAATAGTTAAATTGCCCGCAACTGTGTATCCTTATGATTTTGCCTTTCTTCTTCCAGATGCAGGTGACAGCCATGAAACTGAGTCCCCGTCTCAAGTCAAAGATGGCAAAGTGAGTCAGTTTTGATACATTGTGAAATGGGGGAAAATCAGAATAATCAGCAAAAATGTGATTTCTATAAAACCTTTCAAAAAAGAAAACACGTGTTCTGCTTATACAATGTGTGCGTGCACACAGACAGACAGGCGTGCACAGAGAGAGAGAGAGCTATGTACTCATTTTACCGACCTCAGAAGACAGTGAATCTTGAGCTGGCTATCTGGGATTTAGCTCTAGGTCGTGAGCACTGTTTTGGCTTCAGTACAGCAGTTTAACCGCTGTGCCACAAGGCTCAGGCTATAAATACAGTGGTACCTCTAGATATGAAATTAATTCATTCCTCAAGACGCTTTGTAACTTGGAAATTTTCATATCTCGATTCTAATGGGGCACATGAAGTCTCTGAGTTTTTTCGTATCTTGAGTTTTTGGTAAGTTTTCTGGAGGACTTCCATTCCCAGAGTGCATTGTGTCCCGGACAGACTTACCTCCATATCACAATTTTTTTTTGAACTAGAGGCAATCATATCTAGAGGTACCACTATACTTGTTTTTACTTGATGCAACCACACAAGCTTTGTTTCTTAGCTTCAGTGTATGATGATAGGTCCCTGCAGATTGGGAACTTACTGGAGCAAGGTGGGGGAGCAAAAGAAACCACTCAGGGCAGGAAGGAGAGCGGGCTGTCATGTCTCGCTCCAGAATTTCTCCTCCTTCTGTTGTACTGCTTCACTTTTAAAATTGGTGTTCTTGCCAACAAGGAATAGAAGGAGAAGGTGTTGTATCCAGCAGGATAAGGTGTGTTTCCAGCAGTGGTTGGTAGGGTTTTTAAAAGGGTGTGGGGGGTGTTCCATAGCAGTTCATCTGAAAGCTCCATGACTATTGTCCTTCCCTTGGGCATATTTTCCTCCGAAGAAGAGCTGGTGGGAGAGCTCTTGTGGTAGAGGCACACAGAACATCTGCTGAAGTGCGTGTAATAGTGCCCGATATCAGGCTAGACTTCACCAGCTAGCCCATTTTGTGTTGCTTAATTGAATCTTAGCCTTTGTTTCCTTTTTTTTTTCTTTTTTAAATCAAGCCCCTTTCAGAACGGTTTGAGGTTTTCTGTCTGGATCCTTCTCTTGTGGGCAAGCAAGCCAGCCTGGTGCATTTCCCTCCGGAATTCCAACCCATACCATGCAAGCCTTTGTTCTTCGACCTGGCTCTCAACCACGTCACTCTCCCACCCCTGGAAGACAAAGTGGAGCAGAAAGCAAAGAGTGGCCTCACAGGATACATCAAGGGCATCTTTGGATTTCGGAGTTAACAGGGCCCTTCCCTTCCTGCATTTGAGGAAAAGCTCCAGCAGGTTGAGACATCGACTGCTTTTGTTTAAAACCCACAGGAAGGTTTTAACAGTTTCCTGATATTCTCTGTCTGTCTCTCTCCTCTCTCTCCCTCTTTATACTACATTTATTTGAAATGTTTCAGTCTGGGAATACCCAGAGTGTGGTCGGTCTCCAATAATATCTTAAACTGAAGGAAAGACCCGGAGTCTTGGACCACTTATCTTCAGTGGCTCAGTTGATCACTATCCATTTTGTATGGGCTAGGTGTATTCTTTGTTCCATTTGATGGCTGTCACTATAAACTTAATTTTTTAAAAAAAAAGCTAGCTCAGTCCTCTGGAGAATACAGAGCAGAGGGAAACCAAAGGCACAAATATGTATTTAGCCAGGCTTGGATTGCCTAAGCAGACTGTGGGAAAACCCAGATTTGTTTAGATCCTTAATTACTGCCTGCCATGTTTGCCTTCTTACTTGGCAGTTTTGTAAAGTCTTTTTTTTCTGTTTTATTTCAAAAACTTTCTAGAACTCAGAAATACTTGGATGAATGATCGGGGTTAATAGATGATGATTAAAATCTGTAAGACTGCTTTACTGTCTGTAGTATATTCTTTTCTCATTGAGACACTACTTCTCTTGACACAGGAATGAGAACCTTGACCACTTGCAGTTTACACTTTAAAAGGTTCACATTGTTCCTCTTTAATGCATCCAAAACGGGTACATTTAAAGAGGTGTTTTGTTGCTTTTTTTGTGTCTTTAATCCTTTCCAACATACTACATTTGGTTAGTTTGGGGAATCCACAAAGAATCAGTCAGCAGAGCCACTAGAATCTTAAGCAATAAAGATCTTAGTCATGCATTCAAGGACACATTTTATGTGAGAAGGCATTGAATTGTGTTATGGAAGTCAAGGTATCTTCATGTCATCATCATTTTTTAAAAAATGTATAGGTGCAGTTCTAAATATTTGTGAACCTAAATCGTACATGGAACTTTTTTCATGAGCTATATTAATAAAGGTTTAGTCTAGTTAATAGAAATTTTAGTTGGATCAGACAGTGCTTTCATTACTCATATTTTATCACTGTGCTCCAGTGCTGTTCTGTTTCTTCTTAGTATTGTTTGAAACAGTATTAAAACTGGAATATTTCACAAAATTGGTGTAACAAGGTACAGACAGTTGCTGTTCTGAGAGTCAAAAAAACCAGTGGTTTTTCCAATTAATGAATTTGTTTCCCTTGTAAAAATGAATAAGCATTTCTCAGTAGAATTTAATGGTGCACATCTGTTTTAAAGCATATATATATATATGAAAAAAACCTTTCTGATCTCTTTGGGGGGATAATTTTTTAAAGAAAATTATTGTGAAAGAAAAATGGAGGTGCAGAATATTTTAAAGTCTATCACGAGATAACATTTCAAATGGATGTGAAGTCTGGTTAACTAATGATTTGGTGGTTCTTTTGAAGGCTGAATGGAAGCATGAGATCTGTGTCAGTGATGGTGGCCCAGTTTTCTTTCTGGCATATGCCCGTTAGTGTTTTGCTGATTCTTCTTTCCTTCCATCTCCCCACTGCTTCTCTGTCCAGATTGGCATTAAATCTATAAAGCTGTGTTCCTCCTCAAGATCAAACTGAAGTTTCCTTTTCTGGACCTTTCTTCCCAGGCCTGGGCAGCAACTGGGCATATTCCATTCTCACTACTTTTGTCCTTGTTTGCTATCACAAATTGTTAAAACTTTCTTTGTCAAAACATGCTGTGGCACATGGCCTGTTAGCCGGACAGAAAAGAAATATGAAAACAATAAAGACTTCTGCCTTCTGAGGTTATGGTCGTCAACTCTTGAGCTTCCATTTTGATGTTACTTTCCTGGGTACTTGCAAGCCCCCTTTACAAATGGCTGGAGATAGACTTCCAAAGGAAGAGCAAAATCAACATGTACACCTTGATGAAGAGTTTCTCCACACCCTTCATTTCATTGTAAAACTCTTTTAGTGGAAATATTCTGGGATGCTGGCCTGTGCAGGTTGGCTTAACAGCTACAAGTCATGTGTTTGTAGGAAATCTGGGTTTGTTTCTTTGCTTCTCAACACTTCTGCTGAATTTGCTAGTTCCATAACACCCTGTTGGGCATTGGGCCTTCTTCAGGTATAGTGGATAGCAAATTACTTGTTATCCATGAAGCTGTCAGCATCTGGCCCAAAAACAATTGCATGTGATCAAGAGTCTGTTGTTATGCAGTGGGAACCTGCATTGCAGCACTGTTTCAGAACTGATAATTAATCAGAAGTAGTAGATTGGTTTTAATGGTTAATAAACAGGCTCCTAGAGCTGTTTTTATCATGGCAAAGGTAGGGTTAAGATTGGCAGGCAGGTCATGGTGAATTTTGCTTACTTGCAAAATTGCATTCCAGTGGCACCTCTCCTTATGAGTGGCTCGACTAAGAGCACTTCAACTTAAGAGTGAAAAGCTGTTGGCCTTTTAACTGCTGCAAATTTTAGATATGGTCTGCTCTACTTACAATTTTTTGTTTTTGTTTTTATTTTATTTTTTTGAAATTTTAGATAGGCTGCTCTACTTAAGAGCTGTTCAACTTAAGAGCATGCATTTGGAACGGATAAAACTAGTAAGTAGAGGTACCACTGTACTTGCAAATGCTTATGAATCAGAATTCATAAATGAGACTTTCTGTAATTTATTGCTGCCTAATATCTGTTTTTGGGGCTAGAAATGTATTCTGTCTTCTGGAGAGTCCTTTTCCATTGTATTAGGTTCAAGTTCAGAATCTGTTACAATGGTCAAGTATGTAAACAAGATATACAGTGGTACCTTGTATAAAGGAATTAATTCGTTCCAAGTGAAATTATGTTAAGCAAATTTTCCTTTATACAAATTTCCCATAGGAATGCATTGAAAACAGAGTAATCCCTAATTGCAACCATTTTTATGTTGCATGGATTCGCCCAATAGGCAATTCTGTTAAGCAAATTTCCCCTATATCCAGAATTTTTTTATGTTGCACAGATTTTATGTTATACAAACCGTTTGTTATATGAGGGTCCACTGTATTTGTATGGCTTAAAATACTAGGCTCTTTGTATTTGTGTGTTCCCTGTATGTAATGTTCTGATAGTTTGTAAAATGAACAAGTAAGTTAAAGGAGTCACAAAAAAGGGGGAGAACAGAGTGACTGGAGAAAGAATGGGGGATTTAAAGTGTATCCTGCAATAACAATAAGGTGTGAAAGGAATAGACACCAAGTGGTACAGTTCAATGGCAAATCTTAGTTGAATGAGAAGCATGTTTTTATGATGATGCTTTATCTGCAGAAAACACTTTAAAATCTGGTAAACAGTTGACAGACTAACTTGCCGGAGGTGACAGAGCTGTAGAGTCAAGTCAGGGCAAGCTGGTGCAAGTTTGAGGATCTTGGGACCTTACAGCTTGCTTAATTTTAGCCAGTGCTTTGAAGCTAGCCCTGCGTGTAGGTAGATCCAGAGCTCTGAAGGGGTGGATGACCTTGTGGTACAAGCCTCAGGTGATGGGGCAAATGTGCTTGCTTAGGTCCTCAGCTCCGCTGAGAACAACACATGCAGAACATGAAGATGCACTGCATTAACACATGGAATGCTGTGACTTCTGAAAATGGATTCTTTTATGTGTTAAACTACCAGCAAACCTTTTTAACTCCTATCACCAATAGTCTACACGCCATAGTTAGGGGACAGTTAACAGCGACCTGGTTGTGATGATCTGCCCTTTTTAACTTCCCCAAACCCAAACATGTTAAGGCATCGTACAGAATAAAACACAGCGTCCAGAACTCTGTTCACACACCTTTTATGCAGCAGAAGCTGATGTGTTCAGCATCGACCAGTGTTACCAAAACTCACTGCCAGATCACCTCCAGCTGTTCTGAACATCATGGCAGCAGGGATCTGGTCTCTTCCTGCTCTGTTCCCAAGGCTCCCATGGAGCCTTGGGACTTGAACCAGGACATTTGATTCATTTAAATTTGAGTTTTGCTGTCAGGAGCTGCAGATGTAATCAACTTCCGCTGCATCAAGCCCCCTCCCCCAGGATTTTGCCCAATATAAGTACACTGGTACCTTGTATAAAGGATCTGGAAGTTGAGTCATGGCTACTGGACTTCTTTTTTTGAGAGATAGAAACGTTTTGCTGCTCATCCAAACAGCTTCATCAGACTGATGAAGCTGTTTGGATGACTGAGAATCTTCACATACTTGTATAAAGGAAATAATTCGTTCCAAATGAAATTATGTTAAGCAAATTTTCCTTTATACACATTTCCCATAGGAATGCATTGAAAACAGAGTAATCCCATTTTTATGTTGTATGAATTCTCCCCATAGGCGATTATGTTAAGCAGATTTCCCCTATCTCCAGAATTTTTTATGTTGTACAGATTTTATGTTATACAAACTGTTTGTTATACAAGGGTCCACTGTACTGACATCTTGGGGTGAAGACTGTAGTCAGGAGGTGAATAAACAGTTTGTGTTTTATACTGTATGCTGTAGTCCTAATTTTCCATCTACATTTAGGCAGGATCAGAAGTTGCAAATGGCTCAACCTGTCAAGACACCGAAAAGCTTGTTTTACAATGGTTGCTGTCTATCTTCATGTTCTACTGAGATTCTTGGCCTTCCCACAAAATTAGCTTTGTAACTTAAAAAAAAACAGTTGTCATAGCAAAATAAAATAAATAGAGGGACAAATTATGTGATGGTGAATACTTCCTGCTGTGCTGGGAACAAAAATGTTTTTCAGCAGCACACTTGATTGCCTTGCTTTTAGTCGCAGCACAGTTTCAATACAGGAATCATCACAACCCAACCCAATGTGTGTTGGCATATTAGTCATAAAAACAACACAGATCAGTGTAGTTTTATGCCAGCCAAAACAAAACAACAAACCAAAAAAAAAAAAAAACCCCACACAAAATCTGAATGAGGGATCTGCCAGTCCAAACAAATAGAATTACCTGCTTATCATGGTAAAAAGTGTTTTTCACTGGTAAAGAATCAACCCAGAACAATTTTCTGCCATTCTTAATAGAAATATTCATATTTAAACTCCTTATGAAAGAGTTAAAACTAATCTGTTCACTCCAATTTTATGTAAGGTAACTGAAACTTTTCCCCAAAACATATTGTTTGAAAATAAATTACTTCATATTATTGTCAGAAACAGGGCGTGGGAATTGAACCGGAACAAGGAAGATGCCTAGACCAGAACTTTGTGGCTAGGTCTATGAGGTAAGAGCAACTGGACCACACTGAGGTAGGAATGGAACAACAGAAGCAGGCAGGAACATATGGAAGCAAGGCAGGCGCCACTGGAACACACAGGACTCTTCAGGAGCAAGGCAGTCACCACTGGAGTATACAGGACTCTATGAGCAAGGCAGGAACCCCTGGAGTATACAGGACTCTTCAGAAGCAAGGCAGGAATATGCAGAATAAGGCAGGCACCACTGGATCACACAGGCCTCTTCACAGAGGCGTAGCTAGGGTTTTGAGTGCCCGGGGACAAAGTCAGTTTTGTGCCCCCAAGGGACAGGGAGGGGCTAAGGTGCCACACAGAATGCGGCAGTGGTGACCAGCCCTGTCAGGTCATCCGCAGAACGTCTACCTGTGACTCATGGACGGGGAGCTGTTGCACCCAATTTGGTGCCCCCACATGCTGTGCCCTGGGGACAGATGTCCCCCTTGCCCCTCCATAGCTACACCACTGCCTCTTCAGGAGCAAGGCAGGCACCACTGGAACACACAGGACTCTCCAGGAGTAGGGCAGATACCACTGGAGTAGGCAGGACTCTTCAGAAGCAAGGCAGGCACCACGGGGATATATAGGAACTTTCAGAAACAAGGCTCTTAGGAGCAGAGGAGTGAAAGGCCAAAGCAGAAGACCAACCAAGACAGCTTGCATTGCTGAGACCAAAGGCAATAATGCAGGAAACCTGTATTCAGTATACTGCTCTTCAGGACCTCCAGCTGCTCCACATAATTGCCCTTCACCTGTTACCTGCAAGCCTTGGCCAGAGGCATCTCTGGATTCTGCCAGTACATAAATGGTTCCTGAACCTCTGGTAATTCCTAAAAGATTTATACTTCATCCTTTGAATATAAATATATATAAGTAACAACAAAGTTAAATTGCACAGCAGATGCAGTTGGCTATGTTAGGAAAATGATCTTGCTGAAGAGAAATGTCTACAACAAGTTGACTGTCTTGGGGCAGATACGGTATCCTATGGTGTGCCTCAGCTCAAGAAGACTTTTGTCTGATTATTGCCCATTTGAGAACAGCCTTTAATTATGATTGACTTAATAGATGGGTACATATGCAAGGAGGTAGCATTTGAGATGACCTGACAGTGTCAAAAATAGCAAACCATACTCTGCTCCCACACAGGTCAACAATCACTGTATATATGTTTGAGATCTGCTCCCTAAAATCTGTTGTCTACTTGTAGTCTGCTTAATAGGACTCTGAAGTATGATGATGGTGGTGGTGGTGGTCACACCACTTTATTGACTTTACATAGATTTATAAGCAGGTAAAAGTTGTTGGTAAACAATGCCCTGGATTTCAGGGATGGCCATATAATTCACAACTTGTGTTGGTTGGCAACAACAATAAACATCTAACTTTAGTGAAGGCTGCAGTTAGATATGAAAGATTGGCTGAACTTCTAGTTTAAGGTGAATTGTACTGGAAGATTTCTAGCAGAGTTCTGGTATAAATTGTTCTTCCTTGCAATATTTTGTGTTTGTTTTTTTTCCTGGGGACACAGGGATTATGAAATTAGTGTGAATTGGTGGTGGAGAGTCAGACTTTGTCCTCTTTGGTGCCACAACCTCTCTTGCATTCTGGTTGTTGGATAACTGAGACACCAATTTTGCATAGAGATTTCCATGTGGAGTTTCTTGCTGGATCACTTAACCCAAGAGGTTTGCAATGAGGGCTAATTTCAAGTACCACCATTCAAATATTTCCATGTCCATTTCTAACTTAAATCTAATAATCTATGCCATGCATTTTCAGGGTTCCAAAGTCCTGTTTAGTAACTCTGTCCTTTATCAGATAGCTAAACACGTGCCAATGATATAGTGGGCCTGATCTATTCATTTAATCCTCCAAGGGATGATGTTTTTTAAAAAGATAAATAAGGTAAACATTCAGAGCAAGGACTTGGCAGGCTAAGCACACTGTGAGGGTACCCAACCAATATCACATTTAAAAAATAATAATAATAAGGAAGAATCAATGGTGGCAAACCTTCAGCACACCAGATATTATGGACCACAACACCCACAGTCCTTTGTCATTGGCAATCTAAGTTTGGAATTCTGGAAGTTGTGATCCAAAACTTCTGGAGTGCCAAAGGTTCACCACCACTGGTTTTAGACCAGTGGTTCCTAACTATGGATGACCCAGATGTTCTTGGACTGCAACTCCCAGAAACCTGCACCACCAGTTGTGCTGGCTGGAGTTTCTGGGAGTTGGAGTCCAAAAACACCTGCGTCACCCATGGTTGGCAACTACTACTCTAAAGTGAGTGTGCTCAGGCACAAGGCAGGGGAAATGAACTTCACAACTGGAGGGCAGCAGACAGAGTATAACAAACCCAATGTAAGAACAATTATAGAAATAAGGGAAGGTGTGTGGAGGGGGTACTCTTATTATGGAGGCACAGCCCTTCCTTGTGTATTCTGAGGTGCTCCACTGCCTTTATGTGCCATTCAGGCTAAAGCAAAACAGAGGAAGTTCAACAGAAGTGTTTGCACGCTATTTGAAAGGAGAAGGCCCCGTCCCTCCCATGCCTCTCCTTTGAGGAAGTACAGCTGGCGCTGCTGGTAATCCCAGCAGAGGTTTCAGGTGTACAAAGGTTGGTAAGTATGAAGAGAACGCCTTCCGTTTTTTTTTTTTCCTTTCTCCCAAACACACTTTGCCTCACAAAGCTCTTTGTTCTTTCTGCACATGTCCAAGTTGCTTGCTTGCCACATGGAAAGAAATGCTGGCCACGTTACAGAGTGAGGCAACCACTGACCATCCACCTCTTCCTCATGTAAGTTTGGTTTGGTCTGAGTATTCGTGGGAGGTGTTGTGAACTTCCAAAAAGCTTTTGTTCCTATTCCCACTGATGTTTCTGGACCAAACCTCGTTCTGTCTTTTGCAAGGTTAAACAAATGCAAGAGGTGAGGAATTGTGGGCCTGCCTTTCCCAGGCTCCCCCTTGCCTTTTCAAGCTCTCTGAAACAATGTACTAGATGGAAAGTCTGAGAATTACCTCCGGCTCTTGTTTTAAAAGATGTCCTAACTCTTTATGGGCCGGCAGTCTCTACCACAGATACTAGCCCAACCTATAAAGGAACTGTATATGGCAGCAGTAGGAATATTCCTACAGGTTTCAGAGATGTGTATTCCCCCGCTTCTCTGCCATTATATTTCATATAGGATGGGAGAGTCCCCACAGCTAATTAACTCGATCACAAAAAGCATGGAATGGGATATGCAGAATCAGCTTTGCTCATGTTCGTTTCTTTTAAAGGAAAGCAGTCTTCCAAGCTGCACTCCGCTAATGTTCAAAGTTGAGTTCACACTGCTGCCTCTGAGTTGATGCTTTGCAGCTTCAGTGATCCCCACCTTCTGGATAACTGTGCTCTGTAGAAAACTGATTATGCCATCAGCCACAACAAGTTTTTTTTTGGGGGGGGGGAGGTGGGTGGCATCTTCTTGAAAGGACACTTGGAATCCAATTTGTCCTTGGGAAGACTTGTGGGAGGGGAGACTTTGGATGGGGTGTCGTTTTTAATGTTTCAAATATCATTCCCATCAGTAAAAATCCTGCTGGCAACAATTTTCAGTCATTGAGTTCTCTTCCCCCCCCCGCCCCTTCTGTGTTGGCTAATTATTCAACTTGATGCAAATTTCAACACATGATATGAGGGCCCCTTTTCCCAAACTAATTTTGCTTCTTTGTTTGTTTGCATGCTGATTAATGAGAGGAGCTTATTCCCCCCCTCCCCCAAGGATAAGGAAACTCTGCCCTTCTTCCTGTCTCTCCCCCCCCCCCATATGTTTGGAAGCCGCTGTTTACCTTGTACCCTTGCAAGATGCAAGAGGAGAAGCAGTACCTTTGCCGCTTCCGGATGTTCTGACCACATGGGTTGAGGAAACAAACTTCTTTTTACTATTTTCCCCTTCTGTTTTCTTCTATCAACTTTGATCTGAATGACTGCCTTCTGTATTCACTGGAATTTAAGTAAATAAAATACATTGGAATACATAAAGTACACGTGAATAAAGTACAAGGAGAAAGGTGGGGCAAAAATACTTTAAAATGAACAATACATTTTATGATTTATGCCTAAAGAAAGCCTCCTGGGTCCTATTTCATAAAGGCCAAGGCTTTGGAGAGGGCAGAATATTAGAAAAATAGAGAAACGGGGGACTTCTATAGCTAATTCTGACCTTAGATGGCTGGCCTTCCACTGTGCATTTTACTGGGAATTTAAGCAAGTTCCTAGCTCTCTTAACATTCTGCAACCTGCCCCACAAAAGGCTTCATCAATATGCACAGGATCCCAAGGGAGTTTTGGAACCTGGGGGTGGGGAGAGAAGAACAGAAACCTCATGGCAGGAAAAAAAAATATGGCCGATGATGTCATCAGTCTTACATGACCGTAAAGTTGTGCAACAGGATTTCAGCCATTATTAACCTGGACAATTTTTTCTGCAGACTGGGAAGCAGAAATGCCATGATCTTACTTCATGAGACTTAAAAGAAATATTTCTGTTTGAATTTGGGGTTTTATTTTCAACACTTTTAGTAATTGAACTGTGCTCAAATGACAAGTGTCACCGCCTTGCAGTTCCCGATTATTGTTTGTTTGATTTTGGGTCAATGTAGCAGCCATCCTAACAGCTTGCTAATAAAGACATTATCTTATCAATACTAGCAAAGATGTTATCTTACCCATGTTTTTATTTTTTTAAATGCTCTGATGTCTGCTCTAGTCTGTGTTCTGAATGACTGCAGAAAATGACCTGTATGCTTCTAAATGTGCCATATTATTCTTGATTTGGAGTAAGTGAGATTTGCTACATTCCTGAATTATTATCTAAAGCAGTCCTGAATTAGCAGTAAGAGAGAGAATAAAGTGTGTGATGGTGCTTTGCAGACCCTTAAGAGGCTCCAGGTTTCTTGCCAGTTTTCTGTTAGAATTTGTGGAAATCAGTATGAAAATAACTAATAATGCTTTTCTACAAACTAAAACTGAATTTTTCTGTCTGCATTTTGGCCACCTGCACAGCCAATGATTTTAAAACCTGGATGGCAAGTTATAATTTGAACGCTTAATTTTCTCCACGCAGATGTATTTGGGCATAGCTTTTAGCTTCTGCTGTTTTGAAAATTATTCTAAATGGATTTTTCCCCCACTCATAATTCATTCTGGGTCAGGTCTGTCTATTTTGTCTGAAAAATCCCATTTAAGTGAGTCTGGTTATGGCCTGGTAACATGACAACCTCGAAGCAACTATAAGGGAAATATTTTTTATCTCAGAGCAACCAGCAAAATGTGCTCAGCAATTGCAGCTGTTGCCAGCATTCCTGTTAGGGCTTGGATCCTGCATACCCTTACCTATATCACAGACAATAGGTGGGAAGATTCCCCCCCCCCACACACACACACCACTCTATACAGTGGTACCTTGTATAAAGGAATTAATTCGTTCCAAATGAAATTATGTTAAGCAAAATTTCCTTTATACAAATTTGCATAGGAATGCATTGAAAATGGAGTGATCCCATTTTATGTTGTATGGATTCTCCCCATAGGCGATTATGTTAAGCAAATTTCCCCTATCTCCGGAATTTTTTATGTTGTACAAATTTTATGTTATACAAGCTGTTTGTTATACAAGGGGCCACTGTACTGCTATTGGGACTTGCCAAAGGCTCAATGCCAGCCCATTAGAAGGTGCCCCTCCCATGCTGGGTGCTGCATCACTGCTGTCAGGACTTGTGCAAGAAGAAGGCTCATGAGTCATGAGGCCAGTGCTCCACTTCCAATTTTGTTGCAAATGGATGGCACAGTGGGCCCAAATGGTCCCAAATATATGCATCTGTCATTGTTCTCCTCAGTCTCCTCCAATTATTTCTTGCATTTTGGTGTGCACAAGCACAGCACACAACCAGGAACGTGACCAGCGCCTTATTGATAAGTGGCCATTTGTAGACTTGCACAATTTCCCTTAACAAAATAAATCTTGCATTATTTTATCTGCTACCATATTAATTTTGTATTTATTATTGTACACCGCCTAGAATAGCCTAGTACAGGCACGTCCAAACTTTGGCTCTCCAGATGTTTTGGACCACACCTCCCGCAGTCCTTTGCCATTGGCAATCTAAGGTTAGAATTCTGGGAGTTGTGGTCCAAAACATCAGGAGGGCCGAAGTTTGGACATGCCTGGCCTAGTAGCTAGATGGGTGGTAAATAATAAATAAACAAATAAATAAACTTTTCATAGCTTCACACCCCGTTGCGCAATGGCTAAACTCCTGTACTGCAGGTAAAACTGTGCTCACGGCCTGGGGTTCAATCACAGGTAGCAGGCTCATGGTTGACTCAGCCTTCCATCCTTCTGAGGTCGGTAAAATGAGTACCCAGCTGCTGGGGGGGGGGTGGGTAGCCTGCATACTGTAATTAAAAAATGTAAACCGCCCAGAGACTACTTGAAGTGGTAGGGGGTGGTATATAAGCAGAACACTTTACTCTGTTGTCTGTGTTATATGCCAATCCTGAGTTACACTGACCCTATTATGTGACACATTTAAGAACTGATGTTGTCATTGCCACGCCACCCAGAGACATATTAAATCTCTACAGCCACGGGGGGGGGGGGGGGGGCAATGTGTAGCCTGCAGACTTTAATTAAACTGGAAACCACCCAGACACTACTTGAAGTGGTATGGGGCGGTATATAAGCAGAACACTTTGCTTATAGGTGCCTTTCAACTCCATAATTCTATGATACCATGTTTGATTCTAGCGAGGGTTAAGTGGAGTACCAATAAAATTATATCAAGCCACAGAAACTGAAACTGTCAAAATCCTAAAAAGAATGTGCCAACAAATATGGAAAATAAAACAGAAGAGAGGCATAAGAGAAACCAAAAAAAAAAAAACTCTCCTTTTTTAAAAAAAAGCACTTTTCCAATTACAAAAGGATTCCTGAAGAGCCCCGTTGCACAATGGCTAAATGCCTGTACTGCGGCTAAAACTGTGTTCACGACCTGGGGTTCAATCCCAGGTAGCCGGCTCATGGTTGACTCAGCCTTTCATTCTTCCAAGGTCAGTAAAATGAGTACCCAGCTTGTGGGGGGGGGGGGAATGTGTAGCCTGCATAATGTAATTAAAAACTGTAAACCACCCAGAGACTACTTGAAGTGGTATGGTGCGGTATATAAGCAGAACACTTTTTGTTTTGTTTTGTTAATTTCAGGAAATATATTCTCCAGCATTAACTTCTTGGCATCTGAGATGTTCCAAAGAAGGGTTTGGAATGTCCCCAGAGTAGTACCTCACACTAATTGAGTGGTATAAAAAATTAAGAAATAAATGCATGAAAAAATAAAATAAAATGTAGAAGGTTGAAAAAAGAAAGCCTGCTGAGTTGCTTAAAATGAAATGATAAATGAACACTGGAGTGCAGAGAGAAACAGGCTATGTAGGAGTAAAGGGAACGGGGGGGGGGAATAGAGGGGGAAATGAAAGAGTACTGGGCTGGGAATGAGGAAGGTCACATAGGTTGGTGGCTGAGGGAAGAGTAAAAGCACTTTGTTCCATTATGCAATTGCCGGAGATTGGAAGGCACATTAGTAGAGCACTTTCCCCATATGAGAACTAAAGGAAGGTCTCTATTAACACCTGTAATCCTGCCTCCCTCAGCACAGGTGACTCTCCCAACAGCACAGTGCCTTCTGCCCCCAAACCTCAGGTAACGCTGCCCCTCCCCTGTAGTCCTGTACATCAATATTCATTATGAATATCCTTGCCAGTTTCACATAGGTCAGCCACTGATGGCACAAATTACCAGTATATCGCATTCACTGCCAACATCATTCTGCTTTAAAAACCCACAGATGTCATGACTCATGACCGCCAAATTTACTCTCCTCCTCCTCCTCTCCACCTTGTTTCTGACAGCCTTTGAAAACTGGTATTTGTCCCAGGCTACATTCCCTATTTTGTTGCATTATTTTCCCATCGTTTGTTGAAGGCTGTTTCATTCTATGAGTCTAGTGATGCACTGTCACTTTTAACGCTCAAACCCAGTATGAAATTTCTTATATCTCTATGGCTGTGTTTAAATAGACAAAAGAAATATGATGTCCACAGTTTACAAGTAAATATAGAGGAGTTGAGATACAATCTTGAGGTGTTTCTTCACTACCCTAGCTAGATAGCCACAGCTTATGCTGTCACCACAGGGCTGGAGGAATCATTTCATAAAATATTTGCACAGCCATGCTGACCATAGTAGCAGTCCTAAATAATTTTTCCTTTTTTTCCTTTCCTTTTTCCTTTTTCCTTTTTTGTTTTCCTTTTTTTTGTCAACAGACCTGTTTTCACAGATTGTGCATATAAAATTGTTCTCTTTTTTTTCAGCCTCTGCAGAGATGATAGCTGCATGCTCATTTCAGTTTTGTTATCTGCAATAAATGGATCATATAACTCTTAAAACAAAAGAAAACGCCTATCTATACCAATATGAAAATAGCCAATACATATGCTATTAATAATAGTTTTGTGTTTTATAGGGCAAGGGTCTACCCTGACTTGACAGAATCACTGCTGTTAGCTGAAGTGGTACTAAGGAATTAAATACCGTAAGTACAGAGCTGTCTCTGGTGTAAGGAAGAATTGAGATGTCCTCCTCAGGCAACTATTTTTAATACTGTGAAAGGAAATAAAATGGTTAATTTATTTAATGGCTGAACTCCTCCTGTATAAATTGCACCTCATTAACATGTGTGTGTTAATTATTGAAAATCACAACTATGGGTAAAGTTATTGATTATTAAATATCTCCCCTTCCCATCTTATGGCCTGCAAAAGCTTCCTAAGAAGGGAAAAGATTCTGTGGGAGTCCTGGGACTTTCCAAGGAGAAGACAGAGATGTTTTAATTCTGAGAAAGCACCAGGGCTGATGAAATCATCAGCTTTACATGGCATAACTTATGGTAACAGAATTTCAGTCAATGTCTTATTGAAGTATTTTCAGGGAGGAGTGCTGTGTGAACTTCTACCTGAGATGTCAGTATAACCTGGTTGCCCTTGGGTGGAATGAAAATTGATGCTGAGGATGGGATCATTTGTTTTCCTAAGATAGCTAAAAAATCCTATCCTTGTCCTACTAGATAAATTGGTATGCTTATCAAAATTTTGAGAACCCTGTGTTTTAATATCTGAACAGATGAGCATATTACTGAGGCTAGAATCTGTTGATGTATTTCCCATGTGTGCTCACTAGGTAAACCAAGGATATAGAAACCTCTTAGTACTTTCATGGCATCCACAACCCAAGAATGTTCAAAACAACATACAGAAATGGAAATAAGATTTACTTTTCCATATTATAATGATTTTGATTGGGGGGAAATACTCAGGTTATCCTGGTGTGGTACACTGAGAAACCACAGTGATCTTTGTTCTGCCAGCGGTTGAGGCACCCTCTGCTTGTTACCAGGTTGTCCTCTAGGTTCTGAGTATGCCTTCAGTTTCTAAAATATCACCCATTGTCAAAACCTCCTTACCCATAAATAGGCCAAGAAGAATGTTTTAAACACTTTATAATGTAGGTAAATGTAAAAGTTTCCCCTGACAATTAAGTCCAGCAATTTCCAACTGTACGGTCCAGTGCTCATCTCCATTTGTAAGCTGAAGAGCTGGCGTTTGTCCATGGACATACAGTGGTACCTCGGATAACAACGGTAATTCGTTCTCCGAGGTTAGTCGTTATCCGAAACACGTTGTTATCCGAAGCGCGGTTTCCCATAGGAATGAATGGGAAACCGTTCAATCCATTCTGGAGCCTAGGAAAAAGGCACAGACACATGGTTTTTTGCTCAAAACTCTTTATAAAGTGCACTTTAAAGGTAGAGATGCAATGCCACCCAGGATAACTCTTTTTTACTGATGCATGCTGGAAATTCGTTATCCAAGGCAGTCAGTCCATAGGGAAAATTCGTTATCCGAGGCAGACCTATACTTAGAAATTGTGATTCGTTATCCGAGGCAGCCCATAGGGAAAATTCGTTATCAGAGGCAGTCCTATACCCAGAAATTTGCAGTTGTTATCCGAATTATTCGTTATCCGGGGCAGTTGTTATCCGAGGTACCACAGTATTTCCATAGTCATGTGGCAAGCATGACTAAATGTGCGAGATCATGCAATACCATTACTTTCCCACTGAAATGGTACCTATTTATCTACTCACATTTTTAATGTGCATTCGAACTGTTGGGTTGCCAGGGGCTGAGATAAGCAAAGAGAGCTGACACGGTTATGCTGATTCAAACTGCTGACCTTTCAAGCCCAGCAGCTCAGCAGTTCGACCCACAGTACCACCAACATCCCATTATAATATATACATTACCATATTCCATTGGGTCAGAATTTGAAAATACATTAATTACAAAATTAATCCATTCCAATGGGATTTTTACAATATGATAATTTTGTAATTCAAAAAACAGTTTCTCATAGGAATGCACTGGAAATGGATTAATTTGTTCTGGGGGCTAGAAAAAAGACAGAAACACCCAGTTTTGGTGCAAAACTCATTATGAAGTTCACTTGAAAGAGATGAACACTGTACAGAGACATGATTAATCAAGAATAAACATTGAAAACATCACACATCAACTTTACAAACATGGTACAGTTCTGTTTAGTACACTTTAAAGAAATGAAGACTGTACAGGGGTATGAATGATCCAAAAGAAACATTTCAAACCTCACACATCAACTTTTCAAACATGGCACAGTGTACCATTTGTTGTTCAGTCGTTCAGTTGTGTCTGACTCTTCATGACCCCATGGACCAGAGCACTCCGGGCCCTCCTGTCCTCCACTGCCTCCTGGAGTTTGTCCAAATCCATGCTGGTTGCATTGATGACACTGTCCAACCATCTCATTCTCTGCTGTCCCATTTTCCTTTTGCCTTTAATCTTTCCCAACATCAGGACTTTTCCCTTAATAATAATAATTAATAATTTATTATTATTATTATTATTATTATTATTATTATTATTATTATTATTATTATTATTATTATTATTATTATTATTATTAAAGAATTCCAGAGAGCACAACCAGCACAATGATTAAAATCCAAACTGAAATAAATAAATAAATAAATAAATAAATAAATAAATAAATAAATAAATAAACAAACAAACAAACATGAAATAATTCCAAACAGCACAGCCAGAACAAAGATTAAAATCCAAACTGCAGAAAAGAAAATTAAATGGGAAGACCACTGCCACACAGAGACACACACAGCATGCAGAGCAGACTAGCCTGCATGGAAACCTCCCCCACACGCCCCATGCAAACAAACAAACAAACAAACAAACAAAAGAATAGGAGAAAAATCAGCAACCTACCTTTCCAGCAGTAGAGAATGGCAGGAAAAACTCTCCAAAACAACCACAAACCGCTCAAAAACATTCTATAATATCCCAATCTCTCTACATAATCTCTCCCAATTCTCTCTCTCTCTCTCTCTCTCTCTCTCTCTCTCTCTCTCGAACACTGTTCCACACCTGTGCACTCCACTCCACACGCAACCCACAGAGTTATGGAAACATGGTGCTGGTGTTCTTAAACCTCCCCGATGCAATGCATCCTGGAAGAAGCATTTTTTGAACTTTTTTCATAACGAGAAAAAAACAGGCAGCTTTTTTTGCAACTTGAAATTTTCCTATACCCATGGATTTCTATTTGTAATTTTATTTATTATTTATTTTTATTTTTACAGTTAGGGGCATTCATAATTTGAAGTACCACTGTATTATAATCTGAATGAGTTGATGCATGGACTAAGACTCCGAAAACTCTTGGCTGCAAAGTCAGCAGCTCGGCAGTTTGAATCCTGAGTGCTTTGTATGTAAACCACATAATGTGAATTTGTTTAAAGGCCAGCACACATTTGGAGAGCAGCTGTGCCCGTGGCTTTGCTATTTTGTTCATGCATCAATACGCTGTCGGTAGGATTTTTTTTAAAGGACGGATGGGAAATAACAAACGTTGAAAAGTGGCATGCGAATGCGAAGGGAGCAGGTGAGGTTGTGCTCGAATCGGTCCTAAAACTGCAGCTCGTGAGTACTGAGAAACAGGGGCGGGAGTGAAGCGAGAACACGTGACCGCCACGTGACCGCCTCCGGATTCAAATCGAAGGCAATATCGCTGCGGAGCGCCGCGCCTCGTGAAGTAAGGGCCAATGCCAATTGTTTTCTGAATCCAAAGGCCACAGTTTCCTAGGAGTGTAGATGCTGATAGCTCTAGTCCAGGGGTGGGGAGCCTTTGTCCCTCAATGTTTTGGATGGCAACTCCCAGAATTCAACGCCTGTTTGCCAAGGATAAAGGACTGTGGGAGATGTGGTCCAAAATATTTGGGGGGCTGAAGGTTCCCCACCCCTGCTGTATTGAAACCAGTTGATGAAACTGACTATCCTCTATACCAAAGACTCTAAAGAAATAAATCGAATGTAGTGCATTTTATCGAGTGCGTACAGAACTTATGCACCTCTGTCACCAAATTGTGGCATCTACGTCCTGCTTTCCTAATCAGACTGAGCTTGGGAAGGAGAATAAAGAGACACAGGCAATCAGAAACAAACTGGAAGGAAAGGGCCAAAACTGAGTAGAAAATGTGTGAGAAAGCTGCTTCCAGATAGGCCTTTCCTCATGAGATCTCCCAGCCACAACTACAGAATGTTAGAGAGGGATTGTGCCAAAACTGCCACCTTTTTGCAGATGTTTCCCCTGTTTTCTGGCCATTTCTCATTTTTGGTTCCTCTCTCCCCAGTTACACATGATGGGGAAGATGGAATAGCTGCAGAATGTCTTCGGACTGGTAGCACTAGGAGTTGGTGCATCTGAAATGAACCCCGGCACCTTTCAAGAGAAGTCCTTCTGTGAGTGACAACCTGATTCAGGCAGTGCTTCTTATCTGAGAAATCAAAAGAAAGTGGAACTAAGATTTTGAAAAACAAGGCAAGCTAGTTTGTAAATTATGGGACATAGGAAAGTCTCTTGCTTTGTTATAAGGAACTTCCTTTTCAAAAGAATTTTATTTTTTACAGTATACTGTATATAACCAAGTAAAGAGTTTAGCTCTCTCTCCCCAGCCCCCTGCTTTTCACTAAGGTCGGTATTCCAATAGATATTGACAACCTTAATCTTTTATTCTTCTTTTAAGGATAGACACTCACTACGGATGGATGTCACTTTTCTATTTCCATACAACCTATTATGTACAATCTCAAAAGCTTTTAGCAAACAATTTTGCATAGCTAGAGTCATGTGGGTGCTAAGCATTTCAGTGGAAAAACTGAGCCCGTGATCAAACTTTTTCAGATGGCCACCAAAAAAAAAAAAGCTTTCCTGCTAAGAGCAAATTATTGCTGAGAAAAATCTCTCCAAAAGGAAGAATAAAAAGCAATATTTATAGATGTGTCTACATCACATGAATGCTTCTAGAGGAAGCTTTTATTGTTCAGTTGCCTTCCCTCATTCTGAGGATTTTACTGGAGGGCACAGATTGTGTCTTTTTTTTAATACACTGACATTTTCCTGTCATGTCTTGTTGCATCTCTTTTCTTTCGACCACCCCTCCCCAAGTCCTCAAACAGGGAAAAAAGGAAAATTTCAGGGTATCTTTTGACTGGCAAAACTAGAAGCTCTCCATCTGAGATACCTATAGACTTATTTTCCTCAGGTAGTGTATCTCCTCTGAGCTCAAACAATGCAAGCATATGGGAAGAATTCCCCCCTTCATTCAGCTAGACTAACTTCCTAGTAGCTCTGCACAGGACACCTCTGCTTCCGTCATTAAAATGAAATACGTACTTGTGGAGTTCCATCATTTGAAGGCATTAGTAATGTCAGATTCTATTAGATAGATTTTGATCCCTTCTTAATATCTGGCCACGCTCCCTTAAAAGTGCAGTTGGTTAATAACACTGAATTAGCCTAAGATTTGTAAGCTAATTTCAAATGCACTCACACAAATGGAAAGATTAATATATCAAGGGTGCTTTTTTAATCAAACAGTGATAAAGGTTAGGTGAACCTAACATTTTTATCCAATATTTAAAGCATATTAAAGGGAGATTTATACTGGAGTGGTCAAGATTAAAAAGAGAAAGAAACAAGTTCCAAGAACAGTAGAAGTTAAAATAAAGAGGCTACTAGAAGAATATAGAAAATCAGTCTTATATAAAATATTCACTGAATTGATAAGAACCAAACCAGAACTATATGCCTTACATATAAGTAAAATCCAAGCAGTAATGAACTATTTAAAGAACTATTACTAATCTGGAAATAAAAACTGTATGAAAAGGAAGACTACTAAAAGAACTATAAAACAAAAGCATCATATAATGGTAATGTCACAGCAACAGATATCTACAACTTTTAAGAAATGCTAATACTATGATGAATTATGGCTTGCTTAGATAGCTCAGTGGTTTAGGTAGAGGTTGGGTGTTCAATTCGAACAACTCTTAAGTAGAGCAGCCCTATCTAAAAATAGAATGAAATGAAAAAAAAAGTAGAGCAGACCACATCTAAAATTTGTAAGGCAGCAGTTAAAATGACAACGGTTTTTCGCTCAAGTCGAATTGCTCTTAACTCAAGCCGCTAATAAGTAGAGATACCACTAATATTAAAATCCCCTATTTGTTGCTATTGTTTCCAAGGATTGTCAATAAACTTTTTTTTGAAAAGGTCAGGAAAGGGTGACATGCAGGCAGGCTATAAATGTGAACATCACATTTCCCTTTGTTCTGTGAAATTGTCATTTCGGGTGTTGATGCATGAACATCTCCTTCTTCTGTTTCACAATCTTCCACTAATAACACGTAGATCTACTGTTTTCTGTGATGTCCTGTCAGAATATACAACATGTCTTGGAAGACAACAGGTACTGGCACAAGAATCCCTGATGCTAAGGCACCATACTACAACCAATGTGAAAGAATACCTGAGCCATTTCCCCAAATACAGTGGTACCTCTACTTATGAGTTTAATCCATTCCGAATGCATGCTTTTATGTCGAACAACTCTTAAGTAGAGCAGCCCTATCTAAAAATGAAATGAAATGAAATGGAAAAAAAAATAAAAAATTATAAGTAGAGCAGACCGCATTTAAATTTGGAAGGCAGCAGTTAAAATGACAACAGTTTTTCGCTCTTAAGTCAAATTGCTCTTAAGTCAAGCTGCTAATAAGTAGAGATACCACTGTATATGTAATAGCCTCACATGCATTCTTTGCTGCTCATTTACCACTGAATTACTGACAATATCAATAACATCTTTGTTGATGTCCATATTCTTGGCCGTGCTCAGTCTTCGCTACAAATTTTGCTTGAACTGTTTTACTCACAGCCATCTCCCTGTCTTCCAGCTGCCTCAAAACCTCCCCATTGCCCCAGGCATCTCAGTCATAAGCACTGAGGCAGCGTTGGCTGGATGGAACAAAGGGGCCCTAGGTTTGGAATTATTTCAGCCATCTGTTTCTACACAGCCTTCTGCCTCACAAGTTCAAGTGGGTGCTTCCAGTGTATGTTTGCAACACCCTGAATTATTTTAGTGGAAGTCCTGCTAAACCAGTATGGTCTGCAATGTTTCTGCCTAGTGTGCATAGAAAGCTACTGACATTGCAGCTGAGCCAGTTCAACCCGTTGCCCAAACTCCATCGTTAGGTTACCTCTCTTGCCTTTGGCCATAATCTCCAAGGCATGCTTTGTGGTAAATACCACCTAATCCCAAAATGCACTGAAAAGGAAAGAGTTGTGGGGTTTTGGGGGTGGTGGTGGTGGTAAGTTAATCACTATAATGCTGCTTATATAGTATTAGCCACTATCAACCGCTCAAGGGAAGCCTCTTGGGATGAAAGGATTGTTAAGCCCACAATGACACATTACACTGAGGTTCTGGAGCTGCAATCTCTAGGCCACTTTTTATTCTTTAAAAAGTAGATTTAGACCTAAGAATTTGTTCCTTACCCTCATAGCCATGTCCAGACTTAAACTGCCATTCCAAGCCGCGCTTAGCTATGGAAGGGAAACTTATGTACATAAGTTCTTTGCTCGTATGTAAAAGTAGGAACTGGCAAGCTACTCCAGTATTCCTGCCAATAAAACTCCATGGACATGGAGTCACAAAGAGTTGGTCACAACTGTAACGACACAACACACACACACATGTCTTATAGAATGAAAGCAGATATGATCAGAAACGGATTGGCACCATACCATGGGAGGAAAGGTTTGGACCCCATTACCACAATTCCAATTCAAACTTGAGGGGCCCTTGACTAATGTTGTGGGGCAGCCTTGCTGCGGAACACTAAGGTAACTTGTAGTTTGGTTCAATATGATGTCTCTCACACACGGCTCCTCTGCCATCTCAGCATGAGATGCTTCATAATTTGAGGGTCACTTTACAAATGGATCTTGATTACTCTGAAATAGACATGGGCACGACCAGAAAAAATGACATTTCGAGTTTTCGTTTGTCGGAATGGGTCCGTTTCGGGTCGTTTCCGTTTGTCGTGAAATTTTTCAAAAATTTGTCGTTTCGTTTGTTGTTTGTTGTTTGTCGTGTCCACCACGATTTAGCATGATTTGACTTCCCAGAGAGCATAGGGGCGTCCCGTAATCAGGGCCGGCACTAGGTGTTTTTGTGCCCTAGGCGGTGGGCGGGGCAGGGGGCGGGCGGCGGGGGGAGGTGCGGGCGGGCAATGGTGGCGGGGGGCCATGGGCAGGCGGCGACAGCGGCAGGGGGAGGTGCGGGCGGGCGAGTGGGCGGGCGGAGACGCGGGTGGGCGGGCGAGTGGGCAGAGGTTCTGTTCTTGGCTTGCACCTCAAATGTGTGTGTGTGTGCAAGCAATTTGAAGTTGGGAAAATAGAAAATAAATGGTAATATATAATATATTTTTAAAATAAATCCACACCTCCCACTCCCAGTTGAACCTCCCCCTTTATCCAATATCAGAAAAAAATCCTCACAAACTGCTATTCCCTTCAGCAGACAAAGCTGCAGGGAATCAAAGAAATTATTTTCTAAATTCAATTCCCTCCCTGCCTGCCTAACTTAAATCTAAAGCCTCCAGCCTCCCTCCAAATTCGAATAGCTAGCAGCAGCCAGCCACACAGCCCTCCACCCTCCTCCACATCCAGACCCGACTGCGACTTCTGGAAGGTGCCTCGCTTTTTATGCCCTCTGGCACATCCAGAAGTGTCAGTCAAAACCTGGCCATGCCATTGGTGGAATGGTTCAAAAAATTTGCATGGTCCCATCCCATGCCCAGCCCACATGGGCAGGTCTAAAAAAATAAAAAATAAAATAAAATCAGTGTGACCTTTTACTGCTATAAAAAACCCACTGCTGTTACTATAAAAATTCAGGCATTTAAAATACCTAATTTTCACATGTTTCTGTTGTGCTTTGGTGGGTTTTTGGACCACGATTTAAAAATAAATATTGCTGTCGCCATTTTGGATCCCTCCCCCACCGCATGGCATGGAGATGACGAGGATGACCCCCCCCCAGCCTGGTGCAAGCAGCCCAGGACAGGAGGGGGGAAGGCCGGAGGACCCCCCACCAGAAACCACCCCTCTGGTAGGTGCCCTCAGGCAGGCATATTTTCGCCTGCTTTTTTGGCCGGGAGTCAGGGTTTTGTTTTTGTTTTACTTTTAAAAACTTTTTTTCTGTGCTGCTTGGCAATGGCATCGTGCGATCGCCGTGATGCCATTAATGACAACAAAAAACCCAAACCAATTTTTCTTTTTTCGGGTCGGGTTCGAGCTGGAGCGGCGTAATTATCGTTACCGTTTCCGTTACGTAACGGAAACGGAAACGGAAAACGGAAACGACAATTTCGCCACTCTGTGCCCATGTCTACTCTGAAACATGAGCAGCAAGTGATAGCTGGAACAGACAACGGTGAGAAATTTAATGCCACAGAAAGGCTTTTCCTTCCATCTGCCTTCTCCTTGGACCTCGTTGTTCAATTCACACAGTGAGAAACATGGCAGAAGCTTTCTCAAAGAATGTGAGGACTGTGAATACATTTAAGAGCTCCCTGAGCAAAAATAGAAACTTTTGGCTGATTCTTCCACTGCAGAAGCACTGTTGGATTGCTTGGGACATGAATGAAGAAGTTCTTTTACTCAACTATGAAACATCAGTCACTGAGCAATCTAGTAAAAGTATATGATATGGGCAGTGAACTATGTGAAACTAAATGCTACTGGAAAATTGGCTTAGGGGACATAAATGAAGCAGGAGAACAACTCACAGAGTTCTGTAACACCAACAATCTATTCATTGCAAATGCTGTATACACTTCTAGCAACTGAACAGACCACTGTATATGTGGACATCACCAGATGGTCAATATAGAAACCAAACAGATTATGCGATTGGAAGCAGGAGATGACAATGTATTGTCTCTGCCAAAATAAGACCAGGAGTGGATTGTGGTATTGTTCACGAACTGTTAATATCCAACATTAGAGTTGAGCTGAAAAAGACCCCTAAAAATTGTAGTGCCTGCCAAAACATAATTTAAACAACATTCTTGATGAATTTAGAGACTACATAAGGAACATATTTGCACTACTAAACTTCAGTTGACCTTGAACCAAAAGAACTGTGGGTTAAAGGCAGAAATAATATTAGGGGAGAATGCAAAAATGTAGTGAAAAGAATAAAAGAACCTAAATAGATGGTGGAAGAAAAACTTAAAGCAAAAATAAAAGGTGACAGAAATGGGGTCAGTGTCATAGAGACAAAAGGGAACTACTGCAACAGCCAGTGCAAGGAAATAGAGGAAAACAACAAAAGGGGGTAGGGTAATATAGATCTTTCAGAAGCTCCAAGAAATCAAAGGAGATGTTAAGCCTAGATTAGGAATGTTGAATGTCTACACTCCCTGGCCAGGAGAAAATAAAGGGAAGATGGAAACTGTGTACTGAAGACCTCAACAAAAGGGAAATTTGGTTGACAAACTCTTTTGAAAAGGAATCCTGTGATGAAGAACCTGCAGTTCTAGAAAATGGAGCTGCTCTGAAAGTATTAGGAAGAAGTAAATCACCAGGGTTAAATGGAGTACCAACAGAACTATTTCAAACCACAGAAACTGAAACTGTCAAAATCCTAAAAAGAGTATGCCAACAAATATGGAAAATAAAGCAGAAGAGACGCGAAAGAGAAACCAAACCAAACCAAAACCTCTCATTTTTTTTAAAAAAGCACTTTTCCAATTACAAATGGATTTCTGTGGAGCCCCATGGTGCAGTGGTTAAATGCCTGTACTGCAGGTAAAACTGTGCTCATGACCTGGGGTTCAATACCAGGTAGCAGGATCATGGTTGACTCGGCCTTCCATCCTTCCGAGGTCAGTAAAATTAGTACCCAGCTTGCTGGGGGGCAATGCGTAACCTGCATACTGTAATTAAACTGTAAACCACCCAGAGACTACTTGAAGTGGCATGGGGTGGTATATAGGCAGAAAACTTTGCTTTCCTGAAAGGACCCACTTTGGAGTTGAGTAACTCAGCTTCCTGAACCCCAAGTCTCTCTAAATTTGGGGAGCCTACAGGGAAGAGCTTGAGGAAGCTCCGCTGTAATTTCTATGCTGCTAGATGCCTAGGATCACTATTTTTGAGTACATAACTTTCCAGTTACAAATGATTTTTTCCTAGGGGGGCCACTTTGGAGTTGAATAACTCAGTCCCCTGAACCTCAAACCTCTCCAAATTTGGACTTAATAGGAAGAGGCCGAGGAAGCTACCCACGAAATCTGGTGCCTCTAGAAACCAGGGGAGCCATTTTATAGCATAACGAATCATTTCATTTCAGAAATTCTTTTAAAATGTTGTTAATCACCAAACGAAACGAAATGCTATATTTTTGCTTCGTGCCCATTTCTAGGAGCTACTATAGAATCATTGTTTTAATTTCTCTTGCTTTCAAAGTTACACTCAAGGTGTTGAAACACAGGCTTTTATCCTATGCAGAGCAATTAATGCCTGATGTTCAAACTGTATTTCAAAAACAAAGTGGCACTCAAGAACATATTACAAATATCTGCTGGCTACTGGAGTACACCAAATAATTTCAGAAGATCAACCTGCACTTTATAGACGACAGTAATGTGGATCATGAGAAACTGTCGTAGGTTGTTCTGAAAGACATGGGTTTACCTTAACACTTAATTGTTTTGATTCTGTACAGTATTGTATACTTCTATTGTGTACAAGAAGCTACCATTCTGACAGACTAGAGACAGAGCAGTGTCAGACGATGGTGCATTTTATTCCTTTAACTGTTCAATCTGCAAACAGGACACACCATACAGAAAGCCAGACTAGGTTCAGATGAAGGAGAAGGGGGAAAAATGGTGGAAGAAACAGCAATCATTTAACATATGCAGATGCCACCATCTTACGGGCAGAATGCAGCAATGACTTGAATGGACTTAGTGTAAAAATGAACAAAGAAAGTGACAAAGCTGGACTGCAACTGAATGCAAAGGCAAAAACTATGACTATAAAAGAACTACCGCATACAACTTGAAGGCTAAGAATGAATAAATTGAAACAGTCAAATAATTTGTTTACCAAGGTTCAGTCATGAGTCCAAGGGGCAATGCATCCAAGAAATCAGCACACAGAATGGCTACAATGAAGAAATTGGAAATAGTCCACAAGTATATGGATATATCATTTGAGACCAATATCAACATCATCCACACACTTGTATTTCCAGTCACCATGTATACCAGTGGTGGAAAACCTTCAGCACTCCAGGTGCTTTGGACTACAGCTCCCACAGTCCTTCGTCATTGGCAATACAGGCTTGAAATTCTGGGAATTGTGGTCCCAAACATTTGGAGTGCCGAAGGTTCGCCATCACTGTTGTATATTGTAGATGTGAAAACTGGACAGTGAAGAAAGATAATAATGCTGGGAAAAGCTGAAGACAGCAGGAAAAGAGAAGGCTGTGTATGTGATGGATTGACTCCCCACCTAAAGGAAGCCACAGGCTTAAGTTTGCAAGAGCTGAGCAGGGCTGTTGAGAAGAGGACATTTTGGAGACACCTCATTCATAGAGTCACCATAAATAGGAGGTGACTTGACAGCATGTAATAACAATTCAGCAAGCACATAATAGTGAAAGCAGTGCAAAACGTGTGAGTGTTCTGTCCTGGATTTCTTCCAAGTACAATGAAATTGATCTCTACATTGAACGCCACACTGTTTTGGAAATTCTCATTAATAGCCAGCAATTTAGCAAGATCTTAACATTTTCTTCTTTCTCTACACAATAAGCAATGTTTTTTGTTTTTGGTTTTTTTGTTTTTTACTAATTCCCACGGATGCCTTTAGCAGTTGTTGCCTGGATGAAATCCTGCACCTATGACACCTTCAGTTTGTTCTCATGTCTCTTAGCTTGCTCAGAAAAGGGCTCTTGCAGCTGTACAGAGAAACTATTTGAATTTCATGTTTATTTTGCCCTTCATTGAAAGCCACACCTTCTTTTTCTTTTGTAGCTGGCCAGCCGGGCTTCTTCCAGCTCAGAGGCTTGGCATGTGTTGAATTTAGCGTTGAGATTAGAGGCCGTTCCCCCCCACCGCACACCCACATCAGACGCATTTGGCCGTCAAAGCCAAGAGGTAGTTTGGAAATGGCTGGTGCCAACCTTTTTGCCAGCTGGAATGAGGAAGTGTATAGCCACCAGGCTTTCCTTGCATAGCTTGCAGAGAGGAACTTCAAATAAGCCGAAACCAAGAGCTGCTTAAACCTGCAAGGTGTGCACACATGGATGACATGCCACGGAAATATTTATTCTAGTTCAAGTATATGTATTTTGAGGAAATGAAGGGCTGCATCACGTATTACAGGCTGGAAATGGAGATGCCACCAGTGCCGCTTGTGTGATTTTCATAAGCAGAGTCTATCTTGCCTCCTGGAGTTCATAAGTTGGCTTGTTTTGTTTTGAGATTGGTATTCAGGCCCTATCTGGAAGTTGAGTCATGGCTACTGGACTTCTTTTTTGAGAGATAGAAACGTTTCGCTGTTCATCCAAACAGCTTCATCAGTCTGAATACAGCTGGTGCAAATCCTGACTCTTATAGGCAGCTTTGACCTCTAGTCACCCTGGCCTTAATTAGGCTCATCAGATGAACAATGGCCTAAATAGGCTCGTTAGGGAGACAATGGTATCCTTAGCCTTGAGGTGAACCATGGCTTAAGGTGCTGAAACCTATCAAGAAAGGGTCGTTAATGGGTCGTTGGCTATGGCCTTGGTGGTAAAGGCTTTTTGATTTGTCTCGGTAGTGTGAAAAGCACAGCTTGATAAGTAGCAGATAAACTATGCTGGAGGCCACCACCTCTGTTGAGGGAGGGATTTTCAATGCTCACATGAATGGCCTCCCTTACTCCTCTTTCAAACCACCTCTCTTCTTTGTCTAATATGTGTACATCCTCATCTTTGAAAGAGTGCCCTTTCTCCTTCAAATGGAGGTGTACTGCTGATTCTGGTCCTGAGCTGTTACCCCTCCTATGTTGGGCCATCCTTCTGTTTAATGGCTGTTTGGTTTCCCCAGTGTAGGGGTCTGAACACTCCTCACTGCATTGGACCGCATATACTATATTGCTCCTTTTATGGTTGGGTACCGGATCCTTTGGGTGGACAAGTCTCTGCCTTAGTGTGTTTGTGGGTTTGAAATAAACAGGGATGTGGTATTCACATTATTTCTTCCATAACAGGGATGTGGTATTCACATTATTTCTTCCATAAGCCTGATCTTGTAGGTGCAAAAGAGTTTCTCAGTTGCATCGCTTGAACATGAATGGCAGGTTATCTTCCGTGTATAGTTTGGGCCACAGGAAAGCATTGACTCAAATGGTTTTCCCAATCTCAATATGTGGTACTAGTTCCCCTCTATTCAGCACTGGTTTGGCCTTATCTAGAATACCATGTCCAGTTCTGGACACCATACTTAAAGAAGGATGCCAACAAACTGGAGCAAGTTCAGAGGAGGGCAACAAGGATGATCAGGGGACTGGAAACCAAGTCTTATGAGGATCAACTGAAAAAAAATTGGGCATCTTTTTTCTCAAGTAAAGAAAACTGAAGGGAGATATGATAGCACTCTTCAAATACTTGAAAAGCTGTCATGCAGAAATGGGTCAGGATCTGTTCTTGATCATCCCAGAATGCAGGGCACTTAATAATGGGTTAAAGTTACCAGAAGCCCCATTTCTGATGGATATTCAGGGGGTGGGGTGGGGATTCCTAATGGTTAGAGCAATACAACAGTGGAGCCAAATACCTTGCGAGATATTGAGTGCTCCAGTGCCAGAAGCATTCAGGAGAATATTGGCCAACAATCTGTCCGACCTGCTTTGATTTAGATTGGTGCATTGATGGCCTTATGAACCCCTTCCAATTATCCTACGAGTCTGTGACAAAACTGACATGCTATGAAAATGGCCCCAATTATCTATGGAAAATAGCTGGGCAGTATAATCAAATTTTACCAATCTTTTCTTATACAGTGGTGCCTTGTATAAAGGAATTAATTTGTTCCAAATGAAATTATGTTAAGCAAATTTTCCTTTATACAAATTTCCCATAGGAATGCATTGAAAACAGAGTGATCCCATTTTTATGTTGTATGGATTCGCCCCATAGGCGATTCTGTTAAGCAAATTTTCCCTATCTCCGGAATATTTTATGTTGTACAAATTTTATGTTATACAAACCGTTTGTTATACAAGGGTCCACTGTATTTATTTATTTATTAGATTTCTAGACCACCCATCTGTCAGCAAGGCCACTCTGGGAGGTTCTGTTGTTCCCACTTTTGGGATGTACTGTATTCTAATAATTACAGTATGCCTCAGGAAATATATTATCTGAAGAAGCAGATCCTTTGGTCCTTTTAAGGAGAAAGGAAGGGTAAAATATTTAAAGTTAATTAACTAATTATGGCCTATGGAGACTGTTTTCAGGGTTTTATAGTTGCAGAGTGCTCAGAAGTGGTTTATTACCCTCTTCTTCTGGGGACACCCTGGGACTGTGCAGCTTGCCCAAGGCCACACTGGCTGGCTCTTCTTCTAGGATGTGATTACTCAAAATGGCATGATGCAATCAGATTCAGGCCACCTTGCCTGTACATCTGACTGGGCCAGGTTTAAAGAGCTCCAGCCATTGACAGCTCGGCAGGAGCCCTCAGAAAAGGGTCGGGTTACCGGGTAGGCAGTTTGCGCTGCCCTCCCCACCATTTTCTGAGGGCTTCTGCCAAGCTGTCAATGTCTGGACCCCTTTAAACCTGGCCTATTCAGCACCAGGGGAACCCCCTGGTGCTGTCTGGGCTGGTTTTAAAGGGGTCAGCTGATAACAGCTCAGCAGGAGCCCTTTAAAAATGGCTTCCAGAGTCCCGGGCACCAAATCTGGTGCCTCTAGGACCCAGGGGAGCAATTTTGTTTCATATGAAATTTTTAATTTTTTTCATAAGAAACAAAATGAAAAAAAATGGGGGTAAGCACGAAATGAAACAAAATGAAACATTATTTTTCCGTTTTGTGCCCATCTCTAGTTCAAACCCATTTCAAAAGTTGTTTTACCAATGCCACTCTCCCCACCCATATGCTGTTTATACTCGAGTACAAGTCGACCCGAGTATAAGCCTAGGGCCTAATTTTAACCCCCAAAACTGGGGAAACATTGACTCGAGTATAAGCCGAGGGCATTTTTTTTGTTATACTTGTGTATATACGGAATACTGGCAAAGCTGTAAAGGGGCTGGGGGTAGTAATTGGCAACGTGTGCTGGGAGTGTGGAGGCAATTAGGAAATTAATACCATACAGTAAACTCCCTGATTGCCTCCACAGTCCCTGTACAGTTGCCAATACTACCCCCAGCCCCTTTGGAGCTTCATAACTAAGTCCCCTTACCCTTGAATATTTCCAGATTTCAAGGGGTTCACCAAATTGCTTCAAGAAGATACCACTGCTACTTTGGAGTCCCAAGGTAAGTAAATTGTGATTGCATATTTTTAAAAAACATGCATTCAAAATTTACATACTTTGGGGGCACCAAAGTCACAGGGGTACCTTCAGAAAGCGATTTTAGGGAATCCCCTGATGTTTGGAAACATTTTGGGGTAAGGGGGCTGAGTTATGATGCTCCAAAGGGGATGCTCTTAAATCTTCTCGTTGGAATCACATGGGAAGCGGAGGCACTGCTATTGCTTGCCCAATCAGGACTTGCTCTCTGCCATCCTCCCCAAGCTGTCCAAGCATTTAATTTTACCCCCAAAACCTAGGAAACCTATTTACTCGAGTATAAGCCGAGGGTGGTTTTTTTTTTCAGTCAAAAAAGCTTATACGAGTATATACGGATAGCTAAGTAGGGATTCACAACCAAATATCCTCAGTTCTAGCGTGACACTCTGTTCACTATACTACACTGACTCACCCTGCATGATAAGGCACCAAGAATAGTGCAAGAAATATGACCACCATTTTTTCAGGAGAATACAGTAGAAAGGCAAAATGCTGGCCAGTCAATGCATTTTATTTCATATTGAATTTATAGCTTACCTTCCCTCCAAAGAGTTCAAGTCAAGACAGCAAAAACTGGCCACCCATGACGGACAACTTTTAAGGGCTATAGCCAAAGCTGAAGTAATTATTTCAGGCTCTATCTGGCTGTAGATTTCACCTTTCCTGATAACTGGATGAAATCCTACTGTGTTATTGGGAGAGTTTATTAAATTATAATAATAATAAGAAATCAGAGTAGGAAGATCCTCCAAAGCAATTCTGCTTGTTGCATTTCTCAAATCACAGCCCTCGTCTCCAGTGGGAAACAGCTGAAATAAAGCCAAAATATGATGAAAACGTTTGGTTTTATCATAGCTAATATATTGATTTTGATCTCTGTCCCCTCCAGTCAACAATTGTTTCCCCCTCTTGTCAACTATAGCTCAGATCTGTCCTATGCAGTACTTTAATTCCTTGTTTCCATGGAGGACAATTGCAGGGTTTGGAAAAGTTACTGTTTTGAACTAACACTTCCAGACTCCTCCAGCCAGTAACTCCCCCACCCCCAATTCTAGGAGTTGAGTCCAAAAACAAAACAAACAAGCAGACAACCCCCCCCCAAAAAAACTCTGGAAGAATAAATTTAAATATATATAGATATACAAAAATGGATAAAAGTTCCACAAGAGCATTTGTGCCTGGCCTTGAGTTACACAAGTTGGACAGGTGCCATGTGGGTCTGCATGCTGCTAGCAGTGAGCAAAAGCTGCCTTCTTGAAGTGACTGTACACATAAAGTGTACATTGTTTCTTACTTGGAAGTTAGCTTCTGTGTAGGAAATAGCACAGAGGAAAATGGCTGGCAGAAACCGTGTGAATATAACTGGGAATGTCTCCTGCTTTGTACAGAAGCAAATTCTTCTGAGTCCCAGGGTGGGGTCTCCCACTCTCCCTCAAGGCCTTTACTCATTCAGTCATAAACTGGTTTTTCTAGTCAGGTTTCATCTCCACTCTTGATCACCCGCAGCCTAGGGAGGAGCCGTCCAGATTCTGTTTTTTAACAGTCTGCAGCCCTTCTTCTGTCATACCATCTCAGCAGACCACAGCAGGCCGGAGCAGCGGAGACCTACTCAACCCCTTTCTTCCTGAGCCTTCTGGACACCAAGCGAGGGGAGCCTCCCAAGATGTTCAAAGGGGTGGGCAAAGGCTCACCTGGCAGAAGCTCTCCAAGCAGAGGGTCCCCGATCAAGCAGAACAAGTAAGTTGCCATGCAGTCCATCTTTCTGTCAAATGAGAGACGGGATAAGACCAGGGCTTCATATTTCAGCAGAGCTGTAAGCACAGAAGGAGGATTTGAACCCAGGTGGCCTAGTGGGGGAAGCTAAGGAGAAGCAATAAGAAAAAATCCTTGAGTCTTTTGGCACTGTGTGCAAAGGGACTCAACTCCACATTCTTCTGAATGCAGTTCTGGGTAGACATGTAGAGGACTTCACTTAGAAGGTGTTTGATGAGATGCAGAAGGACTCTCTGTGAACCGTTGGTCCCTGTAGTAGCAGCTTTCTGTGTAACAAAGGCAGCCCAGCACCCTTTTATTCAGCATGTCAAAGCACTTTGGATATCTGTATACAAATAGAAATACTGTACATAAATGTTGTGACCAGGTTAATGTATGACTTGGGCATGTATGATCCAGGAATGCATGTAAATGCTCAAATCTGATTCTTTTCATACCACAGCTGTCCCACATTCCCTTTTCACAATAAATCTCTCATGACATGTCCCTCCCTGTTATGAAGTGAACATATTTGAATTTTTTTCCATCTGCATCCATTGGGATTGCTAACAGGAAGTCCATCTTAACGGGACATCATTGTGACTGTATTGTATACTAGCAGCATTGAGTCACTGAGTATCTTTTGTTGAATCCATTTATAATTACAGAACACAGAGACACACGCAATCTAATTTAAATTATTTTTACAAGTCTCTAGTCCATTTTGTTAAGAGGTGTTTGAAGAATGTGCATGGAGTCAGAAAGAGTTTAGGTTTATCAGAGACCATGAATTTAGCATACTCTGTCCCTTTTCTCTACATCGCCCAGCCTTAATTAATAACAGAGAATGCACAGCCTGCATTCAAAGAGGTATGAGACAAATGAACCCTATCTGTGCCAATAGCCCTTCCTCTTTTTCTCCACAATTATTTGGATCACAGGTTAGCTGTATTGTGACTGCAGGTTTTTTTTAATGCACACTTCAAAAATTAGATATACACACATCCCATGGTAGAACATTGGAGTCTGCCAGCTCAATACCCTACCATTTTCAATGAAGGTGCATCTCCCACAATTTACGTTTTCTTTGGAGAAGGATATGATTCCTCTTGCCTGTATAGCAGATGGGAGACGATATTCATACTAGTGAAACCACTGGCTAGAAAGAAGGAAAGGCAAACAAGTCAACTGAGGCTACAGCGGTTACTTTACATCCGTTTTCTGTCTGTAAGTGTTGCGCTTCGCACCAGTACAGAAAAATCTTACTTCACATCCATCACACAGCAGCTGAAATTTGTCTCGACCATGCCTCCGTAGCAGGATCAGAGCATGACAGTACTGTACCTGGTACTGGGTTGGGGTATTCTCTTGTCACAGTTTGTTCCTGGTTTCTGTTCCTAGACAAGGGACCGTGTGGTAACAACTGTGACACAACAACCAGTGTCCACCTAGTGGTCAGCGGCTGAAGCGGCATTCAACAATAGTTTCCCTATGGGAAAAACCATGCAGCGCAAATGTTTATTAAAGAAAGTACTGAAAATTCTGCAGCATTGACGTGTAAATCCTGGAAGACCAGTAAATCGAAATATCGAAAAAGTGCGGTCGGCACTTAAAAAAAAAAGAGGTGCTGCCCCCAAGCCAGCGCCTATCAGCTGAGATGTGCTGGCTTGGGGCCAGTGCCTCAAAAAGCTCTGCCAGGATCGTCCTGCCACCACTACCGCCGCCCGGTAAGTCAACCCGAACCAGTTCAGATCGTTTCGGGTTCGTACAATTTTTTTAAAAATTGTATGAACCCGAACCCGAACCAAACCAAGGGTGGGCCCAAAACAGATTAACCTGAACCATGGGTTTTCTGTTTTGTGCCCAACACTCTAAAGTACTGTGGAAGTTGAGATCCCAATAACCCCAGTTTTTGTATTTTCCAAATGGCCACTAGAGGGCAAGAAGGAGCAGGTTCAGTTATAGAATGGAGTGGTGTTAAGTGGGACACTGGGCAGATGACTACCACCAAGATCCAGGAGTGAGCAGCTGTCTAGCCCTTGGATCTGTGGAACCTGCCCATCTCTTGTATAGCAATGCGACTGCTTCAAGTCCCCACTCAGATAATTCACCAGGTTCCTTCAGGCCAGTCTGACTCTCTCAGCCTAATCTTCTTGGCAGAGGGTTGGGAGCATAAAGTGAGGGGGAAGAGCTCAATGAATAAACACCTTGCATGAACAGAGAGGTGCCATAATTTAGGAAAACAAAAACAAAACAAAACTATACATTCTAACCAAAACAAAACTATACATTCTAACCAATCCGTCTTTTCTGATCCAAAGTCCTAGTAAAATCCTCTCCCAATTTACTCTCTGTTTTAAATTTACTCTCTGTTTTCAAATGCTGTGTGTTGTGGATCTCTTATTCAGAAAACTTGGTCTTAACACGTCTTGTTATCTAGCAGATGCTTTAAATCATCAAGTTATATGTTTTACCGCAATCAGATCTTATCATTATCATTTTTGCATTCATAGTATCATAGAACGATTGAGTTGGAAGAAAAGTTACGGAATCATCTATCTCCAGAAATTTGCCTGGCAACTTCGCTTCAAACTTTTAAAAAACTATTGAAAACTTGATTGCATAGAATGGCCTTGCCTGATTTCCCAAGCATCTCATAAGAAACTATTCTTCTTTCTACTACTTTTATCTTCTTTTTTCCTGTTTTCTATCTAAGCAATCACCTGGCTATTTTTACTTTCATTTTAGTTTTATTTTATTTTATAGTTGTTGATTTATGTATGGGCAGGATAAAAGCCAAATAAATAAATAAATAGACAAAGTCTTGGATCCACAATTCAGCTACAGTATTTTATTTTCCAACACGTAAAATGTAACATTTGTGATGAGAGAGAAATTTCTGGGGCAAATAGGCAATTTAGCAATTAACGTGACACTGGATGGAATGAAAGACATCCACCAGTCCCTGTAGTACGGAACTCAGTTTTGAAGTCTTATCAATTTTTTTTAAAGATCAGACATTTCAAATTAAACTCTCTGATGGAAGACTATGTATTAAAAGAGGAACTAGACAGGATCTAAGAAAATCAGGAGTGTTAGCTGCATATCTGTTCCTGATATTTGGTGGAAGATCTAATTAAAAGATGTGCCAAGATAGAATCTCTATGACAGTGGTGACGAACCTTTGGCATTCCAGATGTTTTGGACCACAACTCCCAGAATCCCGAGCCTAGACTGCAGTGACAAAGGACTGTGGGAGTTGTGGTCCAAAACATCTGGAGTGCTGAAGGTTTACCACCACTGCATGGTGTTTACCAGAGTCGAAAACTAAATATGTTTAGGAATAAGGGGAGTCAGAATCTAAGAGTCAAAATACAAAGAACTGCTAGATAGCTCAGGGGTTTATGTACCTGGCTGTGGAGTTAGAGGAAGATATATGGGAATATGTAGAAGGCTATTCTGAACTCTGCCAACAACATTTTTGCAAGCCATTGTTTTGAATCATCAAGTCTACCCACTAGTCTGAAGAGGCAGTTTTTTCGAAAAAACACCTTTCTGCCTGATGCAATCACATAACCTAAATAGCGTTTTTTTGACGTTCTCACGACAGCAGAGCAGGGCTGGGAGGGGGTGAGGTGTGTGTGCACCCTTGCAAGGGTCTCTCTCTCTATCTTTTCCAGGGACATGGCAAGGTTTCTTGGGGCTGGAGCAGTGCTGCAGGCTCTCGAAAGGGGTTGGGGGGGAAAGGCCCCGGTCGAAGGCCGTTTTGGAGCTGTGTTTGCTGTGAATGACTGCGCAGCAAAAGATCGTGCCTCCACTCCAAGGCACAGCATTTTGGCACCCCAGTCGACCATGCCCCCTGAAGCGCACTTTAACTGCATAATCCTACACCACCACTAGGGGTTTGATCAAATTGCAGTACTCCTATTAATGATGCACAGTTTTACTGCAGCAATTGCAGTGTGACTGGTGAAAATTCGCACCATTTCAGTCCCCCCCCCCTTTTCTGCCTCTCTGCTGTCCTATTTTAATAATCAGTTGCTGGCATTTTGGTAACAGCACTTCTACAAGCTACAAATTACCTGGTACAGTGATCAATGGGAAAGGAAGTGAGAGATGAAAGAAAAACAAAGGAGTTACTATAAAGGCGCTCTGGTACTAGGGTTACACTGCCGCGTTCTCAAACTTTTGCAGTAATACCAGAAAGCCAACATGCCGGTAATCGACAAGCAAATGACTTTATATGTGTGTGTGTGTGTGAGCATGACAGAGAAAAGCAGATCAATAAACAGGGAAAAGATGCGCATTTGGCAAGACGGGATGCACAGAAAGAAGTATAATACACCCCTGCCGTTGGGATGTTAACTGAGCACCAAACATCACTTGATTGCCTGCAATTTTAGTACACATCAAAATATGATGAACAGTTAATAGCTGTGTGACTGAGGCCAAAGAGAGGGAGTGAAAGGGAGGGAGGAAGAAGGGAAGAATGGGGTGGTGAGCATTGCTGGAGAAGCAGCCTTGGCGATTCCAGCCAGGCTGCCTGAGCAAGTGCTGTCTCAGACAGATACACCACACTCCTCCCTCCCTCCTTTTCCCTCTCATTTGAGGCTTTCGGAGTTCCCACCTTCCCTGCTTCGTTTAAAAAAGTGTCTTCCTAACCATCGCAAAAAAAAAGGGAGACGCCCCAGAGGTGGTTCTGGAAAACTGCGCTTCAAGGGGATGTGGCCAAAGTTTATTTTCAGAAAAGCCAGCTGCTTGTGAGGCCACGTTTAAAAGAGGCGCCTTTGATTGCTGGAAAAAGCAGCTTTTAGACGATGTGAGACTGCCCTCTGAATTTGTTGACATACTCTTGTTAGAATTTTTACAGATTTAGTCTCTGTGGACTGAAATAATCCTAATAATATTCCATCTACCCTTGTGGATTCATTTCTTCCAAGTTCCTTCAAAAACATCTGCCCCTTCACATCCTAGAACTGTAGTTTCTTCCTAGGAATCTTTATTCAGAGGTGCAAGCATTTGAACAAAAAAGATAAATCTTTGGTATACAGTTTCCACCTTATTTTTGTTTTATCCTCATCAGATTGTGTGCTTCTTTGTCGATCATTCAACATTAGTAGCCTAAAAATAAATTTAAATTTGGTTTCTTGGATCTTCTGGAAGAGATGTCTTGGTTTTCCCCTTCTATTGTTCTCTGTTTCTTTGCACTGGTTATTGTAATATAGTAGTTCTCTTCGCATTCAGAGTTCTAATACTATTTCTGTCACCTTTTACTTTTGTTTCTTGTCTTTTTGTCTTGTCTTGTAAATTGTCCTTTAAAATTTTAAGTGATTCTTCCATCCTTTCTATTTTCTACAGGAATTACATTTTTGTGTTCTTCCTTAATAATATATCTAATTTCAATCTATAATTTTCTGCTTCAGGGTCAACTAAGTTTAGCAAGGTAAATATGTACCATATATGGACTTAAGTTCCCTTGGAAAAACGGGTGGTATAGAAATGGAAATAATAAACAAACAAACAAATCCATCCATCAGGAATGTTGCTGAAATTAGTAACTGTAATGTTGGATATTAGCAGTTCATACCAGTCTACTCCAAGTCTTGTTTTGAATACAGCTTCTCCATCTCCTGCTTCCAATTGTGTATATTTGGTTTCTATATTGACCATCTGGTGATGACCATATACAGTATGCATAGTAGTCTGTACAGATGCTAGAAGCGTATATTTGCCATAAACAGATTATTGGCATTACAGAACTTTACGAGTTGTTCTTCTGCTTCATTTCTGTCCCCTAGGCCATCTTGCCAGTAACATTTAGTTCTGCTTTGTCCCCTTCTTTTGCATTCCAGTCATCTATAATTAGAAGCATGTCTTGTTTTGATGTGTGATCAATTTTCTCTTGCACTCTTCAGTTAAAACTTTCAATTCCCGCATAGAACACTTTGTAGCTGCCTGTCTAAAAAGAGCCTGCCCCAATCCACTTTACTTCACTGACACCAAGCACTGCAATGTTTATACATTCCATTTATTGCTTTATGATTTCCACTTTCCCTTGATCGCTTCTTCTGATATTCTGTTTTATGTGTTCTGTATCATTGGTATTCTCTTTCAGTTCTGGCTACATCAGCCACTCAGCATCCTCTAGCTGAACTTAAAAATGCTCATTTTCATCACAGATTATATTTGCGGTACAGAACACAGTTAACATAGTAATGAAGTGCTGGTATCACATTTAATTCATGAAAATCCTGGATAAAAGTAGGCCTCTTTCTAATCTCTTTGTCAATAAAACAGGTTTTATGGCATCTGATCTTTAGTGCAATTAAGAAGTCGGAAGGTTCCACAATATAGTGCTTTAAAGCAGTGGTGGGGAACCTTTAACCAGATGTTTTGGATTGCAACTGCCAGAATATCAAGCCTATATTACTAACAGGGCCGGCGCGTCCATTAAGGCGAACTAGGCAGTTGCCTAGGGCGCCAAAATGGACAGGGGGCGCTGCCCAGCCTGCTGCCCCCCCGCCGCCGCCCCCGCCCCCCACCACCGGACCCCCCTGCCGCTGCCACCGCCGCTGCCACCACCCAACCCCTCCCCGCCACCACCACCGCCACCCAACCCCCCTACCACTGCTGCCACCGACACCGCCCGACCCCCCCACCGCCTGACCCCTCTGCCCCCGTCCCCACCCAACCCCGCCGCCACCACCCTGCCATTCCTCCGCCCCTCGCCTAGGGCGCGAAAAACCCTAGCGCCGGCCCTGATTACTAATAATAAAGTACTGTGGAAGTTGAGGTCCAAAACATCTGGAGGTCTGAAGGCTCCCTGCACCTGCTTTCAAGTATTCAGACACAAAGGACAATGGCTCCAAAAGGGAAGGTGACTACGGGCCATGCTGCATAACCTCCAGGCATGCTTATTAAACCCAGTTAGACATGAATGGTCGCATCAGTGAATTGCCAAGAAGACTGTTAACGTAGAGGAAACCACAGGATATATACACTGAAGAAACTAGCTTACTGGAATTAGTTTTTGACAACTGTGGAGGGAAGGGAGGCATCTTTTTCAGTGTCCTCTTATGTGCAGGAGGGATGTGAGTTTTGAGGAGAGCTCTGGCTAGGTATCTTGAGTGGATTCATTAGCAGTTCCATTTCTCACCGTTTTACCCTCAGTTTTTGTGAGTTTAGGCAAAGGGAATTAGGTGAGAATTGTAAACAAGAAAGACCAATTTCTGCAAGCCATAAGTTGTACACCCAGAAGGATATGTAAGTTTTGGGTTGGTTTGTTTTGCCAAAAGGGTAGGTCAAAGTAATACTCTGAGTTATGATACTCAGTGGTTTCCTGCCATTTGTGTCACACCATAAAATGCTACTCTTAAGGACGTCTCTTGATGGCAGTGACTCTCTTTTTATCAGGTCAGTTGACTGAGGTGGAAAAAGAGAAAACAAAAAAGCAAATAGTTTTGTAGGGTTGTCTGAACAAGCCTGGGAGGTGGTGTGCTAATGATTCAAGTTTTTTTCTGGTTTGGCAGGAAACACCCACAGGAATTCTGGGTGGTATTTACTGTCATGGCTCCTCCTCATTCCAGGGAGGGGCAGCCAGTGGGGCATCAGTAAGAGACAAGCAAACGGTGCAGTTGACAGAGAAATGACACAACTGGTTTCCGCATTGAGATTGGGAGATCCAGCACTGATGTCTCCTCCTGCCCTGACCTCCTTGGCAGGGCTTGGCGAAGGAACAATCAAATTGCATGACTTGCCTTCTGTCATTAAACGTCCCTTTCCAGACTCTGTCCTAACAGAAAGGGGTTACATTTTTCATAGCAACAATATCTAAGTGCTTACATGCTGAGGAAGACAAATATATGATGCAGTCACACACAGAAGTAGGTACCAGCACATGCTGTGTAGCTCCAGTGAGCACATCTACAACCAGTGGCCAAAAAGAACTAGTGAATAAAGACAGATAATGGCTGAGCATGAGGAAAATTACACTACCAAGAAAAGGGGCTCAGTAATGGAAAATATGGTTCTGCTGGTACATGGTGAACTCTCCTTCATTGGTGGTGTTTGGTCAGAGGTTGAGCAGTTGTCTTTCAGAGATGCTGCAGCTGGAATCTGTGCTGTGCCTTCATCCTGCACTCAGCAGGGAACTGGCCTGCATGGCTTCCATGGTCCCCTTCCGTGACTGCATGATATGAGCCAATCATGTGATGTGGCTGCAAAAAAAGGCGCATAAGTATGTATAGGCTGCAGAAGTATAATCTCTACATCCCATGAAGTATTAGTTTCCCCTCTATTCAGCATTGGTCACTGTGTCTAGTTTTGGGCATCATGCAAGAAGAAGGAGGACAAACTGGAGCACGTTCAGAGGAAGGCAACAAGGATGATTACAACACAGAAGGAGTGTTCCCAAGAGAGTGGGAAACCATTGCAGGTAGACTCAGTTGTCCCTTGGGCAATAGCATGTGGCCCACCAATTCTTCTTTTCGAGAAGCATCACACTGTAAGCTTGATGATGAGCAAAATGATCGAATCGGCCCTCTTTACGACCACAAATGGCAATATTTATAATATTTCAAATTTTTAAATTGTTCCTACATTTCATATATGTCCATAATTTTAAATTGTGCCAAGCTTTGAAACAAATATACAAAGAAAAGGGACAACAATGTATTTCTTGAACTGCCACCTTTTTTGTCTGGCCATGCTGGTATATTCCCAAGGATATCATCAGTAGCGCTACCTTCTTATGCAGTGAAGTCAGTGCATCAACATTACTCTTCCATTGCATGAGCCTCATTTGTTTTAAGCTTTGCCTGTTGCTTTGGGAAAGAAGGATTAATCAGCAAGATAAGTGAGGCTGGATTTGAGGGGGGGGATTTATAAAGCCTCTTGGAAGTCTCTGTGTATCATTTCTGAGATCTAATCATTTCTATCACTGTTCATTTATGCTACCAGTAATGACAGGGTGTATCTCAAGACATAAAACTTGCATGAGCTAAATGTCTCTGACATGCAATGCCTGGGCGAATGTCTGTAATTTATCTACAACAGAGAAGACAGATTCTCAGCCCTCAGGTCTATTTGCTTTCCTAAGAGGGGCAGGCTGAGGCATTCCTGAATGAAGAGACTCTTATCTTGATGAATCCAAAATGAGCTATGTAGTCTTTAATCATATGCATTACAACAAAAAACAAAGGCTCCCACAGGTTTTCAAGCAAACAGACCTGTGTCGCACTGTCTGGGCCCACCACCAGCTCCAGGGTGAATGTGCTCAGTTGTTAGCTGAGCACCCTTGTCTCTCGAAGAAGGTACTTGCAGGAAACACCTGCTGCATTCACACAGTCAGCAACATGTTCATCAGCCATCTCAATGGTGACATAAACCTGAGCAAGTTTTCTCCCAAATGTTCTCCTCTGAAGTTTTTGATATCTCGATGAGAGCAATAGAAACGCACCCTTTGTCAGTTCCAGCTTATGGAGATCCTCCCAGGGTTTCCCAGCCCTTCTTTCTGAGGCAGTGCACAGCTTGCTCAAGGCCACCCAGGTAGGAGGGCACTCCACCCCACCAGCCACACACACTTTGGGTGGTCTGGATGGGCTTCTGTCCAGGAATACACAGCAGAGGTTCAAACCCCAGTTCCTGGCTCTGCAGTCAGGCCATTCAACCCCATTTTTTAAATACTTTTTGGTTGACTTTCCTGATTCACCATATTCTCACAACTTCTCTAGGAACTCTTTAAATGTTGGCTAACTTACAATACACTGCCATATTTTGCTGTGTTTCGCAGTAGAACGTGATCGTGGCTGGTGAGGACCAGAGGTGTAGCTAGGGTTTGGAGTGCCTGGGCACAACGTCAGTTTTTGCATCCCCTCCTGCCCCCCTAACTGCGTCTCACCCACCTAGCAAGGGGTGCCCGATCCTGGGGGGACAGCGGGGGAGGGGAGAAAGGTCCCTCTTTCTCACACCCTCTTTGGGGGTCTCCTGTGTAAACTGCACAGCGCACGGATAGCGCCAAGCAGCCAATTTTTTTTCACGCATCACTTCCGTAGCATGCTTCCCCCTCCTCCTTTCCCCCAGCTAAGGTTTGGCTATCATTAGCCCAGGGAAAGGAGGAGAAGGAAGAAGGAGATGGGATTTTTCCCCAAGCAGCACCTCCGTCACACGCTTCCCTCTCCTCCTTTCCACGGGCTAACAATCGCCAAGCCTTAGCAGGGGTGGGGGGAAGGGGGGAGCAATTGATGGTGGTGCTGCTTGGGGGAAAAAAACATTGCCTGATTCCCTCTCCTCCTTTCCTGATTAAGAATCGCCAAGCCTTAGTGGGGCAAAAGGAGGACTGCTGGTGGGAGGGGGCATGGCTTCCTTCTCTTGCTCCCCCTCCAGGTGCCCCCAGATTGCTGCACGCCCCGGGACAAATGCACTCTTCTGCCCCTCCCTAGTTATGCCAGTGGTGAGGACAAGTGATATGCACAGGGCAGGTTCTTTGCCTTCAAAGAACACTTTCCACACTGAGGAGTTCCAAACCTTGTTCTATTTAGCTGGCATGAAATGTCCTGAGGAATGTTGGAACAGTATTCCTCTATGTATATAGGTACTGATTCCATTGAATTATAAATTTAGAAAGAAAGAACTCCAGGAAATTAACCTTGACTTTTGCTGGTGCACCAGGTACAGATGATTCCCATTTTTCAATTCTGCAATTTGATGTGTGCTTTCTAGAAACGTGTTCTACTGGCTTTGCTGATTTTTCTGGGTTGAAGGTAAAAGTTATGGGACACGCATGGGCACCACCAATAAGCATGTCTCACAGGAGACACATGCACATGATCAAAACAGGGGACATTCCCCTTGTTGTCCATATGCTTCATTGACGACTGCTTGGTGAGAAAGTGAGAACATGAAATCAATAATGCAGAAACACCTTTGAAATAACATGGGTTGGTGGCCCTTTTAATGTCCTCCCACAATCTGGTGTGTGGCCAAGGTTTGGGTATCATTTTTCTTTACTTATCTTGCATCCTGAGTCTCGGCTGTCATCACAGGCCCCCTCCTTCATTAACTTGCAACTTGAGATGTATTCTGTAAATCCATGAAAGCTAATTCAATACCATGGGTAATTGTAAGTCAGACTAAAGAACCATCATATTGACACATATTTGCAAGACTAATGAGGCAGATAAAGCAAATTCCTATCATTGTCATTGTAGAAATAATTCAGAAATGGTTTCTGGCTTGCCCGGCCCAGAAACACAAACACAAAAATATGTTCACTATGAAAATACTGCATTTGTATTCTTTTGATCAAACATTGTCAAAACCAGGTAATTTAATTTAAGCAATGCCGCAAAGCAACGTTTTTATGTTTTTATGGGAACTGATAATTATATGTAAGTTGGATATATAGCATGTGATTAATAATAATGCCCGGTATTAATATTTCTAGGTTAAACACTTCCTTTATTTGATAACTTGAAGTTACAAATAAGCCAGGCTTTCAGGTTCTACAGAACTCTTCATCAGCAGTGGGAAGTTTAGGCTTCAAGCAGGAAGGCCGGATACTGAATCAAATGCAATCACCATGGTTCACCCATCCAGACTAGGGTATTAAATTGTGTGTGAAGCAGAAGTACAGTAATAAAGATGTCATCTTACAAAAAACAAAGATCAGGTCTGCCACGCCTGGCCCTCAGCAGACCTGCCAAACGCCCTGTCCAAGATCTCAAGCCTCTCTAGAGAGCATAGAGCAGAGGCACGTGGAGCTGATGTTAGTCTTCTTGACTTTAACAAAATTGGAGAATTAACTGAGATATGTTACAATCAAATCAGTATTCCTAGAGGTGGAGCAGGGTCTAGTCTCATTGGCAAGAGAAAGAAATAACAATCAATTACTCTTTCCTGGTGCGCAATTCTAGGAAAAGTGAGAATGTTCTCTGAATTCTAGTGTAAAATCAGCATTTGCATTGTGGATCAAGCAGCTAGTATCTGTGACATGACATTTACTTGCAGTATTCTAATGCTACGCACATTTACTCTGATTACTTTACAAAGAAGGGAGGGAGTTTCATTTGCCTTCCCCTTAAAAAAAGTGTCATGGAGTCCACTTGACAGCCACCTCAATAGTCTCCTTTAACTCCCCAGTCCCAACCATCACCAAACCATACATTGAAAAACAAGTAGAGCTTAGCTGTATTTGATGTAGTGGGGTATTTTTTTTAAAGGACCTCCATCTAACTGAAAAACTTATCTCAGATTCTGGCAACTGCAGAAACAAATATTTATTCTCACATCAGATCCAAGTCTACGTCAATATCAACCGTTGCCATTCTGCTACTGAATATGCAACAAGTCATATCACATCATTCTAGCTGAAGTGATGTGTTTCCTATATGTAATTCCAGCAGATCTTCATGTTGGGAGAAAAGCAGCACAGAAATGAAAAACAAAAAACAAAACAAAAACAGGCTGAATGAATGAATGAATGAATGAATGAATGAATGAATAAGGCCTTGGAAATTCCAGGTAATCTGAAAAGATTTTGTTGTTACAATGAAGTTTTCAGCAGTTTAGGAACTCCTTCCTATCCAGTTTGGGTTCCTGAGCTCTCATGGACTGAACATAATTCTCCATCTGCTCCTGGCTCAATTAGAAATTCTGATCACACAGTTTATAGCTTTATCCACCTCATTTAACTTTGTTCTCCTCAGATCCACAGGTGGCAATGACCTGGCTATGCTCATCTCACGGATGCAAAAAAGTGCTGACCAAGTCGAAAGGGACATTCTTGAAACACAAACCAAACTTAAGCAGGTAAATCTGGGAACTTGGATGAAGGATCTGGCCCAACCTTCTGTCTTCCTCCCATTGTGTTTGGCAAGCATTGCCTGTTGTTGACCTCAATATGTTAAATCTATATCTCCTAAATTTGTCTCAGATTTTTTTCTGAAAGATACCCTTCCCCCCTCCCCCAATAGCTTGCGTCCGCTGGTGCTGAATTCTATAAATCAACGATGCACAATGGACTGAATGTATTTGTCTTGTATTTGTCGAAATGCTATATAGACCAGGTACCAACAATGGCCTACTCATGCTTAAATAAAGCATAGGCTTTCTGGTTTTAACACTGCCTTCTCTGATGAGGACTGCCCATTTACCTTCTTCTGGTCACAGGATACCAATAACCAGCAGCAAAATAAGCCTTTTGAATTCCAACAACACAATGCCAAAAACCTGAAAGAGGCCGAGACCTTGTTGAAAGACCTTTTTCTGGATGTGGACAAAGTCAAACGCCTTAAGCACCCTCAAGCCTTCGAAATTGAAAAAGAGTGAGTAGTAGATAATGGTTGTAAGCCCTCATTACATGTATGAATTTGCTCACACAGAGAGATGTGTGAGTGACTTACAAGGACAGTTGGTGGGCCTGAAACCTGGTTTACATTCTACCGCTCGTTAAGTGGTACCACCTCTTGGAAGGGGCCTCTAAGGCCATCAAGTCCAACCCCCTGCTGAAGGCAGGAAGCCAAATCCAAGCAGACCCTGACTGATGGGAATCCAATTTTCTCTTGAATGCCTCCAGCATTGGAACATTGATTACTGCAATGCGCTTTACATGGGGCTGCCTTTGAAGACGGTTCGGCGATTGCAATTGGTTCAGAATCGTGCAGCGTGGCTGGCAAGCGGTGGGGCCGCTAGGGATCACATCACGCCGATTCTGTATAACCTACATTGGTTACCAGTTGCTGCCCGAGCCCAATTCAAAGTGCTTGTTTTGACATATAAAGCCCTACATGGCTTAGGACCTAGATACCTGAAGGACCGCCTCCTTCCATACGAACCTACCCTGCAATTAAGATTGAGCCACGGGGCCCTCTTGAAAGAGCTATCCCTCAAGGAGGTGAGAGGGATGGCTTGCAGACATAGGGCCTTCTCGGCAGCTGCCCCTAAGCTATGGAATGCCCTCCCAAGTGAGATCCGCCTGGCGCCAACATTGATGACATTTTGGTGCCAAGTAAAAACCTTCCAGTTTCAGAAGTTTTTTAATTGATACAATATAGACTGTGGGTCATCTGAATGGCAATTTTAGTGTAATGATTTTAGTGTAAGGTTTGTATTATTGTTTTAATTATTTATTGATATTTGATGTTTTAATTGTTTTAATTCTTTGATTGTAAGCCGCCCAGAGACCTTTGGATAGTGGGCAGCATATAAGCTGTATAAATAAATAAATAAATAAATAAATAAATAAACAAATAAACAAACAAACAAACAAACAAACAAACAAACAAACAAACATTCACCACCCTCCAAGTTAATTGGTTCCCATTGTCCTAACGATACTGCTCTAACAGTTCGGAGGATTCCCCCCCCCTTGAAATTCAACCAAAACTTGTTTCCTGCAACTTCAGTCCATTCTTATATGTCCTACACTATGGTATGACCGAGAACAGATCTTGTCCCTTGCAAATATGACAGCCTTTTAAGTGTTTCAAGAGTGTTTCAAAATATGATATGTTATCATATGCATATCATATCTTGAATATGCTATAAGTGTTTCAAGTGTTTCAAAATATGCTATAAGTGTTTCAAGTGTTTCAAGATATGATATGCTATCATATCTCCCCTCTGACACTTTTTCTCAAGGTGTCCAGTTTTTTGGATTTTCTAAAAGAGGCCCATGTCTAATGTGGACAGGGCCACCAGTGCAGTAAAGTGGTATTGCGCACCTTGCATGAGCATTGTCAGTGTGCAGGCAGAAGATGAGTTATACACATGGATTTCACTGCCTACACAACAGCAACACTTGTGCAACGGGGATAATCAGCCATTGCTATGCTGGGGGTACTTTCTACTTCAGAGAAGCTCAGTGGGACAACAGCCACTGATTTCTGATTTCTTCTCTCCTGCAAAGCATCAAACAGCTCCACGATCGAGTGACCCACCAATGTGCTGAGTATCGGGATCTCTATGAAAAATTTACACTTCCTGAAGCTGGATCCAAAGTGGACTGGGCAAAAATACTTGAACAAAAGCAGGTAAAGGGATACGTTAGAGACCTTGTTTTTTTATCTGAACAAGTAGACTTGGTGAAGTCAAACATGAACACACCTTTAAAGAAAACAAAATGGTGAGCTTACATCCATTTCGTCAGCAACATCATACTCTATCTGTGACATATATTTTCCCAAATTTTCCCAGTTTTTAAGAATGTTATATTTTGCTATGTTGGATTTTGCTCCGGGAGGAAGGCTCACTGAGGGTCCGATGTGATGTTAAGGCAAAAGTCTATTTCCATCACCTCTAGGCGGTGGAATCTCAACATAGTCACGATACATCACAGTTGGCCAATTTCATAACAGAAACAAGACTGTTTGCCAAATGAGTGTTCATGGAAGCTAAACAGGCAGCCCTTTTCTCTTGAGAGTGTACTTCTCCTAGCTATCCAGCATCTCATCAAATGAGGCCTTAACTTTGTAAGGAGTTCTCATGATGCAGAATTTTGGTCTGGAACTAGAAGTATTGAAAAATGGAAGGTTGGACCAAAAAAAACAAGGCGGGGAAGTACAGATATCATCATGAAACAAGACGTGAAGTAACAGTCGTCACGATACCATCAATCATGCCCGTGGGTAAACAGAAACAGGGGCAGAACCGGGACAAGACCACGTGACCGTGAACAACGCTGTCATGGTACAAACGTAATCTTGGAACGAGGAAGGACGTGAAGTAACTCTCTTACTAATCTGTCTCCTTTGTTGCTCCCATCCATAATAGCTGTTGTGGTTGTCAGCAGAGCCATAACTATCACTTTTGGTATCTGAAGCCAGTGTTGTGTAATGGACAGAGTGTTGTGTTAAAATCCCTTTTAGCAATGGAAACTAACTTGGGAGTGTAGGGAAGGCTGGCACTGGGTAAAACCACTCATTATATATCTCACATACCTTGGAAACACTCCTGAAGTCGGAAACCATTTGATGACACATGACACGCATATAAGACACATGAAATATGCATACCCAAGGAGAGGATTAAATAATGGGAAAGAATGTCTCCATATAGAAGTACAGTCTCCATACTGGTTCTGTTCTGTGTTTGCCCTCGTGTTTCCTTCTGCTTGGGGAAGAAAGAGTCTAGAGGGTTTGCGTGCACTCAGAGCAAATGAGTGGGCACTGGGCACTCTTCCAGAAGTGGATTTTTGTGCCCTCAACATTCTGGCACACTGGGTCCAATCTTTCGTCCCGCTGAGCCAGTTTGCTCAAAGACCTCAAGTTGGGCAAGGGCATCTGGCAATACGTAGTGTCAAGCTGGGGGTGGGGGGTCTGACAGGTCACTCCCCAGAGCTGTAGGCATATCCATGTCATTCTCGCTGCAGGAAATTAGAGGAGCAGACTGTCCTTCTTTGCCACTGGGCATCTCTGTAAATATAGAGCTGAACGGTTTACTCCTGGGTTTGTTGCAGAAACAAGTGGATGCAGGGAAATATGGACCTACTGTTCCAGAGCTGGAGAAACAAATAGCAGAGCACAATATTCTCCAGAAGGAAATAGAAGCATATGGCCTTCAGATCAAGAATGTTCATAGTCCGGTAAGGTGGTCTTTCTCTTCCCCTACCCCCATTCCATAAGTGTCCTAACATGCTTTCATTACTCTACATCGTTGTACAGTGAGATGTTGACATCAGAGTGAGTTTTATTTGAGAAAAATCATGGTGTATTAAATCAGACTTCTGAATCCTTATAAGAACATAAGAACATAAGAAGAGCCATGCTGGATCAGGCCAAAGGCCCATCTAGTCCAGCTTCCTGTATCTCACAGTGACCCCACCAAATGCCTATGGGAGTGCATGAGACTAGATATCTGTCTCCTGCAACCACTCCCCTACATCTGGCTCTTGAAGTACCCTGGTTGTAAGCCTGGAGATGACACATCTCCATCATGGTTTGTAACCCGTGATGGACTTCTCCTCCAGGAATCTGTCCAATCCTCTTTTGAAGGCATCTAGGCTAGATGTCATCACCACCTCTTCTGGCAGGGAGTTCCACAGACTAACAACACGCTGGGTAAAAAAATATTTTCTTTTGTCTGTTCTCACTCTCCCAGCCCACAGTTTGAGTGGATGTCCCCTAGTTTTGGTATTTTGTGAGAGGGAGAAAAGTGTCCCTCTATCCACTTGACTCATGCCCTAAAGAGTCCCAAATGTTTTAGCCTTTCCTCATAAGGGAGGTGCCCCAGCCCAGTAATCACTTTAGTTGCTCTCCTCTGCACCTTTTCCAGTTCCACTATGTCCTTTTTGAGATGTGGTGACCAGAATTGTACGCAATACTCCAGGTGTGGCCTTACTATTGTTTTGTACAATGGCATTATAATGTTGGCTGTTTTATTTTCAATCGCCTTTTTAATAATCCCTAGCATGGAATTGGCCTTCTTCACCGCTGCCACACGTTGGGTAGACACCTTCATGGAGCTGTCCACCAGCACACCAAGATCTCTTTCCTGATCCGTCACGGATAACTCAGAGCCCATGAGTTGATAGATAAAGTTTTGATTTTTTGCCCCAATATGCATTACTTTACATTTTGCTACATTGAAACACATCTGCCACTTTGCAGCCCATTCCCCCAGTTTGGAGAGATCCTTCTGGAGCTCTTCACAATCTTCTCTGGTTTTTACCACATGGAAAAGTTTCGTATCATCGGCAAACTTGGCCTCCTCACTGCTTATCCCTGTCTCCAGGTCATTAATGAACAGATTGAAAAGCACCGGACCCAGGACAGATCCCTGGGGCACACCGCTTTTCACCTCTCTCCATTGTGAAAATTTCCCATTCCTTCCATGTGTTCATCCAGATTATGACTCTTTACCATACCCTGGATATAGAATGAATCATGTATATGATCATGTATATGAAGGTATTCACAAGACCAGTTAAATTCCCATTGACTTTCAAACTGTCAAAAATAATTATATGCATGAGCATCTGAGCGTTCTGATCTTGTAGAATTCTGAACCATTCTGGTCTCTTTTAAGTACTTGCTCTTGGCCTTGAGCATTTCTCTGCACAGGAGCTTTGTGTCTGACATAGGGCTCTTCTGAGGGAAAGCAGAGGACTATCTGAGGAAAAATCAAAATTTACAGTAAATTGAAATAAATAAATAAATATGTGTCCCTGTTTTGGATCGTATCCCTTTGTCTGGGAATGCATCCATTGAAGACAATGAGGACTTTTAAAAAAATAGCCTGTAATTGGACACATAATATGCAGTTGGAAAAAAAACATGTGCAGATGGTTACTGATAAATGTGCAGCTGGGGAAACAGATGAAAAAGACAGGTCATGCTTATCTGTGTATTAACTTCAACAACAGGCAATTTCAAGCACCATACTTTGTATTAGGATTAGGTAGTTTTTGGCTTCCACATTTAAATCAGACTGCACAAGCGGAATTATGAGGTCTTGTTTTTGGCATAACCTCTTTTTCATTTTCATCAGTACTGAAGTCTGCAGGCCTTGTTGATTGCAACATGATTGATTGATTGATTTGATTTGATTTGATTTATATACTGCCAGGGCCGGTGCTAGATTTTTTTTGCGCCCTAGGCGAGGGGCAGCGGGTGGGTGGGGTGGGGGGTGGGGGCAGGGTGGCAGCGGGGTGGGGGCAGGTGGGGGCATGCGGCGGGGGCAGGGTGGCGAGGTGGCGGTGGATGGTGGATGGTGGGGGATGGCGACGGGCATGGGGGTGTGGGCGGCGATGGGTGGCGGGCAGGCGGCAGCGGGCAGCAATGGGCGGACAGCGACGGGCGGCTGGCGGGCAGTGGGGGGGGGCGGACGGCAGTGGCCAGCGGCAGGGGGGTGGCGGCGGCAGGCTGTCCAGCGCCCTCTCTCCATTTTGGCGCCCTAGGCAACTGCCTAGTTTGCCTTAATGGAAGCGCTGGCCCTGTCTACTGCACCACCTGACCAAAGGTCACTCTGGGCGGTTAAAGAGGTGTGTCTGACTTCTTGGGGTGGGGTGGGGGCCTGACCAGACATTTTTGAAGTTGGCAAATTTGCTTTTAAAAACCCTGAAGGGAATCAAGAGTGAGAGAGAAGTAAAGACTCTGTTATTATACTTCAAGACTATCCAGGGGAGAAGCATGAAGCGCCATACAGCAAAGAAACAGACCCTTCTCTTTGTCATGAAACATTCTTGATACCAGCGGCAAAGTACGTGCAGACATTGCCCAGCAGTCTCCAGTGCTGAAGAAAATGGGGGGGCACTTGTGTTCAGACCTTAGTTCTGTACTCTAGGGCACTCCACAAGGTATTCCCAAAGTGTCTAGAAGTATTTTCTTAAAATTGTTAGGAGCTCCCATTTGAGTAGAGCTAAGTGTGAGGTCCACAATTTAAACCCAGGGACTACAAGTTGAGTGTATTTAACATCACGCTTGATCCCCCACAAATGTCCATACCTGAAACTTCTGGAAGTCTTACGAAGCTACTGGTGAGTAGTTTGTTTACCTCACCAGGCCCAGCAACCACCTAAACTCAGGGGCAGATCAGTCACTATCTCATTATGTGATTATGGGCCATGTCTTTTATTCATTTTTGCACCTTAGCTGCTTTAGCAGTGAACTGCAGGATAATAACAGCCTACCGAAACAGACTGAGTCATAATGAGGTTCCCTAAATTGCTAACTTGATAATGTTGACAAATTGGTGAGCAAAAGCAAAACACAGACTTATTCCTCTTAATAATAGGATTCCCTTTCTCACGAATCTTAATGGGACATTTTAAAATATCATTTGGCATTTAGATTGTGAACACACCGAATTGATGCTCATAGAATTTCAGGACTTTGAATGAACTGAAAATGAGAATGCCAAGGTTTGCCCAAGGAAAAAAATATTTTAAAATTTAGATGATAATACCAATTCAGAATTTATTAAATGTATCCAGATATATATTTACAACCAATCCTCATGGTGCAATGGTTAAAAACCTGTATCTGCAGCTAAAACTGTGCTCACAACCTGGGATTCAGTCCCAGGTAGCCAGCTCATGGTTGACTCAGCCTTCTAGCAAAATAAGTACCCAGCTTGCTGGGGGTGGGGGGCAACGTGTAGCCTGCATAAATAAATTGTAAACTGACCAGAGAATGCTTTAAGCACTATGGGGTGGTATAAATGCAGAACACTTCTTTTTGTTTTGGTTTGGTTTTTGTAGCATAATCTGTGCAATTTGTGGAAATTATTCTTTTTAACATATAATCAACTATTCATTTTGTCTTTTTCTCTACTGTGCTGCCTCTCTTTGTCTTCAAACAAATAGGAAGCAGCAGATTTAAAAAATCAATACAAGAATTTGCTGGTAAGAATCTTTTCAAGATTTTTTTGGGGGGGATTAAGTGTTTATTTCATATGTTTGTTAGTTTCAGATAGGATTTGGATGGATGGGAAAGTGACACAAACATTGTTTTCCATACCAGAATCCTAGGTAGCTGAAGCCCGTAGGCTTAGGAAGGTGAGAAGACATCTTGGGTAGCCATCAAAATGCTTTGCTTTGTCCAATATATCCTGGAGGTCTGAGCTTGGTGTGAGAATCAAGGCTTCTTCCACATTCCAGCCCTCATTGTGTCATTTTAAATCCAATGCAGTCTTACTGTTGGAACTCCACACCACTGTGATCAATCCATTGTGCTTTCTGCATACATGGTGTTGCCCTGGGAAGTTCTTCCCTCTTGCTGTTGTCACCACCCTCAGTCCCCAGGTACCTCTCCAGGTACAGACAGAGGCATATGGATATGTAATGTATAGCTTCTGTTGTTGCTTCTGAATTTGGGATTTTTATTATTCTTTTCAAGGTCAGGTCTCTCTGTGCATTTTCCCGTCTATTCTGGGGTGGGAGGTGAAATGAATGTTTCAAAGGGGGTGTGCCACCTTCCGAATGATGTAATGGTTACAATGTTGGGCCCCAACTTGAGAAACCTGGTATAGAATCCCTCCTCAGACATAAAATTCATTGGGAGTCTTTGGGACAGCCACATCTTCTTACCCTGAACTCTAGCACAGGGCTGCTGGATTACAGTGAATAGGGAAAAGGTTATGACTTGTTAGCTCTGTGAATCAACAGAAAGACACACACCTCATCGGGTTATTATTTGGTTTATGTAAGTTATGACATCTTGTAGATCAGGAGACGAACGCAGGCAGAGAAGGGGGTGGCACTGAATGATACACACAAGTTCTTTCAGCAATCTCTCTCATGCACACCCATACAAATTCGGTGGCAACCCTTGTCTGCCTTATGGGGTTATTGTAAAATAAAACTTGCTGGGAGTTTAATTACCATATGCATTGCAAAAAGCTATGTAAATTTTAGATTTAAAACAGTTGCACTCAAAGCACTGAAGCCTTCTTTCTTCCTCTCACCTTAGAAAGCCTCCATGTGGCGAGGCCAATGCTTGGGCAGCCTCTATACACACCTCCAGGGTTGTACAAAGGAACTGGGTTACCTCACGGACCAGCAGAATAAGATCTTGAAGCAGGACTGGAGTGACCAAATGATCGATCCTCAGTTGGTACGGCGTGAATATGAAGTAAGTTGGGACGGCTTCACAGGTAAGGGTGGATCAGAGACACGGTGATACCCTTTTATGTAAGACGTGAACCAAGGAATTGAAGTACCTTCCATTTCTTGAGGTGACTTTGAATTGCTAACTGCACCTCCCCTTTAAGGAGCACCATTTACTGTATTTAAACAAGATCATTAGACCTGTTATGGCGGCTGCCAAGGCATCACTCATGAGAATTTCATTCATCTCCGAGAACACACGTGGAGAGAGAAGAGTGAGGATGTGAGGCATATGCTGATATCAGTAGGCATGAGCTGTCACCATTCTATCAGCTGCTTCCTTAGAAAATCTAGGATGTTCTTTGAAAAGACTGCCTATAATGATCAAACCTCCTAAACAATGACCGAGTCAGCCTAGTTGTATTTATTTCCATCCAAATTCTCAGTGCCAGTACCCCAGCTGCACACAATGACTGAAATCCTACTGGGGAGCTCCAGGTGGGGGTGGGTGGGAGAAAAGGAGGGAGGAGACTTTAGTAACAAAAAAAACCCAACAACCATTGATTCCTCTGCTTGGATCAAGATTGCCACTGATGATGATTTTTGACTAACCACACAAGAGGATTTTAGCCATTCAGTCGTTGCACTGGGGAAAAATGATGATGGACTTAAGCTTTTGCTATATTACTTCTGTAATATGTCTGTGAAGATCTCAGTCATCCAGGTGAGTTTATCTGGAAGTTGAGTCATGGCAACTGGACTTCTTTTCTTGAGAGGCTGAAACGTTTCGCTGCTCATCCAAACAGCTTCCTCAGTCTTGTAACTTCAGTAACAAGCCTTGTTACTTCAGTAACAAAGTAGAGCAACTTCAGATTGGTGGTTCCCCCTATTATGATTCCATGACCATTAAGGATCTTTCAGCATGTTAAATGTTTATATTCAATCTATTTCCTTCAGGAGTTCAAGAACAACGAGCTCCTTAACCAGGAAGAACATGTGAATACACTCCAGGATGATGGTGAGAGGATGATTGAACTAAAGCATCCAGCAGTGACCCCAATCCAGGTTTGTGTAGGAATTTGGAGTTGCTGTCTGTGCACCGCCCATCATGGCTATTATTTATTTATCAGAAACATTTTTTTAACCCAAGCTCTTGGGCAGCAAAAAGCCCCCAGAGCAGTTTATAGAGTTCAGTAGCAATCTCACCAGAACAAAGAATGCAAAACGTCTTATGAGAACGGTAGAAAAGTACAAAGTTCACATTATGGCCACCTGCAGCAGAAAAAGTTCAAAGGAGAGCAGGAGTCAAATATTGACAATTTCTCAGCTAAAGCCACCATTTCCAATTTTCTGAGGAACAGAAGCTTTTCACTCCCTGTAAAACACAGGATTTTGTCACACTTTTTGCACCAGCCTGTGCTTTGTGGGGCAAAAGTTCCTTAATAGTTATTCCCCTGTTTCTGAAGATCCATGTGAACCCTAGTTTAGGGAAAAATGGGATGATGGAGGAATTTAACACTTCAAGATGCCTTGTTGTGATGGCAACACAGTGAATTTCACCTAGCATTTTCTTATCTATCAGAACAAAATTTCTTATATATCAGAATAGCTTCGGTTCATAGAAGTGCAAGCAGAAGAAATACTCTAGAAATGTTTGGTTGTGGAAGGAAACAGAACTTGTTGAGATAAGTGTCTAGTCAGGAGAATAATTGTTATGTTGTTATAATAAAGTCTTGCATTCTTTGTTCTGATGAGAATATGATCATCTATAACTTTGGACTGATTCCAGCGTTTCCCCTGAAGGAGCAATATTTTGCATTCTAAAAAGCACTGGTATTTTGGTAGTGAGATATTACTTGAGCACAAAATGCAGGAGAAACATATTTTGAATGTACTAATCTAAAAATTGTTTTAGGGCATATTTTGAATCCAACAGTCAGGGAAATATATCAATTTGCTTCTGAAAAACAAAAATATCATTTTTTGGCTCATCTGTCTCAGAAGGTCTATTATATCTGATATGATTCCTTTTGCTGTCTGGATGTAGTAGCTAGTCATCCGTGGAGCAGGGTGAAGAATCTAGGAATTCACAGAGGAGGAACTGGACAAATTTCAGAGAGAGTCAGAGTGAGATAGAGATAAATTATAATTATTTATTTTTCTCTGTAGAATCATCAGGAAGCCCTGAAGAATGAGTGGCAGAATTTTCTCAATCTGTGCATCTGTCAAGAGAACCATCTAAAGAACATAGAGAACTACAGAAAGGTAAATAATACTGATATAGAAAGGAAGATTCTAGAGTGAGGTATATGAAGGTGCTTTCCCTTTTTTGGGGAAAAAAGAAGTTTTGGCCCATCTGATCATGTGCAAGAAGTGCTGTTTAAAATATGAAGGAAATGTTCAAAAGGGCCAGACAAAACAAAAACAAAGAAATAAAGAAGACAGAAAACATTGTGGCAGCTTAAAGACTAACTGCTCTATTTAATGTGAGTTTTGTGGACAAGATTAACTGGGCTTGTCCACAACAGCTCACATATCCCCTCCCACACACACACATACATCAAGGTCAGTCACTGAGGTTTGAAAGGGAAAAGCTAAAATCAAAATGGTTCATTCTTATTTTTGCTTTTGCCTATGAATTTTTTTTATGTCTTGACTGGTTGTGGTTCTTTGTGTTCATCAGAATACAGGATAGAGCCTTTCCCAGTGTATTGTGATATGAAACGTTCAGGCCAGTGTTCTATTAGGTTCCTGTTGATCAGAAAACACAATTAATGTGGAATCATGGCACTTGCTTCGCCACTGTTGTGCATATAGTGATGGCAAAAAAGAAAATGTGTCTTCTGTTTGCTCAGCAGCAATGCTCACACATGAGTCCCCACTTATTAAGCTGACAGGCATTTTCATTCAATAGATTATTGGCCACAGAATTTGGAAGTCTTTGTTTTTAAATTTCATTTCATTTTTTGCTTTTTGCCTTTGTCCTACCTGTTTTTAACCAACACCTTGATGTCTTGTATTATCTTGTAGTTTTTATTACTCTTTACACTCTTGTTTTCTATGTTGAAAAAAAAAACAGAATTTTGAAATGTTACACAATAGTGAACATTATTGTTCACATTTATTTCTCATGCTTCCAACAAGTAGGCTGCCTCAGGCAGCAAACAAAGAATCAAAGCAGAAGAAAAGAACATACAAGCAACATATTAAAAACAGCAAAATCTACAAGTGGACCATAAAGACTGACATAGATGCAAAATAATTAAATCAAATCATTAAAACCCTTGGTAAAATATAACTCCCTTCCCCAGATGACGACATGACAATAGATTAGGCAACAGGAAGTCTTCCCAGGGAGAGTATCCCATTAATGCAGTGTCACCATAAAACAGACCCTTCCGTAATAACCATCAATACCACCTAATATGGCAAAAGACTCAAGACAAAAGTACCTTTGTGAAGGATCTTAGTATCAAAGCTTTGGACACTCAATAGAATATGCAGAGGAGCAATGTAAGAATAAGATGATAAGGGGTGAACATAGACCTGAAGTTGAAGGTGTTTGATGGCCACCTGCTTTTGACCTCTGAAATAAAGAGTCAACATGAAAACATGTTGACTCTGCTGGATGGGAGATTGTAAGAGAAGCAGTCCAAAACAAGTAAGGACGTTCAGATTCTGGGCTTGACAGTAATATAGTAAGTAGAAGGGATTTCTGGTCATCGGGGTAAAAAAAAAGCACCATGTTTGTTTTTGCTTTCATTTTTATCTTATTCATTTTTAGTTTTATGATGATGCTGATGACGTGAGCCAGTCCCTTAACAAGCTGAACAGTGATCTGGACACGAAGTACAGCAGGTTCAACAAGGACAGCCCGGGTGTGGTGTCTGACCTAATCCTTCAGCTGGAGGTGAGAGTCACAAGGAGGAGGGGGAGACTTCAACTAGCTCTTATCTTGTAATGACTGACCCATAGCCATGACTTTAATACAGTATGTCACTGGTGACAGCCAACCTCAATAATTTATTTTTATGGTTTCATCTAAATTCTGTTAGATGTAGAGTTAAGTCACCTTGACACACACCTATAGCTTGGTGATAGCAAGAAAGCAGGGGGAAGGAATTGGAAGAGAAGATGAGTTGCTACAGAAAAAAAATGTATGTTGTGCAGTATGTTGTAAACAAGTGCTTCCTTATAAGGTGTTGTTTCCCTAACCAGAAGAAAAACACCTGCTTTCATGAAAATTGTGGATTACGTCAACCTGTGCAGCAGCAAAATCATACCTATTGAGTTCTAAAGAAATCTGAGAAGTGGAAGGAGTCAAGGGCCTTGTCTTTTTCTAAGTTGCTGTACACATAGAAATTAGTTCATACACAATTTGGAAGTGTCAAGAGCAGGTATGAGTCTTTGTTCTGGGCATTCTTCCTGAGCAATCTCTCTGCCCTGACATTCTCAGCCTCCCTGCAACTGGTTTCCCCCGAATCATCAACATTGAATCCAGGAGGGTTATGGGCCATCAGCCCAAATGCAGTCCACTGTCTATGGATACCAATCCTCCCGGATGCTTAATAAATCCCCTGTGTTTGCTGCTTGTCACGGGCTAAGAAGACAGGATGGTTGTTAAGTATGTGGCAGAACAGAACAGATGACTAACGGAATCTCTTCACCTTAGGACTAATTGGGTGAAAAATGGCATCAGCCAAAAATGGAAAAATTGACCCATGATAAAGTTTCCTGTAAGCACCCCTTCTACAACTTAATTCCTCTGAGTGACTTTGCAAATTTTCCACAATGTTTACTTGGGGTTGACCTACTGAATTCACTAGGGATTACATGATTAGACAAGCAGAAGCTTGTGCTGTTAATCTCTAGATTCACACTTCCCCTCAAGAAAAAACAGCATAGGATGCTTTTTATCCTGTTGTTGTTGTTGTTGTTGTTGTTGTTGTTGTTGTTGTTGTTGTTGTTGTTGTTGTTGTTGTTGTTGTTGTTGTTGTTGTTGTTAAGCAACGGAGAGTGAGAAAGAATTTCCAATGTAAATCTTAAAATCTAGAATTAAAAATAGAGTTACACAAAACACTACACATGTAACTTAATGCTTTTATTGTCTCTGCTTTGATCACCACCTTTTTTATTTAATATGACATCTCTCCAGTGGAAATAATTGCTGGAGGAATTACCTGCCTGCTGCGTTTTTGGTGGATATTCATTTGCTGACCACTATAGTGCCAGTCCCCACTGGCCAAAATCCTCTTGCAAAGTTATGTCTGTGGAAGGATGATGGCATCAGTAGGAATGGGACTTTTAAAGTACCTGTAGAATCAAAAACTTTCTCCTTCTGTCCCATGGCTCCCACAGTTTTCGTGCAATGAAACAGATTACTTGCAAGCCAGACAAGCTGCTGGAGAGATTGAGGAAGTATCTCCCATCCTCCTCCTTCCATAGATGTAGTTTACACAAGAGGATATGGGCCACTAAGGGCAAAGGGGGTGGATTGTTTTTTTCAATGATAGCAGACATTCTGAATTCCCAAGCTACAAATAATATCTCAAAACAGATACTCCTTAGGAAAACAAAAATGGTGGCCAACATTTTACCAGACACCCCCAAGTAAAGAATTTCAGCTCACTCTCAAAACATGACTGGAACAGAATATTTGATCTTGGGGTAAGTGAGATGGCTGACACATTCTGCCAGTTGATTTAATAGTGCTTGTTCTGGTGAGGGATAGGTTGTGGAAGCTTACTCAGAACCACGAGTACTTGCTCAGAATCAATACCGGGAGTAACCTCCCGCTCCTCCTTCCTATCTAGAACGAGGAAAAGACGGTGAAGCTGGCCGAGAAGAACATTGCCGAACTGAAACGGAGGAGTAAAGAGATCAGCCCTTTGAAGCTGCGTAGAACTCAGCCCCCTCAGCCAATCTCCGTGGACAGCGTTTGTGACTGGGATTCGGGTGATGTAAGGAAAATACTCATCTTATACAAGACAGAAGGTTGATCCATCAGAGTTTTTAAATCTTTTCTTGGTAGTGTTGTGATTTCTGAAGGCTTCTTGTACCTCTGAGCTTCCCTGTCTGAGAAAAGAAAGTGATGCAAGTGTTTTTCGCACCGCCATTCATTTGTTTTTTGTTTGCATACTAGCTATGCAGTCAGACTTACAGTCTGGCATTTTCTGCTGTGGAAACTCTTGGTGTGTGTGTGTGTGTTTGTCCCAGTGGTTACCCATTGTGTCCCAGATCAGGTACAAGGTTCTGATGCTTACATGTAAAGCCCTTCATGGTTTCGGACCACTCTGCCTGTCAAAACATCCCTCCCCAATGCCATCTGCCTGGCTACCAGGTCCTCCAAAGCTACATTCTTTTGGGTAACCACTCTGAAGGAAGCCTGGAAAATATTCCACAAGAGACTTGGCCTTCTTCATGTTGGCTTTGCTGTTGTGGAATCAGTGCACTGCCCTAGTGGAGTGACCAGAAATAAAATAAAATAAAATAAAATAAAATAAAATAAAATAAAATAAAATAAAACAGCAGTTTTATTGTCCCTTCAGGTAGAATGACTGGACCAGTGGTTCTCAACCTATGGGTACCCAGATGTCACTGGACTGCAACTCCCAGAAGCCTTCATCACTAGCTCAGCTGGCCAGGATTTCTGGGAGTTGCAGTCCAAGAACATCTAGGCCAGTGTTGGCGAACCTATGGCATGGGTGCCAAAGGTGGCACCTGGAGCCCTTTCTGTGGGCACCCGACTTCGCCCCTTCACAGCCACCTGTATTCAGGTTAAATGGCTGTATTGGCACTTTGCAAAAAAATTGTGGGTTTTAAATCGCAGTTTGGGCACTCGGTCTCTAAAAGGTTTGCCATCACTGATCTAGGCATAGGCACCCTCAGGTTGAGAACCCCTGCTCTAGAGTCTAGAGCAGGGGTTCTCAACCTGTGGGTCTCCAGATGTTCCTGGACTGCAACTCCCAGAAACCCCTTCCAGCACAGTGAGTGGTGGAGGCTTCTGGGAGTTGCAGTCCAGGAAAATCTGGGGACCCAGAGGTTGAGAACCACTGGACTGGACAGTACAAACACTCACCTATTATCAGGAGAAGAAGTGTTAGACCAATTTGTAAAATGGTCACACAATTGGCAACATGTAAGGGGTGTGGTGGCTCAGTGGACTAAGGCTTCCAAAAACTGTCGGCTGCAAAGTCAGCAGCTCGGCTGTTCGAATCCCGGGTGCCACGGATTGGAGTGAGCTCCTGCTGTTAACCCCAGCTCATGCCAACCTAGCAGTTCGAAAGCATGTAAATGCAAGTAGATAAATAGGTACCACTGTAAAAAGCGGGAAGGTAAAACAGTGTTTCCTTGCAGCCATGGCAGCCAAGTGGCCATGGACTTGCACAACACTGGCTCTTCAGCTTGAATATGGAGATGAGGACCGCCCCTAGAGTTGGACACAACTAGTACACATGTATGGGGGAACTTTTATCTTTACCTTATTATGGTATGAAATGACCTTAACACACAATCACCACATAGATGAGTAGATTCCATTACCATAACACCTTTCTAAAGTGAGCTTGTGTAATCTCCAGGCTTAAAACCAGGGTACTTCAAGGGCCAGATGCAGGGAAGTGGTATCAGGAGACAGATATCTAGTCTCATGCGCTCCCAGTCGCATCTGGTGGGGCCACTGTGAGATACAGGAAGCTGGACTAGATGGGCCGTTGGCCTGATCCAGCAGGGCTCTTCCCATGTTCTTATGTTATTATACCCAAAAGAGATTCTGGGCACTCTGGGGTCTAAATAGTGAAGAATAGATTTGAGACATCTGAAAAATTGTTTTCAGTTTGCCTCTTTGGTAAAAATAGGCCATTTTTTAAAATCAACTGAAAACTGAGGTTTTTTTAAATCTAGGTGCAGCTTGAAAGGGGCATGAGATATACACTGATGGACAACAATAACCAGGAGACTTGGCTTGTACAGGACGGCAGCAAAGAGACTAAAACAGCTCCTGCTGTTTGTTTCTCCATTCCACCTCCAGATCAAGAAGCCATAGAGAGAGTTAACAGGTGAGTGCAAAGCTTTCATTTGTCTTATTTTCAAAGTCCATGAGCCACAAAAATGTAAAAAAGTGTCATGTACTGTGTTCTGAAACTGAAGCACAATTTTGAAAATTGTCCCACATCAGAATTTATTCTGTAATATAGGAATTCTCGTTCATCGTGCAACTGTGAAACACTGTGGATATCCTGGAATTATATGTTTATATTCTGATTGCTGAATAATTATATGATTTTGTTGACCCTAGTGATGGTCTATACGAGATATATACTGTAGGCTTGTGTACCTGGTCTCCACATTCCCATAGGACTGCTATTTAAATGTTGGTCTTATGGTATGGGGGGAGGGGAGAGACATGGTGGCTCAGCGGGCTAGAGTGCTGAAAATGGTCAGCTGCAAAGTCAGCAGCTCAGCGGTTCAAATCCCGGGTGCCTTGGGACAGAGTGTTAACCCCAGGTCCTGACAACCTAGTAGTTAGAATGCATGTAAATGCAAGTAGATAAATAGGTACTGTTATAAAAAGTGGGAAGATAAACAGTGTTTCGTGTGCAGAAATGTGTTCAGCCATGCTGGCCACATGGCCATGTATTTGCACAACACTAGCTTTTTGGCTTGGAAACGGAGATGAGCACCACCACTAGAGTCGGACACAACTAGCACGCATGTGCGGGGGAACTTTTATCTTTACTTTATTATGGTATGAAATGACCTTAACACACAATCACCACATAGATGAGTAGATTCCATTACCATAACACCTTTCTAAAGTGAACTTGTACTGATGGAAATGGATTATATAATGTGTACAGTATAATAGTTGTACAGACAGGGTAATGATTCATGCTATTGTCCACAAGCATCTGTGATCTCTGATAGTGGGAAATAGGGAACCATTTACTGCACACATAATTATGCCTATCACTCTGAACTTAAGACAGTAGTGCCCTATTTAAACATAATCAAGAAGCACATGAGAGGTCAGTTTACCTCAGATATTTATCCGCATGACAGCTACTCATTTTCTTTCTGGATCAGCACTTTAAAAAAACATATTGTTCAAGTAGCTTGTTGCACAGCACACCCTATGGAATGGGAATTTTAATTAATTCATATTCAAGTCATTTTTACAATTTGTTCTTTTGTTCTTTCCCCTCACACCAGAGGCTCTGTGAAGTCCTTTCCCAATCAAACTATTTTTTAAATATTTCTTGGACCACATTAATTAATTAATTAATTTACTTATTTATTTTCTGCCTTTCTCCCCAAAAGGACCCAGCACCATCTGTCACCTAAAGCTAAATCTGACATACTAGAAGTGGGTGAGAGACAGATACACTTGGATCTACTGGCAAATCTCTTGGAGATTTCCAGAGAACCACCAACATTTCCAACTCCCATTAGCTTGATGATAGAAAAGCAAAACTGCATGAACAAAACCTACATGCCAAGGCCTGCTTTGTGCTCTCATTCTATTACCCCTTGCTGCCATGTGTCAACCACCCTGACTTCACTGCCAATTCGCCTTGGTTAATATCATGCCTATGTTACAATTAGTTCACTGGAGAATTATTTTCAACTTCAGTATTTTTTGGCGGGGGGGGGCAGAGGATTAACAAACTGCATCTGGATTAATGCCTGACTTTTACTTATTTTTTTTTAAAAAGCTGTCTTCTCTTTAAGCATGCCTCTAGCTTTGTTGGAAACATTCTGTGCTATGAACAACATTGGTTCCCTCTATTTGTTTTTAGGCTGGAAGGTGAACTGAACACAGTCAAGCAGAAAAGAGCTACGGTCCTGAACACGCTAAGAAGCAGCCAGAAGGAGCCTATAAAGTCTAGCCATCAAGGTATGTTAGCATTTTAGCTGTTTTCTGGCTGGAGATTGCAACTTTAGGCTGCTTTCACACAACCACTAAAATCTGCTGAAAGTGCTTGCAGATGCGGAGCATAAAATCCTTTTCCCACTAGCAGCAGACTTTTTTTTAAAAAGCGTGACCACGCCCACTTAAGTGCAACCCAATGCATTTTACATGTATGAGTACCTGGTCTCAAGGTGGTAAAATCCTTGTTGCTATTCTGATGTGGATTTTAAGCCATTACTCAAGTCCGTGGGAACACAGAAAATCCGCAACAAACCTTTTCAGCCCCTCTATGGTGTCTTTGCTGCAGTTCTCAGTCAAGGGATCAGAACAGTTATGAATTTTCAAAACATGACCATGGGAACATCCGATCCATGACATCAACCACATGACCGCTCTGGGGGGGTGGGGGTGATATGGATCAAAGTTTGCTGCGGATTTTAGTGGTCGTGTGAAAACAGCCAGTATGACTGGATATGTGAGAGCCTTTTCACACGACCCCTAAGATCCGCTGGCCACTTAAATTCGGACCAGAGATCTTGGGGGTTTGTCGCTGTTCCTGTGTTCCCATCCCCTCCGCACTCCTGGCTGCTGTCTGCGTGAGGGGAGGGAGAAAAAATGAAGAAAAGAATGCCGGCTCACCTCCTTTCTGCCCTCTCACTCTGCTCCCGGCAGCATTCCAGTCTCTTAGTATCTCTTAAAGGGGCGGGGGACAAAAAAGCAACAAACAGAAGCGAGGAGAGCCCGGCACTCACTACGTTACATCCGCATCAGGAATTTTTCACCCCCGGAGAGCAGGTACTTGAAAAGTGCGCTGGGACGCGCTTAGGTGGGCGTGGTCACACTTAATTTTTTGTAAACTCTGGAGCTGGTGGGGAAACAATTTTAAGCTCCGGATCTGGGAGCCATTTGCCGCGGATTTTAGGGGTCGTGTGAAAAGGCCCTGAGGTACCCAGCTAAATCCCCAAGGGCTTTCAAGGTGCCCAGGCTCTGTTTGATATCTTCCTTCGTTCCAGGGAACAAATATTTGCCTCAGGCAATAGCTAAGAATTACCTTCAAACTGGGTATGAAAGATAAAAGGAAATAGGTTGGGGATGCTAATTATCTTGATTGGTGAAAAGATCTTTATGGACAAATTGGAATGCATATATGCAAATGGAAAATTCTGCCTAGTTCATTTCACTGGGGTTTCGGTTTGACATGGGCCACAGCAATGTGGACAGTCAATATCCCTTGTCTTTCCAGCTCCAGTCAGGACCCCTGCCTTGGTCCAGGATGATTCCGAAGCTGAACAATTGCTCTCTAAGCTGGAGAAAATTGATGGTGACTTGGGCCAGGTCAAGAAGGAGACGTTTAGCCGCATGAGGACCCCCCTAAACCACAGTGACCCTACTGAAGACCTGACTCAACGGATCAGAGAGCAGGAGGCAAGTGCTGGGGAATCTGGATTGCTTCCCAATCAATGATAGCTTGCCATCGTGCACAGGGCAAAGCTGCACTGTTCATATTCTATCGGGGCTAATCACTCTACAGGGGAAAGATGAGGAATTTCTGCTGGTGGGTCTCATTCTTTCTCAGCACTGAAAGAGAAGATTGGGGAGGGGGGGACTTAATCCATGGAAAATCAAACTATCTGGATACAGATGGGACATCAGGAGAAGCTGAAATCATCATTGGAACATTGGTTGCACCAGAACGTCACTTCTTATAAGTCATACTTGCAAAGAAGTCCATGTTTACAAGTTGCAAATGGCAAATGTGAAATGCTTGCCCCTTTGAGGTCATCCCCCCCCCTTTTTAATGACACACTATCTCTAATGTTTAATTGGATCTTGACATTCCTGAGAAACAGAGAGGAAAAGAGGGAGGCTTTCTTATGCAGCTTTAAACACAAGGAGTTAATAACACATTCCTGTCATTCCCACCCCATAACATGTGCAGCTCACTGAATAACAGAATTAATCTTGGGTTGCTGCTTTCTCTTTTTGACTGCATCTGTGTGGACAAACAGGTTGGCTGTCTGGGTAGAGCTGTATAAATGTTGTGGTTTGGATGAACTAACTGCCTCTAGACCTCCCAGATGTAGAGATCTACTTCTACTGAGTTAGAAAAGTCAAGAGCACTGTGCCTCTAGCCAGTGTCTTGTCCATCACATTCAAACAAGCATGCTGATCACCTCTAGACAATTGATTCAAATCCACGGGTGTTGTATTCCCACTTGAAGCCAGCATTGTTTCTCAGAAATGTTGCAAAGAAAATTGATTTTCTTCAATCCTGAATTTTCTTAGGGAGCAACAAGGAGACTTCAAGGCATAGGAGCAGAAAAGGAAACTGCTCAGAAAGAGTGTGAGACATATCTTTCCAAGAAGCCTACTGGCACCACAGCCTCCCAGCTTCCTGTGACCCTTAACAATATCAAGAACAAATACAATGATGTTAAGGTGCTCTCTAGGCTCTACGATGAAAAGTAAGTGGCATCAGGAAACAGATCTGGCTGTGGCAGTTTCTCAACAGGCTCTTTTAAGATGACGTGAAGAAAAGAATTATTTAGAAACTGATGTAGCATGTCAGCAATGGGCCAGATTATAGATTCTGAAAAAATTCACTTCCTCTGCCTCTCTGCCAAATGAGCAGAGGAAGTATC
>JAHTLZ010000010.1:23615828-23630728 GCA_023846285.1 Phrynocephalus versicolor | reverse complement strand
ATGAGCAGAGGAAGTATCCAAAAATTCACTTCCTCTGCCTCTCTGCCAAAGAGCAGAGGAAGTATTCCATTTGCTGTTGCCGTGAAATGGCTCACTTATTAAGGTGCTTCATGGTATTGGACACTCAATCCGGAAGGAGCCTTGAAAGCCTGAAAGCTTGCTTTTGGACTGCTTACAGCGATCACACATGCTAGAAAGAGACCAAACCAAAACAGGTAGGAGAGATCCTACCTGTTTTGAAAAGTAAAATCTTATGACCAGGGGCTCAGAAAGGTGAGGGTTGAAAGACTCTCTGGGTGATTTGGTTTGCTCCAGTGATTATGAGGTGTGATTTCGAGAAGAAGGAGCCAGTCAGCCCATCCCCACAGTGGGCCAAAGCAGGCTAAATGCCCATCTGATCACGCCATTTATGGGATGAGGTAGTGGCACTTCTAAAAGGTCGCTGTAGACTATTCCATGTTTTAATTTGAACATTCATAAGAGACAAGCATTCTGCTTTTGTGTGACAATGGCTCTTTTGAAGTAAAATGAGTTTAACAATGTCTTCTCTTATTCAGAGCTAAAGCAGCCCTAAATCTGGAGACCCAGATAGAGAACACAGACAGGATCATCAGCAACTTTGAGGCCAAATTATCTCATGATGGCACCATCCCAGCCTCACCAAATGCTCTCCAGGATCGGGCCAATGAACTTCAGGTCAGCTCCCTCTGGAGTCAGCAGGGCACTGGTACCAAGTGATAGAGGGGAGCTGGGTTACTCCAACATCACTTTTTTCCACCAACACAACATAGGAGGCAATCGGGCTGGTGACACATGATACTCATTCGTTTTAAAATTCCCCTAGAATTCTCAATTAATCAACATGGAGAGCACCTAAAACAGACCACCTAGTCCCGCCCATTGTTCCTTTTGGGGGGGAGGGGTTTAGAAAGCCTCATGGTGCAGTGGTTAAATGCCTGTAACTGCAGGTAAAACTGCGCTCACGACCTGGGGTTCAATCCCAGGTAGCAGGCTCAAGGTTCACTCAGCCTTCCATCCTTCCGAGGTCGGTAAAGTGAGTACCCAGCTTGCGGGGGTGGGGGATATGTACCCTGCATACTATATTTTAAAAAAAACTGTAAACCGCCCAGAGACTACTTGAAGTGGTATGAGGCGGTATATAAGCAGAATACTTTGCTTTGCTTTATAGGTTCTTCCTCACATTTAGAGCCTGTGCCCACCCCCAAGGCAGGATGAGGTGTTTTGCCATCTAACAAGTTCTGTTAATGGCTGTTTTAAATGTGTTTTATAAGATTTTTCAATTGGATTTTTAATTGTACTAACTGTATTTTAATTGGATTTTATTTATTTATTTATTTATTTATTTATTTATTTATTTATTTATTTATTTATTTATTTATTTATTTATTATTTTTATGCATTTCTAGACCGCCCAATTTCCCAAAAGGAACTCTGGGCAGCTTGGTTTACAAGAAAGCAAATAAATCAGGAATTATAACAAACAAAACAATAAGCAGCAAAGACAAAAACATAAACTAAACATACTATGGGATACATAACCCGGCAAGGGGAAACTAAAGGGGTGGGAAACAAAAAGTACAACAAGACAGGGGGCAACAAACATTACATCATTGATTGCCAAAAGCTTCCCTAAAAAGCCAGGTCTTTAGACCTTTTTGAAAAGCTATCAGGGACTTTATTTAACTTTTTAATAATTGTATTTTTATGACTATTTTGTAAACTGGCCGGGGTAGTGCAGTTTGCACTAAGATGTGTGTGTGTGTGTGTGCTTGAGCACAAACTGCTCTTCTTCAATGCTCATTTGGTAAAAGTAGCTCCCCTCTGATCACAGTGTTGCTGATGGATTGTTGAATAGGTAAATAGGCCTACAATCAGAAGCCATGTGTTTTTCCAGTACTTGTCTGATTAGTCCTGGCTAAAATCACTAATCACTTTGGAGCGTCATTATTCTTCTGTGTCCAAGGCCAAATAAAACCTAGGGCATGTGTTAATTTTCAAGACAAAAGTTGATGTTCAGGGGCCTGAGGCAAAATCAAAATATAGTACTTGAGACAGAGCATGCTGAAGTCCTATGCTTATCATTGTGACTGGCACTGTGAAGAGAGGATAAAGCATGAATTGCAACCACAGGGTCAGGCCACATGGAGCTGGACTCAGGGTGCAAGACTAGGAAAGCACTCTGTCATTATTTTTTTAAATGAAAATGCTGTTCTGAATGGCATGTCTCTTCCTTTGCAGAAACTCAAGCGTGATTTAGTAAAACAGGAGGACTGCTTGCTGAAGCTAAACCGCAGCCTTAAGGATGCTGAGCACTGCTGCAGTGCTGTCCAGAATAATTTCCAGGAGTACTGTCCAGATCTGCCTAGGCAGAAGAAGGAGGTCCAGCTCCTTAATGACCGATACCATGCAGTGGCTGACCAGTTGGATCACCGGTGAGATTCCCAACCTTCCCTGGTTGGGGGTGGTGTGGTATGAGTGACTTGTGGGGCGCGGGGGGCCCGCAGAATGGTTATCATAAAGGGGCAGTAGAGGTGGGAAACACCTTGTGAGGCAACTTGTTTAAAAAGCCAAATTGGGAATTGTGGATCTTTGCAGACGGAGCTGAAAGAACTCATTTAAGCCAACACATTGAAACCAGCTTGGCCTCTGCCTGGAGCCAAAGGAGAAAGCATAATATGGTTGCTATGTTGCTTTCAGTCTGTTTCAGCCACTACTTTGTCACAAGGGGTGTCATTGAACTCTTTCTTGTTCTGCTTTGAAAATTTTGAAAATTCTTCACATCCTGTCTCCCAGAAGTGATCTTACCTTAATAATAGAGAAATGCACTTCCTTTTGACAGGGACATATGTGTGTGTGTGAGAGAGAGAGAGAGAATGTTTGCCAGTGCTGACTGGATGGAGACTTTAAAGAGCAGCATAGTCCTCTCGTACATCTAGAGCAGGCATATCCAAACTTCAGCCCTCCAGATGTTTTGGACCACAACTCCCACAGTCCTTTGCCATTAGAAATACAGGCTTGGAATTCTGGGAGTTGTGGTCCAAAATATCAGGAGGGCCGAAGTTTGGACATGCCTGCTCTAGAGGGTGGATGGACAGGCCTTCAAAATGGAGCCCTCCTTGCTTATCCATCTCCTGACATCTGATGTTCAAATAGAGAAATGTTCATGATTCCCCTCTAACTTGAACACGCAGCTACATAGAGGGTCAAGCAAGAGATTGAGGAAATGCATATTCCCTAGTTATTTCCCCTGTGGTGATGGGATTTCCTCAGAGATACATACCTCAGCAACAGGACTGCAAAGTAACCTTGCGTTTGTCAGCTGATGACCAATCATGAAATAGCTACATGAAAGATGATCAAAAGCATGTATTATGGCATGGAGACATCCTTCAGCACTGGAAGGAGCTCTGTTTCTAAATATGTACGAAATATACTGCTCTGTTGGTTTCTCAGAGAATCTAATGCTGCTTATTGTTCGCCCTAAAATTGTCACTGTTCCTAGCATGGACTAACTGGGATACAAACAGTAACATAATTCATTTAGGGCAAAAAGCATCTCCATTTTATAATGATTGTCTTCATTCATCTCTTACTTTAATGATTCTGATTTTTTGGTGTGTGTGTGTGTGTGTGTCTGTGTGTGTCTGTGGGGGGGTATATAGGGGGGTATATTTCAGTAACATCTCTTGCTAAACTTGTTTTGTGCAAAACCCTTATCAATCTCTCTTTCCACTCCCTGTACAGGGAGAAGACACTGAGGAACACTAGCCTCACCTACCAGCAGTTCCAAAACGCCAATGAGAACCTGATGTTCTGGCTCAACAATCTGCCTAGGTACCAGGTCAGGACCACAGATGGACCTGGCCAGATCAACTACAAGCTCCAAGCTCAGAAGGTGAGCCCTGTGCTATCTTCCGACAAAGAAAAAGGTACTTGCTGTGCTCCTCTCACGCAGGATTTGACAGAATAAATGGATGGGTATGTGCAAGGGGAAAGCCCTGAGAATATATAAAATGAGTGGAAATGGAAATCTGTTCTAGAAGAGTTGGCTTAGCTCACAGACACCCATCTATGCCTTTCCTTCAGTAGCTGTAACAGCAAAGCGTTATGTCCAGGTATGAAACAGCCACCAGAGATCAAACTAGGAGGAAATCACTTTCGAATGGAAGTGTTGTAATGTTTGTTGACTATAACAAAAATATGCTGATATTTTTTTTAAAAAAATAAAATAAAAAATAAAATAAAAAATAAAATTGATCAGCAATAATAATCCAACGCTGTGCTGGACCTTGTTTTAATGATGTCCCCACTTCTGTTTCTCCTGCAGAGGCTGGCAGATGAAATCCACAGCAAAGAGTTGGAGAAGAATACGGTGGTGGACTTATCCCAGAATGTGCAGTCTGTCCTGAATGTATGTTTGTCGGGTGGTGGTGGTGGTGCACGTTTTTTTGTGATAGAGGTAGTGAACCATTTTCTCTTCCGCTAACTCTTTGTGTATTCATTTAAAAACCAGGATTATGAACTTCAGGCAGGAAAATACCGATCATCTCTAGATCCTGCCTTGACTGCTTCATCTGCCAAACGAATGCGGGTGACCCCACTTCAGGAAAGCATCCAGGCTCAGGTAAGAATCCAAGGCTCATATTTATTTTTGCATCTCCTAAACCAGTCCATTCAAATGTCCCTTCCCTCCCCTCTCCCAAAAAAAAAAAAAAAAAAAAGCTTACAAAACGTCAGAACAGCAACAGGCAATTGAAAAAGAATAGCTTTAGACAAATCATATTAGAAACCAGCCATAAACAGAAATGTAAAGTGACATGATCAACTAAACTGATGAAGGCCTTCCTAATTAGGGAGGTGTTTTCTGAAGGAGAAGCAAGCAGACACATATGCTTGTATCTGTTATTAATGGGCAAGGCTTACAAGAGAAACTCGCCCAAGGTGCAAAGTTCTTAGATTCTGTTTGCAACTATCACCCATTGAACTTGGTGACATAACAGTGCAATCACTCTGCTCAGAAGTGAGGATGATATTTATATGTGTGCTGTCCCCATAACATGGTTTAGTGGCTTTTCGTAGAAATCATGGTATACTCCCTGATCAAGTTCAGTGTCTGAATAATGCTTCTTCTGCCTCCCTTTAGGAAAACAACGTGACAAAGCTGTACACGGAGACAGCCGCTGAAAACCAACAGCAGCTCAGTCAGTTGGAATTTGCCAAGAAAATTATGGATAAGGTAGGTGTCTGTTAGGCTGGGATACAAATGCAATGCATACACGAATTATAAACTGGTATTAGCCCCAATCTGTTGGCAGCAAGACAAAAGAAATCTCTTAGATTCTTTCCTGAAACTTTCATACAAAATCCCAGCAAAATGCTGCTTTGAGGTATGATTACATGTCCGTGACCAAATTTAAGCAAAGCAGGGTGTGGCCCTTTGTATCAGCTACCAAGGTCTGTATCATTACCAGTCTCCTACTCTGTTCTGCTCGGCCTTCCGTCCTGCTTGTTAGCAACAGTAACGGCACTGAACACATGTACTGAAAAGGGGGGGGGTCCACAGCAACTTGTAATAAGTTGTTCCCGTTGTAATTTCTTTACCCTTTCATTATTTCTGGCAGATAAATATTTGTGCGCTCTTCTCCTTTTTATCTTTTCGTCCACTGGTTCAAATTTTGCCAATAGATCTTACAAGTAAGGCAATGGTTGGCATCCCCCAAAAGCTTCCCCTTTGGATAGGAGAAGGTACAGATCTACCGAGGAGGGTGCCCTGCTATGGTTGTAGAGTATGTTTTTTTGTAAGGCATCGGATATCACTTCGGAAGCCAAAGGACCACCAATAACTTACACCTCTACAGCTTGGAGGGACTGTGTTTTTGTTGCTTAACTTTCTGTAATATTTTAACAATCATCAAAATATTTTCCCCAATTTTTTCTTGAACACATTACCTACTTGTCCAGTCATACCCAAATAAGTACTATACTATACTATACTATACTATACTATACTATACTATACTATATTTAAGGTGAGATGAACTGAGGAATTAATTTGTCAGTTTGCTGGGGGAAAATAATTGATTTGTGATTCATCAACATTGACAAATATAAAATTGTGATTCATTGCCATTTTTCTGATTTGTGTGCATCTCCAACATAAATGTTTCATTATCTTGGGAAGGTGTGTTTCTGATCTCCAAACATCATATAGACCCCCCCCCCTTCCTTGTCTCTTATCCAACCCTTTCACAGACATTCAAATCCCCCTTTTAAATGTCGGCCAAGTGAAATAGTGCTGACTAGCAAGATGTGGCAATCATATGACTTAACTCAGTTACTGTATCTGGCTATCAACTCAGAGTTTGGCAGTTCCATTTTTCCACTTTGCATCCTAGGAGAAAAGCCATACTATGTAGCCTTGAGCAAGTTCTAGTATCTCCAGAATAATTGGAAAAGGTATCCTTCTTAGTATACCTTGAATACCCCCAAAACATGTAGTTTTTATTAAATTAGTGATATAGCTATGATACTACACAAGAGGATTTTTAAAAAAAAAAAACAGTTTACAAACAGCATTGCAGCTATAATTCTTACCACTGTGAGCAGAAGTATAGCAAAAGGAGTAGCAGGGTTCACTCCCACCACATCTCACTCTGTGCATCATCTGGGCGCACTGAACAATGACCCCATAGGACTGGTGCAGAGGCAACAGAAAATAACTTAAGTAGAGATGCTACAAAAAATAAAACAAAAATAAAAGCCAAGCCATGCCAGTTGGGAAAAAAGACACTATATATTCATGCAAAAAGACTGGATGTGCTCATGGTCAGTGCTAACATTGTGTAGTCAGTGGAATAAATATTTAAAGGAAACAATGAGAAACGTGCTACAAATAGTGGGATTATTACACGCCTAATAACTTTCTTAGCATTTTTATCACTGAACCACAAATAAGGGGGTTTGTGAGGCAGGGGTTTATCTAAAAGGATCTAGTGTGTTCATAGTTGGACTGAGAGATGATCCGTAGCTTACTTCTGATCCTCTGTCTGGTTTACCACAATCCTCTGCCAACTGACACAACTTCCTCTATAAAAACAGCTTATTCTCTGAATTGCTTCATTAAACTTGCTCACAACTATGGTATTAGCAGTAGAGATGGGCACGACTTAGCGGTATTTTCATTTTCGTTTTCGTTTTTCGTTTTCGTTACGGAAACGAAACGAAAACGAAAATCGGCACCAACCTGGACCGAAAACGGAAACGAAACGACTAATTTCGAGCCAATTTTCGTTTTTCGTTACTGGAAAAGCACTCAATTGAGCTAAATGGGGAGAAACGAAAAATTTTTCGTTTTCGTTTTTTCGTTTTCGTTACGTAACGAAACGAAAACGAAAAATTTTGAAATTAGCCCACGAAAACGGAAACGAAACGACTCATACCCTAGCCGAAAACGAAAACGAAAACGAAACTTTTTTTCTGAGTCGTGCCCATCTCTAATTAGCAGGTATCTTGCTCAAACCCATTAATTAATAAATATAAGATCAACAGTCGTTGCTTCAGCACAGTGACATTATTTTGTCTTCACTTCCTAAACTCACTTTTTTCCTTTCTTTTTGTAGAAAGAGGTCAATGAGACAGTGCAGGTGATGCAGGGCCAGACCCAGCAATCAGAAAACACAAGCAGATCGCAGGGAGAATCAGAAGCCCTGAAATCTGAGCTGGAAGAAGAAAGGAGCAGGAAAGCCAGGGTTCAGCAAGAGTTGGAAGAACACAGAAGCAAGCTTCTGATGCTGAAGACCCAGCGGCCCATTGAAAGAGTAGAGGAGAAAGAAGTGATAGAATACTACAGAGACCCAGGTCTAGAGAGCGACATCTCTAAAATAGCCCGTCAAATTGAGAGTGAAAAGAAGAAGAGGGAGGGCCTCCTGGCTGATATCGAGCGTATGAACAACAAGGCGCTCCCAATGGAGGCAGGCAAGAAGGTGGTAAAAAACCAGCTGCTTACAAAAGAAATTACTAAGATAGAGAAAGATCCGAGCTTAGATGCCCAAGCTGCTAGACTCCGGGAGGAAATCGCACACCTCCGTGAGAAGTCCAGTTCCCTCTCTGAACTGGAAAGGCTGAGGAAGGAGCTCCGCCGGCTGGAGCAGATGCAGCCCAACATCCGAGAAAAAGTGGTGCTAAAAGAGGTAGTCAAGCTGGAGAAGGACCCAGAGATGCTCAAGGCTATCAGGACACTGCAGATGCAAATTGACGAAGACAGCTTCAAGAGGAAGTCCCTCGTGGAGATGACAGGGAAACTGAAAAGCCGAATTGAAGAGCTGGAAAAGCTGATTGAAACAGCAGAACCAAAAGTCATTGTGAAGGAGGTAAAGCAAGTGGAGCAAGACCCAGAGCTGCTTAAGGAATCTTCTAAGCTTCAAACACTCATCGATGAAGAGAGGAACAAAAACTCGCTGCTGGCAAGCGAGCTAGAACAGCTGCAGAGCAAATACAGCGCTGTAGAGAAGCAAAAGCCTAAGGTTGAGATCAAAGAAAGGATCAACGAGATCTTTCATGTAGACCCAGAAACAGAGCAGGAAATAGCACGTTTGAAAAGAGAACTGCAAGAAACCACCAGGAAAAGGACAAGGGTTGAGCGGGAGGTGGAAGCAGCCTTGGCTGAGCTGAAGGTTTTCAGGTCTCAGGCACCTACAGTGGAATTTAAAGAGGTCATCCAAGAGGTGGTGAAGATGGAGAAAAGTCCAGAGATTCTAAGAGAAATCGATAGGTTGAAACAACAGCTGAATGACCTTGTGAATGCAAATGGCAGGTCCCAAGAACAGCTGATCAGGCTCCAGGGAGAAAGGGATGAGTGGAAGAGAGAAAGATCCAAGGTGGAAACCAAACTAGTCACAAAAGAAGTTGTGCGATATGAGAGCGACCCTCTGTTAGAAAGAGAAGCAGAACGCCTCCGCCAAGAAGTACGTAATGCATCCCAAAAAAGAAGAGCAACAGAAGACGCCATCTATGACCTGCACAATAAGTACCTGCTTCTGGAGAGGAGAAAGCCTGAGGAGAAGGTAGTGGTCCAGGAGGTCGTTGTTACACAGAGAGACCCTAAGCTCAGAGATGACCATAACAGGCTGAGCAAGAGCTTGGATGAGGAAGTGAGCAACCGCCGCCGCCTGGAGCGCGAGGTCCAGCAGCTCAGGGCAGTGGTGGAAGAGAAAGAGAAACTGCTCAATTTCCAAGATGACAGAAACAAAAGGCTTGCTTTGGAAAAAGAAATGAGGCAGATCACCTTGAGGATCAAGGAAATTGAGGAAAGTCCAGCCCCAGTTCAAGAGAAAATAATAATGGAAGAAGTGGTCAAGCTAGAGAAGGATCCCGTTCTGGAGCAGTCCATTACCAACCTGCGCATTGAGCTGGACAACGAGAAAGCTCAGGTGTTGAGCTTGCAGAGGGAGTGCAAGAACCTTGAAGCCCAAATTGAAGTTTTGCAAAAAAACAAGTCCCAAGAAAAAACCATCTACAAGGAAGTAATCAGAGTAGAAAAGGACCCCGTGCTAGAGAATGAGCGAGCACGCCTCTGGGATTTGCTAAGCAGGGAGCGAGCCACCAGGCAAAATGCAGAAGAAGACATCAGGCATCTCAAGGAAAAGATAGAGAGAGCAGAAGGCATGATGAGGACATGGTCCAGAGAGGAAGCTGATCTCCAAAAAACTCGGAGTGCTGCTATGGAAGAGAAGGCCAACCTGGAGAACGAGTTAAGGGAACTGGAAAGGCAGAAGGACCAGAAAATCCTCTTCCTGAGAGAGCAGTCCAAACTCCTGAGCCAAAGGACGGAGAATGACAGGCAAAAGAAGATGCAGATCGCTCAAGAGCTTTCTCGGCTTGAATCTGAAATACTTGCCGAAAAAGATCAGATTTACGAAAAAGAACGGAATATTCGGGAACTCCAGTCTAGAGTTAACAGGGAGGAACTGAACAACGAGACCCAAATGAGAGAGACCAATCTCTCCACCAAGATCTCTATTCTGGATCCAGAGACAGGCAAGGACATATCCCCCTATGAAGCCTACAGAAGAGGCATGATAGACAGGTGCCAGTATATCCAGCTTCAAGAATTAGAATGTGACTGGGAGGAAATCACAACCCTGGGCCCCAAAGGTGAAATTTCTGTCCTTCTTGACAAGAAGAGTGGAAAACAATACTCCATTGATGATGCCCTGCGGTTTAGAAGGATTACCAAGGAGGAATTTCAGCTCTACAGGGAAGGCAAACTCCCCATCTCTGAGTTTGCTTTGTTGGTAGCAGGAGAAACCAAGCAGAGTTCTTCCCTCTCTCTGGGTTCAATCATCGCCAAGTCTCCAGCCACATCCCCCGCCTTCCAGAAAAAGCAGAGTTTCTTTCCTCCTGGGCCACAGATGACTTTCTGCGATGACACTTTCCCCATTGCTGGAATATATGACACCACCTCTGACAACAAGTACAATATTAAGTCTGCACTCAATAAGAAGCTGGTCGATCCAATGACAGCTCAAAAGCTTCTCGAAGCTCAAGCTGCAACAGGAGGCATTGTGGATCTTATGTCACGGGATCGCTACTCTGTCCACAAGGCCATGGACAGAGGACTGATCGACAACACCTCTACGCAGAGGCTGCTGAACGCTCAGAAGGCCTTCACTGGGATTGAAGATCCTGTCACCAAGAGGAGACTATCTGTAGGAGAGGCAGTCCAGAAAGGGTGGATCACCAGTGACAATGCCTTCCCTTATTTACAGGTCCAGCACTTGACTGGAGGTCTTATAGATCCCAAGAAAACGGGCCGCATCCCTGTGTCAGAGGCTGTCCAGACAGGTATGCTTAGCAGTGATCTGGCCACGATGCTGCAAGATGAATCAAGTTATGAGAAGGATCTTGTTGATCCTATCACCAAAGAGAAGATTAATTACAAAGAAGCCATGGCTCGTTGTCAGAAAGATCCTCTAAGTGGGCTCCTCCTGCTGCCAGCTGCTTCAGATGGATACCAATCGTATCAGTCAGCAATCCACTCACCTACCTTGTCTCAGTTCAGGCACTGAAAGACACATCACAGTCTTTAATTATCTGATAGCATCATAGTCTTTAATTCCCTACTTGCTTTAAGTCTGACCACATGCATTTTCCTTGTTGGACACTAGCTCCATTATTCTCTTTCTGGTAGCTATGTTGGCTGGGTCTGATGGGAAGTGAAGCCCTGAACATCAGAAGGAACAAGACTCTTTTAAATCCTAATTAGAACTCATACCCTGTCCGTAGGTTACGGTAAGAAAACATTGGGCAGCTTTAGAGGGGCTATGTGCTATTCTAGATAGCTAATGTTATTTCATTTATACCAAGGCAGTAACGGATCCTAAGAGTGCATTTCTGAAGGCAGAAGAGTTTTGAAGCAAAAATATCTTATGCTATAGGGCCATAAAGGGGATTTCTAAATCAAACATAGGTGTTCGGGGAATCATGTATGTGAAGTTTGTAGAGATGTGCATCAAGGTGTTTTGAGTTAAACTTGTTGTCATGCATGTAATAAAACATTAAAATATTTAAAAGGCTCCATTACTAATTTGTAGATATATGGGTACTACCACCCTCTACCCTGAAGTATGTGCACATCAGAAGACCAAATAACGTAGAACACAGTAAACTACAAAAGACCTTTTTAGCTGAAGGCATCTGCTGAATGTACCTACAAAGCAATGGAAGAAACAACGGTGTCAAAAGATTGCATGCAGGTTGAAGGCCAAAAGAATACACGTGGTCAGGAAGTATGCAAGTCCAAATCCTGCAGGGAATCTGGGCAGTAAATGTGTGACAAACACGTAACATTTCACATCCTCTGCAAGCATAAGCTTTGTTTTAAAATGAGTTAGACCTCAGGATTCAGATTCTTTACTATACTGCTGATATTCAAAACACAGACATTTAGGGAGAAGCCTCTTAGGACATTATCTTGCTGCTAGTAGACTTTGAGTACATTCATGGACCTGATGGGATTTGCATAAGTGGTGATGTATCACTGAGCAGCTGATTCAATGACTGTATGCTTAAATTGGGACTAGCCATGAAGTACACAAGATGGTGCCATAATTGCCTTTCTGTGCCATAAAATAGAACAGCTAAGTTTTGCTAAAACCATGTTCATTTAGTAAACATTTTATTTTATGAATACAGAAACATCTACAGTAAAACCGTTAGTGATAAAGAAGATATCTTAAAACACTAAATAGAAACTGTTTTTTTTTTAAAAAAAAACCTATGGGTAGACAACAGATCAAATCCAAAACGACTATTCTATGGATGAATAAGTACCCCTATTCAAATTAAGAATGTGATCTCAAGGAAAGCCCTGCTTGTAGAAACAGGTGAGTAGAGGCGATTTTCATTCATTTCTCCTAAGAATTCTTTCTACCACTTCTGTCCTCTGGAACAGTGGTTCCCAACCTTGGATCTCCTGATGTTCTTAGACTAAAACTCCCAGAAGCCTTCATCACTACCTGTGCTGGCCAGGATTTCTGGGAACTGTAGTCCAAAAACATCTGGGAACCCAAGATTGGGAATCACAGCTCTAGAGGATGCGTCACTCCTCCAGAGCTGGTTTTGGAGCCCACATGAGAAGGTGATCCTTAGATTCCACCCAGTATAATTCCCCATGATCAGCAAACTGCGTTTGCCACGTATTGCTCCTCCCCATGATCAGCAAACTGTGTTTGCCAGGTCTTGCAAGTTGCAAGAGCTATCCCATGCAGCTTCAGTCTTGACAAAGCGATGACAGAGAGACCTTCATATTTCCATTGAATTAGAAATGGCAACAACTCCAGTTGTATTTTTTTAAAAAATAAACAACAATGAAAGACACCATTAGAGATGGGCACAAATCGGTTTGTCCAAGTCCGTCAAGGTAACAGCACAGGTGCTCCTGCTCCCATCCCCAACCTCCTCTGGCTCGGTCAACTACTCATCAGGCCCAATGTGTTAGCTTCCTGTGCCTCCTCAATTGATCTTCCAGTCACAGCAACAACTCAGGCTTCTCTGCCCTGCCCCCTTGGGCAGACAAAAGGCTGGGGCAGAGAAGTCTGTGCTCTTGCTTGTGACTGGGAGATTAGCTGAGGAGGCAGAAAAAGCAAGCAAGCCGGGCTTGTGGAGTGGCTGACTGGCTGAGGAGGCAGCGGCTGGAAGCAGCAGCACCTGCGTTGCTGCCTTGACAAACTGGGGTAAGCTGATTTGTGCTCATCTCTCGTTACCATGATAAAAGTACAATGATTTCGATCAGTGGTTCTCAACCTGCGGGTCTCCAGATGTTCCTGGACTGCGACTCCCAGAAGCCTCCACCACTCGCTGTGCTGGAAGGGATTTTTGGGAGTTGCAGTTCAGGAGCATCTGGGGACCCACCGGTGGGGAACCACTAGTTTAGATGGTCTAGAGACCACATTCATGTTGTCCTGGGTGGAGAAAAAGAGTTTTCTCAAATATTATGGCAAAGAATAAAGACTGTATACAATGAAGGACAGAGAAAGAAATGAAAATACACTCTATGTGGAGACAGCTCAGTGATATCTTGTTAGCTCCTCCTGTATCTTTTTGTTGAGGATGGTTAGATGCTAATAGCATTGTGAGCACAAGCAAGGTGTTACTTTGCTAAAAGCAGGAAGAATCAAACATCAAAGTGATAGCAAAAATTATGATGCCCTGTGGTTTTTTTTTAGTTTGTGATAGTACAGCCTGAATCAGTACAACCAATTTCTCTACAAAGCAATATCTGAACCACAGGAAAAAATGAATATATGATAGCAAGAGTAGGACTTAGCTAGTATTTTTTGCCACATTCTGTTGTTCCAAACATATTTTAAACCAAGACACTGAGTCATGTTTCTCTTCTTCATTTGCTACAAAATCCAAGCATTTCTGTCTTATTTAAAGAACAAGATGCAGTTTAGAATAGTCCAAATTCTGTACAATATTAAACCAAGCAAAAGGCTGAGGATACAATAAACAAAGATGAGCAGGTTCCCATCTTCTTTGGTCACTCCGGAACTGTGTCCTCTCACGGGCCGTGCCTCTGCACCACACGTGGCTCTTTACCCTCCCGTGGGGTCTGCCAGAAATATTGGTGGCTCAAAGCGGCTTTGGCAGATATGCGCTTGTTGGGATCGTACAACAATAGTTGCTGCAATTTAAAAACGAGGCAACTGTAACCAAAAGTTATAATCCTTTGGGTGTTAGCCCTTTACATTAACCTTACCATTTATATTTTAAAATTAGCCATTATTCAAGTAATCCTGAAAGAACTGAGTGTTTGTCCGAATGCAAAAAAACATAGAGCTGGTGACTGACTTTTATGCACAAGTGTCTATGATGAGAAATTGGATCCTGGAGTGTGGAGCGAGGATGCTAGCCCTCCTTAAAATGGTGTACAAAACCGGGGACTCGGCAGTGAGTGAGCCCTGAAAGAGTATGGTTGATGGATGCTACAAATAAACAATGATGATGGTTCCGTGGTGATCATCGTCATTGTCGTCTTAGAACTACCGAGCTGGAAGGGATCCTACGGATGGAGCCCAGACCTTGTCAAGGAGGCACTGTGGGGAATCGAACTATCAACCTCTGTCCTTAAACCATCAAGCTCTCCAGCAGTTACTAATATTACCCATGTTGTAAAATGTGATTTTTAATCTCAATGTTCATCTCAATGTAAGCATCTCTTTTGAAATCATTAGACCTTTTACACCCTGGTATGTGTGCAAGGCATAATGGAATATGGCATGAATCACACGTACACATGCTTTGTTGTGATCTGACTTTCCAGCCGGGTGGCATACATACATACATACATACATACATACATACATACATACATACAT
>JAHTLZ010000010.1:23579963-23615818 GCA_023846285.1 Phrynocephalus versicolor | reverse complement strand
ATACATACATACATACATACATACATACATACATACATACATACATATGGCTGGTTTTCAGACTGATACGTTGACCGTAATCTTTGCTTTACCACATCACTGCCACAAGGCTTTTGAGAAACAACAAGCCTGCACCATTTGTTTCAACCTGCTACTCACAGCCAACAAGTCTCGTCCATCCCGGTCCAAATTTGGAATGACCACCTTCAAGTCTTTTCTCGGCCATCTGGGGAAATTCCCTTTGTAGTCAGGAAGCTGCGTAACTCCTGGCCACAGTGACTCAGTAGGTGTACCAAGAGTGCGGAAAATCCGAAAGAGCTGATCAATTTCAGAATCCCCTGGAAACAGGGCTTTTCTGGTCACCTGGAGCAACAAAGAGGATGATTTACAGGCTTGGCTTTTCACAACTAAAACCCATTTTCTTGTTTACGCTACAGATATGATGGTCTCTACATATTTATCTTGATTCTCTCATGAACTAAAATCTTAACCATGGCTTGGAAAGCTCAAGAGATGAAAACAGAGTGACAAAAGCAAGAGATTACCAACCAGTTTTCTTTCATTCTCGCATTGTATTTTTCTCTTTCTTCTGTCTTTCTACCGTCTCTCCCAGCAAGCTCTCAGGAAATGGAAAAACCATCATCCTCATCCATGGTCATGCAACATGTCATCTACTGGGCTGTATTTTGTCAATAAAAAGTTCCCTGTTCTCCTCCTACTTAGGTTCTCTCAGGATACCTTTGGTCTTCTGAAAACTTTTGGTGATACCCTTAAATGTCTGAGAATTGTCACTGCCAGCCTTGGAAGGCACCTGCACCCAGTGATTTTTCAGACATTTAAGATGCCCCTTATATCCCTGTCACTGAAGGCTTGCCCAGGACCAAACGGAAATTAGGAACTAGAAGGGAGGGGATAGGAAATGTTTTATAAACTAAATGTGGTCTGATGACATAATCAGGTTTACATCTGTGAAGATTTTCAGTCATCCAGGTGAGGTTACCTGGAAGTTGAGTCCTGGCAACTGCAGTTATTTTCTTGTGAGATCAAAATGTTTTGCTACTCATCCAAGTACATTTGTCAGTGTAAGGAAAGTTGGTGAAAAACTTCCAATTTATAATTCACCTTGGTTTCACACCACCCTGGTCTGAATAGCCTCATTAGGTGGACGGTGGCCTAAATAGGCTTGTTAGGTGGAGTGGCCTGAATAAGCCCATTAGATGTACAGTGGCCTGGGGTGCATGAAAGTCCCACCTATGCAACTCTTCCCAACACCCATTAAGTATGGGTCATTAGTCATGGCCATCCAGGTGGAGGTGTGAAATACTTCTGATTTGTCTAGGGATCGATGAAATGGGAGCCTGATAAGTCCCTCTGTTGAGAGAGGGGTTTTCGATACATGAATGGCTTCCCTGACCCCTCTTTCAAACCACCTATCTTCTCTGTCTAATATGTTTACATCCTCATCACTGAATGAGTGCCCTTTGTCCTTCAAGTGGAGGTACGCTGCTGATTCTGGTCCTGAGCTGTTGCCCCTCCTGCGCTGGGCCTTCCTCCTGTTTTGTGGCTATTTGGTTTTTCCAATGCAGAGCTCTGCACACTCTGCATCAGGCTTACATGGAGTACCTTTACTGGATTTCAGTCTTTATGTCCTTCAAAGCTGAGTTGTGGGCAATGAAAACCTTTTTTTCTTATACGGCAGCAGCCTCTAGTGGTTGTTGCCACACTTACAGTACACTTTTTTCTTATACACCGTAATTTGGAAACAATGGAAGCCACTGTGGTGTCAAGGACCAAGTGACAGGCAAGAATTCAGGAGACCTAGGCTCAAATCTCCATTTGAGCATGGAAACCCATGGGGGTGGGGTAGAAGAGTTGACATTTGGTAAAACAACTCTTTAAATATCTCACATACCTTGAAAACTCTATTAGGGTTGTCATACATCAAATGTGACATGGCACATAGCAAATAGTCCTAATCTATGTATTCTTGGAGGCTTTCACGACCAGGATCTGAAGACTGTTGTGGGTTTTTCGGGCTGTTTGATCATGTTCTGAAAGTTTTTCTTCCTGATGTTTTGCCGGACTCTGTGGCCGGCATCTTCAGAGGGCAAGGAGCCTCTGAACATGCTGGCCACAGAATCTGGTGAAACATCAGGAAGAAAAACTTCCAGAACACAGCCAAACAGCCCCCCAAAAATCAAAACAGGTATCAGTCCTAATCTACTTGACCTCTTTTAGTTTGCCTTACTTAAGGCCTTTTCACACGACCCCTAAGATCCGCTGGCCACTTAAATTCGGACCAGAGATCTTGGGGGTTCATTGCTCTTCCTGCGTCCCCACCCCTCCGCACTTCCTTGATCCTGTCTGCGTGAGGGGAGGGAGAAAAAAGGGGACAAAAGAATGCAGGCTCACCTCCGTTTGCCGGTCCAAGCCTCCCCAAGCCCCGTCGTCGTCCTGATTCCTTCTCTTAAAGGGGCGGGAGGCAAAAAACAACAACAAACAGAAGCGAGGAGAGCCTGGCACTCATTCTTTTACATCCGGATCTGGGATTTTTCACCCTCCAAGAGCAGGTACCTAAAAAGTGCGCTGGGACGCGCTTAGGTGGGCGTGGCCGCACTTAATTTTCTGTAAACTCCGGAGCTGGTGGGGAAACAATTTTAAGCTCCGGAGCTGGGAGCCATTTGCGGCGGAGTTTAGGGGTCGTGAACAAATACCCTTAGTTAATTTATGCCAGAACTGTTTCTCAAGAAAGGTGGCTTACAACAAGATTTAAAAACAGCTATAGATTGAAAACATATTAAGGTGTCACATTAAAGCGCTAGTAAACAAATTATTATATTAAAAGTTTCTTGAATTTAAAAGCACATTGATCAAGGTCCAGCACACAGCCATTCAAAGCCCTTTCCTGTCAACATCCAGTCAACTGCCCCAAACTCTATGAAAATACCTGAACAAACAGGCCCTTGCCTACTAGCCTTGCCTCTCTTGAAAGAGTACTCCATATTTTGGGAGCCACCACTGAGAAGGCCTCCTCTCATGTTGCCACTAAATCTGCTGCTGAGGGTGGCAGGATGGAAAGAGGAGCCACTGCCTCCCGATCTCAAAGCCCAGTCCACCTTGCTCCCTTAGCTAATAATTGCCAGTCGTGAGTGGTAGTCATGGTGGAGAGCTGTGCAATTTCAAATAAGGCACGTACATCATAGGTTGGCTTTTCATAGGAATGGAACATGTTATGGTGTCCCGAAAGCTGTGCCCCTTATTTTTTTATATAAAAATGAAAGAATGTTACCATTTCTGCAAATATGCAGCCAGTGCTCCAGACATCCACGGCTGTTGAATAGTACTTACAACCCAGTAAGATTTCAGGAGCCCGATACCATAAGGTTACCACCTAGAAGGAAATGTATTGAAAGGCGAGTCTAATTTATTTGTTATACATATAATGCATAAACTGCACAAACCTTCCAGACTTAAGAGCCGTTAAGTCCAACATTTAGGTTCAGAATGACCACATTAAATATACAGGATACAGTTCTGTGTCCCTTTTGTTTATTCAGAACTAAACATATATGGTCTTCCATGATATTGAGGCCAGGATGTATGGCTGAGTGGTGGTTTTGTTTTGCTTTGGTTTTTGAGGGGTGTTTGTTTTAAATTTTAAAATCCCCTCACTTGAATAGGGTTTTTTAAAAGGGTGGGCAGTAATTTAATACTGTACTGGTGGAAGTTTTTTTTCCTTTTTGAAACACCCTGCCCCAGGCCAGAATCCTTAAATACAAAACAAATACAATCGATGATCGTTCCAGATTGGGTCAGCACATGCTTACTTTGGAATAAAAAAAAAATCATATACTGCTGCATGCTGCCTGCTTCCTATAGCATGCAGCAGGACATTCACTATCTCTTTCGGGAGGTGGATTTTTCACTCCAGTGACATCCACGGAAGTTCAGCATGATCATTTATTGTCACACTAGCTTTTAGTACTTTAAAAAGGGTGAATGATAGTAACAAATATACGGGAGCATTAAAGCAGGCTCCTGGTTCCAAAAGCTTATACCACAATTAACCAAGTGAGGAGTTGAAAAGACATGCACACTATTTTTTAAGCTTATTAGAGAAAGGTCAGGATATAAATACCACCACCACCACCACCACCACCAACAACAACAACAACAACAACATGCTAGTCTTTAAGGTGCCACAGATACTATAGATCAGTGTTGGCAAACCTATGGCACGGGTGCCAAAAGTGGCACTCAGAGCCCTTTCTGTGGGCAGTGCACCCGACATCACCCCTTCACAGCCACACCTGTATTCAAGTTAAATTGCTATATTGGCACTTTGCGAAAAGTGGGATTTGAATCACAGTTTGGGCCCTCGGTCTCTAAAAGGTTCGCCGTCACTGCTATAGATCACTAGAGCACTAGGTGATAACTTTCCAGATCTAGTGCAGTTCAAACTCATTCAAGGGCTGGATGCTACATTAACTCTCTCCATGCTTCTTTTTCTCTGCCTTTCTCTGTAACAAAATAAAATTGCCAGATTTATACCTTGAAGGCAGGCAGCTGTACCTTTAAGGATCAGTCTAGCTGATACAATTAGCAGGTCAACAGAAGTGGAGCAATCTTCATTGAAAGATTCATGACCCCATATCCATGGAGTTTTCTTGGCAGGAATACTGGAGTGGTTTGCCAGTTCCTGCTCCAAGAGCCTACAGCACCTGGTATTCCCTGGTAGCCTCCCATCCAAGTACTAACCAGGGCCGACCCTGCTTAGCTTCCAAAATCAGGCAAGATCAGATATGCTTAGGGAATGTTTAGCAGGTCACAAACTCTCTCCCCATCTCTGCTTGTGAAAAAAATAGCTTGCTTTTGTTCTATGATTGGTTATTACAATGTAAACATGGGCTTTGTTTACAAGCGTGATTGTTAGGCATGGAGATATGAAGAAATTCCATTCCTTGAAGGAAAATATGCTATCAGATTCTAAGGAAGAAGCAGATGCCCTGTCAGGTTTGCCCCTGACTTTAGCACAGATGAGAACCTTGTCATGAGTTTGGAGCATCTTCCATGGCAAAAAAATCACTCTTAAAAATAACTGTTAGTCTTTTCAAGGCCTGAGTAAGTAGTATTTTCCACTGAGAAAAGTAAAGGCATTACCTCATGTGTATAGGTGCGCAGTGGAACACCAAAGGCTCGAGCTAGGCCAAAATCAGCTAGTTTGATGGCCCCCATTTCATTTATGAGTAAATTCTGAGGTTTTAGGTCTCTGTGGATAACTCTGTGTGAGTGGCAAAAACTCACACCTTGCAGTAGTTGGTAAAGGTAACTCTAGGGGGAAAAGATTCAAAGAAGAGGCATAAATAAACTAAGGAAGGTTGCTACATAATTTGCTTGAAATGTAAATATGCTCTGTGGGCAACATATGTCAGTATTATTAGGATGTCCATCTTTTCTGACAAAGCTCCACAACATATATACCTTGACCAATTTCGTAGAAAGCCCTGCTGTATGGGATGAGTCCATGTATTTTTTAAGGTCCTGGTTCAGATATTCAAAGACTAAGAAGAGTTTCTTCTGACTGTGTATCACATCGAGAAGCCTGAAATAAAAATTAAATCCAGTGAATGACAGCCAAACCATATGAGAGGCTGAGCTCCTAGACCTAAAGAGGAAGACAATAAAGCATTTTTCCTGTAGCAATGTAATCTCTCCACACATTCATGTGTGAGCAACGCTCATATTGTCACTGTTATGCAAATAACAAAGCTATCGCACCTTCCCTCTTGGGCCACTGAATAAGAACAATTGTGTTAGAGTGGTCACTAGGCTGCTGCACTAAATCTGGGGTTAGATGAAGGTTCAAACCTCCATTCAGCTGTGAAGCTCAGCCAAGTTTGTGTGTTAGTACATTGCGAATTGATTCACAGCCTGTATTACATTTGAAATCACAGTCAGTGCTCACAGAAAGGCCGTGGATTCATTTAAGAGGTCACCATTCATACTAAATGTGATGGGAGTTGCATTACATGCCACAGATTTTCCTTCTTTCTTTCCTTCCTATGGTCCTACCTCTGCTGATCTGAGGAGGAACTTGTGTGTGTTGTGTCGTTACAGTCATGACTGACTCTTCGTGACCCCATGTCCATGGAGTTTTCTTGGCAGGAATACTGGAGTGGTTTGCCAGTTCCTACTCCAGGCGCCTACAGCACCTGGTATTCCTTGGAGGTCTCCCATCCAAGTAATAACCAGGGCCGACCCTGCTTAGCTCCCGAAATCAGGCAAGATTGGATGTGCTTAGGGCATCTAGGCAGCTGAGGAGGAACTTATGGGGGCATAAATATGGGAAAGAATAATAATGACCCACCCAGCAATAATGGGACAGGGTGATCTAGCACTAATATATCTACATATAAACATGCACACACGCATATGTATACAGTATATATGTAAGCAAATGATCAAGGGAGGGGAAAATGCAGGGGGCATGTTCTCCCAGTCCTGAACATCACATCCCAATTGCCTATATCAACAAAACACTACCTAGAGACGTGCCCTCTGTCTTCACAAGGACGTATCACAATTCTCCACATGGGGGAAAGCCTGTTTGAATTGTTTCAGCTTAAAAAATTATAAGCCCCTAGTAATAGGGGCAAAAAGTCCTGCTTTGGGTACAAAAAGAGATGGACCAATGTAAACCAACCTTTGCAAGACTGGTCGTTTTAAAAAATACTTTGAATTTGGCCATTTTATAAACAGAGCAAATCGTGCACTATCTGGCCATAGAGTTGCAGCCTTGGTGAGGATAAAACAGGCCCGAGCCCCTGATGGCTGATGCAGACGAGAGCACCTGAGATTTAACTTAAAGTTCAGAAGCTTTCCTTACCTGACTATGTTTGGGTGTTTCAGTTCTTTCAGTAGAGAGATCTCCCTGATTGCTGTACTAGGCACTCCTTCTGTCTCACTGTGGGGAAAAGAGATTCGGACATCAAGCACTCTAAATCTTCCAAATGAATGTTTTATTGGGCAGAATTTATGCATTGCCGCTGGTGCTTATTTCTTCTTGAGCATCTGTCTATGCACTACGTACAGGAGGAGAAATTCCAGAAACAACGGAACCAATGTCACCTACACCCTCTCATCCCCTGGATAATTCTATGAATGAAGTGGAAGGATGACATCCTTTATTTGATCCATCCAGCTGCTTGGCTGGGTTTGCTTTATGCAAGGATTCAGGAGAAATGGCATTTGAACACTAAGGGTGGGGTGGGGGCTAATCTGGGCTTCTGAGATATAAAGAGCTATTATAGATGGAGAAACAGGACTGGACAAGAGAGTGCAGTTAGCACATTTAGATATTGTAGGCCATTTCAGAATCTCTGGCGATAATCTCTCACATTCCATTCTAAATGTGTTATGTTCTAGTTTTTAATCACCAATGATCATTGGGTGGTCTCAGACATCTCTCCCACAATGGAAGTCATGCTGAAAAGTGAAAAAGCCTTTTACACATTGACCAGTATTTATTTAACATACAGAGCTACAATAAAAATGAAAGAGTTTGGGTACCTTAGAGATTATCAGTTTGTTTCAGTATTACCTTTTGTTGATTACAATCCACTCTCTTAGATATAAATGTACGTAAGGATGGATATTGTAATCCATAAACACCCAGGAAAATAAATTTGTCAGCCTTTAAGGGACCACATTAACATGACTACCTCATTAAAAATTACTGAGAGCTAATCAGGTCCCTCCCCTGCACCGTGAAGAACCTAATTCTGTGAATAAGGTCCAGTGCAATGCACACAGGCACACAAAACATAATGCATCAAGCTTATTGGAATTAAGTAAAGCTGGATCTGCCACTGCCTGGACAGATATTCACTTTGCACAATAGCTTAAATTATATTAAAGATGTGATATAAACTGAATTCTGCTGTGGATAATACATGACCGTATATGCTGGACTCTGTTAGAAACACAAAGTAATGTGGGAAACACTATTTATCCTTTTTCATAAACGTATTCACTTCAGAAACATTCGCTTCAATGCTGTTTGTATAAATTCTGCAGTGCAAGGCTGATTATAATGTCATCAGTCAGGGCAATTCTTTGGAAATTAAACATTTGTTTCTCCCATCCCTTGGCCCCCATTGTTCTGAGTACAGTAATCATTTTGACCTATTACCCCATGTAAGTTGTAGATGAGATGAAGTCTTTAACTTCATTTGTAATTTTAATTAGATACTACATCAGCCCATCTCACATTCCCCCTCTCCACCCCTACCCCCGTTTCTTATAATAACATGAATTACTTGAGAACCATGGGAAACAGGGGATGTTAGGAGGGGTGTTTAATTTATCCTCCAAAAAATGCTTCTACTGATGATGTCATCAGCCTTATACCATGGAACTCACAGGAACAGGATCGCAGCTGCTGTTTGAAAAAACTCATACAGAAAATCCAGGGAAAGTCTGCGAAGTAAGAACAGGTACTTACGAATCTAGACGGATCTTCTTCAAAGCGACTAACTGGCCTGTCTCTTTGTTTCTAGCCTTGTATACTACTCCATAGGTGCCCTCCCCGATCTTCTCCACCTTCTGGAATACATCTTGGAATGTGTCCATTCTTTGTCTTCTGGCTTGTTCCTATAACATTTACTTAGATTATAAGCAATAGTTCTACATTGCCATATTTTTACAGCATGGTGTTGCATATTATGATTCTGTCCACTCCCATGCACTTGAGAAGTAGCTGCATTTCTGCTTTGGTTTACCGAGGAATTTCCCCCGTTTGTTTACAGTTTACTGTTCCATTACTGCTAAGATAGCTCAGCATGAGGAATACAGTATATTATTCTTTTCTTCCCCATACAATGGATGGAAGGTAGACATATCAGTATCCTGTACTGCCTCTAAGAATCTCAAAGCCAACTGCATCATTCAGGGTTTTATGTGTTAGTAATCCATAATGGTTGGGGCCGCAATATTTGGTCTTGCTTCTCTGGGTTGCCCAGAAAAGAGAGTTGAAGAAAACAATTACCAGGGATCATGCCTTCTTGGTCCCTGCCTGCACATTATGGAATGGACTCTCAGTAGAAGTTGACCAGGCCTCCTCCCACCCACCCTTTAAGAGGATACTAAAGACACTACTGTCAGAAAGCAGGAATGACTCTCCCTTAGGTTATCTATTTGTGTTCCTGGACTCTTATTATTTAGGGTGCTGCGTATTTAGTGTATGTGTGCACTTACTAATGTCTTCTGTTGGTTTGTTTGGTGGTTGGAGTTAGTATTTTATCGTCTTGTTCCCAACAGCTTAGAGTAACTTTAGAGTAACACTAAGTTAGTGGGAAGGATGGATGGAAGGAAGGAAGGACGGAAGGAAGGAAGGAAGGAAAAGAAAGAAAGAAAGAAAGAAAGAAAGAAAGAAAGAAAGAAAGAAAGAAAAAGAAATGGTTTATTTATTTGCCTCTCTATCTATAAAGTAAGCCCTGGTTTTGTGTTAATAATGCACAGAAAGCAGAGAAAATCTTTTCTTCTCTCAACACAGCAAATGGTACCAAATTCTGCACGGGTGAGAGAAAATACTTCCTTGCACCTCATATCTCACAAATAAGTCAATACGTCACAATAGCTGCGAAAAGGATCTCTGTTGGTGAGCTTTTAAAAGGCATCATCTGTGAGGAGAAGAATTGTGGATGGGATTGATTTTGCTGTAGTTAGGAAACATGACAAAGAAAGGAGGAGCGCAATTAGATGATTTTAGTCTCAACTTGGTGATATTACAGAAAGGGCCCCCTTTGGATGGCCACGGTGTGTATTCCAATTGAAATGAAAGGATTCCGCAGTGAGCAGCATCAACATGTTGGCTCTGGCATATCCACGCTGCCCAGAAGCAATGTTAGGGCTTTTTGTTGCTGTACCCTCTGCTGAGTGCCCATTTGTGCAGCCTTTGGAAGGCAAAACCCTGAACTTGGGCCGAACGTGCCCTTTTTGGAGGAATGCTACATTTAATTTTTTTTTTTTAAGGAGGAGGCTGCAACCGTGTGTTTGGGGACAGAACTGTGGAAATAAGAACCATCCTTTATGTGGTGCTCTGGGATGAGATCTCCTTAAAGTGGGACAGTCTGAGGAACTTGGGTTAATTGAAGAAGGCCTCTGGCCCAGATTTCCTTTCAGCCTCTGAGAGCCAGCATATTAACCACACGTCCCCACCCCTTCCCCCCAAAAGTCATATATTAATAAACTGTCATCTGAGCAGATTCAGAATATTAATCTCTCAGCTCTTCAAATCACAAGACTTCCCACCTGCTCATTTATTTTCCCATTTGCCTCCATGCTGCCTTCCCTGTGCAACTACAGGGTTTCCAAAGGGTCAAAATGCACTGACTGCACACAAGTAGGCTTTGCCACCACCAGAGGGAGATGTTAAAATGCAAGACTTATTTGTTTTATTTATTTATTTTAGTGTATTTTTACCCCTCCTTTCTTTTTGGAAAAGGAACCAAGGCGGCTTACAGTAATTAGGGATAATATGCAGCCCAGTACAATTAACACATGTTGAGGTATTGAGAACAGGGAATTGTGGAACATCTTACAGCATTAAAGGACATTACATTAAAGCTACAAGAGAATGTGAGCAGTTAAGAGGAGAGTAAAATTCCATGTAAAGTTATGAGTGATGGACTCAACAGAATGTAGTACTGTATATAGCATAGAATACATACTCTCTATACTATCTACTACTAAGGAAGTGCCTCATCTGGTTTGGCCCTCACTTTAGCACATACGAGAATGTAATGTTTTTCTATCAGCAAAGATGTCAGACAAGGGTGCATTTTATCTCCTTATTTGTTCAGTCTGTTTGCAGAAAATATCGTACAGAAAGCCAGACTAGACTCAGATAGAGGATTGAAAATTGGTGGAAGAAACATCAACTATTTAAGATATGCAGATGACACCATCTTATTGACAGTCATCTGCATATCTTAAATGACCGATTTAATAGCTGGAAAAAACTATTAGAGAAAGTGAAAAAAGGAAGTGCCAAAGCAGGACTGCATCTGAACGTGAAGAGGGCAAAAAAATCATGGCTACAGCAGAACTGCACAACTTTAATGTTGACAATGAAGAAACTGAAGAAACAGTGGAAGGTTTTGTATACCTTGATTCAGTCATCAGTCCAAAGGGAGATTGCAGTCAAGACAAGACAGAGACTCAGAAGGGCACCAATGAAGGGATTCGAAAATATCATCAAGCATAAGGAATCCAACTTTGTATTCTCAGTCACCATATATGGGTGTGAATGTTGGACGGTAAAGAAAGCTGACAGGAAATGTGGTGCTAGAGAAGAGCTTAGTGGGCGCCCAGGACTGTCAGAAAGACAAACAAGTGGGTCCCAGAACAAATAAAGTTCGAAGTGTCTCTGAAAGTAAAAAGGGTGAAACTGAGGCTGTCTTGCTTCAGGCACATATTGAGAAAGTAAAATTCTGCGGAAAATACAAGAATTCTGGGAAAGGTGGATAGCAGTAGGGAAAGAGGAAGACCAAACACAAGATTAACTCCCAAAAGGAACCCACAGGCTTGAGTTTGTAAGAAACGGGCAGAGCTGTTGAGAGCACTCATTCATCGAGTTGCAATAAATCAGTGACTGCTTAACAACACATAACAATAGTATTTAAATACAATTTATTTCCAGCATTTATCTTTAACTAGCATATTTTTCAATGCTGCATTCCACCAGTTATGTTATGGAAAGTAAGATTCTGTCTCCCTCCCTGTTTAAGAAAAAAAAAAGAATTAGACTGGTTTGGGATTTTTTTTTTTTTTTGCAGTGATCCAAACCTTTCTTCTATTCCTCAAAAAGTCAAGCCACATTCAGCTAACACACGAATAACAGTATGGCATGCCTCAAGACATGTTCCCAGTAATCACTCTTCCTGAATTTGTTTCTCCAACTGTTGCCCCAACCCCATGTCTTGTCTGCGAGTTAAGTATGTTAGCATAGAGTCTTGGTGAGTAGTGGGTTTTTTCATGATTATTAATTATAATAGTATTTCACCAGTCACCGAACCCTTCTGTTATAAGAAAATCTGAGAATCTATCAAGGGGCTAAGCCATTCCCTTGGAATAAAAAATCATGATAGCTGAGTTTTTTTCACTTACAAAAGGAGATTTAAAGTTATGGAGGGTAGGAGAAAAGCAGGTGGTGAGCAGCTTTTCTCCTTCATAATACTCATAATACAGGATCATCAATGATTCTTCATTCAACATATAACTGAAATGCAGAATTTGCTGTTCTAGTTGTAGACTGGATTCTATCCAGCTTTTCTTCCAAAACTGGGACTCATAAAGTGAGTTATAGCAGAACTGAGTATATACATATTAAAATTCACACACACACATATAAAACATTAAACTGAATTTTAAAAAAAAACAATAAAAAGCACCCCCTTTCCTCAGCAAAAGTCCACCTGAATGAATATGTATTTGCCTGTTGGTAGCATGACCAGCCTAGACGTCCAATGGGAAGTAATACAGCCTGGGGAGCAATCATTGATAAAGTGTCCAGCCAGCCCCCAAGAGAAGAGCCTCCCCAAAAGATTTCAAAGCCCAGCCAGGCTCAGAAAGCTGAATATGCTCTTTCAGGTACACTGCATCCATGGACAACAATCTGAAGTGTACAGTGAAGCTGTCACAAAAAGGGAGTCAGAAGAGTGCAGTTGCACTCATGTTCTGCTGTGCATTTTCTATAGGTGTCTAGCTGGCAACTGTGGAAGAGAAGCCCACGCTAGTGGTGCCCACTGCACAGCTCTCCTGATGTTCTTACGGAGATACAGTATTTTTCCATATACAAGACTATATTTTTGTCTAAAATTGTTGGAGTAAAAATTGAGGGTCATCTTATACATGGAAGCAAGCTGAGGAGAGAACTGTGCAGTTGTAAAACTGTAATTTTGGGCTGGAAAAGTGGGCGTTGTCTTCTACATGGGGGCATCTTATAGATGGGAAAATATGGGTACTTTCCCCCCAATGGATATTTTATGAACATTTTCAGTTTTTCTCCAAGCAGCCCTTATAGATTATTTCATAAGAACAGTGCAACATGAAACTAGAACACTCTCTTTCCAAGATACAATACTGTACATGTCTTGCATAGATGCCATAATGACACAAAACATCTAGTGTCAGCCATCTTCCATATGCCCTTCATGCAGTATTGGGCTTCCGTAACAGTGCCTACCCTAGTGAGAGGATGGAAACATTCTATGTCTGACAAGAAGAGCAAAGAACACCATCACAAGTAATCTGTGCCCCTACATAAGTCAAGAAAGATGAACAACACACAGTTCAACTCTGTAAAAGTTTATTTGTGCTATAAAAATACAAAATATGTAAAAAAAACAGCCCTTGAAGAAGAGCAGCTGTTTTTTGGACTTTAAGACGTGGTGTATTAATAAAATTACTTCCATCTAAACAAGTATGTGTAACCAAGAGCCTATTATCTTCCAAAACAGAGGCCACAATCCTGTTGCACCCATCAAACATCATAAATTACTGCCGTGAATTACGGCTAGTTAGGAAGATGAGGCTTGCAATTCTCATTGAACAAGAATCATGAACAATAGACTTGGCACACAATAAGAAATGCAAGCACCCACTTCTTAACTAGCAGCTGTTTGCCACAACAATTTACACCACTTGACTTAGGCTAAATGCTGTAAGTAGCAGAATTCTGACCAGAGATTCCCATCAGATACAAAATACAAAAATAAATGCCAGAACACCAAACAGTGTAACCATTATTTTAGCTTAATAAAGAAGAAACTTCAAATGACTACAGAAATTATAATTTCAAAGAACAAACAAACAAATACAACATTACAGGTCAATACAAAATACATCTTAAAGTAAACAAAACAAGGAAGGCAAGGAATGAGACCGATACAAATCCGAAATGGAAAAAAAATCTGTTCCATATTAAACCACAGGACAGCACTAGGAAGGGTTTGCTTCAAGATGGTTCTTTCTCTCATGGAAATACTTTCTCTGTTCTTCTATGGCCTTCTGCAATAACTGAAGATTTATTCCTTCCATGCATGAAAATACACGGGCTTTAATCACCACCTCCTCACCTGGAAATATAATGTGTGATTCATGAGAAATGCTGTTCCATTTGAAGGGCTAAAACTAGGTGCAAGAATGCATTACTTAAGATCTAGAATATTGTACTCCACAGATCACGCAAGAGATTCTGGCAAACGAAAGCCTATAACTGTGTTTCAAATATTCTGATTCAGTGAAGACTCCATTTTCTATTATTTGTGAACAGATACAAATATCATAACACTGCTGAACAGCATGAATACAGCTTAACATCACGCAATAGTATTGGAAATTTCTCCTGGTTCTGCCCTCGGCTTCTCCTCATATGCATGCAGCCTGATATTACTTGCAGCATAATCAGGAAAAGGAAGAGAAGAAATATTGTAATCAACCTTATACCCGCAAGGTTAAAAATAAGATACAAATTCCAAATTGAGGCTTAACTAGAAACATATTAGTCTTATTTTTTCAGGACACAAAATGGGTTAATAATTAAATTGATTGGACAATCAACAGAAGATGACTCTGCAGACTGTACTGTATGTTGGTCAGCCTTCTATTTCCCCCAAAGAGAGGTTGATAAGGAAATGAATGGGATTCCTTTTTTTTAATTTATGCATCTGTTCCAAAGTTTAAGCAATGAACCTAGCCAGAAATCATATAGTGTGGTAAGACAGAAGGCAGCAGATTTTTCACCAGAGCCTAAAACAAAGAGCTTAATGCAGCCATAGACAACCAGTGAAGTAGAGAGAGACAATATGTTTATTCTGCATACTATACACTCCAGTGGTGTCAGTTCTAAATCATAAACCATTTAAAAATTGACATGTAGCTTTATGTAATTTTGACCCTCAGGTCAATATTGCAGCTGGTGAGTTTTGCCTTTTCCAATTTTTTCCTCTATTCCACAAACATAGATACAATCTAGATCAGCTGTTATTTTAAAAATGCCAAGTTTGCACTGCGAGACGTACGAAGTTGTAACAGATGCCAGGAAGCATTCAAGATGAGGCGCAAATCTATCTACCTTAAAGTTCAATACAGGAAAACTGCAATGATAATCACTGTAATTATTTAATCCAAAAAGGCGTTGTGTTGTCACCCTCAACCTTTTACACAGATACTGGGCTTCCCAAACAAAGTTATTTGTGTATTGTGACACTCAAGGTGTGTAGGTTGTACCAGGCTATCAAGATACCTTCCAATACATACATGAATCCAGCAGAGGAAAGAAATAGGGATATCTGGGTGCATGATGGTATCTACCAACATTCCAAGTTCTGTGGCAAGTTACTGAAACATCTGGCACATGTGCACAATCACATGCTCTTGTTTTTTTCCATTCTCAATTGTGATGCAATGATGTGAGCTTTGATCTGGTTTGTGTGTGAAATCAGCATGACCCAGAAAACGTGCAACAGGCTTACACTATGATTTGGAGGCCAAGTGATTGGACAAAATTCTTTATCTTAAAGAACCATATAACTGGATTAAATAACCTACTTATACCGGAGCTAATTTGATTTTGCTTCCAATAGAGATACTGTATCGAAACATTAGGCCCTCTGTTCCTGAGACATGCATTTTTATGCCCTCATGGGATGAGAAAACATAAATATACTTACTTTCTCCATAATCGGTTTCCCCTAGAACAATATATAGAGAGCCAAGATGGGCTTGGAATGGTTCCACAAACTTGGTACAAACCCGGATCTGATGCTGAACAGAGGCATGTTGAGCTGTTAAGATAGCTTCAGAGCTGATCGTGTTATAGGAACATAGCCTGAAGCACAAAAAAGATCAGGCTTTTTTCAGAATTCATTAAATGTAATGTAATTTTTAAAGATACTGTATTTTCTTATGTTAATTCATTTAAAACATCTATTTAGTTAACAAACCAAAAACTGCAAGACAGAGTAATTTCCGAAGGCGAAGGCCTTCCTTTGCCTTTGTATGCTGGCAAAATTCAAACTTGGAGGGAAGAAAAGAAAGAAGTGGGAAGAGAGACAAAATACAGTATTGTCTCACTTCAAAGTCTAGCAGATTTATTTCAAGGTGGGCTCGTGTGGATCAAAAGCCACTTCTTCAAATACAAGGCATACAAATCAATGCCCTCTTAAGTTTATACACATCCCTACAGTGGTGAAGTCATGGCCAGGTGAACATGTAATTAAAGGACAAAGTGGCAGTGGTTTGATAACGCAGGAAAGTGACTATCAAGCTGCTAATTTACTTATGATTGCAGGCCCTGGCCAAGGTGATAAACTGTAAGCAAGATAGATTTTGTTGTCTAAGAAATGCCAAGAGTTGTTTTGGGGACAGAGTCTAATCTAGAGGTCTATTACTTTACAGCTATAAGATATTACAGAAAGCCTGGTTATCATGCAGTGTGTAAGATAAGAAGCCTTGGTCTCTATTTCAACCCCTCAAAGAGAGGCCGGACTTCATTTTTGCAGCCAACTTCTGTTGTTTCCCTCTTGCAATTGGTTTGTAATTCATTTTCTCTACAACAGCCACACTGAGACCCACAACAGAGTGTCCTTGGAAGCTTAAGTGTTCTGAAACTTGGCTTTTTTGCATTGCCATTTCTGGTGTCAGATCTGTATCCATTAATTATTTTATGCAGAGATTGTCCTATTTGTCCTATGCAGATCACACAGGGGTACTGTTGACAGCAGATGGCATAAGTCACATCAAAATACATAGAAGTAAATGGATCCTTGATGTTGTAGCCAATATTTCTGGAATCTTTGATGGTGCTGCCAGTATAAAGACTTCCATGTAAGTTCATAATTAGGTTTTCCTTCTGCCTCTGTCTCTCTGTTCTTTTGCCTGTTGTGTGTCAACCTTAAATACAGTAGTTGTCTGTGGGCAAGTGCATAAGGGCCCTCCAAAGCCTTGGAAGAGCAAGTACCACTGTCCAGAATAGGCTGTGCATCACTAATTATACATCTCAGTGCTCTCAGATGAGAGCTGTGTGTAGCTACCAAATATGTTCTGTCACTATCTGTTGAGTGTATCTCACAGCAGGTTGTTCCTGGGCGCCAGTCTAGCAATATCAATTTACCTGAGTGGGTATTGTAGTTAAAGGAATGCCACCTTCAGCTCCATGAATTTGAGTCTCTACCCTGTGGTTCTGACAAAACCTGCTTACCTGTGTGAGCTGGCTAAAGACAGCAGACTTGATGGTGTGTTCTGAGTGGAAGATGAAGACAGGTAAGCATGCTTAATAGCCAGCAAGCTTCCAATATAGAACAGTCCTAATATGTCCCTTACACAGTTGCATCATGGCACCTATAAGTCCTGGTAGAATTTCTCCAGTGAGTTCTTGCCATGAACAATAAATATACTGTTGTTGAATCTCACACACAGGAAGGGTTTATTGGTAGAGGAAGACAGGACACATTGTTCTAGGTCGGCCATGAATATGGAGCCAAAAGTCTGCCATTTATTCGGAGATACATGTTATTGCCAAAGATGAAGCAGTTATGTGCAAGTACTCAACCTGGTAGCAAAATTTACAGTGGGCTCATTTGGAAAGGTATTGTGATGGCTTGTATATGTTTATTTGTGAGAAATGTTGATAGAAAATGCCTGTATGTTCATGATGGTCAGGATGGCATCCTCCGGAATGTTGTCAATAGACAGTATTTTCCTTATGAAGGCGGTTGTGTCTCTTACGTAGCTGTGGAGGCATATGGTTTGATGCCAAAGGTTACTGGATTACTACTTCCTTTTTCCATGACAACTGGCATACTGGTTGTGGCTGATGGGAATTATAATCTAAAATCTAGATGGCCACAGTTTGTACACTGGCTAATGGTTTTGAGATTACAGTAAATTATGGTTCAAACCTCATTTTTAAAAACATCTGTTCAGAGCAGATTTTCCATACCCCTCTTGATTATTTTAACATTCTATACACACATTTTCTAGCTTTACAGATCAGTTAAACTCAATCTCTTTACTATAATCTTGTCTGAATGAACAACATAGCTAAGAGTTAATAACTTGACATTCACTTTTCAGTTCAGAAGTGTAGTAGCTATAATAACACCAGGACATAAGTTGCACTTCTGAAGCACTAATGGGAGATTTTAACTATCTTGATAATACGTTGGCAGTCTAACTCAGCCAAGAACACAAGATCCAATAAATTCCTTGCTGGCCTTGCTGAAAATTTCATGTTTCATAAGGTGAAGGAGGCAACAAGAGGAACAGCTATTTTATGTCTGATATTAACCAATAGGGAGGATCTTATAAATGGGGTTGAGGTGGTGGGATCATTAGGTAGAAGTGACCATACTCTTTTGGTACAGTATGTTTTATACAATGGTAAAGGGAAGCTAAGTATAGCCAGACAAGCATCCTGGACTTTAAGAAAGCCAATTCTTATAAATTTAGGGAATTATTGGCTGTAATTCTATGGACCAAGACACTGAAAGAGAAGGGAGTCCAAAACTGATGTTAATTCTTTAAAAGTGAGATATTAAAGGCACAATCTAAAATGGTTCCAACAGGAGGAAAAAATGGGAGATGTCTAAGGAAACCACAATGGTTGACTAAAGAACTTTCAACTCAGCTAAGTATATTAAAAATATGTGCAGGAAATGCAAAAATGGGGAATGCACCAAAGAGGAATATAAGCAAATAGCCAGTATATGCAAGGGGATGGGGGGGGAGCTAAAGCACAAAATGAACTTAAGACTTGCCAGAGAGATTAATGATAGTAAAAAGGTAGCAGAGGAAAAATAAGGAAATGACAGGCTCTCTGTGTGGCGATGATAGCCAGTTACTAACACAAGATAGGGACAAGGCAGAACTACTCAACACCTTCTTTGCCTCCATTTTCTCCTGAAAGGAAAAAAGAGTTCAGTCGGGATGAAAAGTACATGAGGTGGACATAGAAGAGGTAGGGAGGTAGTACAGGAACAACAGGAAACATTAAATTAATTTATGTCTCGTGGGCCAGATGGATTACACCCAATAATATTAAAAGAACTGGCAGAAGTAATTTCAGAAACATTTGCAATAATCTCTGAGAATTCCTAGAGAACAGAGAAAGTCCCCATAGACTGGAGGAGAGCAAATCTTCAAAAGGGAGGGGGGAAAGGGACCCAAATAATTACCACCCAGTCAGCTTGACAGCTATTCCTGGAAAAATTCTAGAGCAGGTTATTAAGCAGACAATCTGTAATTATTTAACAATCAATGTTGCCGTTACTATAAGTCAACACGGGCTTCTAAAAAAAAGTCATGCCAGACTAATCTGATATCTTTCTTTGATCGAGTTACAGGCCTGGTGGATGAGGGGAATGCTGTGGATGTTGCTTATCTTGATTTCAGTAAGGCCTTTGATAAGGCTCCCCATTATATACTTGCAAAGAGTTAGTAGAATGTGGAATAGATTGTGCTACTGTTAGATGGATTTGTAATTGGTTGACTGATCGTACACAAAGGGTGATCATAATGACTTCTCAGCATGGAGAAAGGTGAATAGTGGGGTCCGGTGATATTCAATATATTTATTAATAATTTGGATTAAGGAATAGAGAGTAGACTGATTAAATTTGCAGATACTAAATTGGGAGGGGTAGTTAATTCCATCGATTAAGAATAGGATAAAAAATCAAAATGACATTGACAGATTAGAGTGCTGGGGCAAAGCTAACAGAATGAGTTTCAACAGAGAGCAATGTAGGGTGCTGCATCTAGGCAGAAAAAATGAATTTCAAAGATATAGGATGGGAGATGCCTGGCTGGAGAATAGTACCTGTGAAAAGTATTTGGGAGTCTGGGTGAAACACAAACCGAACATGAACGTGATGCAATGTCCAAGAAAGCCAATGCGATTCTTGGTTGCATCAACAAAAGCATAGTGTCTAGATCAAGGGAAGTGATAGTACCTCTCTATTCTGCTCGGGTCAGACCCCACCTGGAGTACTGTGTCCAGTTCTGTAACTCATTTTAAAAAGGATGTTGACAACCTCGAATGGGTCCAGAGGAGGACGACCGGGATGGTTAAAGGTCTGGAAGAGCTCCATCAGCCAGTTTCAGAGGATCCAGAGTTTCACCTTCCACAGGTCTGTACTCAGCTTTAAATGCTTGTACTGTGCTCACGACCTGGGGTTCAATCCGAGGTAGCCAGCTCATGGCTGACACAGCCTTCTATCCTTCCAAGGTTGGTATAATGAGTACCCAGCTTGCTGGGGGGGGGCGCAATGTGTAGTCTGCATAATTAAATTGTAAACTACACAGAGAGTGCTTGAAGTGCTATAGGGTGGTATATAAGCAGAAAACTTTTTTTAAAAGCAGATTGTGGTGGAAAATAAAATACCCAATGACTGGCAACATACTACTACTACCTGCTTGTACATATGGCCTTGGCTTACTTAAAGAGCTTCTCTTATGAAATCCAAAGCAAAAAGTCATAAGGAGGTGAGAGCAAAGCCAAAATCCTACCATTTACAATATAAATGGTGACACCTTGGGAGGTGAATGAGCACAGGTCTGGAACATGTAGATATTATTTATTGCATACTCAGTTGAACACACCAATGTGCAACAGAAAATATTTACAATGGTTTCTTACCTTGAGGCAAATCATTTCCAAAGTGGAAACCATTTTTATGCCAGAACAAAATCCAATACGATTTTGGCCAGAGAAGAATTGGAAAAATTAACTGGTTCCCCAAGAGTGAGAAAAATCATTAAATAACTAGGAATTACACTGACCTGCCAAACGTTCTCAAGGTCTTTTCTTCTGAGATTAATGCAGAGTTGATTTCCCAAGGAAAATGATAAGTTCCAGCTGCTGGAAGCATTGCATTCAACTGCGCTTGAAAACATACCCTACAAAACTAAAAACAATTTGCAGAATATTGAAAAAGATACAATTTAATGGAATCATCAGACTATACTAACAGCAAGGAAAGGGTGCTATGTTTTTCATTTGCAAAACCTTTTATTCATCATATTCAAAGCAGCTCTGACAGATTGACTTTTTACTATTTACTGATTGATCATATTTAAAAGCCTCATGGCACAGTGGTTAAATGCCAGTACTGCAGGTAAAACTGTGCTAACAACCTGGGGTTCAATCCCAGGCAGCAGGCTCATGGTTGACTCAGCTTTCCATCCTTCCGAGGTCGGTAAAATGAGTACCCAGCTTGCTTGGGGGGGGGCAATGTTTAGCCTGCGTACTGTAATTAAAACTGTAAACTGCCCAGATACTACTTGAAGTGGCATGGGGTGGTATATAAGCAGAACACTTTGCTTTGCTTTGCTTTATTAATTGATTACAATAAAGTCTGCATTTATTTGCACCCATTAAATAAAAACATCATTTTGACTACAGAAATATTTTGTAACTCTTACTATGCTGCTGCAATTAAATAACAGCTTTGTGTTTCCTTCTTGGAAGAAAGATGTGTCAACATTTACTTGTGGATCTGAGGAGGTTGGGGAAGTTTCCCATTATATATTAGGTTGTCCTCTGTACAAGTACACTGCAGGGCTTTAAGGTAAGTGAGATGTTTAAGAGTAGTTTTACCAGTTCCACTCCCACAGTGAGTTTCTGTGGCTGAGGAGGGATTCAAAGCCAGGCCTCCAAGGGCCTAGTCCATCACATTATTCATTATATCACTCTTGGATAGTGTGTGATACTGTAAATCCCATTTATTAAAATATTGTGTGTACTGATTTTAATACATAAAATTAACCTGCTTTGCCTAAGGATTCACTCCACTATATAAAGGACTGTTGAGGGCAGGACATTGTGGAGATTGCTCATTCACAGGGTTGCTAAAAGTCATGGTCAATTTGATGCACATAACAAAAAATAGCCATGCCACTGGCTGAATAGCTCATTGATTTAGATCTCTGGCTACAGAGACAAGAGTTTGGTACTTTGATTCCCCACTGAGCCTCCTGGGAGAAAAACCAGCCTGTGTTTTTCCTGAGCAACCTGCATAGTCCCAGGGAACCCCAAGAAGAGAATGGTAAACCACTTTTGAGCATTCTCTATCTGGAAAACCCTGAAAAGGGTCACCATAAACCAGGATTGACTTGATAACAAAGGATGTTTATTATTTCCATATCCTCTCTAGTAACAAAGTATATTTTATGTGCTTTTTTTTTTAAAAAAATAACGAATTATTTGGCACATTTCAATTTTTGTGCAGGTCCTTGGCAATTACGGTAACAATAAAAGTGAGACTGAAGTGTGAAACAATGTGAACCAGTGACTGCCCTAAATGTGTGCCTGAACAAATAGGAAGAAGAAATGCAAGAATCCTCAAAGTACACGTGCTAGTTATCTTATATTTTGAAGTATGATATTGGACAGTTTGAAATGTATGGATGGGGAGAATGCCTGTACTGCAGCTAAAACTGTGCTCACGACCTGGGGTTCAATCCCAGGTAGCAGGCTGATGGTTGACTCAGCCTTCCATCCTTCCGAGGTTGGTAAAATGAGTACCCAGCTTGCTGGGGGGGGGATGGGTAGCCTACATACTGTAATTAAAAAATGTAAACCGCCCAGAGACTACTTGAAGTGGTATGGGGCATTATATAAGCAGAACACTTTACTCTGTTGTCTGTGTTATATGCCAATCCTGAGTTACACTGACCCTATTATGTGACACATTTAAGAACTGAGGTTGTCATTGCCACGCCACCCAGAGACATATTAAATCTCTACAGCCACTGAGTTCATGGGGATTTCAACACTGCTCTATTTGTCCTGCGACAGGCAATGTACAGTAATATAATGGATGGTGATGAATAAGGATTCAAGAGACCTGGGTTGGAGTGCTTGCTGGGTGATGGAACCTCCTGGGGAGGTGGTGGGGTAACAATGTAAGACAACTTAAATGTCTCACATAACCTGGAGAACCCTCATTAAGGTGGTTGTAGGTTGGGCACGATGTGATAGCACTTGCTCTGGTTTATTATTACTAAAAGAATGTTCTATGTACCTAAATAGGATGTAGCCGCGGATAAAGTGAGAGACTAGGAATCAGGAGGCGTGGAAGTGAGAAAATGATCCCTAAATATCACACTTACCTTGAAAGCCCCCTTAGCGTCACTGCAAGTGGGTTCCGACGTGACCAGTGGTCAACTAAACCAGTCGTTCCCCCAACCTTGGGTCACCCTAGGTGTTTTTGGACTGCAACTCCCAGAAACCCCAGCCAGCACGGCTGGTGGCGAAGGCTTCTGGGAACGGCAGTGCAAGAACACATGGTGGCATACCCAAGGTTGGGGGAGCCCCTCCACGAATGCCTGGCCCGAAAGCCAATGGGCAGATCCCGAGGTAAACAAGCGGAGAGCTCCGCCAGCCCGCTTAGCGCCTCCTTGGGAGACCTTGCCCTAAAAGCCAAGGGGAAACGGGTGACCTCATTTCCCTTCCTCCCCCCGCGGAACTACCTCGTCGTGTTTTCCTCGCTTCTTCTTCCTCCTCCTCCTCCTCCTCCTCCTCCGTCCTCTTTCGGCGGCTTCAGCACCCGCGCCGGTGCCGCAAGACGCTCCGCCCCTTCGCCCCGCCCCTTCGCCCCGCCTCCTCTCTCTCGTTCTCCCCCCCACCCCTCCCGCTCCTCCATCCCCCATTACAGAGCGGCCCCTGCGCCACGTGACCGCAAACGGGCTCCCTATTGGACGTCTAAGGTGGGAGGGTGGGAAAGGCTTTCCCCCATTTCACGTGACGGGCGCGCGGGGAGGGGGGGCGTGGCCGGCACAACCCCGCCCACCCGCCTACCCTCCCGTTGGCCAGCCCGGAAGGAAGGTCTCTTCGCCAGGCTTTTTTCCCCCCCCTTTCGTTCCTCCGCTCCGCGGTCCGGCCGGTTGGTGGTGGTGGTTGTCCCCGCGGCTGTTGCTGCTTCGGCGCGCGGGCGGGCGGGCGGGCGGTGGTTGGAGCAGCCGTTTTCCCCCTTCCTTCGGGCGATGGCGGCGGCGAGCATGAACCCAGACCTGCGCAAGGAGCGGGAGGCGGCGTCCTTCGACACGGAGCGCCTCACTTACCTCCTGGACGGGGGAGCCGAGCGCACCCGGCGCCGCAGGGAGATCGGTGAGAGCCCCCAGGAAGCAGCTGCCACGGAAAGGGCCGGGTGGGGTTGGAGAGGGAATCTGGCTGGCCTGCCGCCGGTGCTGCTTCTCCGTTTTCTTGCCCGCCTCTTGGCTGGCAACACACGAGGGGGAACCTCTCGCTCCACCACCTCGGTTGAAGAACTCTCGGTCGGTTTTTCAGGGGTGGACAGCGGCATAATTTTGCACAGGGACAGGCGTTTGCACGGGATTGCCTCTGGGTAGCCTGTTTTTTAAGATGATGCTTGTAGGTAAAAAAACGGCATTTTGGAAGAGCCATCCCCTTCTGGGTGGCAAAGAGCGAGACATTCCTTTTTCAAGTTGTTGCTTGATCCATACTACTGCACTCAGACCAAGTATAGACAGTATTACCTAGTTGTTGTGAGTTTTTTCGGGCTGTTTGGCCGTGTTCTGGAAGTGTTTCTTCCTGACGTTTTGCCAGACTCTGTGGCTGGCATCTTCAGAGGGCAAGATGCTCAAGGAACTAGGAGTTCTCTCTGTGTTCTGGGGTATGAGCTCCTTGCCTGCTGAGGATGTCAGCCACAGAGACTGGCAAAACGTCAGGAAGAGACATTTCCGGAACACGGCCAAATGGTCCAAAAAACTCACAACAACTATTAGATCCTGGTCATGAAAGCCTTCTATATACTCCAAAGTACAACTGAATGTTGCCACCTCCTACATTTACTTAGTTTTAAAGCAGTGGCTCCCAAACGTGGGTAACCCCAATTCTTATTGCACTGCAACTCCCAGAAACCCCATCCAGCATAGCTGGTGGTGAAGGCCTCTGGGAATGACAGTCCAAGAACACCTGGGTCACCCATGGGGAATCTCTGCTTCTGACTATACTGTGAGTTCATGGTGATGTGGAAGTCAACAATGGTGTGGAAGTTCAACATCATCTGGCTTATTCTTTTAAGTAGAGTGCAGAGATATAATTTATGAACAAGTAATCAGGGAGTTATTTCAGATTATTATTATGTGGTAAGGCTACCTGGCTGCTTGTAAGAGGAGTTGCTTGTGAGATAAGTAGGTGTTCCCCATTACAGAATTACTCTCTGTCCCACTCGGTTGATACTGTCTAAACTGAGTGTAATAATAATTACAAAATGAAATAAAGTAGGACAGGGCCTCCTGTGACTCTCATAAAAAGAAAAAAGCCTCCACAAAATAGACTGATGGTTAATTAAGACAATCTCAGCAGAGTCGGATAGGCAGTAATTCTGTAATGGGGAACACCTACTCATCTCAGATGTTGACATTGTCTTAACTAACCATCAATCTATTTTGTGGTAGTTTTTCCCCTTTTTGTTAGTCACACCACAAGGACCTGTCCTACTTTGTTATTTAGTTTTGTAATCAGTATTGCGTTCTGTTTTAGAAGTGTCTATGCATGACAGTATATCTGTGAAGATTCTCAGTTATCCAGGTGAGTTTATCTGGAAGTTGAGTCATGGCAACTGGACTTCTTTTTCTTGAGAGATTGAAACGTTTCGCTGCTCACACTGACGAAGCTGTTTGGATGAGCAGCGAAACATTTCACTCTTTCAAGAAAAAGAAGTCCAGTTGCCATGATTCAACTTTCAGACATGCATAGCAGAGAGATGCCAAACAAATCTTCTTTTACCATTCGTCAGTTGTGCTGCAAATGTAGCTAAAAGAGGCAGCGCAGCCAATTTTTGGCCTACGGTCCTGCATCCAAAAGAAGGTGTATATCCCAAAATTATGTGAGTGGTGGATTGTATGCTATTAGTGTCAAATAGGACATTGCAAGCGCTTAGGAAGTTTTTGTATTATACCATTTTATACCAATCTACAAACAATGTATCTTAGCTGTTCTGGTGTTGCAAGACTTTGTTGGTTCTGCTCCAATCTGCAGGCCAATATGGCTGTTCCTCAAGAAGTCTTCTGCTTCATATTTCATCCCAATTAAATGCAGGTTATATAGCTGCTGAAGTCTGTTTTGCGATACCCCACTAATACAGTATGCCAAGCTTGAAATACAGTATTAGAGCTCCATGGTGTATGCTGAGTCCTCATTGACCTGTAAATGCTTGGTGTTAGTCTCTCTGAGGTGACGTGTCCATGGCAGCCATAGTGGTAACTAGTCAAACATAGTGATAATACCTGTTTGAAGTTTAGAGTGGAGCACCTTCAGTCTGCATCACTGAAAGCACTCTCTCATATTTCTTTGCTGCTTCAAACTCAAGAAAGTAAGGAGAGAGGCCACTTTGAGTTATGCAAAGCAAACAGAGTTTGATGTCTGTTTTTTTAAGTGAGAGGTGTGTTTTTGGCTGAACAATGAACAGTTCTGCCCTTCTGTTCCTTCTACAGAAACACTTGTTATGAATGACCCAGACTTTAAGCACCAGGATGTAAATTTCCTCTCTCGCAGTGAACGCTATGAAGAAGCTATCAGGAAGAGTGCTCTCATGGTGATGAAACTCAGAGATTATGGAATTGCAGACCCAGATGAGATCTACTGGTTTAAAAGGTATTCAACGCTGGGTTGATGAAATAGTCAATATCCCTGGGAGGTCAGTGGCCATTGTCTTCCCCCCCCACCACCCAAGGGGTCATTAGCTTACCTTGGAAGGTCAAAGCAGGTACATGTTTCCAGCAGATTTCTAAGATTTCCCTTAGTAAAACATATTGGACATGCTAAGCAGCCTCGGACTTCCTCTGCAGTCATAAAAGTAGCAATGATAAATGCCATAATGTTGCCTGAAACTTGAACACTGGTTCTTGTTACTTTTTAACTGCAATCATAGGAGTTCCTTGAAAGAAAACAATGTTACTTTTCCCGAAGGATGTCTGTGAAATGTGAATCTAAATTAGGGTTTAAAGCAGGCACGTTCAAACTTCGGCCCTCCAGATGCTTTGGACCACAACTCCCACAGTCCTTTGTCACTGGCAGTCTAAGCTTAGAATTCTGGTTTAAAGTAAACTCAGATTATATGCGTAACTATATACACAGAACTCTTTAAGACAATTTTCAGATACTTTCAGTTTAATGTCTACTTTTTTCCCCCTTCATCCTTCTTTCTTTTACAAGGAAGAATAGTTTTTGGTATTGAAATAAACTATTGTAAATGAAAAAGATTAAGCATTCCACAAATCTACACTCGGTTGATGGCATTTAATGTGGCTCAAAAGAAGCTGGTGGCCAGCCAGCCCAGCCATGAACTTAATCATGATTGTTGAGTAACTTTTGAACCCTGGAGATAAACATGGTTTAATCATTATTTATAAAAGGTTTTCTCTTGGACTTTGCTCAATGGTTATTTCTTCCTCTGAAACAACTCTTTCAGCATGCCAATTGATGTCAAATATATTTTGGTCTCACTTAGCTTGCATGTAACATTTAGATAAGTCAAGCATTTAAAATAGTTTAAAATGTTAAAATAATTGCAAGAGAAAAGAAATTGAAGACAAACATGACAAACCATATACTTACTAGAAGTTGCCACATCCAGCTTTATGTGTTTTATATCTTGATGCCCTTATGGGTGGCAGGAGTACTCTCTGACTGATCAAACCTATTGAAAGTGGAAGGCACTGTCCATGGTGCCTCCATGACAATAATACTTCCTGTATGTGAACATGGATGGGGAGCTGGGACAGTTGTATCCCATTGTATGCTTGGAGCCAATGCATTGATTCACCCATAGGATTTCAGTAGGGTTGATCCAGGTGTTGGAATACAATTCCCAAAAGGAACTGGTTGGCAGTAACTTTTTAACCATTCCTAACACTGGAAATGGTAAAGCTGGGCATGGAATTGGTTGTATTGTATCTTACACTAATCTGTTTCCCCAAAAGCAGGACTATTTTTTCATTTGATAAAACCAGGCACCATTTGCAAAGGAAACAAAAATGTTGAAGTAAAGTGGTGGTAAACAATGAACAAACTCTTGTCTTGTAGGTTAGCGGCTAATGTGGCAAAAAAAGGTTAAGTTCCTACATGGCAAACACAATACTATGTATGTACTGACTTTGTCTCTCATCCTGTTTGCATGTTACCTAATTATGAATGAAGAAGAAATTTCTACATTATTAAATCCTTACTTTCTATAATCAGTGTGCATTTTTGAGTAAGAATTGATTGTGAAAACTGGAGCTAAAACTGGAGCCTATCATGATATTATATTGCTTCTGTGACATGTTATTTATAAAGGCTGTTCTCGAAAGATCTGATCCATCCTGGCTAGAAGACTTTCTGATCTTTCAGCCTGACTATTCTGTATTAGTTCAAGAACTGGAATGGAAACAGCAGTTTCAGGAAGACAATTTCCTTTAAATCATTTATAAATGTTGCTAATACAATACTGAATTAAATTAATGTAGGCCAAAATCCTTTTGCATCATTTCTAAGATGATGGTAAAGATGACAAAGTTAGACCTATACAAGCTGATGATGCCTTGGGGATGCGGTGGTAAAATTCACAACCTGAGTTCACTCCCAGGCTCAAACAGTTGGCTCAGCCTTCCGTCCTTCCATGGTTGGTAAATTAAGTGCCCAGCTGGCCTGCATAATCAAATTGTTAACAAACCAGAGGAAACTTTAAGCACTTTGAGCAGCCACCTGTGTTCCTTTGCTTTGATGTTGGGAGTGCACCGCTTTGGTCGAAGTGCAGCAGTTTAACTCCTGCACCACAAGGGAGGAGTCCTTAATGCCTGAAGGTCCCTGCTGATGGTCCTGGTCCCCAATGCAATTTGGGACCATTAAAAACTCCTCTCCCTTCGGACGCTCCCAAAGACTTATATGAAACATAAGGGATTCTGAAGGAGCCTTGGGACTAGGGAATGGGTAGAATGGAAAATGACTGCTGAAAGCCACCGCTGATGGGTGTCCTTTCCTTGCACCTAACTTTTACGCAGGAGTATTTCGCCCATTGTGTCTTCAGCGTGGGCTCATTTAGTATCTAGTAATTTGTTAACGAGAGGTTTGTTAATCCCTTTTAAACTGCCACTTTCCAGATTAGGTAGCTAGTATGTCCCTCTTAAAATGGCATAATGGACAGATTGTCTTCATTCATGCTGAGCAAAGGCTTCTTGCCTGTTATATAATCATGTTGTGATGGCTTAAAATTCAGTAAATGGGCCAGAGGTTGTGGGGCGGAGCTCAATTTTCTTTTCACCAGTCTTTCAATAGGTTGGGCTTCTGCCTAGGACAAAGTGCAAGGCACACCGTCAAGCTGATTTGACCAGTTCCGGAACCTCATGGTTGTTTTTTCTCTGCTTAGACTCCCATCCTGGTTGTCCTGTATTCTCAAGGTGTTTTAGCTGTAACAGGATTCTCCATTTGAAGCCTTGTAATAAAAATAAGATCGAAAGTAGCTCAGAAATCCTAACCTACGATTGTTCCTGATCACATGACATTCTTATGACTTTTATGTGTGTGAGAAGGTACAGTCGCGATGAAGGTGGGCGCGCTACTCTGGCTGGCTGACAGATGGCCACAGGCTGGACATTGCTGTAAAGAAACATTTTATCGACAATTAAAAGCATTTAAAACTTTAAAAACAAACTCACTAGGCTAAAAACAATCAGCAGAAGGATAAGACAGTGAAAGCCAACCTAATCTCCCAAAGGAGAGCATTCCACAAGCTTGCAGTTGCCCCAGTGAACTCCCAGATGAGTACAGTAGTTGAAATGCATACAGTATGTCTAGAGCTTTTTATTGTGACATGAAAGCCCTGTATACCTCTGAGCACCAGAAACTTGGAGCAAATAGTTGGAAAGTTGACACTAAGTGCCCTTTCCTGCTTGTCACCTTCTGAGATATACCTGGCAGGCCAGTGAGGGAAACAGCTCTTTGGACTGGGTGGACTCTGGCCTCCTTCACCACGGGCACTTATGCAAGAGATGCCAAGGCCTCAGTGAGCTCCAAAGAATCATATTGCAGTTGTAGCAGAGAAGTTATATCCTGTCTATAACCCATTAGACAGCAGCTAAGGATTCTAAACACTAAAGCAGTCTCATGTTATCATAGTTCAGGTGTGATGTGACTTACGATATGTGTCACAGTAGCCAGGTCTTCTGTCTCCAGCAGTGGGATTAGTTGGTGTGCTAGCTTAAACTGTGAAAAAGGACTCATGTTCTGAGCACGGAACAGACCCATACTTTACATATTTGACCAGTAAGCAGTAGCTATTGGAAATTATGCATTGGATTAATTAGTCTGATTTAGGCAGCTCTTTTATGTACTAATTGGAGTGTTGTTAGGAAGCTTTCTGTTAGCTAAATCTGGTGGCCTTGCTAACAGGTGTGCAAAGAGTAAGTGATTCATGTGTTGACAGTAGGAGCAGCTGGACTGGCAAGTTTTGGGCCCAGAAATAATTGTTACAGGAATGACTAATGTGATGACCCTTTATTGCACCAACACTGCATACCACATTTGAATTGTTACTGTGGTAAAGTTAACTCGGTGTAAAGTTCATTGTGAGTTGCCTAGATGCCCTAAGCACATCCAATCTCTCTTGATTTCGGAACCTAAGCAGGGTTGGCCCTGGTTAGTACTTGGATTGGCGACCACCGGGGAATACCAGGTGCTGTAGGCGCCTGGAGTAGGAACTCTAGTATTCCTGCCAAGAAAACACCATGGACATGCGGTCACAAAGAGTCGGTCACGACTGTAACAGCGCAACACACAAAGTTCATTATGCCTCAGCTACTGGTTGCAACCACTGCTTCAAGCCATGGGTTAGTTTGGAAAGTTAAGGAACAGCACATCATTAAGCGAGTGCTTGCGCCTCCTTAGCTTAATCATATGAGAAGTTGTTGATGCATAAATGACACTTGGAGCATTCTTCTGCAGCAGGCATTTTATGCAAGAAAGTAGTCCTATCTTCTTCTATCACAAGAGCTTCAGCCTGCTGTGCTGTGTTCTCACAGTATCAGCTAACAAACTCTCCTGACTCTATATTATGTCCAGCCCTTATTATTTAGGTGTCTATGAAAGTATTGAGATCTTTGTTTTCTATGCCCTTATCTTCAGGCTTCCATTAAGCTACAGAGTTTTGGCAGTCACCTCCAGTAAGGATAAAGCAGGAAGAAAGGGGGCAAGGAGACTCTGTACATATTGTATGTGTTTGTTTGTAGAATTTCCTTAAACAGATATGAATTTCTTGAAGCCACAGTTTCTGGAGAAGAGTTGGGGGTAACAGACATGGCAGTGAAAATTGTATTGGATTTTGAAGAGTAGAATCCCTAGAAATGGAGCTAGAGATTCACCAGAAGTATAATTTAACTAGAAGATTGAAATAGTTTGTTCACACAGTGACAATTGGTCCTTTATTTAAAATGGAAATAAATCATAGTGGTACAGAGACAACTTGCAATCAGGAAACATGCATAACAAATTTTTCAAAGGCAGCTTAAGTGAACTACCACTTTTATCTACTTGGAGTTCTACATTTGCTGTTCTTGCAGAAAGTGATTGAAATACTGGCTGCCGTCTATCAACATAACTTACACGGTTATGTTTTTTTTCAACACATGCACTACTTGGTATCACTGGCAGGATGTATCTGAAATTCTGTCTTCAATTTGCATTCTGAAAAACCTATTCCACCATAGTGTCATAACTGTATAATAGTAGCATCTTAAAACAATTATGGAAATAAATGTAGAATGATTTTTTAAAGAAATAAAATGCTGCTTGAAAAACAAAATTACCTAAAACTGTTTCCAATGAGATTATCTGCCTTTAACAATATATTTATGTGAGCACCACCCCAGTCACTGGTCCTTATTTCGCTATTGCTTTCACAACCTTAACTTCTGTTATGTGCCAAATAGGATCCATACAAGCCCCAAAACTCTTTTCCAAGTTAGAAAGCACAAATTAAGCAAATGGTGTATGACTGCAGAAAGTGGGTTCTTAGGTTTAGAATCTGATTCCCATGAAAGCATTGTGGGAGGACTGCAATATATGTTTTAACCTTTGAACCATTGTAACTTGGGAAGGACAAGCAGGATTGTTCAATGCATGTTGTATTTCAGGCCTGCCCAACAGGTAGACCGTGGGCTACTGGTAGCCCGTGAAGGGTTCAAAGTAGCCCGTTGTCCATCAATAAAAAAAGTAAGGGGATATGTTCTCCACCCCTCCCTGTCTCAGCCGAGAGGGACAGTTCAAGGGCCATGGTGCAACGAAATCTGTTCCCTCCAGAACAGATTAATTGGTTTTCAATGCATTCCTATGGGAAACTGCTTTACTTACAAAAGTTTTTGCTTATGAGCATGTGCTCAGAATGGATAAAATTCGTAAGTAGAGGTTTTAGTGAAGTAGCCCTCAGGTACTTTGGGCCGGAAAAAGTAGACCTTGGCCTGTTCAAAGTTGGACAGCCCTGTTGTATTTGCTTAGGCAGCCTTTTGCTACTGGATAAATATTGTCATCATGATTGTTTGACTGTTTGTACACAGCTTCTCTTTATTTTTTGTTTTATGTGTATAAAATAATATCTGATCCAATGTACAGCAATTCAGTGATGCCTTGCTATCATAATTGCTTCTATGTCAAAAGCTTTAAAGCTTTCAAAATGTTAAGGGCCAATATCTTCTTAGGAGTGGTCCGAATGTCATGTTCCACCTGTGGATGTCCTTGTGAGCTTACTAAAACAAAAGTGGAGACTGCCCATTTTAAAGAACTTGTACTTTCAGCTCAAAGAAGTGCCCACCTGTGCCTGTGAAAGACCGGAGGAAAGCCTGCCGGAACCCCTGTCTGTAAAGGCTACAAGCTGATCAACCGTTTCTCTTTCTCCCATAGCATATGCACAGGCATGGCCCGCCCTGTTTTGCCTATTGATCTGCATTACAGCATGTTTATGCCCACCTTAGTGAACCAGTGCAGTGTTTCCCAGCGAGAAAAGTGGCTGCCTCTGGCCTCTCGTTTCCAGATAATCGGCACCTACGCTCAAACAGAAATGGGGCACGGTCAGTTCTTTTCAGAGACTTAATGGGTGGGGTGACCCTGTGTGGGTTGATCTTGGCCAGTGATCTTTAGAATGAAAATACCAATTATTTTTTATAAATAAATAAATAAGTACTGGAGCCAAAATCAAACATTCTCACCACTTTTTACTGTCCCTACTATTTGTGATGCCAAACGATAAGCTGTGCTGAGCTGCATATGTGAAAGCACCTCCTAGCTATTTGCTGGTTTTATTTCCTTGTTCTCTCTCAGATCCCACAGCAGCCTAAGTTTCTCAGAACTGTTTTCAGGGTTGCTGCTGGTCATCAGGAGCAGTTCATTCCGTCAGCTTTGTTTTACTTTGAATTTAGGAGATGATCAAGAATATTGCCATGCTATATTTCCAAAGTCCTCGTTCATGACTCCTTCTGCCATGTCTAGGCTAATGGCAGCTTCCTACTGGATTTAAGTACGTCGAGTGCTATACAGAGGTGTGCATGTAATTCATACTTGAAGTGTGGTGCAAGCTTATCCTCGACCATAAATTAACCGAGCGGCCAGGTGCCGGCCATACATCTTTCCGACTGATGTACTGTACTTGGAACAGAGAGAAAAAGACTGGAGTTGCATATGCGTCGTTCTTGCAGTCTCTGTATTAACCTAGCAAAGAATGAAGCGAACCCTCCTTAGGATGGAAAGTGGAATCTAACATTTGCTTCAGAACTAAACCAGTCCTGGTGCAGTTTTAGCACAAAAGAATTAGCATTAGAACATGTTTTTTCTCTCATCCAGCTGCTGCATTTAAAATCGGGTGGCACCATACCTTTTGTTCTTGGAAACTCTCTCTCCCTCAGTTTTGATAAGATCTTAGGTGAAGATCAACAATTTGAGACTGGTGGCTTAATTCCAAGCATTTGAATTCAGTGCTGCATTTTAGAGAAGACGTGGATTAAAAGAATCAAACGCCTCCAGTTTCTGATTCACCATCTCCAATCAAGTCTGAAGGACGCTGCAAATAATTCCTTAGGTTTTGTGGTTAATCAGTTGTTAACCATCTGAAGTCTTGCTTTGGTGAAGATAAACATCCCAATTTTAATGGTTCACTTCACATCACCATTTGAATTTAGTAATAGCATCTTACAAGCAAATTGCCTGAGTGGAACAGCCTGTGACTAAGAAAATGGAGGATCCTATGGTTCAACCAACTATTGCTTCTGTTTGCATGCAGTTTCCCTTCAAATCTTGTGTCTGCCAGGGGCTTTTCTGCATGCTGTTTTTTGCTAATATATTTATCTGTCTGTTATGTAATATTGTTTGTAATATGCTCACTAACCAGAATATTATTGAAAATCACTCTGCATTTCTGTCTTGGATTGGGCATTGGTGCACTTCACATTTTCCACTTCAGATGATTCCTTTGGAAAATTGTGTGTCATAGGATTCCTGGATATTGGCTAACCCTGATTGCATTATATTAGAATAGAAGCTCTGCTTTTTTAAAAAATTAAACATTTCACTTTTTAAAAATTAAACTTGGCAGGGATCTGATTTGAGGGGGGAATCATCAATGGTGGTAAGTAACTGATTATCTGGGATGTGGTCCAATAACTCTTCACTCAAGAGCTTACATTCCTGCCATAAACAATAATTCCAGGCTTTCTGCGTTTTTCCACACTCTTTCCTGTTTGCTAAAATGAAGAGTTGGAGTGCAACTTTGATCTATAAATGTCGGATAGATAGTTGGCCAACTGCAGTTCTGTGTTTTAAACAATGGAACATATGAACTATTTTGCCTACAGAATCAAGACCCTGAGGCATTTGGTTCCTTATTCTCTCTGCTTCGTAGGGATGTCTGTTACCAATCACTGAAACTGTTTCTTCACTGTCTTTTTGATATTGTTCTGCTTTTCATTTTGAAAAGACATACGTGTATGTATAACTTAAGAATAGTGTTTTTATACTATCTCTGTAGTGCACGGAGTGGAAATAATATTTTATGATAAATCTTAACATACCTGTCCCCGGTGTACTTTCATGGTACTTTGGAGGGTTGGAAATATGCATTATTTAATTTTAAATGCTGGTACCACACTGTCCTCTTTACAGTACCCCTACAGCAAACTAGACCAATATAATGCCCACTCTGCAGATTGAGTGCCAACTCTAAAAGATAGTGGTTTACCTAAGGCAGGCATGTCCAAACTTCGGCCCTCCAAATGTTTTGGACAGCAACTCCCACAGTCCTTTGCCATTGGCAATCTAAGCTTAGAATTCTGGGAGTCGTGGTCCAAAACATCAGGAGGGCCAAAGTTTGGGCATGCCAGACCTAAGGTTATCTGTTGAGTTCCTAGCAGAAATCAGATGTGGATCACGACAACCCGATTCATGCTCCTGGTCAGCTCACACAGCATCTGAATTGAGCCTTACACACACCGCTATGCGGAAGAAAAACTGGTGTAAAGAGACCATGAGTATATAATACTCAGCCAGGATCAAGACATAAAGCTTGAGTGTTATTGCATTGTTTAAAGGAAGCATGTTTTATTAGGTTTGGGTTGGGTGACTGTTCATGGTGATGGTTCAGCTATTTTATGAATGTTGGCTTTCAACACAAAGCTTTGTCTCTTCTTTTCACTAGCTTTGATTCAGAGCACCATCCTTTTCTTCAATGGGAAGCATAGTAGTAGTAGTAGTAGTAGTAGTAGTAGTAGTAGTAGTAGTAGTAGTAGTAGTAGTAGTAGTAGTAGTAGTA
>JAHTLZ010000010.1:23498747-23579953 GCA_023846285.1 Phrynocephalus versicolor | reverse complement strand
TAGTAGTAGTAGTAGTAGTAGTAGTAGTAGTAGTAGTAGTAGTAGTAATAGTAGTAAATGCCACCAAGACCATTCTGACTTATTGAGACCCTTTTTGGGTTCTTCCAATACTCAGAAGTGGTTTATCATGGGACTATGCAGCTTGTCCATGGTCATCACACAGGGTGGCTCTGTTTGCAGGAGGCACACTGAGGAACTGAATACCTATCTTCTGGATCCACAGTCAGATATTAAGCTATCCAGCCAGCTGATAATTTTAGAACCAGTATGGAAATTAATGGTGTCAATTGGTAGAAGGAATGGAGGCAATGCAAATATAAACATCTTTTTCTGAACTATGTTCTGGAAGTTGAATTAGATACAGATCAGTTCCATCATATTGAACAATTCTGTGTCTTGAATGACCTAGGGGCGCAGGTGAAATATGTACGCCCAAAGATCAGGGGAAACCTGTAGAACTCTGGTTAATGCAGTCATAATTCTGCCTCTTCTGGGTCAAAAAAGAAGAGCTGTCCGCTTACTCTAGGCCTCATCTCACAATAGAACATCCTTTTTAGTCCTTTAAACAGGCACAAGGTGCTGTCATTTATGGAATAAGGAAAAGAATGGTGCTTGCAAAATTCTTAAGTTTAAATTATTTTTTAATTTCTCCCTCCAATTGGCACCTCCAATCTCACTGCTTGCACTCCTGTCATTCTCCTCACGTTCCCTTCCCTCGGCATTTTTCCGCAGCTCTGCTCACCATGGACGACCTGAGCCCTTGGACCTCCACCTGGGCATGTTCCTGCCCACACTCCTAACCCAAGCAACCCAAGAACAGCAGAATCGCTTCTTCATGCCTGCTTGGAACTTGGAGATCATTGGCACATATGCCCAGACTGAGATGGGTCATGGTACAGTATTTTCAAGTCTTATTTGCAAAGGTCCTATATTTGGCTAGAAGACATTACAAGTGGCACGTGGCCTATGTTCTCAAGTGTGGCATCTTTCAGCCTGTCCAGTTCAAAATGTCACGAGTCCCTCTTTATTAAAAGAGACATATGTAGAAAGCCAGGTATTTCAGAGGTGTGCGCTCTAAGAACAAAGATTAGAAAATATTGTTGAGCACGAAAGAAATGCCCTGTGCTATGAAAGCATCTTTAAATTAATCCACACTTCAAAATCAACTCAGTAGTTCCGATTTCTCTGGTCAGTAACAGCTTCTAAATTAGCTGGTTTCCAAGAACCACCTTGACTTCTTAAGCCAGTGGTGGTGAACCTTCTGCACTTCAGATGTTCTGAACCACAATTCCCAGAGTTCCAAGCCTGTATTGCCAGTGACAAAGGAATGTGGGAGTTGTGGTCCAAAACATATGGAGTGCCGAAGGTTCGCCACCACAGTCTTAAGCCATGGGTTCACTACTATTTCTACAGACAGTAATAGCTTTGGAAAGAAATGCTAAATAACCTCTCCTTATTGAACTTCTGTATTTGATGTGACTTCTAGTTTAAGTAAACTTGGTACTCTTTGCTTTTGACCTTACTTGACACCCCCACCCCCCGTGTCAGCTTCCTGTGAGGTTTCCAATATAAAACTAGAAAGTTTGGGCTCCATAAACTTTTAATATCAACTATAATATTTAGGTATAGCCGCACCTATAAAGTGGAAGCTGCTTTTCCATTTTTACATGGCTATCTCTTCAAATACCTTCCAATTCTGGTTTATTGTAGATAATGAAAAACACTTCGAAAAAGTAAACACTGTGAGTGTGATACATTGCAAAGTATCAGTTGGGCTTCTAATTGTGGTGAAATGCATTCCTGCTCCTCAGTGACAGACTGTAATTACTGGATATTTCTCTCACTCAGAAGGATGTGGTAATCTTGAGCACATGGCACATAAGTTGGTCTCCAGAATTCTCTGACTCACTGGATGACATTTGCCCTAGTTGGTGAATATCCATATTAAAGTAGGAGAGCAAAATTGAATTCAGACATGAAAAGAGCAGTGAGGAGCAATGAGACTTTCCTTTCTTTGCAAATTAACGCAAGGAATTATCAGTACTTAAAATGTATGTGTACTGTGTTTAATGTATCTGTATACTGCCTTTTAAGGTAAAGCTTCCCCAAGAATAAGATATAAAATGCTATTTAAAAAATTACAGATTCCCGTAGAAACCTTTCAGATAAACATTGCTCTCTCTCACTCACAGACAGACAGACAGACAGACAGACAGACACAGACACACACACACACACACACACACACACACACACACACACACACACACACACACACACACACACACACACAAAGAGAGCTAGTTTGAGCCCCTTTCTATTTAAATCTTACCAAGTACCATGGCTGGTCTTCTTGTGACCAGTGCCATTTGGCTTGCTGTGAATGGTAGAGGTGGAAAGGCTGATCACTTTCTCAATTCAGCAACAGGCCATGGATTGAGGGCCCATCAAGAAGCACCACAGAGAGGAAGACTCCACATTTGTTAGAGGCCTGGCTGAGGCAAGCAGTGACATAATTCAGAGGAGGCCTATGTTGCCCGAATGTCAAGAGGTCTGGAAATATCAGCCTGTCGGTATCTTTCTTACGATCCACAGAATCCGTAAAGCTCTTGTCTAACAACACATTTCAGATGACTTCATCTTTTCCCCTCCGTTTTCTTGATTATCACATTTTCAAATCCAACATTCTTTGATATATTCCAATAGCCAGTTTATATTTGCAATGATATGTATTAGATAGATAGATAGAGCTTCTTTCTTTTCTGAACTGAGCTTGAGCATCTGACATTTCTTGTCTCATTTATGATAAACTCTTTGTTTTAAAGCCCTTAGTGTCACTTTGCTTGTATGAGAAATTACTGTGGTAACCTAATAGTTACTGCAACCTTTGGAATCTTCCTTTTAAGGGATCAGAATGTTTATTGAATGCTTCTGGTCTGTAAGCTACTTTGCTTTCTATATTTCTTGGTTGAGGTTTTGGTAGATTCAAGATTTAAAATTTAGGAACCTGGATTTTGATGAATCCAGCTTTCTAGAAGTTGAAACATGAGGATAGGTTTGATACCTGACAAAGACCAAGAGGAAAGGAAGAGCTTGCCCCAGAACAATGATGTATTTATTCAAGGTTACATTCATATTTAAAGTGAGTGCTGCAGTCAAAGGCTGGGTATCTTCCCTTTGAAAGTGATGAAAGCTGAAGGAATGGATCGGTAGCAGCTGTTATAGAAGACGCAGCCATTTGTAATGTGATTAGTCAAAGTTGTATTAAGCAGTTTGAGAAGTGCCAAATATATTTCCAAGGTGTTCTGCCTTGTTCATAATCAAAGCCAACTACAGTACATTGTTTTTTGGTTAGGTTTGCAGTATAAATCTGCAAGACCAATTTACCTATTTGTAACATAAGCCACCTTTTAAAAAATCAAGAAGGGCCACCTAGGCAGCCCTTTTGAGAGAGGAAACTTCATTGGAACCTACAAATTCCTCACAAGAAATTTGCTTTTGCCATTTGCCTAAGATGCAAAAATACGAAAAGTCGTCCATCAGGCTCCCTTGAGCAAGTCTGAATCTTATATGTCTAACTCGAGTAAGGGAGAAGATTACAGCTATGAGCGGAAGCAGCAAAATGAAGATTTGGAAATGAAAAACGTGGAGGAAGAAACTCCTACAAAACAATATCCTGATTTCGGCAACCAGCTGTACCTCAGAAGAGAAATAAAGGTCCAAAGAAAGGAAAGTCTAATGACTTTGCCTCTTGTTGAAATGAAGTTGCCTTTAAATTGCCTTATCCCAGAAATCCATTTTTCATAAATGCGACAATGTCAAGCAAGGAAATGAAGCTGTGAATAGTGACTACTACTTAGCTATAAAACCAGTATATTTTTAGGATGGTGCCCAACATTTGAAATATTTGATTGCAAATTTAATTTTATGACCTCTTCAAGATTGGCATGCACCCAGCATTTCACATATGTAGTTGCCTTTCTTTGTTATTTTTTTTTGTTTCCCTTTGTGAATATGCATAGTTTGGCAACATGGCTTTCCAACCTTTCGTGTTACCTATATGTGCCACTAACATGGCTGTTCTCTGGGAGATGGCCTCATTTGTAATTCTGCACTTGACCCATGACTGGTGACATAAAATGTGCTACCTATTTACAGGAACCCATCTGAGAGGACTGGAGACCACAGCCACCTATGATCCTGCAACCCAGGAGTTCATCTTAAACAGCCCAACTGTTACTTCTATTAAGTGGTGGCCAGGTGGATGTAAGTGAATTTTTGTGGCAAAAGATTTACCCCCTCTTCCCTCAGACTGGTCTTTCCACCAAAAAACACAATAACATCAATTAACTCTTTTTTTAATGCAATTTGGACTGTATCATCTTGTTTCAGTAAGAAAAATATGAATAATTTTGTCTTATTTTGTTTAGGGTTTTCTAGAAATTACAGAATGAAATTGACATTATCCCTTTTTATTGGATAGTGCTATTTAAGGATCTATTTCAGAGATATTTCTTGGTCTTTTATGTATCTTATTTTCTAAGGACTAATATTTGGAATGAGATAAAGTGATTTTACATGGGGGTGGGCTTAGAGAGTGTTTTTCCCCCTTGTGCTTTTTACCTTCCCCAACCTGAAATCTTCCAGATATGTTGGCCTGATACTTGGCCATTGGCCATGGGTGTTGTAAGTAATGGAAACTGTAGTCCAGCTCATCTGCAGGGTATCAGATTAGGGAAGGCTTTTGGGGGAAATTCACTATAGGATGCTCCAAGCTGTGTCAGATGCTCCTTCGGCTTACCTAACTGTGGGAACCTTCCTTTAAAGGGTGTGTTCCAGAGGGACTGCAGTGATGCACACCCACTCCTGGCTGTCCTGACATATCTGGAAAGGAAGTGACCTTCCATTTCCCCTGACCTTTTTGCTTTGAGGCAGGGCCAAAGGGCTAAATGGCATCTGCCCCCTATCTGAGCTTTTTTTTTGTAAGCTTTCCAGTTTCTTGCTTGTTGACATAAATAAGATGAATAAAAATGAAGCCTTCTGAGAGGAATGCAGCAGTTTGTCTGTGCCTGTGTATCTTCTCAGCTGTCTGAGAAAGGCATTTGTGTTCTGTGGCCAAGGTTAGCCTGGCTTAAAACTCTAGAGAAATTCCCACACCTCACCTTGGGCAAATCCTGATTATATTTCAGGAGAGACCTTCTCTAGGCTGAAACTGAAAATGTCTTCTAAGGTTGGAAACCATTCTGGTTCTGCATAGCTATTTCACTTCCTAGCAAAACTTGAATTTGGTACTTAAAAATGAACTGGATATTTTCCTCGGTTATGAGGTGAAGTTTCTGTTTGCTGAAGTTTTTCCCCCTTTTGCTTCTTTTCAGTGGGTAAGACATCAAACCATGCTATTGTTTTGGCTCAGCTGTACACCCAGGGCAAATGTCATGGCTTACATGCTTTCATTGTGCCCATACGCCAGTTGGGAACACATGAACCGCTGCCAGGTATGGATCTGCTGTACATCTATCTCTGTGGTCTCCCAGCCTGATGCTCTTAACCACAGCCATAATCCCTAGTCAGCATAGCTAGTAGATACCTAAACTTGACATATGCTTAAGGAAAAGCTGTTTAGATGATTGGAGCTTCAGAATTGCTGAGACTTGTCAAGTGCTGTTCAATCTCTTGGGAAAACATTCAGAAGGATTCTGCACACGGAAGTGCACCATTTGTTAAGTAGCAGAAATAAAGGAAGCAAGTGCATCAAGAAGATCATGATGTGAGGACACTTTATATTGAGATTGTCCATCATGGCAAAGCATCTTCTATTTAATATGGATATATACATGGATAAGTGCAAGCCAAATATGTGTTAAGTGCTGTCATGGGACCTATGATTAATTTTCAATCTCCCATGGTGGCTATGAATTAAAATGATCAGCTCAGTGGGAATGTCTTATCAGAGACAGTGCCAGTAGCTGGAGTTATGATATAGGTGTACTTTAAGCATATGCATGGTGGTTTTTTAAGGTCTGTTTTGTTAAAACATTGACTTGAACGTTAAGAAAAAATAGACAATTTAATGTTGTATCCCTTTTCTATATATCATGTAATGTCACTGTTTCTGTTCTTGTGCATTTAAATCAGGTGGGCAACATCTGATCCACAGATTGCATATAGTTCCCATATTCATATTTTGTGACCTCATTGCCCAAAACATTGCAGAATCAGTTACAGTTGCTGTCATCATCCTGTGCTATGTGGACTGCAGTGATTGTCCCTTCCCTTCCCTTCCCTTCCAAAAGATAAATAGATGCCCTGCAGTCTTGCAGGGAACTGGGAGGCTGGGCCTGTTAGTTTCCTGCATGATAGGCAACTGCTGTAGTTGCTGCTGAACTTTGGTTCTGGTGGAAAAATCCAGGCTGGTGTGAACACCAGCGGCTTCAAGAGGGCCTTGTGCAGCTCCTTGAACTGGGAAGTTGCTCACTCCTGGCTAAAAAGATCAAAGTCATGTTATGTCAAGACCACAAAAGTAGAGAATATCCACCAGAACATTTTGTTCATGAGTAAAGCATAGCTTATCTTAAGGTCTGGAGAGATTGAAGGGTATCTTGAGAACCTTGGTCTATGCATTGTCAGCACATACCGTAATGTTATGGGCAAGATATTTAGCTCCTTTAAGATTCAATAATCCTGTATATTTGTGAACCTTTATGCTCTGAAATAATCACTTTAATGAAGGGAATTTTTGCCACCACAATTTGACAGTTTCAGTGGGTAATCATTCTTGGAGAAAGGTACATTGTGAATGTTCCATTTTGGCTTTGCATTAAGAGCTCAGAGAAGATCTTCTGCTCTTATTCTCCTCACTGTATCCTGTTCTGCAGGCATCACTGTTGGTGATATTGGACCTAAGTTTGGTTATGATGAAATGGATAATGGCTACTTAAAAATGGACAACTTCCGCATTCCCCGCGAAAACATGCTCATGAAGCATGCCCAGGTAAAATTGTTGTGGTCATTCTGGTATTTGCCATTTATTTGTAGATGCTAGATATTGAGAAAACTTGAAAGAAGGCATTCCAATCAGAGGTTTAATCTGCCTCATTGTAGATGTATGTAGGGTTTAAGATATAGTGAACCATTTCAGACGTGCAGGCAGGTCTCTGTTCTAAGCAGGGAGTTTTAACTACTGCATTGTTTGCATTTATTTGAGTTCAGTTGTCTTTTTTAAAACAGCCACAAAGTACAGCTATCTTTGTCTCCTTGATGTATAAAATGGAGCCAGTACCTGGATAGCTATTCTGGTTATTTAATCACAACTGGTTTCCTGCTCCAGCTATGACCACGTCCTACGAAATAAATGCAAACAGTGCACATTAGGTATCTGGCCTCCTCCCTTTTGCTTTCAGCCGCCTTCTGTTTTGTAAGAGCCTGGCAAGGGCTGTAATTATTCTCATCATCAGGGTAAATCTCTGCTTGAGGAGAATGACCTTTGGAGTCTCAGGCTGGAAGTGCTGTTGGTTTCGTAGTGGGTGCCAGACAGACAGACAGCAGCCAGAAGTGATGGTGGTGGTGGTGGTGGGCATTCATTGATATGTTTCGGTTAGTATCCTGCTCCCCTCACACAAACCCAGCAGATCTGTATCAACAAACATGAGGAGTGGAATTTGGTGTAGAGCGCCAGTGTCTTTCTGACAACTGTGTATCTGTTGGGACATGATTTTATTGAACCTGTGTGCTGAGTGAGCAATCTCGTTAAGTCCCTACCGCTTTATTTTGCCAGGTTGAACCAGATGGCACATATGTGAAACCCTTAAATGCCAAGCTGACGTATGGGACCATGGTATTCATCCGCTCAATTATTGTAGGCGATGCCGCTCGCTCTTTAGCCAGAGCGTGTACAATTGCCGTCCGTTACAGTGCGGTGAGACACCAGTCTGAACTGAAGCCAGGGTAAGAAGCTAATAAGAGGACGCCAATCCTCATGCTTCCATGATTGTTATATTGACAGGATAACCAATATACAGTAGACCCTTGTATAACAAACAGCTTGTATAACATAAAATTTGTACAACATAAAAAATTCTGGAGATAGGGGAAATTTGCGTAACATAATCGCCTATGGGGAAAATCCGTACAACATAAAATGGGATTACTCCATTTTCAATGCATTCCTATGGGAATTTGTATAAAGGAAAATTTGTTTAACATAATTTCATTTGGAACGAATTAATTCCTTTATACAAGGTACCACTGTACTCTTCTGCCACCTCGCCCAGAGCACACTCTCTCTTTGTGACCATCAACGTGCCTCAGTTTAGGCCTTGAAAATAAAGCAGTTTCCTGCTGAAGGGTTGTTGACTAGGTCAGAAGCTGGCGACCATTTGCCTGTCTGACTTGTTGATACGTGCTTTGGATTCTATGGGACATGGAAGTGGTTGTCAAGGGACATGAGAAAAAGGGAACACCCATCTCCCCTTGTACTAACAGGAGCAAACAGGCTCTCCTCACAACCACATTTGAATCAGTGTCATGCTGACATGGCAGGATTAGGGTTGTTGACAAAGCAGGAGCAGCACCAGAAGGTCAGAATAACTGGTCATCTATCTAGGTGTTCAGCCTTGTAAGAGGTCTACTGCCAACCTCCTGGAGCTCCATAGCTCGGCTGCTGCTCTTTTTTTTGCTGTCATGACCAGTTCATCTTCTCTCCCCTCAGGAAGTGAAAGGTGGCCAGTGAACATTGAGTGGCTTTTGCTTTGTTTGCTATCTGTCTGTGAGTGGTGGTTCACTTTGGGCCCAGAAGGACTTGGGAAGCATATGGGTGGGAACAGAACAACAGTACGGCAGTGCAGAAAAGTCCAGGCTGTTTTGCCAGAAGCCAGGCCCTGTCTCCAGAATCTCAAGCCAAGTGGCTGTAAAATGGGAATTGCTCTTAGAATAGTGGACCTCTTTATACAACCCAAATATGTATTCATCTTTCATGGTTGAGTTTTCCCCTCCATCTTTCCTTTTTTCCTTCTTTCTACTGTAGCTTAATTATAGTGTCTGAATTTGTTACTTAATTTTGGAGAAGCACCCACATTTTACTGTTCCTCCAATATTTGTATTGCGTTTCTTAGAAATAAAGCTGTAGCAGAAGAAATCTTTTATTTCACCCTTTTATTTGCTTTCCGTTACAGGGAGCCAGAGCCTCAGATTTTGGATTACCAGACTCAGCAGTACAAACTGTTTCCTCTTCTGGCAACAGCTTATGCCTTCCACTTTGTAGGTGCCTACATGAAAGATACCTATCGTCGCATCACTGGGAACATCAGTGAGGGAGACTTGAGTGAGCTGCCAGAGGTGAGAAGAAGGGCAGTTAACTGCTGCAAAACATAGGACAAAGCCGGACAAAGAAGGGAAGGGGGAAAAATAAACATTGGTGCCTCATTATGCACTGCAGTTGGAAATTAACACTAGATCAGTGTATTTCATGCAGGCCTGTTGTTGTTGTTGGGTTTTTTTCCTTGAAAGGGGATGGTGGCTCTCCAGCAGTGAACAGGAGGTTTATCTGTTATTTAGAACATTGTACAGGAACGCTGATGTACAACAGTTCATTTTACTGCTTTTGCAACTATTCTAGTATTACCTAATTCCTCCCCCCCCACTCCCCCCAGTATCTAAAACCAAGTTATGAAGTCCCTGTGCCTGATGTTCTACATTGACATGTTTCCATCAACAAAGACAACAGCAGGAGGATGGAGGTGGAGTTCAGTTTACAGTCACTACCACAAATAAGTTGGAAGTGCAAGGGTCTCCTCTAGTCGCTTCTGGTCACCCTATGCAATATTTGTAGTACTGAAATGACAGAAGTACATGAAGGCAATTAGGATGGCCTGAGTCCAGGTGTGTTTTACTTTGGCAGAAAATGTCAATGTACTAGAGGTTTTTAAAATCCACAGACTGAAGGATAAGAAATATTTCTTGGTACAGTAATACTTCAGTGTGCAAGCACCTCGGTGTACGAGCATTTTGTAAGACAAGCAAAAATTTTCATTAACTTTTGCTCTGCTCTGTGAGCAGTGTCTTACAAAATGAGTACAAGATGTACCCGTTTTGCCATCACCACCTTCTCTGCTACTGCAGCCATCGCATTGGCAAGGGGTGGTGGCAGTGCGGGCCAGGGGCGTCCCTCCCTCCCTCACAGCCTGGCTTGCCTCCCCCTCACCCTCCCGCTCCTCCTCCTCACTTCAGCCTTTGCTGCCGATGTGGAGAACTCCAGCTCTTGCTGCAGCCCCAGCAGGTCCCGTCCACAGAGGCCTCCGGACATACATGGTGTGGAGCCTTTTAACTGTAATGACTGCCAGCCATTAGGAGGTGTCTACTCGCATCTAAGAAGGAGAAAATGGATAGTTATAACCTTCATGAGCAAAGGCAAAAGACAAAGAACGGGTGGAATTAAGGATTTGACAAACTCAGGCTGAAAGAGCAACATGATTCTTGTGTTCTGTCTTGTCATGGTAAAATCAGAAAGTATGACAATTATAGCAGAAATATGACAGACTTTTAAACTCTGGTTTTTCAATTTTTCAATTTTATAGTACAGTGTATGAGTACCTTATGAGTGTTTTGCAAAACGAGCAAAAAGTTTAATAAAAATTTGCTTTGCTTTGTATGCAAAATGAGCACCTCACTGTTACCACTGTCATCTTGTGATGGTACCCGGATATTTTCTGGTAGGCTTCCAAGATGGCAGTGGTGGTGGAGGAGGAAGAGGTGAGCTGGGCCATGAGGGGAAGGAAAGGGACCCCTGGCACCCTGCCACCCCTTACCTTGCCTTACCTCACACAGGGCTAAACTCCAACCAGGAAGTAGCCTTTGATCATTTCTTCTCCCTGGTGCTAGCCAATCAGGAGCTGTGCAGGAACATGCATCATCCCGCCTCCCTTTTTGATAGGCTAGCACCAAGGAAAAGGAATGATGATACATTGGAAGTTACTTTAGGTAAAGCAAGGTAAGTCAATGGGTGATTTCATTTTTGAGGGTGGGTTCAAGTTCCAAACAGCAGCTGTGTGCCATGATTCATTTTAGAACCAGACCCATTCTCAAATGAAAGGCTCATGCCTATTACATTCCATTTGCAATGGTTCCCTTCCGTTTGCAGTGGTTCTCTTCTGTTTGCAATGGTTCCCTTGCATGCACGAAAAGTAACCATTGCAAATGGAAGGTAATCATTACAAACAGTGGGCAGCAGTTGCAAATGGAAGTGGGGAACCAGGACTTCCTTTTGCAATGACATGCACGAAGCACCGCCCTTGTTTTGAAGCCATTCTGGAAATATTTGGCACTGTTTTGGGGACCTTTAGGTGGATTTCTCAAGTGGTTGAAAGGAAAGGAGCTAAGGTTCACCATTTCCATGGCTTTTATTGTGCTTTTTGCATTAGGAGGGGGTGATTTTCCACTTTTTTTACTTTTTCTGGACTTCTGGAACATATTAATTGGTTTCCCATGCATTTCTATGGAAAACCACATTTCAAGATATGACATTTTCATAATAGAAAGCATCTCTTGGAACAGATTAATTTCCTATCTACAGGCACCACTGTACTTGCTATGGGGAAATTTGCTTTGCTATACGAGTATTTTGGTTTACGAGCATGCTTCCGGAGCGTATTACGCTTGTAAACCAAGGTACCACTGTATTTTAAAAAATGAAAAGTACAGTAAACTCCCACCAATTGCAGGGGTTAGGGACCTGACCCAATCCGCCATAATTGAAAATCTGCAATATGCGGATGCTGGGACAGGTCAAGACTGGGCGGGCTTTCTGGGGGCTCTTTTACTTATCCCAGGCCTGGCACTGCCCCAAATGGGCCTGCAAGGGGCTTTCCAGTCCCCCAGAAGCCCTCAAAGTGCTTTCTAGTGATCTGGAGGTCACTTCTGGCTTACTGGAAGTCACTTCCGGTTTGCAGGGAAGCACTTTTGAGGCCTCCTGAGGGCCTGTGAAGGCCTTTTCTCCTTACCCCAGGGGGCCTTTTTTTCATCTACTGTGGACCCGCAATATACTGGGGCCGCAATATATGAACCGCAAAACAGCAGGGGACTGCAGTAACACGCTTGTGGTAATGCTGGCAGTAATAATAATAATAAATGGTTGGTTCCTACCCTTTCTTTCTTCCTCAGCTACATGCGTTGTCTGCAGGGCTTAAAGCCTTCAGCTCCTGGGTTGCCAATGCTGGCATTGAGGAATGCCGAATGGCTTGTGGTGGGCATGGCTATTCCCGCTGCAGTGGCCTGCCTGATATCTATGTCAATTTCACCCCTTCCTGCACTTATGAAGGAGAGAACACTGTCATGATGCTGCAGACTGCACGGTGAGTGGTGCAGCTCTTTGCCAGCTGCTTCCTCTGGGCTTCTCTTTGGCTCATCTTTGCAGTTCTTCACATAGCTTATTCACCTGTGTACCGCCTGTGCCAGAGATGGCTCTGGGTGGTCACACACTAGTCCATCGTAGAACTGCTGTCAGTGGATTTTTAATGGTAGGCTGGCCAGATTTCTTCCTTGTTGCATTTCCCCCTGCCCCTAAAACTCGTATTTAAGTAGAAGTTGTAGGTATCTTTCATAAGGGATACTCTGGAGTACTTCCCCTCACAGTACACATTCTCGAACTCAATCTAGGCGGTGTTTCCCAAACTCGAGTGCCCAGAAGTTCTTGGACTACAGCTCCCAGAAGCTTTCACCACTAGCTGGGCTGGCCAGGATTTCTGGGAGTTGTAGTTGAAGACCATCTAGGTGCCCAAATTTGGGAACCACTGATCTAGAGAATAACATGGAAGGGGAACGCTCCTGGAGAACCTGCAAAATGACAGTGGTTGTAATTTATAGGGCAGCATCCCACTTGTAATAGGCTTGGAAAAATAGACTATCCTTCTCAAAAGTTACAGTAGACACTATTCAGTCTTATGCTTTCTCAATTGCACATCTGATTCAGCAATTCATATACTGTGCAGTATCCTGCAATAATTGCAGGTAGGAGGGATGTGGGATAGAATCAAAGCAAAGTAGAGCATGCTGATTATAGACCGCCCCAGAGTGCTTAAAGCACTCTCTGGGCAGTTTACAAGTAATTACGAAGGTTACACTTTGGCCCTCCCGCAAGCTGGGTACTTTTTTTTTGCTGACTTTGGAAGGCTGGAAGGCTGAGTGAACCCTGAGGCTGCTACCTGAGCACAGTTATAGGTGCAGTACAGCAGATTAACCACTGCGCCACAAGTACAAGAAGTTTCAGTCATTCAACTTTTAAAGAGTATCTGTAGTTATACTTCCACAAGAAATCACTTCTGCAGTTTCTGAGTTGTCTCCTTATCTCAAAGGTTAACAGAAGTACTCATCTCAGGCCATGATAGTACTGTATAAAACAAGCCCATCTTCTGTTTGGCCGAGTTTCCAAAAGTGCACTGGTGGACAGGCATTTATTGTTTGTTATAGGCAAACTTTGTCAGCTCCCTCAGTTGGTGTCACAGCCTCTTCTCACACAGCAGCAGCATCTCAGATTCCTTGATGTTATTACACATGGAGGAAAATGGGGTTTGAATGTTAAGGTTGTCCTCAAATTGTTGAGGCTTTGATTGTTTTCCTTCATTTGTGTAAAGCTTATCAACCAAAAAAAAAAAAAAGGCCTGTGGGAGTTCACTTTAACATTTAAAAACACAAACTACTGACTCTAATAAAAGAAAATCAGAATAACACCAATGGCTTGGAGTTCTATAATTGCCAGATTTCAAAAGGAGTGGAACACTTACAGTCTGAGATCTAAAACCTGTAGTAGTAGGAAGTTTATTTTCTGGTACTGAAAATAGCAAAATATGGGTACTAGGTAAGCCTCTTTGGAGAGAACAGTCTGCAGTCTGCTGGTCTCCAGTGGATTCACCTTTTGACAGTTACAGGTAATATTTTGGATAGGATTTGTTTTTTCACATGCCTTTGGTATTAACCTAGCATCCCACCTTTTATGTTTCCTATTGCTAATAGTGCGTTTAATTGGCTGTTTAATTTTTCTCTTGTTTTTGCATTTCTTATTTTAATTCCCACTGGTAATAGTTGTTGCTACTTCATTCATTCATTCATTCATTCATTCATTCATTCATTCATTACATTTAGCTTTGTTGTATCTTTGTTCTTTGGCGTTCTGCCTTCAGAGCCCCTTTTTCAGACAAAAAGGAGGTCTATGCATGCTAATATTAAAAAGAAGCTTAGATTCTTGCCTAGAAGTTCTTAATTCAAATGGAAACATAAGAGGAGGGGAGAGGGAGAATTATTTCAACTTGAGAACAAGATTCTGGTTTGTTCGCCTGCTAACCCTCCCCTGGCTGGTAGCCAAGATGGAGAGAAATTATATGGTTTTATTGCAATGTTTTCTTTCTTCCTAGCTGTACTCTGCATGTACTTTGCCAAGTGCCCGACATGACTGCTGATTTAAATTGCACTTGAATTTTATGGTACTCTGAGCAGAAAAATGACGCAGTCTAATTTTATCTTGCATCTAGATTCCTTGTCAAAAGCTATACCCAAGTTAGTTCAGGACAGCTGGTTAGTGGCATGATGTCCTACCTGAATGATATACCAGGGCAACACATTCAGCCTCAGCAGGTTGCCGCTAGGCCCCCAATGCTGCACATCAACAATCCAGCCAGCTTGGTGGAGGCGTATAAATTGAGAGCTTCTAGGTAAGTACTAGGTGCATGAAAGATGTAGACAAAACATAATTGTAAACAAAAATCTGTCTGACCTACAATAGCTTTGCACCTGGTTCAAGTATGAATTGGTTCTCACTTTTCTTTGCTGTTGTCACAAAAATAAAAGGTGCCAGACCACCACCACCTAATAGATCTGATCTACTAACTGCTGAAAAATTGAATCAAGGTACATCAGTGCTACAGAGGTTCACGGTGGCCATACTTCTGAAGAAATTCTGAACCAGAGAACACCCAGGAACAAGCCTGGGGAAAGAATGTGGGCTCACATAGATACTGGTTTGTTTTTTTAAAGCCAAACTGCATGACAGCAGAGGCTCAAAGTAGGGGTGTAGAGAGCCTATTGGGCTGTAAGGTAATCATCAGGGAAAAGATCCACTTTTTCTTGTAAGCTGAGCAGGATATAGTAAATATGGAAGATATTTTCAAAACAGTCTTCCCAGCTTCCCAAGTAGTAGGGTATACAGTAATACCTTGGTTTACGAGCACAATTTGTTCCTGAAACATGCTTGTTAACCAAAACACTCTTATATCAAAGCAAATTTCCCCTTAAGAAATAATGGAAACTCAGATGATTTGTTCTGGGGGTCCCAAGGACCACATACTGTACGCACAAAATGCCTAAACTCACAAATGAATTTGGCTAGAAGTCCACATCCACACCATGCTTTAGGTGCCTGGCTGTGAAATCTGCTCTGCTTGGGACTAACAACTAGATTTTACTCTGTCTTTTTAATGTGACAATATTAAAATGCAATTTGTAGTTCTATACACACTGGACTAACTGTCCCATGACTAGAAATAGTTTGAAAAATAAGAATGTTGAAAACAAATTAAGTACAAATATAAATATAAAGAAAAATAAAGCCCTAACCTGTACTCTCCTTTGAAATTGTTCCTGGCTGGTGCAAGGGAGACCTCAATTCCTCTCTCCCCCCTCTGCTTTTGAGGCTTGCCTGAGATGGAACGCTAGTCTAGACAATCCTCCCCAATTCAGCAGGAGGGAGAGCACCACCTTTGGGTCACTTGTGATCATGTGACCTGCTCCAGTGCTTATATTGCAAGACATTGCTTGCTGATCAAGGCAAATTTTAGAAGAAATGTTTGCTTGTCTTGCAAATGCTCTTAAATCAAAGTACTCTTAAAGCAAGGTATTACTGTAATAGGGAAGTTTTTTTCTTTTGCTCATTCAAGAGTGCTAGTGAAACCTCGGTAATAGCTGAATTTATATTTTGTTGAAGGGCAAGGGTGGTAAATATTTATCACATCTTCTAATATGTGCCCCAGCCCTGGCTATTTTAGCTACATACACTGGCACCATTTTCAACCTCTGTTGCTGTTGCTGCTAGCAGAACCACTTCACTGAAATTTGCAAGTACACCCAGAAAATAACACCCGGCACATCTACCTTTACTTTCCAAAAGAGGAGATACTTTACTGTGACAATCTGCAGTCTCTAGAAGGCAGGAGGGAAGAAGCTGCTGTCCTTGCTGCTGAGTTTTGGTGGTATCCCCTGTGAGGCCTCCAGGAGATGGCAGTGTCTTAGCACGTTTTGTAGTGTAAGTGTGTGTTTGTCAACACAATATTGTGTAATATACTGCTTAGTGCTATACCATCTGTAATTCCTAACATGTCACTTGGTAGAACAAATAAACATACACTGCTCCTAGTATAGTTTTAATATCGACAAATGCTAAAAAAGACACATTGAACAGAAATGTGTATATGGAGTGGAAGGGAACATTACATTAATGAGCAGGTATAAGGAAGTGACATGTCACTATTGTTTCTGAGAGCTTATTTTCTTCATCGGACAGCAGTCGCAGTATATTTTACAGAGTTAGAACTAACAAGAAGAAATTCTGGATGGATTTAGGTGGGTGTTGTGGGGAAGGCCCTTCAGTTTGCCAGCTGGGGAGTCACAAAAGAGAAAAGTGAATGTAGTAAAAACAATACACGTTATTGCTTTCAAAAGGAGGAGGATCACTAACACATGCAGTATATGTGTACAGTGAGTCTCACTGAATCATAGAACAGATTACTTGATAGATCCAGCTGGAAAGCTCCAAAGTAAGAACAGAGCGTGTGCAAGAATGCATAAATAACATAACTGCTGAAAGGCATCTACAACACTGTTAGGCTGTTTAGACAACACGATCAGAAAATGTTTTATTTATTATAATGCCTGTTTGACCTAACCTAGTGCATACAAAATTTCACTCTTCTCCCTCAGATTCTGAGTAACTTATATTTGGCGTCATGTACCCATTACCATTTTACACTGTTTTTACTAGTACTTGAGTTCCATTAGTGGTCCAGTCACTAGACTGAATAATTTTTAATAAGCAGTATTTGTCTTCTTGTGTACTATAGGCTGGTTGAATTTGCAGCAAAGAATTTGCAAGCTGAACTCAGTCGTAGAAAGAGCAAAGAAGAGGCTTGGAATCGGACTTCGGTTGACCTAGTGCGAGCTTCTGAGGTCAGTATCACCAGAAATTAATCTGTTCTTAATAATTTGTTCACCCTACAGGTTCCTGAATTCACACTTTTCCATTCAATATCTCCCTTTTAGGCACACTGTCACTATGTGGTAGTCAAGCTGTTTACAGCAAAGCTTTCAGAAATCAGTGATCCTGCTGTCAAGGTGGTCCTTAACAACTTGTGTCTACTGTATGCACTCCATGGGATTAGCAAAAACAGTGGAGACTTTCTGCAGGTTAGTGACTAAATTCTGCTATGGGATCTTGAACTACGGTGCTGTGCTTTCTAACTCCAAACAGAGAGAAACTAACTGGGAAAACTAGAATTAAACTAAGCTTGGTGATGCCATGGAAAACATTTGCAGAATTAATTTCAGCTAGCGAGGCTTAATTGGCTGGTTATGGAGAAAACTGAGCACCCTTAAGTTTGTGAGTGTAAGATTGCATTTGTAGAACAGAGGCAGTTATTGAAAGGGTGTAACAATGATGGTAGGAGTGAGAAAGGACTGGCCCCTTGAGAGTTGTATTAGGTTAGAGCAGGGTAGCTCTGTGGGGGAAAGTGATACTACCCGTATTTTTTGCCCCGCAAGACACATCGGGCCATAAGACGCACCTAGTTTTTAGAGGTATGTATGTGTGGGGGAAAAAATTCACACATACATACTGCCTCTGTCTGGTGGTCTCTGCAGCGATAGCCAGCTGGCTGTCAAAAAGCTAAAGCCAAGCTCAAGGCAGCAAAGCGGAGGTAGAAGCCTTCAGGCACCTGAAGCCCAGCTGATTGTCAAGGCAGCAAAGTGGAGGGAGAATCCTTTCCCTCCCCCACTTTGCTGCCTTTGGCTTGGGTGCTCTCCGAAAGGAGGTGAGTGGCAGGGATGCAACCCACCTCCTTTTGGGATGCACCCAAGCCAAAGGCAGCAAAGTGAGGGAGCAGGAAGAGGAGACCCAGGGGAGGCGAGGGAGGGGGAGAGAGAGAGAGAGAGAGAGAGAAGGAGGTGGCTGGGCCATTGCCAGGCTGGGTCAGCACTAAGGGGCGAGATTAGGGCGCTGTGCTGTGCTGTGCTGCAGGTGGCTCCACCTGGCCCCTCCCTGCCAGGCCCAGGCAAAGAAGAGCCATGGAAGAGGTCGACGCCAGGCCATGCAGGCAGCGTTGGCGTTGCTCCAGCAGCTATAGCAGCCCCAAGCGGTCACCCAGCCCCGCGAGAGAAGAGAGAGACAGAGAGGCACCTGGGCCAGCCCTTAGGGTTGAGATTGGGGCTCTGTGCTGTGGGCGGCTCTGCCTGGCCCCTCCCCACCATACCCAGGTAAGGAAGAGGCATCAAGGAGGCGGAGGAGGCCAGCGCCGGCCCCCACAGGCAGCAGCCCCTTTGCTCCAGCAGCCACAGCAGCTCCAAGCAATTGACCCACTGCTGGCACTGTATTTGGAGCACACTGCTGTCTTACCCAGCCGTGCTCTGCGACTCACCTTTGTAGAGTGGACCTAAGGCAAGGCAGCAAAGCGAGGGAGCAGGAGGGAGAAGCTAGGTGGAGGCAAGGGTGGTGGTGGTGGCTGCACCTTTGAGCTGAACAGTGTGGCTTGGCTCATTCACTCGCTCTGAGTGCTGTTCGGCTCAAAGCAGCAAGGCCCACTCCCAAAAGGACTCCTGGAGACTGCTGCCATAGAGACCTCCTCCCCAGCCGGTCTGTGTTTGCGCCATAAGATGTATAGACATTTCCCCTTCCTTTTTTTTGGGGGGGGGATGGTGTCTTATAGGGCGAATAATACGGTAATTTCCCCAGTGTTACCTTGTGCTTGGAATTTAGGTCACAGTAAGGTTTGTAGTGTGTTTGTGTTTCACATAAACCTAGGACAGTGATGGCGAATCTTTTAAAGACCGAGTGCTCAAACTGCGATTCACAACCCACTAATTTTTCGCAAAGTGCCCACACAGCAATTTAACCTGAATACAGATGGCTGTGAAGGGGCAATGTCAGGTATCCACAGAAAGGGCTCCGAGTGCCACCTTTGGCACCTGTGCCATAGGTTCGCCAACACTGACCTAGGATAACCCAGTATTAATAAATGTGCACCTGTTTCTGTAACCATTTCCATTTGTGTTTTCTACCTCAGGGAGGCATTTTGTCAGATATCCAGATAAATCAAGTGAACCAGCGTGTGAAGGAACTCTTGGCGCTAATCCGTCCCAATGCAGTAGCTCTAGTGGATTCCTTTGACTTTCACGATTCTGTTCTTCAGTCTGTACTTGGTCGATATGATGGTAATGTCTATGAAAATATGTTCGAGTGGTCAAAGAAATCGCCACTAAATAAAACACAGGTAAGCAATACTTCCATCTTAATCTAGTTTACCAACTGGTTGATACTGTGAAGCACACCAACTAAAATTATTTGTCAGATGATTCATCAGAAAGGATGCTAAACTGAGATTATACTCACCTCTTTGAGAGCTAGTAAAAATATAACAGTGATCTTCAGTTAATTTGAATTGTGCATCCTAATCCAATTATATCACAGATTTCCAAGGTCTGGACGCTTAACTGGGTTTCCGAAGCCTATGAAAATCTATGAACAGTGTGGCGTAAAAGTGCTCTTATATACCGCCCCATACCACTTCAAGTATTCTCTGGGCAGTTTACAGTTTTTAATTCCAGTATGCAGGCTACACATTGCCCCCCCACCCCCAAAGCAAGCTGGGTACTCATTTTACCGACCTCGGAAGGATGGAAGGCTGAGTCATCCATGAGCCGGATTGAGCCCCAGGTTGTGAACACAGTACAGGCATTTAAACACTGTGCCATGAGGCTCCCCTTATGTGTGCTCCCCTTTCTGCTGCCACTAGATAAGGAGGAGACCAGGGATAGAACAGGGGCCCCTTTATCAAGCTTACTGATATCAAGCTTACTGGTCAATATGCTACAGAAAGCAAAATAGAAGCAGAATAGTAATTAGTGACAAAAGCACGTGTTCTTTAAAACAGTAGGCAGGAATTGGGGTTTCCAGCAGCTTTGCCTGCAACAAAAGTTCACAGACCTGTATAAAATTTGAAATATAGGCAACATTCCCTCTCATTTTCTATCTGCTCTGAGCAGAAACCCCAACCCCCGCACACAAAGATCCGTTCATGGCCAGAAACAAATAAGCGGCGACATAACTGCAGGTACATGGCACCAATACAGCGCTGTGCAGCCATGTACTCACACAGCTTAGAGGAAATGTTGTATATAAGATGTAACTTTTAAATAAAATGAGTGGAAATTGATTTGATATTATTTATTAGTAGTATTATTCTCAATGGCATGTGTAGTCCATATAAAGCGGCATTTTAAGTCTTCAGTCCTAGGCAGTCGTACAGAGAAGCTACCTGGTCCAGAGCAGGCATTGATGACTTTCAGAAAACGCAATCATCCCCTGGCTCTTGAAGGAAACAGCCATCCAGTTGCAAAACTATGTAGAAATTGCTCCTATCCATTCCCTCTTGAGGGCACAAGTGCCTCTTGTGAGTCAAAAGCGAAATAATAGTACAGTACACAGTAATAATAATCAGAGAGCATGGACACACAGGTTGAGGTCTGCTCGCCCTAGGCCTTGAGGTATGAAGTCTGTGTTCGAAATGTATGACTAATCTTACTTTTTCTTACAGGTCCATCCATCTTTCCACAAACACCTGAAACCGATGCAAGCCAAACTGTGATGATCTTGCTGCTGTTTCAATGTACTGTTTTCCAATTCCCTTAAATCCATAATACTTGCCCTACAAAAACATCTGAATAACATGGCAAATCCAGATAGCTATAGGGTAATCAGTAATGGTAGCCTTTTCATCACATAGCAAATAACATTTGAAGGGATGAGAGCAAAGGAATACAAAATGATATAAAGTGCAATTGTAATTATGTTCAGAAACTAGACTTCTTAATCATTCAGAAAAGCTGTAAAAATTGGTATATTGAGTGTCAATTCCTGAACTGGTTCAGACTGTTGCTGAATCCTACATTATGTCTAGCAGGATTCTATCCCAAAGGCAACAGCTTGTCCTCCAAACATCCTATTAAAACACAACAGTTCCACACCCTTGATCAGTAATGAATGCAGTACAGGCAAAAATTTGACAGGTTCGTCCTATGCATTGAATTCTCCTTTAGACAGATCTTCACAGCCTTGACAGGAACTGGACCTAAAGGACCATGGCAGTCTTGCCATCACAGACACAGATTGTCTTCTAGAATTCATATTTTTCTGCCAGATAGCAGCTAAGAGTTCATCTCCCTCATTTTTTTCTAGAACTATGATTTCCTTATGGCATTGCCTATTGGAAGTTATGTCATAAAAAGCATATTCATTTATAGCAGCTACTTTTCGTTTATGTTTCTGTATAAGGAAATGCAGGGAAAATGGAACTCTAGAGCCTAATACTGGATAATATTTATATATTTGTACTTATGGCCAATGTATTGCATTTTCATTCCGTAAATATTTTAATGCCTCTGGGGCAGGGAGAGAAAAACCTTCAGTCAACATTTGTCCTCAAAGCTGGACAAGATTTTGAGGTCATTTTCCCTAACTGTAAAAGGATTGGTATCTTCTAGGACTCTTTCTGAAGCACTTTAAATTTGTTCTCTACCTTTTATAAAATTTCATAGACGTAGATAGGAAGAAGGTATGGAATGATGGAGAAAAGCATCACCAGACACCCAATCTGAATCTCAAGGGTGCCAAAAGAGGAGGTGTACTGTAATGAGGTACTCTTAGACTAAATATCCGCAGATTCCTGTTAGCAGGCTAACATTTTAGCATTACACAGAGCTTCACTCTGTGAAATCGGTAGGAGTAACAAATATAGCACAATGGCTGGACTCTGCCATGCTAAATTTCTTTTAAACAAATCAAGACTTAAAGATCCCCAACTGAAGAAGTTGGAATTGCCTATAATTATGTGAAATTCTTTGAGTCTATCCTGACATCTTAAGAGTTGATGATTCTTGATATGCCTATTCAAGAGAGAAACATCCTGCAGGGATGGATTTTTCTGCAGCCTTCAGGAAAGAGGAGCATGGATATAAAAACTGATTGTAAAATTATTTTAACTTTCTAGCTGCTGAAACATTCCATCTAATATTTCTAATTACTGTGCAGTTAATGTACATGCATCCTGACTTTCTGTGTACCATGCTGAGGAGTCAGAAATTGCAGTCAAAGACGGTTGAATATCTTTTTGCAGGACATACGTAAACTCAATTAAAAAAATTACTTTGTTTGTATACACTTACTGTGTCTTCAGTTGACTATATAAATATAAGAGGCAGGAATGCAGTATGGTTTGATTAATTGTACCCTGGTTTGTTCAGATATTGTAAGTATGTACTTTATACCAATCAGAAAACTTCTGTGGGGTCTCCAAAACAATAAAAGCCTATGGGGGGGGTAGAGAGTGCTTGGGGACTTTTGTTGAAAGATTTGGGTGATCAATTCCACACTGATAGCTGAGGAGGAGTTTGAAAACGCATTTTCTAAACTACCCACAAGAACTTGGTGCACAGCCTAAAGATGAATTATCATCGGAAGTTAGCTGTCTGTTAAGTACTTTGCAAGTACAGTACTGTAACTTTATGGACACTCACAATATAATGAATTTGTCTGTGAATATTCTCAGTCATCCTCAGTCCTCACTAAGCCGTTCATGTGTGTATTGGAAATGCCTCTCTCAACAGAGGTGAGGGACTCAGGCACAATCTGTCTGCTACTTATCAAGCTGCCCTAGCAAGGCCACAGCTAATTACTCACACTTAATTGGTTTTGGGAAGGGTTGCATAGGTGGGACTTTTACACATCCCAAGTCATTGTACACCTGACGAGCCTACTCAGATTAGGGTGATGTAAAATCAAGGTAAACTATAAATTGGAGGCCTCTCCACTAACTTTCCTCGGACTGATGAAGCTGCTTGGATGAGTAGTGAAATATTTCGATCTCTCAAGAAGATTAGTCCAATTGCCATGACTCAACTTCCAGATAATATAATGAATAGTTACAAATAGTAATCTTAGAGCTGGAGAGCTGGAAGGGATCCTATGGATCACTGAGTCCAGCCCCTACCAAGGAGGGACAATGGATCAAACCCACAACCTCTGACTCCGCTGCCAGATGCCTAAACTACTGAGGGATCTAGCACTTCACAGTTTTGTAAGATTAACACATTTATGCAACAAATTTAAGTGTAGCAGAAAACATTGTTGAATGGCTTTCCGAAATTGTTTATAAAGGGAATCTAAAGCATTTTGACATCTTCCCCACGCTTATGGCATTCTCTAATAAACCGAATGACAAGGGAGGTATGCTTTCTCTTTTTCATCTTTTAATTTTTAGTACTTTGAAAGTGTAGTATCAATTAGGCATTTTCTTGACCTGCAGGCAAAGTCAACACAAGGAATTAACTGTAAAATATGCAGACTGCTTCTCTGATTCATGCAAAAAGAAAGTAAGTTGTGGTTGTGGAGAAGCAACTAGCAAGAGAACACCTTTCCTTTTGAAAAGAAGCATTCTGAACCTTGGTCCTTTTGTCTGTTCTGTAATTTGTTCTGAAAAAGCTGGGTTTCTGACCAAGTGAGTCTTTGAGGTATAGGCAAGCAAGAGTATGGGCTTCTCAAAGCTCTGTCTAATTCTCCTTATAGTGCTGCACAAGAGTGCATCAATAGATATTGTGCGACAGAGCAAGCCAGAATTCCATGAGGCAAACACTGGAGGTGCCCCAAACAAAAAAAAAATTATAACTTAGAAACAGGATTTTGGATCAGCACCAAATTTTGCACATATATAGCAGGCTGTTCTTGCTCTGACAAATTTGGGGGCATTTGGGCAAATAGATGTCATGTTCTGAATGTTTTAAGTGTAAAGCTGTTTCTCTCCTCCCCGTGCAGACACCAGCAACCTTTCTGTTTGTAGATTTCAAACAGATCAAATACATTGAAATGACCAAACTTGTTTATCTTGAAAAACTAGTCAGTCACAGCCTTTTTTTTTAATTTGGAAGGAATCAGGCATTGGGTCAGAAGGCAGAACAAACATTAATCAATTGTTATTTCTGGTGTAAAAATATTTAAGAAGGTATTTAGAATAAATATTTATAAGCTCACTCATTTAAGCTGTGAAATTCTTCTTGCAAACTAACAGTACCTTGTGTTAGGTGGTTCGCTCTTCTGACTGTCCCATCTTGCTAGCATATGGCCTTTTTTTTTTTTTGCTAGCATATGGCCTTTTCATAGAATCAGAGAACACTGAAGTTGGAATGGGGCCTATAAAGCATCAAGTCCAACCATGCAGGAATACAAATCAGATTTCTGGTTTGTCCAGATTCCTCTTGAATGTCTCGTGTTGGACCACTCACCACCTCTCAAGGCAATTTGTTCCACTGCCATACTGCTCTAACAGGAAGTTCTTCCTGATATTTAGCTAAAAGATGGATTCTCTTAACTTGAGCCCATTGTTGTACATCCTACACTCTGGGATGATCGAGAACAGATCCTGCCCCTCCTCTGTATGACAGCCCTTCAAATATTTGAAAAGTGCTATCATACCACCCAAATCTTTTTTCTAGGCTAAACATCCCCTGTTCTTTCAGTCTTTCCTATAGGGCTTGGTTTCCAGCCCCCTGATCATCCTTGTTGCCCTCCTCTGAACTTGCCAGCTCCTTTCTTGAAGTGAGATGTCCAGAACTGGACACAATACATGTACTCAAGTTGTGGCCTAACCAATGCCGAATAGAGGAGGCTGAGCACCTCACAGGATTTGGAAATTATATTTCTGTTAATGCAGCCTAAAAGAGCATTTGCCTTTTTTGTGACCACACCACACTGTAGGCTCATATTCAGCTTATGATCTCCAAAATTTCAAGATCATTCTCACATGTAGTATTGCTGAACCAGGTGTCCATCTTGTAACTGTGCATTAGGTTTCTTCTTAGAAGCAGCACTTTGCACTTATCCCTGTTAAATTTCATTCTGTTGGTTTCAGCCGTGCTCCAGCCTATTGGATCATTTTGAATTCTGTTTCTGTCCTCCATGGTATTAGCTATTCCACCCAATGTTGTGCTACAGTATCTGCATATTTGGCAAGCATTCCCTGCACTCCCTTGTCCAAATCATTAATAAAAATATTGAAGCGCACCAGACCCTGGACTGAGCCTTGGGGTACTGCACTTGTTATCTACCCCCAATTAGAGGAGCCATTGATCATCACTGTCCGAGTACTATTCTATAGCCGATTGTGTATCCACCTTACACTATCCAGCTCACACCTAGTGAACTTGCTAATCAAGATATCATGGGGAACTGAAGTCGAGATATATTACATCACAGCATTCCATCACAGCATTCCCTCTACCAGGGAAGCTACTTGATTTAAAACCTGAGATCAGATTAGCCAGACAGAATTTGTTCTTGATAAATCCGTGTTGCTTCTAGTTATTGTTGCATTGTTTTCTAGTTGTTTGCATAGTGACTGCTTAATCATCTATTCCAGGGGTTTTCCTGAGACTGATATAAGGCTGACCGGCCTTTAATTTCCAGGTTCCTCTTTTTTCCTTTTCTGAAGACAGAGAGCCTTTTCACACGACCCCTAAGATCCACTGGCCACTTAAATTCGGACCAGAGATCTTGGGGGTTCGTTGCTCTTCCTGCATCCCCACCCCTCCGCACTTCCTTGCTCTTGTCTGCGTGAGGGGAGAAAAAAAGGGACAAAAGAATGCAGGCTCACCTCCATCTGCCAGTCCAAGTCGCCCCGAGCCCCATCATCGTCCTGATTCCTTCTCTTAAAGGGGAGGGAGGCAAAACAACAACAAACAGAAGCGAGGAGAGCCCGGCACTCTAGGTTACATCCAGATCTGGGATTTTTCACCTCCGGAGAACAGGTACCTGAAAAGTGCGCTGGGACGCGCTTAGGTGGGCGTGGTGGCACTTAATTTTCTGTAAATTCCGGAGCTGGTGGGGAAACAATTTTAAGCTCCAGAGCGGGGAGCCATTTGCAGCGGAGTTTAGGGGTTGTGTACAAATACCCAGAGACACTAGTTCTCCTCCAATCATCAGGCACTTCACCCATTTCCCATGATTTCAAGACAATAATGGAAAGCAATTCTGAGAGTTATTCAGCCAATTCCTTCAGTACTCTCGGATAAAGTTCATCCGGCCATGGAGATTTGAACACCTCCAAGGTGTAATGTATTCCATGACTATTTGCTTATTCATTTTGAGCTTCAATCCTGTCCTTTCCACCTGCATTTTACTTATGTCTGGTGGCTTAAAGTCTGTCGTATGGGAAAAGACTGAGCCACAGTAGGAACTGAGCCCCTCTTTTGTCATTTGTTACCCTTTTCCCATCTCCATCGAGGAGCCATGCCACTATTTGTTTTTTCTTCTTTTCTTCCCACATATCAGAAGAATGCTTTTTGGTTGTAGTGTCACTAATCTCAGTTCATTCTGTGCTTTTGCTGTCTTCATGTCTCGAGCTAATAGCCTCTGCATTTCCTTGCTACTTGTCTATACTCTTCCTTAGTGCCTGGCTTTCTTTCCATTTCTTCCACATGTATTTGTTTTTAAATCCACACAGAACTTATTGTGAAGCCACAATTTTTTTTTTTTTTGCTGCTCCCTGCACTTTTTCTTATTGGAATAGATTGCTGCTGGGCTTTTAGGATTTTTTTTTTTTTAGATACCCCCACCCTTATTGGATTCCTTTGCTTGTTAGGATCTTCTGCCATGGAACTTGACTCATTTTTGTTCTAAGTTTATTAATTTTTTTAAAAAAATTCAGCATAAGTGTGTGGCTACTTTGCTTTGGTTTCCTTTGAAACCAAGAATTCTAGAAGATGGTAACTCTCGCCCAGCGTTCCTCTTACGGCCACGTGTTCTACCAAGTCATCTCTATTGGTCCTCTTTTTTCTTCCTTCACTTTTTTGTAACAGAAAGTTATCAGCCACACAATCCAGGAATTTCTTAGAAGGACCATACTTGGCCAAATTTGTCTCTCAACATATATCCGGATAGTGGAAATCCCCCATCACTACTAAATCATGTGTTTTTGAGATCCTTGCAATTGGCTTTTCAAATTTCATCTGCTTCCTCTCGTTTTCCTTTTGCTTTTTGCCAGGACTAGATTGATCCAGAGCGCTGCCACGCTCCCCCCCCCCCCGTATTTCTGTGCAGGAGTGTGTATTTCCTACATATACTCAAACTCCACCACCCTTTCTATTGTCTCTGTTCTTTTTGAAGTTTATAGCCTTCAATTGCTGTATTTCAGTCATGGGAGTCCAGTAAGTTCTCCTCAGATTTTGCAAACTACATCTATTGAGGCAATTTACCTCATGCCAGTTTTCCTCTCTTCCTACTGCATTTTCAAGCCACTTTTCTCAGCCATCAACTCTGTTCCAGTCACTTTTGTATTTTTCATTATACAGGCATGGATGATAGGCTCATGTTATTAATTTTTGCTCTAGTGCGAGTTCAGGATTGACTTGAGCTGTCTTTGTTTCTTGTACTCTTCTCCTTCAACACTACATCTCAGATGAGTTTTTTTGTCCCTATCTTTCTTGTAGTGGGTTCTCAACCTGTGGGTCCCCAGATGTTCCTGGACTGGAACTCCCAGAAATCCTGGCTAGTGATGAACTTCTGGAAGTTGCAGTCCAGGAACATCTGGGGACCCACAGGTTGAGAACCCACTGCTTCACAGGCTTTCCAACCTCACCCTTTTTCTTATTTCACAAGGCCAAGAGACATATTTTGGAAAATACGCACACAAGATATCTGTGGAGTTCCAGTCTGATACAGCTTTTCTTCCTTAGCTTAAGGGTTTGGAAATTGAAACATGCATACCTTCCTCGTCTGCATTCTGAGGACTGGGCATGGCAACATAAATTTACCCAAGAAGTTGAATGTGTGTTTCTCCTTGGTCTGTGTTGTACCTACTCATACCTTTGAGACACCATTTCGTAAGTCCAAAAGAGAAAATAAGCTAAATGCCCCGCCCCCCGGCGCACATGCGTGCTAGTCGTGTCCGACTCTAGGGGGCGGTGCTCATCTCCGTTTTCAAGCCAAAGAGCCAGCGTTGTGCATGTCCTTGAGCATGTGGCCGACATAGCTGCACGGGATACCATTTGCCCTTCAAAATGGCTAGCCACAGAGGGACTACGGCCACTCCCAAGCTGTTCTTGCTTCTGTCCTCTCTCTCTCTCTTCGGCTCACCAGCGTTCACATCATTTGGAGAACAAAACATGAGCGAGTCAGTGAATCACGGATCCCACGGATCCTGCAAGGAGCCCGCTTCGGACTTGCGCGGCAAAACCCCGCACACGCCCCCTTCCAACAAGAGTGCCTTCCGGTTTCCTCGGCCTAGACGGCGTGCTGGGAGATGTAGTTCTAACTCAGCCGGAAGGACTGCATTTCCCAAGATGCCTTGCGGCGGATCTGGAGGCGGCTCCTCCTCCTCCTCCTCCTAGGTTTTGGGTAACGGTCGGATGGCTGTTTCCTTCCGAGAGTCGGGAAAGGCTGCGCTCCGCCGTACCGCGCTTCTTCACGCCGCCCTTGGCCATTAAAGGGCAGTTTGGGGCGGAGCGGGGGGATTTCTTCGCGGGCTGCCATGGTAATGAGGCTGCCGTCCGGCTGTGCGAGGAGTGGGGCGCCGGCAGAGAGATTAGGGCATTGGCGGCGAACCTTTGGCACTCCAGATGTTTTGGACCACAACTCCCACAGTCCTTTGACAATGGCAAGCTAAGCTTAGAATTCTGGGAGTTGTAGTCCAATGGAGTGCCGAAGGTCTGCCACCACTGGATTAGGACGTTCCTCCTTCTAGGTCAGGCATGCCCAAACTTCGGCCCTCCAGATGTTTTGGACCGCAACTCCCACAGTCCTTTGCCATTGGCAATCGAAGCTTAGAATTCTGGGAGTTGCGGTCCAAAACATCAGGAGGGCAAAGTTTGGACATGCCTTAGGTTCAGCTGCCTCAGAGAGAGCGCTTGAAACGCCCTAAATAAAATCGTATGTGGCCACCCGTGTATTTCTGACACCCATGTCGAGATCGGAAGGCGGCTGTCGAGATGTGTCCCACCATGTCTACGGTTTGACCAGGAGCAAGTTATTTGAAGGGTCTTCATATGTATATATTTTATATCCAGCTGCTCCCATGGATGAGGTCCCATCACCCATGGAAGCAACTTGTGATACAGGATAAGAGGGGCAGCCGCCTTCTGTACTGCTATTAGTTTTCCTCTGACTGTAGGTCTTTGTCTTAACTTAAATGTTACTATGTCACAGCACCTTAAAGGACATTTGAGGGGATGATCATATACAGATGTTGGCAAAAAAGAAGAGAGGAATAAGGGGAAAGAGGGGGGCACTCACACTTTAAACACAAACTATTTCATGGTGAGCCTGTCCAAGATTCAAATCTAGCCCTCCAGGCTCTTTTGTGGATCACAATCAGCTTCTCCTTTGCCTGAAGAACTGGATTTTGATTGTGAAAGCTTGTAATGAAGCAACTTCGTTAGTCTTGCACTTGCCACAGTATTGTCCTCCCCCATCCCCAAAAGGCTGAGAGAGACTTGCACAGCGGCTTCTTTGGAAAATTCTGAACAGAATTATGTGTGCCAGAAAAGGGAATCCTTGGTCTTTTTTCAGACTTCAGCTTCTAGAAGCTCCAACCATCTTCATCAGTAGTAAAGGATGATGGGAGTCATATTATACTTCCATAGTCTGAGGAGCCAAAGTTTTCTTATCCCTAGTCTAAATACTTAATTAGACCTTTGTGTGTCTTGATGTATAGGATCAGGGTATAACAACGTTTAAGAGGAATTGCTGTGTTGATGTTGATTTGATGAAAGTCAGAGTCATTAAACAGAGTGGTTGCATTCTGTTTCTTAGCATAAAGCCAGATTATAACTTTCATCCCTGTCCTCCTTGGAGCAAGTAGACTCACCCACCAAGCAAAGGTGTGCACCCCCTGAAAATCATGGCAGAGATGGGCGTCTACCAGGGACGGAGGGACTGAAAGTTATAGTTTGGCATGATCCAAGCAACAGGATTTCAGTCAATATAGTGTAGTGGTTATCATCTGGATATGAGAAATCCAGGGTGAAATTCATACCATTTGGATGATGTTAGAAAACTCATGCTCGGCTTTGAATGGGGTTGTAAGGCAAAACTGTTTGGGCAGCTCAGTTTTATATCAGTAAACATAATACATTTATTATTTTGAAAATCACCAATTCAACAAGTATTATTTCTCACTTTTTTTAAGGAGAAGATTGAGGTTTATTTCTGCTGTGCCAATCTCATATGTGCAAGTATAAAAATCAAGAATATCTGACAGGATAACGAGATAAAAAAAAGTTGCAGTTGGGAGGCTCGTTATGGTGAGAAAAGCCTAATACCTCTTATATTTTTTTAACTGATGTTCTTGTTTTTAACCTTTTTGTGTGAACCGCCCAGAGTTCCCTTCGGGAAATGGGAGCGGTATAAAAATGCAAAAATAAATAAATAAATAAATAAATAAATAAATAAATAAATAAATAAATAAATAAATAAATATGTCAACCTGTTATTCAGAAGTATGGTCACAATGAAGAAGACTCTGTCCCATAGTGTACCTAAATTGACCATAAGTAGCATTTGTGTTCCTAGGATCAAGTTTAGAATCAAGTGCTCCATGGCAATCTTTGCCCTTCTAGATGTTTTGGATTACAACTTCCATACTCCCTTAGTACTGAGTAGTAACGGATGGTGCTAAACAGAGTCGTGGGCCAAATCATCAAGAGCAGGAATGTCTAAACTTCAGCCCTCCTGATGTTTTGGACCACAACTCCCAGAATTCTAAGCTTAGATTGCCAATGACAAAGGACTATGGGATTTCTGGTCCAAAACATATGTAGGGCCAAAGTTTGGACATGCCTGATCAAGAGGAAAAAAGGTTCCCTATCCCTAGTAATCCAAGTTTGCTTTGCTTATCCCCTATGAAATCCTTGTGTTTGGCAGTTCAGGTTGGTGTCTTAGTTAAAGAGTCCATGCTACTAATTTTAATGAACTGTATAAGCAATTAGATTCCCCCCTGTACCTTTTACAACATTCCACAGTTGTTTTTTGAAGAATTATGCAATGGTGGAACAAACTTACTCATGGAGTGTTTTATTAGTCAGTAGTCTTAGCATCACACTTACTAATGCATCTTATCGGCCCAAGAATTTTCTTGGCTTTGTCATTATTGCCACCGCTTGTTAATTCACTAAATCCCAAAGCAGGATTAGCATTAGAGTATTTTATAAACACAATTGAAATCTGGTTAATCATTTAGTTTGCCCAGCTAATTACAGTGTATGTGAAGACTATGACATCTAAATTTTAATTCAGTTTAAATTTTAATTCAGCTTCGCTTCCAATATTTCCCTCCTCCTTTGAAACCAGATTAACTTGTACAGTATTTGTCTACATCACAAGAACATAAGAAGAGCCATGCTGGATCAGGCCAAGGGCCCATCTAGTCCAGTTTCCTGTATCTCACAGTGGATCCACCAAATGCCTCTGGGAGTGCACGAGACTAGATATCTGTCTCCTGATACCATTCTCCTGCATCTGGCCTTTGAAAGAACTGAGAATATGTCCATACATATACATCCATACAAAAACTGCTGGTTAAGAAAATACTATGTTTGTTATGGAAATATCTTATTCCCATTTTTTGCCCTTTGATCTCTGAGTTTGTTGGCCAGAATTATATACATTTCCTGGAATTATAGTCCAGGTTTTGTTCAGCATCTTTTAGCTTTCCTAAATGTTCAGTACCATTTGCTTTCAGTCTTGCTCTGGACCATTGATATTTATCCTATAAATAAAAGAAAGCCTCTGGCTACCAGTTCCAGGTCTCAGGAGTTTTAAAATGCATCGATCTGATAATATCTCTCCTTTTTGTTTTTAGGCAGTGAAATCTAAGAAGGGACTAAGAAGTAAGTTTCCATATTCTTATGACCCTTTGGATACTGGGGAAGATGTTGGGATGATCAGGCATGGACTGTGGACACAGCAAAGCAGTCCAGACCTCTTGCCCTAGGCCCCATAGTTGTATTATGACAGTTGTAAATGTTTCTTGTAACAGTAACTTGTTTATTATGTTTATATTGGGTGATTTTTTTGAATCTGTGAACTTATTCTATCTTATCCTAGGCTCTATTGATGATGTCCTTGGTGATCTTCTTGGAGATGATGGTAAATAACCATTAGAAGATGTTTTTGAAAATCACATAGGGAACAGCTACTGAGTGATATGTTAGAATGTTAGACTGTTCTGTGTGTCCATAATTTCAGAGGTGAGATGGTTAGCTGCTGAAGAGAAGGTATGGAGCCTCTGTTAAGACATAGCCCTATTGTGACTGACAGGGGTCAGTTATGTTCAAGGAAAAATAAACTAGCAGAGACCAGCAGGGTGTGGAAAAATAAATGCACTTAGTGATTGTGGAGCTAGAAGGCAAATAAGACAATAGAGCTTAGTACAAAGCTGTATTTTACATATGTATATCTGTGGTAAGAGAAAATAAACAGTAACAACACACAAAGCACAGCATATACATAGAGAGAAAATAACAGTGTGGGGATCTGTCTCTCACTTAGACAGTCCCAATTAAACATTGGTTTGCCTGAGACTTTTATACATAAAAAAACATGGTGTGGACCAATAACATACTGCATGAGGTGAGGGGATCATGCCATACCGCCGGGTCTAATCATCCTGACCTTCCAGTGCTAATTATTCCTTGCAGCTGTGTTCTAGACCTAATACACATCCTTGTCTAGCACATGACGTGGCATTTTTATACAGAATCAATTTTGTAATCTGTTCAATATACATTACAAACATTTTGTCAAAACTATATTCCTTGACAGCCTCAGTTGTCAGAAGAGAATTCTTTCCACTGACCAAATCATCTGCTGCAATTGTTCATGTTCTTTTAGGTGCCATGTCATGATGTCCAGTGCTTTCCAACACTGGCTGTATTCATGCATATATTTTTGTCTTATGGCAACATTTCCAGGGTTTTCGAGGTATCAGATACTCAGAAGTGGGTTACTACTGGATGTGATCAGACAAGCATTTGTCCTTTGATTCAAGCTGAGGATAGCTTAGTATGCTGCTTTTCCTGGCAACCCCACAATGTGCGTGTGATTTCTCAAATCATTCTTTTGATTGGTGACTTTCCGCCTCTTTTTGGGTCACTGTCAGAGGCTGCTAAATTTTTTTTATGCAGGTAGGGTCGCTTTGTTTTGGTTTGGTTCCTGTATGTATCATCACTAGGATCAAACCACAGTAGCTATCTGGCTACTGTGGTTTGATCTTTAGAAAGGAAAAGCTTCCTTTCCACTTGCCCCTGTAGCAAGAAAGGAAAAGTAAGTTTTGCATTTCTTTTTAAGTGTTGCAAATGTGTCAGCAGTACTTTGAAAGAGCTTTTCTGAACAAACTCTTGAAAGCATTGCTGATATGCTTGGTCAGTTGCCAACAATTAAAAGGTAGTGGAAAGTTTTGTCTACATTCTCCTCTGTAAGTGGGTGGAAAGGAAGCTGAGGAGAGTGCTGAGATTTTAAGGACTCAAAACACAGTTGTTAAGCTAAGTGGTATAGCCCATGTTTTGACTTGGTGGATCTATATCTCTTCCCCCCCCCCAGATGACATCTCTCATAAAGCTACCAAACCTCCTTCATTTGGCAGCACTGGAGGGAGAGCCAAAGGAATCCCCACACAGACCAGCAAAAAGTGAGTTTCAGCCCTCTATCCTTCGTGTAGAACTTTCACTGCACAAAGTGATGATTGGACCTTGGGACTTTCTTCCATCACTATTTTTTCCCTGGTTTTCCCAGGTGCTTGCTTATGGGGAGGATCTCCAGGTGAATTGAATTTTCTTCTCCTTAGACTTCTTGGTGCATATCTGTGAAAAGTGACAACAGGGAGTATGGATGGGTACTCTGCACCAAGTGCACTGTCAAACTGGGATTACCTTATATCTGAGTAAAGCTGTTCTCTCTTTTGGTTTGGCTTTTTTGTCCCAGGGACCTTCCCTGGGTAGAATTGCTACTGAATTTCCCCCCCAAACTACAGTGGTACCTTGTATAAAGGAATTAATTCGTTCCAAATGAAATTATGTTAAGCAAATTTTCCTTTATACAAATTCCCATAGGAATGCATTGAAAATGGAGTGATCCCATTTTTATGTTGTACGGATTTTCCCCATAGATGATTATGTTAAGCAAATTTCCCCTATCTCCGGATTTTTTTATGTTGTACAAATTTTATGTTATACAAACTGTCTGTTATACAAGGCTCCACTGCAATGTGAATCTGATGGTTTCTCATTAGCCACACCTCTCAGCAGTTCTGCAGTATCTTTGGTGAGGCGGTGAAATATTTTGCATGCAAGTGGTGTGCATTTTTACTTCTCTGATATTTTTTCAGGAGCCTTCTGGAGGATGACTTCTTCAGCAAAATGGCTCTTGAAGAAGGCACAGAGGCGCAGGTGAGAATAAATAAGAGTCTCGAAATTCGGTGTATGAGAAATGATGCCAGACATCCAAGGGTTCAGCTAAATAGAAGAACCATGCTTTACTCCTGTGCCTGAAAAGTTGGCAGGGGATGGAGAACAAACATACAGTTCCATTCTATAACGTTTATGGGATCTACTGAGTGTTGCCAGGTTTTTGTATTGCAGAACTTCTCTAATATTACACCACTAAGGGCAAGTACTTGAGTATCAGGATGAATAAGAGGAACACTGGCCATTCTGGTCTTGACTGCTTTTGTTTTGTTGCTATGTGGCATAAAGTCTCCTCCAGTTTAATGGTAACCCTATGAACTAGTGGCCTCCAGAAAAATCTTATAGTTAACAACCCTCTTCCAGTCTAGCAGACTGAAGACTATGGCTTCCTTTATTGTATTTGCCTTGGTTTTAAATATTAAATTATTAACCTGAATTATTAAATTATTAACTGGGAAAAGTGCACAAATAGTCTAAATAATGAATAACATTTTCTCTTTTTCAATCCATTTATTTGTAAGGATTCTGATATTTCTGATGTAGACCCACAAGCCCTTCTAAAGACTTTGAAGGTAAACAAAGAACATTTTGTGCAGTTGAAAACCAAGTGGAATTTGTTTGTTAATTGTGAAGATGGCCTTTTGCTTACAGTATTTGCCCCCACCCCCACCCCATGCCAGGATATGGATGACATGGAAGCTGATCTTCTGGGCATGAAGAAACCCAGCTCTGCGCCTGTTCAGAAACCTGCAAATAATGGGACAAAAGCCGAGCGTTCAACTGACTCATCCAGACCTCTTCAGAAAACAAGCATAGCTGAGAAAGGCAAGCCTGTGACTCTTGACTCTAAGCTTTGGGTGGAGACTCTGAGATGCTCCAGATTTTCAAGACCTGTAGCTTCCAGCATCTATCATCACTGGCCGGGCTGGCCGGGGCTGATGGAAACTGAAGTCTGATAATGGCCTGTTAGGGTCACAGCTTTTCTATCTGTGCTGTAACATGACTGGGTGGGATTATGCTAGGGATTTTCAAAAAGGGGATTAAAAATAAAACAGCCAACATTATAATGCCATTGTCCAAAACGATAGTAAGGCCGCACCTGGAGTATTGGGTACAATTCTGGTCACCGTATCTCAAAAAAGACATAGTGGAACTGGAAAAGATGCAGAAGAGAGCAACTAAAATGATAACTGGGCTGGGGGACCTCCCTTATGAGGAAAGGCTAAAACATTTGGGGATCTATAGTCTGGAAAAAAGGCACCTGAGGGGGAATATGATTGAGACAAACAATATTATGCAGGGCATGAGTAAAGTGAATAGAGGGACTCTATTCTCCCTCTCACAAAATACCAGAACTAGAGGACATCCACTCAAACTGAGGTTTGGGAGAGTGAGAACAGACAAAAGAATTTTTTTACCCAGCGTGTTGTTATTCTGTGGAACTCCCTGCCACAGGATGTGGTGATGGCATCTGGCCTGGATGCCTTCAAAAGGGGATTGGACAGATTCCTGGAGGAAAAGTCCATCACAGGTTACAAAGCATGATGGAGATGTGTCATCTCCAGGCTTAAAACCAGGGTAGTTCAAGGGCCAGATGCAGGGGAGTGGAATCAGGAGACAGATATCTAGTCTTGTGCGCTTCCAGAGGCATCCGGTGGGGCCACTGTGAGATACAGGAAGCTGGACTAGATGGCCCCTTGGCCTGATCCAGCATGGCTCTTCTAATGTTTCTTATGGTTCACAACCAATTCAAATAACCAAAATGATAATGGGAAGTTTTGATAGGAAATCCTGTGGGTTGGGGGAGAGAAGTGTAGGGTCCCTCAAGCTTTTAAATGAATTGTCTCTCATTTCTGTTTTGGTGGAGATGATATTTTAGCAGTGGATGATGATCCTTATCCCTCCAGATTGTTGTGAATCTAGAGAGCCAGCAGGTAGTGATGGGAACTGGAATCCTATGACATCTATAGGACCACAAGTCTCCTAGCCTTGCTTTCAGAATTCGGGGTTAATTCACAAAATTAAGTCAGCATTAGGGGAAACTGTGATTGCCTTACTTATTGAAAGTAAAGTAGGATATTGATACTAATGGTTTGTTCGTCAGATTTATATGCCATCTTTTCTCCAGTGAGCCGAAGGCAGCATTCAAAACCCTTTGGACATATTGGGCCAGGGCTTGGGGAGGGAAGGAAACAGTTCCTTCCAGAGTGGGTCAGCTAGAGCAACAGGCCCTGCAGTAGGTAAACGATATAAATCTCGTCAGTTTTTTCCTCCTTGTGCTGGTAATGCTAGATGGCCCTTTGGCCCCTCTGGTGTTTCTGCTGTGCATACTCGGGGCTGGCATGGCTACTGAAACCCCTCTTGTTCTCCAAAAAGGACTAGATTATAACATTGGATTGCCATTGGGAATGATGCTACACCTCCAGAGTCATGCCCAGTGGTGCATTCTTTAGTAAACTGCTTCCACCAGCCTTGTTTCGGGCACTGCTTCCTTTGAGCTAATTATTTCTTTAACTAGAGGCACTCAATATGATGCGGACGTGTTATCCAAGAATTGTGCTAGAATGAAGATCTCCAACATGCTTTGAATTTTTTCTCTCTACACAGCGGTCTCAGTCAGTGGAATTAGTAAGGATCCCAGCACTACTCCCACTATCTCCAGACAGTTGAAACAGAAGTTGTCATTTGAAGGTAGTATCTGATTGCTGCCATGGTTTGAAAAACAAATAAATGTGGAAAGGAATGGGGTCAGGGATGTAGCCATGTTTATAGCCAAGCACTATCAACTCAAATGGACTTTGCTCTCGACTAGTAGGGGCCATGACAACTACCAATCAATATCAAACCTCTCCATGACAGCTGATAGGCATGGGACAATATCTTTCATGAATCAAGGACTCTTACTAGCTAGGCACTGTATAAAGGGTGTATCTGTAGTGCTGGCTCTAGTCTGGCATCGGTGGTGCAGGGCCTTCTCATACCGTGGCTGTGGCTATGACTGTGGTGGTGTTGCAGCTGAGGACTTGGGTGCTATTGATCTGGAACTTGAGAGATAAGTGCTCTGTTGCCCACTCAGGAAGACTCACTTGAGTGAGTTTGCGTCTGTTACTGTCTCTCAGCCCACCTACATGGGGACAATGTGAGGGGCAGAAATGCCTGATATATAATACATGATAACATTACTGCTCAGAGGGATATCTCATTAGTGCTTGGAGGCAGGGGTCAAGGCTGTGGAGATATGCAAGAAAGACATTTTTCCAGACATTATTGAGAACCGGGGAAGACAGAAGTGATGTCTTCAGATCCAGAGTGCTGTAGTAGTTTGCTTGGTAGTAGATTGGATAAACAGAAAGTGACTCTTAGTGTTGAGTTACCCAAGAACAAACTTGTGTTATGTGAAAACATTTCAAGATCACTAGGTCATGGGACTTTGTAGTGGTAAATTAGATTATATTTTAATACAACCATTGATTGGGTCAACTGCTAGAAGATGGAACAGGCAGAATTGATAGATGTACATACATAGGGGAAACAAATTTCCATACTACAGAGGTGCATTACTTCTAATACAATTAATGAAGTGATTAACCAATTACTTGTTAAGGACTCGTCAGATCTGCCTGGGGATATTTTTAAAACTGGAAAATGCATACATTTGGGGTATCCTTATAAAATAAGTGATACAATAAATATGTTCAACAGCCTCAACTGTGCCTAAATGATAGGGTCAGAGGTGTTGGGAATACCAGATATCCATGCTTCTAACATATCAAAACAGTGCAGAGTGAAACCTCTGTAGTATGCAATAAATTCTAAGCTGCAAAGGCAATCTGATGGTGGTAGCAGTTGATTTGGAAACTGGCAGAAGGCCATGGTGCTGTATTAATCTTTTGCTACTTTCCAGTTCTTGATGAGTGCTCCTGGTACAGTTTTCTCTTTGTTTTATAATGGTTGTCTATTCTCCTAGTGACCGTATATTTTCTCGGTGTGTCCTTTTTTGCGTAGATATGGACGACCCTTTGGCTGGTCTTTTGTCTGATGAGGAAGAAGGCACATTGAAGAAAGCACGTACCAAAAGTATTACAAATGCTGGGACCTCTAAAGAGCAAAGTATGTGAAAATAATGAAATGATACTACTTCAGGCTTGTTTGTCATTTTTGCAGTATATTGCATGCAATGTCATCCACCCCAGCCCCCATTGTAAGGAATAAAGTTGTTCTCATAACCCTAGCTCAGATTATAGGCACCCAACTGTCGGACTTAGACTGGTTGAGTGCCATTGCCTTTTCTTAGTCATAAAGCAGTAGCTAAATAACAGTATCTCACATGCTGACCTACCAGGGCTTGGTAATGAGGATAAAGGGGACATTAGTTATGAATCAAGGCATGCACCAAGACTTCTAGAGTAGTTACTAATGCATTTAGTTCTCCATAGGCTTTGGCTAGCAGAGATTTGATTGCTCGCATTCAGGTGTTTTAGATAGCCATAGGGGGAATTATACTAACCATAACACTCCTGGCATCCAGAAAGAATAAGGATATTCTTCTGTGCTTTTAGGACTCTGGGAGCCCCTCTAGGGTGTCTGTTTGGCTCTGAGTCTATACAGCACACGGAACAGAAACTGCGAAGCTCTTGACATCCTTACATTTTGTCAATATTCAGCTAATCTGGTAGCTGTGTTTTGCTGGAAATATGTTTAGTTACATTATTAAATCAAAGACTATATTGCACAGATTTTATGTTTGAAAGCTTAGAAAATATATTTCACAATAGATCTTTTAGTACTATGGAGGCCATGGCTTTCTGCAGTTAGCTAGAAGTAGAACTAAAATAATCCAGCAGTTGCTGCCGTGCTGTATAATGTATTACCTCCCTTTCTTATGACTAAAATCAGGTGCAGTTTTTCTTTACAAGCATTTTTTTCTTCCAGCAAAAGTCCCTTCCAAGGTCTAGTACTATTTTGGTACAGAAAAATGACTTTGTGTGTGTGTTGTGTGTGTGTGTGGGGGGGTGTAATTTAAATCACAGCTGATTTCTGAATCACCATTTCATCAGCAACCCACTATTCCATCTGGACAAGATATGCAAGACCTGAAAACAAGAATGGGCCATTTCAGCTAATTTGGGGGCCACTTTTCTGGCCCTATAAGGTTCAAGATGCATAAACTAGCAAAAGTGAAATGAAATTGAAAATCCACTTCTCATTTAGAAAGGGTTGCAACCTATTGAAAAGGCAAATTCTTGTTCCTGGAAGCTTTCGGGGGCAACATTTCCTTACCCCTTTGTTGGCAAAGACTGCCCTAAGGAGAACATGTAGCCCCATGGCTGAACTTTACCTGCCTGTTTAGGAAAGGCACTGTCAATCAGAAAGCCTCCATGGTCTTTTGCAAGCCCCCACAGGACTGCCTGGTGCTTTTATTACATTTTATTATGTTTGATTGCTTGCAAGGTCAGTCTGAAAACACTTGGATGGTAATAGTTTAGTAATTGTATTGCTAAAATATAGGAAACTCAGGATAGTAACTTCGTAGAAAAGAGTTAAAGCAGAAGTAGGAACGAATGTAATATCTTCTGCATACAAATTATGGAGAAATGTAGTCACAGTCAATGTAAGCATTTTCTGAATAAATAGCTTGATGATAATGCCCCAAAAGGTGTAAAATTGGAACTTGTTTAAACTTTTTTTTCAATTTTATTGTTCAGGAACATCTGCACCTACATCTCCTGTCTCTGCTGTGCCCCCTGACCAGAAAAAGGAGTTAACATTTGAGGATGATGGGGATGATCTAATGGATTCTCTGGGGTTTGGTGAAACCCCCAAAGCACAACAGAAATCTGGCAGAAGGAATGAAGAGTAAGAGATCTTGACCTCTATTCACTAAAAAGAGCCTTGTGACGCAGTGGTTAAATGCCTGTAGTGCTGGTAAAAATGTGCTCACGACCTGGGATTCAATCCCAGGTATCCAGCTCAAGGTTCACTCAGCCTTCCATCCTTCCGAGGTCGGTAAAATGAGTACCCATTTTGCTTCCGGGGGAGGGGGCAATGTGTAGCCTGCGTACTGCAATTAAACTGTAAACCACCCAGAGACTACTTGAAGTGGTATGGGGCAGTATTTAAGCAGAACACTTTAAAATGCAGTGAGCCACATAGATATATATATTTAGTAAAAAAAAGGGGGAAGTATTGACATTGGTTAGGCAAAATAAATAAAAATTGCTTGACATTTGAGACAGAGTAAGGTGGTAGAATTTATGTCACAATTTGCACTAGACCCATTCATTTGACCACCTTTATGTTGAGTTAGAATAGGAATCACCCATACATTAGCTGAAACTCCCTAGGCACTCAAGAGCCAGAGGAGGGATGGGACTCTAGGAATGTATGACAGTCAAAACTGGCTGCCAATTGAAGGAGGTAATCACGAGTTCTAGAGTTGCTATTGTTACTTTCTGGAAATGGTAAAAAGGCATCCCCGTTTCTGAAGATTGGTCAGGAGCAAGGGTAATGAGATTTGTTGCTTGGGAGGTAAAAAGTTGAAGCTCTAACTGGGTAAATCAACATGAAAATAACAATGGATTGTCCTTAGGTGATTGCTTGGCCTGAACAGGTAATTTCTGTATATGATGTACTAGACAGGCTTTTCATTTGATACATTGGATTTTTATAACAGAAAAGCCTATGTATCCTCATGATATTTTTTGACAATTGTTAAGGCTAAAATTGAAGTAAAACCTGGAACATTAACCATGGGTGCTTATCAAGCCAAAATATTGTCCTTATAGGCCTCAGATTCTCTGATATATAATTAGGTCGATGATACCAAATATGCATTTCTGTTTGGCAGAGAGGAATCTCGCCCTGCCCGGTCCATGTTAGATGAATTGCTGGGACGAGGAACAGCCAAAAAACTTCTGGAGCGACCAAGCACAGGGGAACACAAGGAATTGAAAGTGGATAAGAAATATGAAAAACAGGCAGGCAAGTGTGATGTGGATGAGTATTCCATTCTTCTTGTTGCTGCTTCCATACACATGGTTCTCCTTTGTGACCTTTGTGAAGCCACACAGATGGGTTTCCCAGCACGCACACACAGAGGTTGGACTCCCCTAGCAATAGGAAATTTTTTTAGTCTCCAACTCCCTTGCACTGAGCATGTGCGAGAGGGTTCCCGCCCAAACACCTCAGTTCCCTCTTACCGCTGTGCTAAGAGATAGCACATCGTTAGTCTCTGAGATTATTTCTATTTTCTTTGCTGTTTTCGTTGTGTTGATGGCATTTTTGGCACCTATTAAAAGGTGTGTTTCCTGTAACGGGGAAATCCCGCACTCGGATGGTCTTCAGGAGTGCCTTTATTGTCTGGGTGAGTCCCACCAGCCTGACTCTTGCAATATCTGCAAAAAATTGGTTCCCAGACAATAAAAAAAAACCTGTCATTTTTAGCTGAATACTTCTTGAGAAAGCTCTTCAACCTGAGCACATGGATTCTGTCTCTTCTTCTCAACCTTCTTTGATAATTCCCCCAAAATCTAAGAAACTTCCTAAGTCGACTCTGGTATCTAAAAAGAAGTTGCCTTTACTTGGTCAACCTTCGAAGTTGACTGCCTCCGCGTCAGTTCTGAAATCTTTACCTTCGGTATCGAAAAATCGGAATGTAATCATCCTTCATACCGACCAGCTGCCTACTTCGCCTACTGCATTGACAGCTTGCCCCAGATACGAGCTGCTGTTTCCCCCAGATTTGGATTTGTCTCAGTCTGGCTCTGATGACTCTGTCGCAGAGTGGAAGGGTTGTGTAAAGTGTGGGCTTTAACAGCCAGGTAGCAGTGCTAAATAAAGACACAAACACAGTGGTGACTCCCTTCACCAAGAACTGTTTTTACAAAAATATGTACAAATCCAGCAAACACAACAGAATCGGCAGGAATATACCTCGTTAGCAACCAGTCCAGTGGTCCAAACTTTTCCAGGAATCAACGTGTCCAATCTGGCAGAGTAACGAGCTGCTTTTCTCCATCAGCATCCCACACCACACTGAGCAGCTGCTCTGCTTTTATACATGTGTCTGATGCAATCATTATTCAGCAAACTGAAGACTGAGCATGTGTGGAACTGTCACCTGATTTGACTTGCTCCCCAAATATGATTTCCCAGGTGTGTCCCCACTCTGCTTTGTCATTCCCATCATGCATCACAACTTGCATTAAGACAATTCCATTCAATTCTCAGTGCTTGTCAAAATAAATAATAAAAATAAGTGCCAACCAGCTAGCCCCACAGGCCAGTTGGTTGGCACTAGACTAAAAAAAAAGTGCTGACCGGCCTCCCCGCAGGCCAGCTGGTTGGCACTAGGTTTTTTTAAAAAAAAAGCTTCATTTTTCATTTTGTTTTTTAAATTCGTTTGAAACGAAACAAATTTAAAAAACCAAAAAACGAATTGAAACACCATTTGGGCATTTCGTGCCCATCTCTAGTCACTGGTCATGGGTGAGAGGTGTTAAAGCCCTCTAGAACCTGTAAGGTCTCAGATGCCCGACTCCTGCTCTAAAACCAATGGATTCTTGTTTGTGTGTCTCATCAGCTTCATTGTTGACCGTCTTGCCCTTATGCAGAGAAGGAAGACAATCTGGGCGACGAGTTCACTTTTGGAGCCTACCAACCCACCGTGGCCGCAACTCCAGAAGGACGGCAGTCCAGAAGACACTCTGTCAGGTAGCAGCAATGACATTGACACCATGTGTGTACCCTTTTCTCCTACAAGGCTGTTGGTAAAATTTTAATCCTGATTATTATTTCTTATTTATTTTAGGTTTTCCTCAGAGAACCTCAGTGAGCTCAAAACAGACCAGAGATCGAAACCTTCCACTCCAGCTTCTTCCAGCCCAGTACGCAGCAAGGTCGGGGCTGATTGGCTGGGACTCAAAGATGAAGATTTTGACTTGCCACCTTCCTCTCCGCCAAAGGACTCCAGCAAGAGCAGCATTGGAGGAGCCATGGCGGAAGTGCCACTTGGGCCTTCAGATGGCGAGTGCCCTCCTCTTACCAGCCAATCCCCTACCAGGCCCAAGCCAGCTCCTGAAGCAGCAGCACCTAAGCCTGAAGCTAATGATGATGATGATGATGACAGCTGGCTGAGTAACGTATTATTGCAGAAGAAGTCTCGAATGCAGGGGAAAGTGAAGGAGAAGAGACCTGGGGCTTCAGATGGAGAGGAGGCAGATCCGACATCACTTACGGTGTAAGACCAAAGCTTTTCCCATTTCTGTGCTTAATATTTTTCAGACTTGGTAAATGACAAACCTCTGTTCAGCCGGCTGGCGTTTGCCAGTCATATTTTGTATAATATTTAATATGTAGCATCTGTGTAGGTACGCAGATCGGAGGGCACGAGAAAAGCAGCCATTAGCACTACATACTAATGGCTGCTTCTAGTGCTGCCCTTCGAAATCTTATGGACAGATGCTGAGGGGAATAGTCTCTGTCTTGGTACTATGGCGTCACTTGTGTGATGTCTTTCGAGGGTTTCTTGTAAATGGCCGCTTATGAATAAATTTTAAAATTTAAACATTTCAAATAAATAAAAGGCATTCATTGTGTGTTTTCATGTTTGTTTTGTCAGTCAGCATGCTCCCTCTTCACAAAGACATCAGCGCTTGCTTGTCCCGGAGGATCCACCTGCCATATTAGAACAACCTGTGTAAGAATTTGCTTGTGACTTTTCTGTAGGCATGTGTGAGGAACGTTATGCTGGGGCCTGAGGAGATTGTGATCTAATCCCCCACTGCCCTTTGCATGCTGCATATTTCTGTCCAAGTTCGGCCCTATCATTAATTATTATTCTTTAAATAGCCATAGCTGAGTCCATAGGCACTCATTTTTAGCTAAGCAAAAAAATGTGAACATTTTAAAGGTTTTAATTGCTTAATGTGTCTTAATAATTTTTATAGTTTAATTTATTATGTTTCCAGTTTTACTTGTTTTAACATTGTGAGCCACCCGGTTGGGACAAACGCAGTCTACCAATGATAGAGAATAAATAATAGATGAGATAGAATGAAATGATAGTCTCAGGCAACAGATGCTGAATTTGGAAGACAGACAAGTGTGGGCCTATCAGGTAAAAACGCAAAAGGAAAATAAAGTGAACAAAGACATTGTGTCTGAGGATGTGAACTCGTCCACGGACGCTCACATTAAAGTATAGCAGTTACTCGTTAAAGTGACACAATGTTGTCTTCCTTGTTTTTATTTCCTTTTGCCTGATATGCTAGCACAGACTCACAGTGCTGCCTCTTCCAAAACCGATGTGAGTTATGTGTCTGACCTGTCCAATGAAAGAGAATGCGGCCTCCTTGCTAGGAGGTTCCATCTCCTGGTAAGACGCATCTGCCAAACCGATTGGCTTCTGTGTTTGGGAAGGGGAGGGCAGCTGAGAGCAGAACAGCAAGCAGAAGAAAGGCTTTTGTGCCTGACCCTGGAAGGCTAGGCTTCCTTCACAACCAGCAGGCTGTTTCCACAGCCAAAGAGGGAGATGTGTTATTTCCTGAGACCCTGGGACACCCACCCAGGGACTACACATCCGTTGCCTCGGTTATTTTCAGCATTTTCTCTAAAATGGATGGTAATCTTAACAAGATGGTTACTTGGTTGGGGCTTATTCCTGAGTAAAGGGCTGCTAACAGATTGCCCATCTAGTGGAAACATGACTCTTTCTGTGTTTCTGACAGGTCTCCTGTGGCTTCGTTAAAATCTCAGGAAAAGACTACGCCAGTTTTTCCATCTGGGACCCCCCATGGAGATGCCGGGACAACAGGTGAAGTTCAAACTCCTATTGAAATGCTACAGGCTGGAACACTCTCAAAGTATCCCTGTCAATTCATTATTGCTTCGCTACAGGAAACAATGGCTGGACTTGTAATGCTTAGCGCAGTAAGTCACAGCTAGAGGAGAATCGATAGAATTTGGACTAACCTATTTCACTAGGCAACAAGGTTTGAATAAATTTGTCATACAAAGTTGTTTTCAAACAAAGCTGCTTCATCTCCTTGTTACTAAAACAACAAGTGGCAGAATCTTCCCTAGCTGGAAGTCACATATTTAATGTTTTTTTCAATCTTAGATTCAGACACTTGAGATTTTTGCTGCCTGAAACAAAGATGGTGCCCTTCCCGTTTATGGTATCCAGTGTCGACTGGCTGTTAAATTTTTATTTAATGCTGCTGACAGGACAGTGCCCTCTGTTGTATCTGAGGCTGCAGATTATTTGGAAACAGGGGACAGCCTGCCTTGGGAGATGTAATAGGGCCCTGCTCCTCATTCTTGCTATCATTTGCTGCCTGAGGCGACCCGACTCACTTTGCTGGATAGTAGACGTGCTCCCATGTGCTCTGTGTTAATGTGTATCATTGTTTGCAGATCTCTTTTTCTGCACGTTTGAAACTGGTATACAAGAAACATTTTTGAGGGGCTGCGCATCACCCTCAAAGTATAAAGGGCCAGTCATCCTCCGCCAGTTCTCTCCATTCTTCGTCCTCCTCTTCTCCCATGTACTCCCTTCCCATTCTGATGCATTTGCAAAGATGGCGGTAAAAAGAATCGCAACAGCAGGTTCAACCTGCCTAACCCGCACCCTCTCCCCCAGGTCTGATGACCAGTTGAGGATGAATTACACTTGAGAGCTAGTCTGCTGCCTTTTTGCCGAGGGGCTTGAAGTATAAAATGCCTTAACATGGGAGAGAGCTTACCTTCGTACATGGTCAATCATTGCTCCATTTGATGGCAACATCTATTGGATTTCCAGGAGCTGCAGCAGTATTGCAAGTGCATCAAGACAGCCCAAGGATTCCTAAGCAGTCCCAGGTAAGAATCGAGTGAGGATTTTAATTTTAAATGCAGACGAGAAGCGGAAAGGCTGAATAAATAAGTTTGTTTTCCAGGGGCATGTTCGTCTCTAGCAATTAATGCAGGAGTTTAACACCTTTTCTCCTTCTGTATGGATTCACAGAGAAAGGAAAGACAGCCGGGGAGTGCTTTCAGTCTAATAATCAGTGTTCTGAGTTAGAAGCAGACAGGAACTTGATAAAGATAGACTCTGAACACTCTTTGTATGCATTCCCTCAGTATCTATAATAAATTAAAGGTTCCCAAGCCATCATACACATTTAACATTGCTAAGCAATTTCTGATTTTATCTATCTGATTATCTGGCACTTCACAATTCCCAGTTTTGAAGCATCAGTAAAGATACTTTTCTTAGATAAATTTCCCAGAAATGAGTTGTCTTGTGTAAACCTATGGTGTAGGGCTTCCCAAAAGAAGAAAGCCCTTTCTGACTGTAATTATGTGTTTGTCTCCAATACGTTTTTCTGCTCTATTTATTTATTTTGATATATTAACGCACTTCTAGTTTTCTGATAACAGGATTGCAGCACTAAAATACCACACTATTATAAATAAGGCTCTATTGAAATACAAAAAAAAAAGCTTTGTGGGGCTTTTAAAAGGCTACAGTGTGGTTAATTGAGGGCTGGAATTGTGATGTTTTCATAACTGATGTGTGGAGCTCTGTAGGAGCAGCCGGTGGTCTAAATGAAGAGAATACCATATCCCCAAATGTTTGTTGCACTGTCCTGATCATACCCCAAGCCACTGCTGGAACCTGAATTGGAATTTCCGTACATCTCTAAATTAATTTGAATTCTCTAAATCTATAAGTGAAGTAGTAGAGCAGGACTGGTTAAAGTGTCTGTTGAGTTTTAAACTGGTTCTTCCATTTACTCTCACCCACACTCCTAGTACACAGCATAGACAGGTGGAGGACTATGAACTATTTGTCACTTGATTTGTGAAAACAGCCTTGGTTTCTCAGACCATGCTTTCTACGCAAGAAACACTTTTCACTTGTAACTCTCTCCCCCCCATCCCCGCCCCACCTCTCCATTCATTATCCTCCCAGCTTCTGACTTCTGAACCCCATCTAGCGAGTTCACCCAATACTGCTGATTATGAAAAAAGACTGGCAGATATGCAAGTGCAGCTCCGAGACAGCCTGGCTGGTTACCAGCGAGAGTTGCTGATCGCCCAGACTCGGATCACTGAGCTGGAAGGCCAGGTAAGGTAACTGTATGAATCGCTGAGATGGAGGTGAAAGGGCTGGCTTGTAGGAACAGGGCCTTTTCGGCAGCTGCCCCCAGATTGTGGAATGCCCTCCCAAGCGAGACCTGCCTGGCGCCAACACTGATGACATTCCGGCTCCAGGTAAAAACATTCCTGTTCCAGAAGTCTTTTAACTGATTATTGTGGGTCCCGATGGCAATTTTAGTGTAGTATATTTTAATATATTGTATTTATTGTATTTAACTGTTTTCTTGTTCTAATTTTATTGCAATTTGATGTTTTAATTGTCTGAGTTGTTTACTTTGATTGTGAGCCACCCAGAGACCTTTGGGTAGTGGGCGGCATACAAAGAGAATGTTTTGAAAAATACCTTCAGGTGAGGCGGCTGGAGCTGGAGAAGAATCAGCAGAAACTTTTGTTGGAAAGCCTGCAGCAGCAGCATCGGGAGGATCTGGAAATCATTGAGAATGCTCACAGGTAACACACAGTTGCAGTCGAGTATTGCCGTGAAGATCCATAACGTCACCATCATCAGTTTAAAACAGAAAATGATGATAAGCTTATTAATAAGCACATCTGACCCCAAAGACTTAGCATAGCAACTTATTATTTCAAATACCAGCAGCAGTTTCTCTTGCCTGTATCTTAGTCACCAGGCCTGCGTTAGAATGTGCTGCTTCCCCCGAGCATTCATGCAATGGGGGCAATGTCTGTCCTCTTTGGGCCTTTTTACATGACCCCTAAGATCCGCTGGCCACTTAAATTCGGACCAGAGATCTTGGGGGTTCATTGCTCTTCCTGCGTCCCCACCCCTCCGCACTTCCTTGCTCCTGTCTGCGTGAGGGGAGGGAGAAAAAAAAGGAAGAAAAGAACGTGGCTCACCTCCGTTCCGTTGTCTTGCTCTTGCCCCAGCAGCATTCCATTCTCTTAAGTAGCTCTTAAAGGGGCGGGAGGCAAAAACAACAAACAGAAGCGAGGAGAGCCGGGCACTCACTCCTTTACATTCGGATCTGGGGATTTTCACCCTCCAAGAGCAGGTACGTGAAACGTGCGCTGGGATGCACTTAGGTGGGTGTGGTCGCACTTAATTTCCTGCAAACTCCGGAGCTGGTGGGGAAACAATTGTAAGCTCGAGCTGGCAGCCATTTGCAGCGGAGTTTAGGGGTTGTGTACAAATACCCTTTGTCCACGGCAGCTTGAAGCTCTGCCATCAGAAAAATACACAGTCAACTATAGCAAATTATAGCCCACCTTTTAAATTCTGTATTTAGCTCCAAGGTGGAAAATTAATATGAACAAGATTAATTAAATTGCTACTCCAAATTATCTGTATTTTTCCATCTATAAGACATTCCCATCTATAAGACGAGCCCCACTTTTCCCACCCAGAATTACAGCTTTATAACTGCATTGTTGTCCTTGACTTACCTCCGTGTATAAGACGATCCTCAATTTTCAGTTTAACAATTTTAGACAAAAATATAGTCATAAACAGGAAAATACTGTAGAATAGATGCATTGAATCAGAGGAATTTTGACGTGTTCACATTTGGGAAAGTTCCATTGATTCAGTAGGTCTGCTGTAGTTGCGATTGACATTTGGATTTAGTCCTGTGTGTTTAGCAGAATTTGAAAGCTTTTCATTAAAAGCATAACTGGTGGGACAGGATGACTGCCGAGAACCATAGAAAGATGATGTAAAGGGAATGGTAGAAGAACATGTAGTGATGTGTGCAGGGGAAGAAAATTATGAATAAAATCCCTTGAATATATGAAACTAAACCTGAATATATATGCTATCCTCATTACAGAAAGTCCCACAAACTGGAATTTCTGGGGTTGGAATGGCATGGGGTACCATAAAAGCAAGTTTTCACGAATCCTTTTATCAATTTCAGAATTGAAATTCAGCTTTGTGTATTATATCCTGCAGTAGGGGTTTTTTTCCAGATGATAATCAGGCATTCTGTTAAGGGCACAGGCTCACCTGAATGTCCTCAGATACACTTTTGTCCAGTTCCCAGCCATCATAACACTAGCCATTTCTTGCGCCCAAACAATTGTGTACAATTCCGGTCACCACATTTCAAGAAAGACATAGTGGAACTGGAAAAGGTGCAAAATAGAGCAACTAAAATTATTACTGGGCTGGGGGATCTCCCTTATGAGGAAAGGCTAAAACATTTGGGGCTCTTTAGTCTGGAAAAAAGCCGCCTGAGCGGGGATATGATTGAGACATATAAAATAATGAGGGCATGAGTAAAGTGGATAGAGGAAAGCTCTTCTCCCTCTCACAAAATACCAGAACTAGGGGACATCCACTCAAATTGAGGGTTGGGCAACTGAGGACAGATAAAAGAATTTTTTTTTACCCAGGGTGTTGTTAGCCTGTGGAACTCCCTGCCACAAGATGTGTTGATAGCATCTGGCCTGTATGCCTTCAAAAGGGGATTGGACAGATTCCTGGAGGAAAAGTCCATCACAGGTTACAAATCATGATGGGGATGTGTAACCTCCAGGCTTAAAACCACGGTACTTCAAGGGCCAGATGCAGGGAGGTGGTATCAGGAAGTAGATATCTAGTCTGGTGTGCTCCCAGACGCATTGGGTAGGGCCACTCTGAGATACAGGAAGCTGGACTAAATGGGCCTTTGGCCTGATCCAGCAGGGCTCTTCTTATGTTCTTAAACAACATAATGACCTGAGCAAGCTTAACTTTATGCAATCAAGACTGCTCAGGAATGAACAGCCTGTTCGTGTGTGCTCTTGTTGGGTGGTTCAGACAAGGTCCCAGGAAGTCTTTTGCTGGAAGTTATGTCACAAAGGATACGAACATACATAGCACGAGACATAAATAACAGCAAATTAAATACTGATTGATATACATTACCGAGGGAAAGGAAGGGAAGAGACCTGAGGAACAGAAGGAAGAAACTTTTAATGAATATTATTAGTTCCACTTGCATTTCAAGAAAAATAACCATAAGGACTTGTGTGGGATTTTCTGGGGACAGGAATCGTATGAAGGTGATGGAGGAGTCCTACCGCCAACGTGAGGAGCGCATCCAGCAAGAGAATCGGGACCTGGCGGAGCAGTGCCTGTCTCGCTGCCAGAGTGTGGAACAGGCCAAATCAGAGATGCTGGCCCATCACCAGCGCCAGGTGGCCGAGCTGGAGCAGGAGAAGCAGAAGGAGATTGATCGGCTACGGGAGCTTCAGCGGTAAGCGGGAGCCAAGGGGGAGGGGTGAGGAGGAGAATCACATGGGCTTTCCATGGATGTTGCTTTTGGGAAGTGAAAGTCAGGCATGCTAACCAGTCTCCTTCCCTTGCATTTTGGTCCCTTCTCCATGTGGCCATGTTTTCTGTGTGATCACAAACTGGGCACTGTGTACGCAGGGGGCACCCTTTTTTTTCAGTGTATGGGTGAGGATGTGCCAATGGTGTGCGGCCTTTTCCTCTTTGGGCCTGCAGGATGTCTATCCTGGAAATGCGCAAAGACCATGAAGAGCAGTTACAACGGCTCAAGCAGCTGAAGGCTCAAGAGATTGATGCCGTGACCAGTGCCACCTCCTCCGCCAGGTAAACGCTAGCCCTCGCCTGTGGAATCAAGCGGGGTGGTGCCCAGGCAGAAGTGGTACAAACTCCGTGTAATAATAGCCAAACCTGAGACTGTCTGGGTTTGGGCAGAACAAGCCAAAGGGAGATAACACAGCGCACCCCCTTGCATTTGCAGGTCCTTGAATGGCATCATTGACCAGATGGAGAAGTTCTCCAGCAACCTGAATGATCTTGCCAACAAAGTGGAGGCCACTCACCACACCACACATCAGGGACTTGAGATTGGGGCTCGCCAGCGGGATGAGCAGTTACGGGGTACATGCTTCTTTGACACTTGGGACACAACGTGCCACTTTCCCCAGGGCTTACTCGGCACTTTGATGTCGCTTGTTATTCATCTGCATTTTTTTCCTTCTATACTCCCCTGTATCTGCTCAGGAGATCGATACAATGCCAAAGAAAGTGGAATAGCCAAGTGGCTGATCCCAATTCTTGCAGTCAACACTGGCCTGTAGATAGGTTTTCCTCTGGCTGAAGGAGGAGAGATCCAACCTAAGCCGTCCTTTCCTCATGTACATACATGTCTGTGTGGCTACCTGGGGCAAGGTTGAGAAGGATACAGCTCTAGGACAGCATCCAGCAGGTCCTCCGTGCTTCCTCTAGTAATTGTCTTAGGGTATTTGTACACGATCCCTAAACTCCGCCGCAAATGGCTCCCAGCTCCGGAGCTTAAAATTGTTTCCCCACCAGCTCCGGAGTTTACAGATAATTAAGTGTGACCACGCCCACCTAAGCGTGTCCCAGTGCACTTTTCAGGTACCTGCTCTCCGGAGGTGAAAATTCCTGATGCGGATATAACGTAGTGACTGCCGGGCTCTCCTTGCTTCTGTTTGTTCTTTTTTTGCCCCCCGCCCCTTTAAGAGATCTGGATGCAGTGCCGGGACGGCAGAACGAAGGTGAGCGGCATTCTTTTCTTCCTTTTTTTCTCCCTCCCCTCACGCAGCCAGCAGCCAGGAGTGCGGAGGGGGTGGGAACGCAGGAACAGCGACAAACCCCTAAGATCTCTGGTCCGAATTTAAGTGGCCAGCGGATCTTAGGGGTCGTGTGAAAAGGCTCTAAGACACCTGACGGACAAGGCACATTCCGGGCATCATTGTGACAGAGCAGGTTGTACATCGGCAGCATTCAGATTTTTGTAAAGAGATTCTGGTTATTTCTTCTTCTTCTTTTAAATGGTGTCAAGAGTTGTAGAAAATCAAAAGCAACAGAAATTCTTTGAGCTGAAATCTATCCTGCAGCCATGATCAAATGGGTCTTTGGGGACAACCGAACAGGAGGTTGCAGGGCCTGGGCTAAGAATTTGTCACAAGGCCTGTGTCTCCAGAAGGAGATATGTGTCTCCAGTGTTCTTCTCCCTTCCACAGTTATAGTCCTACTTAGAGCAGACCTACTGAAATAAATTGAATTTATGTTAATCCATATCTAAGGGTTCTCCCAGGTAAGATGTTGCTAATGCAATCCCATTGATTCATTCTTGAAATGGTCAGTTTTGTGTCCAGGCATCATTTTCAACCCGCAGTCTTCCTTGCCTTTCCACTGTTTCTTCGGAAAAGAAAGGGGAAGTTGGATTGGCATCATAGAATAATTGAGTTGGAAGGGGGTCTCTTAACCCCCTGATCAGTGAAGGAATCCACATAGGAGCAGATCTGACAGATGGTTGCCCAGTTTTCCCTTAAAGAAAATGGAAGATTATATGCATTTGTGCCTTTGGTTGTAATTTCAGAGAACATCCTTCTATTTTTGGACGAGCTCCAACTTAAGTCCTATTGACCAAAGTCCTATTGTTGATGTGTTTTTCATGATACATGTGGTTAATTGATAAGGTCTCAGGATGTGTCTTTATTGCATATCTGCTCTCGTGTCCAATTGCACAACAGAGATGAGCTCCGCTAACCTTAATAATTTGACACAATTGGCTGCAGCATACTATGGAAACTTATTTTGAGCAATGCAATTCCATCCGTTGATTTAAATAAATCTACTCTGTTAATGGCTAAAACTAAATGTAACCCACTGTGGATGTAATTTTCTACCATTTGTTAATTTTGTCTAATTTTGTTGCTGGGTGAGTTACTTGTTAGTTTTCTTCATACTACCCCACCTTGCCTGGAAAAAAAATAACAACAGTAGACTGCCTGATTGCTCATTAGATTCACAAGAACTTTTGTTTGCATGAGGATATATGAGCTAAAGGGAAACGTAGCCTGTAAAATACTTCCATGCGTAATGTCTTATGGCCAATAATTCACTGCATTGCAAACCCTTCCATCCTCTTTCTCCACTGTCTATTTTGGCTGAAACCAGGTAGATCAAGATGTCTCTCATTTTAGGGGTTCATGATTCTAATTCTTTAGCTGCGTGTCTTGCTGGGTTGCCCAACTGGCATAGACTAATGCCAGACATGAGGGTTTGCAGAGCTTTTCTGGACTCCTAGTTCATAAAGTTTTACAAGGATAAACCATGGCCTGAATCCAATTTGTAGTCCTCCAAAGAGTTGACCCGTCGATTCAGTGGGAATTGCAAAAGTGTGGACTCACTGTTCAGCAGTTAATTCAGTGCATCTACTTTGAGATAAGGCTGGCAGTCAGATTACAGCCCATGTTTGCAGGAAGCATCACCTTCCACTTCACTTCCTCTAAGTAGAAGGATAAACATCTTATGCTAAAGTACTCTTGTGAAAAACTGTCTACATAAGGACCATCTGACAACAATTCCCCCCCCCCCGGGGCAGGCTGTCCTTTATGCAGTCAGTTGCACAACTTGTGCATCCAGTTTTGGGACCAGTGTGCAAATGGGTATGGAGGACACACAGCTTGCTGCTGGTGATGGTGGGGTGGGGCGGAGGACTGTTGGCATGGTTGACCATGTGCTTTTCAACAACCTTCTTGCCTTTGACATCAGGAGAGAGGTAGAAGCCAGCAGGAATTTGGGAGAGCCTAGTGGCTTGTCAGTGCTAATGCGAGACTGGGCTTTTATGCATGCCAAAAAAAAAAAAAAAGGACCTGGCACTCCATTAATGGCTACCGCGAGGAGATAATTCTTTTCTCTTGTCATTTCTATCTAAAAGTCCTGCAAGACCGTCTGGTCCGGCAGCAGAGAGACATGGAAGACGAGCGAGGTCGGCTCCAGGAGGTCATCTCTAAAATGGAGGCCAGGCTAAGCGAACAGATGCGCCTTCTAGAGCAAGTGAGCTCATGCTAGAATGGAAACCCTTCACGGCACATCTCTGTGCCAGCAAGCATGTGCGAATGGGAACAGACCTCTGGGTTTTGTTTTTTGTTTTTGGTTCAGTTGACTTGGGTCTTTCTACTTTAGGAACGCTGGAGGGTAACAGCCGAGCAGTCCAAAGCCGAGTCTTTGCAGCACTCTCTAGAAGAACAGAGGAGGGTCATGACCCAGAAGCTGGCTATGGAGAGGGAAGAACTGGAGAGAGCGAAGGTTGGAAAGTGGCCGCCTTGTCTGAATGAATGTGTGTTATCAGCCCACTGCAAAGTGAGGACGGATTCAGTTGGAAACATGCCATACTCTATGTAGACGTGGTGATTGGGACTAGAGGGGAATATAGCTTGTTCGGCAAAGGAATATACAGCATTGACTTCTTGTAGCAATTCACTGCTGAGATTTTAACCGTTACGTTCTTAGGTTTATTGATTGTATCCTTTAACCTGTGAGGGAATTCGTTATTGAGCAAGTAGAGGCATGTGCTAAATGAATAAAGCTGGCCTTGTTGTGTCCCTTGCTCCCAGAATTCTTTGCTAGAGGAGCAGAAATCGGTCATGCAGAAATGTGCTGTGGAGCGTCGTAAGCTGGCCACAGAGTGGTCGGAGCTTCACGCTCAGGAGAGGCTAATGAAAGAGCGCACAGAGCGGGAGGTTGATCGGGCACTGCAGATGGATTCTCAAAGAGAAGGGGCCATCATGAGTCTTGCTAAGGTAAAGGGAGTTTAATGTGATGATGGATATTGCTGAAATTTCATGTTGGTGTCACAGCTCAGCTTCGGAACTCCTAAATTTTAAAAAAATGTGAAGGGTGGGAAAGCCTTAAAGCAGTGGTTCCCAACCTTCCTAATGCCGCAACCCTTTAATACAGTTCCTCGTGTTGTGGTGACCCCTTTGCCCTGCTTGGAAGAGGCCACAAGCCCCCTTTGACAGGCCACTGCCGCAGGTGCCATAGAGAACTTCCCTCCACAGGCACCGTCACCCAATCGCAGCCTCCGGTGCCATTGACTGACATCCTCTCCAACCTATCAAGCTGAAACTCACTCTTCCCCCCCTTCCCCCCTCCTCCTCCAAACCCAAGCCGTTTGTGCCTTTTTCTTCGCTGGTTCATGGCGCCCCCATGAAATGGTCGTTCAACCCCCCAAAGGGGTCCCAACCCCCAGGCTGGGAACCACTGCCTTAAAGTGTATGTTTGGATAATGAAGCAGTTCCCTTATAAATTACTTTAAAAATGGCATGGCATAGATGGCTTAAAACAGGGATGGGTGACTTCTGGCAGACCTTTCTCACTATTTCTGGGATCAACTGACTGTGCACCACTTCCTGGTGAATATAAGATGCCTTCCAATTTTTTTTTTTAAATTGGAGGCTAAAAAAAGTTGTGTGCACCCTGTTTTAAAGCAGAATTGTGCCCCCTAGGAGCTTCTGGAGGTGCCAGTTTCCTTTTTAAAAAAAGAAAGAGAAATTGTGATGGGAGTCTTTGGTTGCCACAAAAATGGCACTCCAAAATTGGTAACCACCAATTGCTATCACTATGAGATTATGTCTGCCTTATTATGCCACTTCCGTGCTCATAGCAGCTCGTGTAACGAAGAAGAAAGATGCAATGTAGACATTAAATATATCTAATATACATAAATATTATAGAACATTATGTAAATATAACAGACATAGAACACAAAAATAATTAATGTCCAAAGAAGTAGCCGTGTTAGTCTCTTTTGGAATGTTTGCAAAACAGGAAGGAAAAAGGCAAAATATTTTAACACTTTACATACTAACACTTTTGCTTCATTGTGAGCATGCATGAATCAGAATTCATATCCTCGGCCACAAGGAGCACAAATATTGTGTCTTCTACATGTATGCATATATCTCTGAACAGGTTAGGATACAATAAGATTTCATTAAGTCAGGAGTGGGACTGTCAAGCTGTTAATTGCTTCAATTAGTAGCTCCTACAAATTGTTTGTATAACATAAATTTTTTACAACATAAACAATTCCGGAGATAGGGGAAATTTGCTTACCAGAATCGCCTATGGGGCGAATCTGTGCAACATAAAAATGGGATCACTCTGTTTTCAATGCATTCTTATGGGAAATTTGTATAAAGGAAAATTTGCTTAACATAATTTCATTTGGAACGAATTAATTCCTTTATACAAGGTACCACTGTATATGTAGTGTGCTAAGAAATCTCGATTGAGGCTCTTAGAGGTGCACTAGAACTTGTTTGTACAGTATAGCTGATTTCTGCCATCTCCCTCTCGTGTCTCCTTTTGCAATTCCTTTTATTCGACAATAGCCATTTTGAGACCAACAACAGAGTATCCTGACGAGTCGAAGTGTTCTGAAACTCGTTTCTCTGTGCTGCCATTCCTGGTGCCAGATTGGATTACTTTGCACAGAGATTCTCCTGATTGTCTGATGTGGAAAGCAAAGGGGCAATGCTGACAGAATGGACTGGTCTGGGATGAAACTAGTTGAAGTCCTGTTGAATTTTTTCTAGCAGTTCTTTGCTACGAGTCTAGATGATAGACAGTATCAGTTAATCTCAGATAGAGGAATGGTTTCTGCATACAGGAACCAAGGATCAAAGGCTTAAGTCTTTAAAGTGCTACAATATTTTGCCATCCCCCAACTTTTTCTTTGGCCAAAATTGATTTAAGAACTTTTCTTATAGTGTCTACATGGGCATAGATCTGATCTGTTCATAGAAGTGAAACATAGCAAATATGTGGAACTATTCTAATTAGGAACAAGCAGACCTGAAAATCAAAGCTGGTGAGTTAAGATCCAAGGAGGAGCAGTTGGCTAGAGATCGGGAAATTCTGGAGCAAGAAAAGGAGGAGCTGAGACTGGAAAAGGAAAGAGTCCGCACAGCAGCTCTGCACATCAAGCAGAGAACAGCTGAAATCAGCAGCATGAGCAAGGTAAAAAGTCACTTTTTACACATTCTGTAGTTAGAAAGGCACTGCAGAAAGGAAATTGGGGTAACCCATGAAGCCAGCTGTTAGGCTTGGGTGCTGAAAGCAGTCCAAAAAACTGTGGTCTTGTCAAAGCAATATTATAGCATTTAAGCCAGACAATAAGGTGGCCCCCAAAGGTAGGAAACAAGGATCCCTCCCCACCCCCGACACACACACCTTTAATGTTTTCTGCATTCACTAGTGACAGGGGAGGGCTGTGTATGTTCTTTTAAAACACTTGCTTCTTTAATTACTAAGTCAGTTTGTTCTATGAAGTCTGAAAGAAATTCTGGGTCTCTAACCCAAATCAACTCCCGATTCTTTCTTTTGCTACTAAACAGCTGTCCTCCCAGAAGTATGAGGAGGGGGAGAAAGCCCTCCTGGAGGCAAGGAGGGTAGAATCAGAACATCAGGCCAAGTTGCATCATGTGCAGCGGCAGATGGAACATCTCAAGCAGCAGGAGGAACATCTGTACCAGGTAATTTCTCTCTGAAGATTTGAAATGACTTCCTTTCCCTTGTACCACTCATCCGCCTCAGAACCTGAATAGACTGGTTATAAAAACAGAGCCTGCCATACTGCATTTGCTTTAGGTGTGTGTATATATATAATGTGTGTGCGTGTGTGTGTGTGTGTGTGCGCACACACACACACACACATATTTAAAAATCCAGTGCCTGTCAAAATCTCTCTCTCTGCATTTTGTGGTATCCTTGAATACAGTTCTTCTATAGTTGCTTTGAACTACCAGAAGAGCATTACATTGTTTTGTGAAATGCAGTCTGTAGATAAACTGACTGAAAGAGAAAAGAATGGTATGAGGCGAAAGTAAATGTTCAGTGGAGGCAGATTGCATGCATGCTGGATGTCAATACCATTTGTAGTTCATGGAGGGTTTTAATAATTGGGAACTAGGGCCTGTTCTGTTATTGCACAATGTGAGACAACTACCCATGCCAAGCGACGTGATGGGCAACGGCAGTAGTCCTTAGCCATTCTTCTGGTCCTTCTAGCTACTTCCCGCTCCCTTCTTTTAAGCATAATGGGAGATACTGTCCCATCATCAGTATTGAAGCACAATTCATGTGCCAGTCCAGATTACTTCTTTACGTGGAAGGGAAGCGGGGTGGCATGCCAGCTTATTCTTCGCCTCCAGCAGCAAAACATCTTGGGCCAGCCCTGCCAACATCACTGCTTTGAACTGGGCTTGGAAATTAATAGGCAGCCTGTGCACATGTAAGAACCAATTAGATAAAGTGCTACCTCTCTTCAGTCTCCAGTCCTCAGACCACAAAACTCTACAAGTTTCACAGTATTCTTTAGGACAACCAAAGTACACGCTGCAACCAAATGGGTCCCAATAGCAAGGTTTTTGAGGTGAACAAAGGGACGGATGATGATGGCTAAATTGTGATTTCCAAAGAAGGGACACAGTCTATAAATAAGAGTGATGGCGAACCTTTTAGAGATCGAGTGCCCAAACTGCAATTCAAAACCCACTAATTTTTTGCAAAGTGCCAACACAGCAATTTAAGCTGAATACAGGTACATGTGAATGGGTGCCACCCTTGGCACCCATGCCATAGGTTCGCCAACACTGGTCTATAAGGAACATCTGATTTTATTTTAACATGCTCCTTCCCGTACAGCTGACACTTACTTGTCCAAAGTCTGATGTACAAACTCTTCCTAAGCTGGCACAGAATAAGACCCTCATTTTATCTGGTAATGCGCAGGCCTGTGGCAGTTTTTTAAACTGCATCCAGTTACTAGAACATGTCTAATCAGCATAAGGTGGTTGCAAGGGAAAGATGCCATAGGGTCTTCTACTGAGATGTTTCTCTTTCTCTCGTTGGACTGGGCCAGGAGCGCCTGAGTTTGACTCAGCAGAGGAGGGAGCTTGAACACTTGCGGATGGGCCTCCCAACGAAGCCGCTCACATTTCAGAGGGTTGCCCAGATGGCAGTGCCAAGACCTCAAGCAAACTTCATTACAAACATGCACTGTAAGTGGTCACCAAGCCAGTTATAGCCCCCTTAGAAATGTTCTGGATAGTCATAACAATGGAAACCTGTATTCAAGGTGCTCATTTCATGTATCTTTGGGTGTGTGCAAATGTTTTGGAAGCTTGAGAAAGGGGAAAGTATCAGGCCATGCCACTTGCTGCTTGAGCATCATAACTTAGAGGGCAAAATCCTGTTTGCAGACTTCAGCCATCGTGATCTGAATCTGAGCACTGGAAATCATTAGTTAAAATGAACTGGAAGCTTCCTATTGTCCCCTTTCTGGTTCAGTGATGGCCTAAGCTCCCTTTTGCATCGGGGAAGCCTTAGGGAACTTCAGGACGGGGTTGCTGCAGATACTATAGTGGCCAGAAATTGCCACTGGATTGGTGGTGGTAGCCCCAGTCCCAATGCTTCTTGAGAGCCCTCAGTGGGATGACTATGTGCCGTTTTTCCCAGGACCTTACCTAAAGTATCCATATAACAAATAAGTCTATATTCCCCCCTCAGATTTGTCTCCTCCCATTAATGACCTTCCTAAAGTCAAGGCTGACAACCAGGCACCATCTCAAGATCTTCCAAGATTGGGACCAACAGATCTCTATGCCAAACTTGTGCTACATAAACTTACAGCTGAACGGGTAAGAAAAAAATTCTCCAGGTTTTCATCCACTGTGGATCAGGAACATTACACCTACATTGAGCTGGTGTTTCCTTGTGGTTTTAACCAGCTTATCCTCTTCCTTAGCTGCAAAGTAGCTTGGTTTCAGCTTTGCAACGTTTTAATCTGAATTGGGGGGGGGGTTCCAGTTTAACCTGAAATGTTTGCATGGACTGGCATACAGATGTATTGATCAGCCACATTTATACATTATGAATGTCCTCCAAAAAGTCAGGGCAGGGTACATCTCCAGTTTATCTGCAGAACAACTCTGGGTGGTGGTAGCTCAGCTGAGAGAGACTAGTGGGCCCAACCTCCTTCCATAAGTTTTATTACTCAGAACAGACTTATACCTGGAGTACCAAAGCACAGTCAAGCACTAACTGCTGCATCTCACTGGTTCATCAATAATGATTTATACATCCATCTGGGGGAGGGGTGGCATCACACCCAAGGGTGCAGCTTCTTCTACAGATGGACTTTTTATTTACTATGACTGTCTCCTACCGCTTTCCTGTTGTTTTAAACTAGGATCATGATTTTTTGGAAGAAGAGCAGTTCTTCTTAGAAACTTTGAAGAAAGCTTCCTATAACACCTCGTCCCATTCAGTGTGAAAGGAGGTGAACCGATGACCGCTGGGCACAAACTGGTGTTTTTTCAGACTGAAGGTGGACTCAGTTGAAACAGATCAAAAAACAGTAATCTCAAGCGAAAGAGGACTACATGCAGGGACAGACTTAAAACCTTGCTTCCAGTGTGCAGTGCAGTGATGCCACGACACCAGTTGGGTTTCAAGAAGGGCTTGCCAGTTGCTTTCTTGTGGTAGGCGTCACTGCCCAGGATTTTGCAACCTTGACTACTAATTTCACTTGCAGAGCCAAAAAGGAGGAGGTAAACCTAGTGCCTGTCACATCTGCATGGGATTTTTAAAAAATCAGGAGATAAAAAAAGTATTGTACCGTATTTATTTGTCTATCTGTTTCATTTCTGGTCTGCCTTTCTCCCAGCAAGGGACTCGCAATGATTAAAACAAGTTAGAGTAAAAACACAAGAAATGTCAACGTTTAAGAAAAATCAGCAGACTCCAAATATCTTTACAAAACAACTAATATAATAAAACATTATCGACAGTCTCAATTTTATCTGATTAGGAAAGACAAAGGCGTTGTGAATAGGTCATGCACAAGTATTTTCCTCCTAGCAATTTAAATGGTAGTACGTGATAGCAGGCCGAGATGATTGCTCTATGAAAAAAAATCTAAGTCATAAAGATAGCTTTCCAGGACAAATATTTCACTGTACTTCCCAACCATTGCATACTGTGGAACTTGAACTCTGTCTCCCTGAAGAGCAACATCCCATATCCATTGTTGGATAGTTTCTTTGACTTTCAAGAGCCAGTGTTGCAACAGAATTAACTGAAACTGCAAGGTAGCCATTTCTGTTTGTTGACTGTCACCCAGCCGGAGTGATCTTTTAGAATCAGGGGAGTTAATCTAATTTGGTTTAAGCCAGCAACTGATTTTTTGGAACCAAACTCAGGCTTCAAGTGACAACATCCCTGATTCTGTTTTTGGTAGGGCATCGGGGATACTACAAGGGAACCAAAGTGTAAGCACTTAACTTGTACTATTTCGAGATGATGGAGATCGTGTTGAATACATAAGGTTTTATCTTGGCCCCATTGCTTTTCGGTTTAGACATAAATAAGATGGTGGATTATAGAACAGGATTCCTTCCAGCAAAAGCAGGTGGAAAAGCCATTTCAATACTATACCACTTTACCGGGCACAGGGCTAATATCTCACACTCAAATAGGCTTCAGGTGATTGCTGAAACAATTCAGCATCTACTATAAGAGGAATCTACTCAGGGTAAATTATGAGAACATCAAGATGATGGTAGGCCCCATCCCTATAAATAGGGTATCTCACTTCAAGATTCTTGGGGTGGTGTTTCTCTATTCGGGTTCTTGGACATCTCATATTGAATTCTTTTCCTAAGCAGGAAATTGGAGAAGCTATGTTTGGCATACTCAGATTTTACAGAATTAGAAGAGCAGCATGTTTGGTTTTTGCATTTGTGAGAATTTAACACAAAATTAGTCCTTCAGGTACTGTACGAAGCAGCTGTTGGGGGGGCTTGGAAATTTACAATCATTAGAAGTAATCTAAACTAAATTTCTCCTTTGTGGCCTTCATGAAGCCACACAGATGGGTTCTCCCAGTGCGCATGCGCGAGGCTCGGACTTTCCTAGCAATGAAAAGATTGTTAGACTCCTCCCCTCTCACTGCACGTGAGCAGGAGCCACCGTTTACCCTCCTTAGTTCCCTCTAACCTCAGCATTAGAAGGTTCGTTAGAGTTAGACTTGGAAATTTACAATCATTAGAAGTAATTCTAAACTAAATTTACCAGACTTCTGTTGACAGCCCCCTCCATTCATGTTCTGCAACTCTGCTTAGATTGGAGTTGGCATTAATACCAATAGTGATCTTATGTTATCAAGCAGTCATTAAATAGTGGCTGAAAATTCAGTTTTGTGGCCCACAGACTTTCTTACTCTTAACATAGATTGAGATGAAATTTGGTTCATGGAAAACTCATATTGAGTCTTACTGCTAAATCTTACTGGTTTTTTGGCAGAATACAGTATATGAGGCAGTTTGGCCTCTTCGGAGAAACCATGTTTTTAAAGGAAAGAATATTAGATATGTGTTCAAACCACTGTAGGTTTATCAGGCACTTCAAGAATTGCACCATCTTATGTAAAAGAACTCTTCTTCACTTTTGATCCTGCCACCTTCACAGAGACTGTACTGTATTACAAATTTTGATGACTAAAAGATTTCACTAAGTCACATTTAGATCTGGTGCCATGTGCTGTTTTAGACGGCTGCTGTAAAGGGGATTCTATGCAATAAAATATTCTGCTCTAGACATCATAAATCAATTTATTTATTTAAAATATTTTACCCTGCCTTTCTCCTTAAAAGGACCACATTTGAAGGTTTGGCAAATGTTCACTGTCTCTTGTTCACAGTAGACTGAGTAGAGCATGCAGGTCTACTGAAATCCATTCTGGAACAGTTCCCTGGAAGATCTGATCATGATAAACTGAAAAATGCTACTCTCAGATACAGAAAAAAATTATCATTCAAAGGGCAAAGTTTATTTACATACTCATAAAAACAAAGGCTACATGTTCCACTTCTAACCATGTGAAAGTTAGATTACTTATTTTACATAATCAGGGCCTTTCATCACTGATTTGCCATTTTATGCTTAGTTCTATTAAAGTATTATCAATGTTCCATGCCTAGATACTGTATATCTGTATAATGTACTCTCCCCCTCCCCTCTCCTCCATTCTAGTTTCATATGATTGGTCTGTGCCAGTTGTTTCTAACGGTTAATCATAGTTACTTTTAATGCTTTTACCTTTGTTTTGTTTTGTACCATAGTTATTGTAACCACCCAAGGTAGTGATTTGGCAGTAATGGGGGCATTAAAATTAAAGAACATAAATTGAAGAAATGATTTGAAATAAATAAATAAACATGAATTGAAATCCAACTTGAATACTAGTATATTGTTCTGTTCTGTGATGTTTTCATTAAGTAATTTGCTGTGGTGGTGAAGTCATAAAATCAGTTTTAACTGAATTGAATTCAGAACATAATTATGCGCCATACATAAGAACATAAGAATAGCCATGCTGGATCAGGCAGGCCAAAGGCCCATCTAGTCCAGCTTTCTGTATCTCACAGTGGCCCCACCAAATGTGTCTGGGAGCGCACGAAACTAGGTATCTGTCTTCTGATACCACTTCCCTGCATCTGGCCCTTGAAGTACCCTGGTTTTAAGCCTGGAGATTACACATCAACATAAGTTGTGCTATTACCTTGCCCTGGAAGAAGTTCAGTGTGGATGGTACGTGACCCCCCCCCTTTCTAATAAATAAAATCTCAATATTTATTCATTCATTCATTTTGAATATTTTAACCCTACCTTTCTCCTTGGAAAAGGACCCAAGATGGCTTACAATATTAAAAGACAATATACAACCCAAAACATTTAAAGACATATTCAAGTTAAGAACAATGCTGAGTTTAGTGGAGGCTTTTAAAGAAGGATGCATGACAGGGTACCCTTTCTGTTTTGTGCAAATATGACCATGATTTCCATCTGTGGGCTCCCAAATGTTGAGATACAACTCCAAAAAAATCCCTGACTATGGATGCTGCTGGCTGTGACTTCTGGGAGTTGGTAGGAACTCAGGGTTGTGAACCTCTGTCCTGGTAAAGTCAAAACATGATTAATCATGTGTACAAGGGAGGTATCCCAGCTTGGGAAAACCCCAAGATTTGTGGGTACTAATCTGGGGTATCTCCCCCAAAGGAAAGCTCTTTTGAGAGAATGCCCTAAAGTCAATTGGATGAGGACGGAGTGTGTTCAGTAGTGATGTCGGCTAGGGACAGGGAAGAGAAGGGAATGGCTAGAATATTGAACATAATCCTGTAACATTTTATTGCAACTCTCAGAAGTATTTTATCCTATTACTTTAGTAAAAGTGTTCTGCTTATATACCTCCCCATAGTACTTCAAGCACTCTCTGGGCGGTTTACAATTTAAATTATGCAGGCGACACATCGCCACGAGTATTCCGTCCAACAACAAGCTTCTGTCCTGCAAGTACTATAAACAGGTACACTGGAAGTAAAATAAACCCTAACCCCGCAAAACTGTGGCCTTGATCTACACCCACACATCATTTGGCATCAACCCGGACAAGAGGGCACAGCGAAGCGAGTACTAATTGACGTGTCCCCGCTGCAAGTACCCGGGATGTGCTTCTACTGGTCTCTGGCGGCAACTCGGTTAGATTTAAGGCGCCTATGACATTACTGTACACTGTACTTTTGTTTTTATATCAGGCAAACGCCAAAGAAACAAAACAAAGACAAAAAAAACCCACGTCGCTCCTTAAAGACTATTACATTTTAATGTGAGTTTTCCTGGACAGTTATAAGGGGGCAGTTTTTATATTTTACGAGTCGACCCCGTATTCCACAGAAACTTCAGGTGAAAAAATATTTTATTTTATACGTTAAAAAGGTGTTAGATAAGTCTTTACATTAAAAAAAGAAGACTCATAGGTTTTGATTGGCTGACTTTCTTGCTTTCGTTATTCGGCAGGCACTAGCGAAGACAGCCTCTCCTGGAGGAGGGGCGTCATCCGCGCGGGCCCGAGGGGGGCCTTCCAAAGCAGGGAGGAGGAGGAGGAAGAGGAGGAGGAGGCGGCAAGCAAAATGGCGCTGCCGGCGGTCAAGGCGGTGCTGCATAGCGTGCGGAGGGGAAGGGGTTTTAGCACGACCGGTAAGGATGGCTCTCTCTCTCCTCCCTAGGTTGGGAGGTTGGGGGCGACCCGGTTATTGTTTCCCTCGCTTTTAGCTTCAACCGCTAGAGGAGTGAAATCGCGGGCGTCCCCGAACTTTCGGCGCTTTCCGCCTTCTCTTCTCGGGCGGGGTTGACTTTTCTTGCCTCAAATTGCAGCTTGGTCTTTTGTCTGCAAGGTCTCTCTCCTTAACCGCTAGAACCGCCTTAGGAGTGCTTGGGCACTCGCCATATTATCTGAACTAAGAGGAGTGTTGAAACGTGACTGTTACCCTGCGTTAGATAGTGTAACTGGAAGGCTGTTTCCCAAGGCAGAACTCTTTTTTTACAGACATGAACTCAGTCCTTTCTTTCTAACCTTGGGATTCGGGAACTGGACTTATTTGGGGATGTGATGTCAATTATTTTGATGCGCATCTGCTGTCCTGACCAACATCTGGAAGAGCCCCCATTCCCTGATAAAAGTCTCAGCCTGTAGCTTTAAAAGTTATTTTACATCAGTAAAGATGTACTGATTGTCTCCAAAAGCTGTGCGAAAACAAAATAAAACCCTGTCGAGGTAATTGAATTGTGTACAATTTGATGTATTGCCATTTTCATGATATGTAACTCAAATTGAAGCTATGAACATAAAGCTGAGTTTATTGCCTCAGAGTCTAGTTTTCTCATACAGTATAAGCCATTTGATAATGATAATTGAAAGATTTCTGTTAATAGGTGCAACAGTTTTTAAACAGGTAAAAGATGGCTTGAATCCACGACAATTTTTACATCTGTTCTGTATTGTTAGTGTCATTCTTTTACCTTGAGATAACCCAAGTGTAGATTTAGCTTGTGTTGTTGTTGTGTCTGTGCTGCTAATTGGACACATAAAACTACTTTTATTTTCAGCTCTACTTTGTATACGTGGGGTACCTTTGGGACCAATGCCTAATGAAGATATTGATGTGAGTAACTTGGAGGCACTGGAAAAATACCGATCCTTCTCTCGCTACTTCAGGGTAGCAGAAGAAAAGAGCAAAATGATACCTTGGTGGCCAACCTATAAGAAGCACACCACACCACAGCAAGGTACTTGGCTGCAGGGGTCACAGGGATGGGAAAACCCAGGACAGCTTTCCTTTATCTCCTCCTTTCCACCAATTGTTTGTTTCTTCCTCTGCAAGGCACACTTATGTACATACTGTTAGGGAGCAAGTCCTACTAAGTGTAGCAGAACTTAAAGCAGGCATGTCCAAACTTCGGCCCTCAAGATGTTTTGGACCACGACTCCCGCAGTCCTTTGCCATTGGCAGTCTAAGCTTAGAATTCTAGTAGTTGTGGTCCAAAACATGAGGAGGGCCAAAGTTTAGACATGCCTGAATTAAAGTAAACACAGACAACATAGGGCTCTGAGCAAACATTTTTATTTGTTGCTGTGCTAGGCCTATGAGAAATAACAAATGTGAGGAAATAAAAGTGGACAGTCCATGTTTTGTGATTAGATGTGTATCTTGTCAGCCATTTGAAATGCAGCATAGCTGGAATGGAAACTGTCAGGCTTGTAATAAACCTATGTTTTTAAAAGAAATATATTATAATGTGCATTTTAAAGAGATGGGTGGATGTGGACACTTAACTTCTAATTATGGGCTCTGGGTGAGTGGTTTGCAGTTCAGAACTCTATTATAAGTTACACAGTAGGTCTGTCTAACATCTCAGGAATTTATTATATGTCCCTCAGCACAATTATAGGCAGAAAGTGTATTGTCAGGCTGATTTTGTGTATTTTCTCTTCTTTCTTTTTTTTACCCTACATGAAGAACCAAAGATAGACATTGGTCTGCCTCGTTACCTGTCAGCGCAGAAGGCAATATCTAGGGAGAGAAAAGAAATAAGGAAGCAAAATTTAAGAAATGCAGACCTGGAAAGAGCATCCCGCCTGAACACATGTATGTCTGCTTAGTTCTTTTGTGTTTCTTTAGTATTTTCAAGAGCATATCTGCTCAGTACTCCACAGAGACCTGTTTCTGCTTGCAGTGTTGATTCCACTTGATGATGTTAAGGCTGAATGGGAAAGGACCAGTGCCCCATATCATAAGCAGAGAATAGCAGAACACTACGGGCTGTACCAGGACCTATTTGGTGATGCCACGTTTCTTCCTCTAGTTCCTCTAAGAGTGGAGTACAACCAAGATGAAGAGCATGTTATGCCAGTTTATTATGGGAATTTAATTACACCTACAGAGGTATCGTGCCAAGCATATAAACTTAAAGCGTATCTGTTCTTTGTATTTCTGTTCTTCTGTTTGCCCTAGTCAATTTAGTAGCTATTGTGAAGGTGAAAGGAATAGTCTCTTATACACTTCACAAGCTATTTTTTCTTATCCTGCTCAAATGATGTTTATTTATATTTATTTATTTTGAATATTTTCCCCACCTTTCTCCTTTGAAAAGGGCCCAAGGCGGCTTATAATAATGAGAGACAATATACAGCCCAGAACATTTAAGACATACTCAAGTTAGGAACAGGGAATTATAGAGGTATCTTAACATTCAAAGGTAACATTAAAGCTACAAAAGACATGTGAAAAGAAAAGAAAAATCCATTATGAGGGATGGAAACTAACATGGAAAACACTGGGGTCATGCAAGGTAATCCATCTAAAAGTCACATAATGGGTAGCCCATCATTCTGGATTAGTTGAAGGGATATGTCATTCTAGTTGTGATATACAGTACATCTATAAGTTAACTGTTCATCACACATAAGCTTGTTCCCCTTGAATTAACTTTAAGATATAATCGACAGATGTGACAATTATAATTATTTGTGCCAATTTTCTATAGTTGCTGCAGAACAATTAAATACAATATTACGTAACATTTCCTGATTATTAAAATGCAACTTTTAAAAACTATCAGAAGCATGAAATTACACTCTGAAATCGTACAAGGACCAAGAAACAGTGCAGTCCTCTACGTGTAATCCTGGAAGCAGAGATGGGCACAGACAGCCAGTTCAGTGGTTTTTGCCTGTTGGTTTATGGCCTAACAGGCATGTGGTCCTTTGCAGCCCCTCCCCCTTCCTCAATAGACCACCCATTCAAGAGGCAGCCCCTGGAAGAGGTGGGTCAGGGAAGCTGAACTGCTCCCTCTGCATGGGCAGCCAAAGGAGCAGGGAGGGCAAAGTGCCCAATACTTTTCGGCCACTGAACAAACTGCTACATGAGCAGCTTGGGCTTATCTTTGCTTGGAAGTCAGTGCCATTGCCCTCAAATCCTGTTGCTCACCGTAGCAAATTGCATTGAACTAGGGCCACTGAATCAAGGGGACTGATTCAAATCTTCACTGCCAAGTAGTATGATTAAGCTAGTAAACCTGACAGCTCTTGGACATTCCTCTAACTTGTTGGAGATTTGTTTATTTATTTTATTATTTATTTATTGGATTTTTATCTCACCCATCTGGCAGCGAGGCCACTCTTGCTGCCAGATGGGTTTAAAGCCCTTGACCTGCCACTTGTGCCCAACCAAACCTGTTGGGTAGCGTGCCCGTGATGTAGCAGAGTAGATGCTTTAGACCAGGCATGTCCAAACTTCGGCCCTCCAGATGTTTTAGACTTCAGCTCCCACAGTCCTTTGCCATTGGCAAATTAAACTTAGAATTCTGGGAGTTGTGGTCCAAAACATCAGGAGGGCTGAAGTTTGGGCATGCCTTCTTTAGACCCTTAATTCTCAGCTATTTCTGTTCCTGTTGCATTATAATCCATAAACATGTTCTGTTCACCAAGCCTTTTCTTTTTGGAATGGGACATGCTTTGTTACAGCTTTTCAGTGAGACATTTTCTGGAACCTCTTGCTTATTGCTATATGCTTATAACTAATCCTGGTTTTCCTGTCACGGTTGAGCACTTCGTGAGACATCAGCCTGATGTTAAAGCGTGTCACTCTCTGTTATCTTTGCTGTAATAGAGGAATGAAGTGAATTGGCTGTTCCTGGCTCTGCTGGAAGCAGTTGGCGGGAAATAAATGAAACTCAAACCTGTCCTATTGAGAACCACAGGCAAGTGTTGGAACCATTTTTTCCCATGCAGGCTCTTAACCCTCCTGAAGTCTCTTTCGAAGCAGAGGAAGGATCCTTATGGACCCTACTGCTCACTAATCTGGGTGAGTGAAAAGTCTTCCAAAGGTGCTTCCTGCCCTTGCAGATTGTCTTGGCATAAAAATAGAGCAGAATTATTATTATTATTAATGAGTTTCTGGTTAAAGAACAGATTCTCCAAAAACAGCAGAAACTGACTGGAAAGCATGTGAGAAAATTTGGGGTTTCTTTCGTGGAGTAGCAACATGCAAAGACGCCGATTTTTGAACTAAAATAATTTTGTTAAACGCTGAATCAATGCTGACAAGACTTGGCCAATTTGGCTTTTTATTCTTACTGTATATATGTTATTATTATTGCAGTGAGCCACTGCCCTAGAACCACAATTAAATGGTCCTATGGGAAACTGAATTGGTTACCACTCTATCACACTGGCTTTCAGAACTAGTGTAGAGATTTGCTGTGTAGAGTTTTCCCTTCTGCTGTGGGCAGCGTGGTCCTTAACGATGGGGGAGGACCGTGACAGGAGTAGTGCCTTCTTGATTAGAGCAACTTTGCCACAACTTGGTTATCTAAAAATACATGGTGGCTAGAATCCTGTTGGGCAACTTTACACACGGTACAAGTTGGATGATGTCATTAACCACAACCATTTTGGGAAAATTAAACATTTTCTATCCCCACCCCAAGGCTAAGGGGAAGCTTTTGGGAGCTGAAGAACAGCTGAGGGGGGTGGCGGTGGCAGTCTTTAGTGTCTGAAAAATTATTGTTGCTAGTCCTGGTCCTGGTGCTGCAGGGATTTTTCAGGCATTAACGAGGGGGGCCTTCCCATTTTGTGGTTCCTGAAGGATTCCTCAGGATGAGAGAGACCTCTATGAATCCTTGGAACTTGGGGAGGTAGGAAATGTCTAATTTTCCCCAAAGCAACCCCGATTGATCATATCATCCCAGTTGCACAGTGTATAGAGTTGCCCAACAAGATTCCAGCAAATGAAATCAGGCCCTAGTAGTAAAGCAGAATGAGCCACTGTTTTAAAGATTGAAAGCAGGTTATTAAAGCCTGGCCATGCTGGGGCAAGGCAGAGGTATTAGTGGAACCACACCAACTCTAGCATTGTTTTACACTACATTCCCTCTAAGCTGTGTGCCCATAACAGCACGGCATCGCCCCCCCCCACACACACACAGACACACAACCAAGCCAGTGTTTGCTTCCATTCACAACAAGAACCCCACGGGGGCAGGATAAGACTCCCGCCCATTGAGACGCGAATTTGGAAGGAGTGTTGGTTATACTACATAGGAACAACTCTCACTTAACTGTGTTTCTGTTTGTGTTGTGCATGCAGATGGACACCTTCGTGACACCAATTCGGAGTACGTCCACTGGCTGGTGTGAGTATTGGCTGCTGATTCATCTTTTCATTAGCATTTGTTCCAGGACTTTGTGTAAACATGGACTGAATCTCAGTAGTCAGCTTACCATACTTCCCTGTTATTTACAGTGTTGTGACCCCGGGGAGCTTTATTTACAATGAGGGGAATTCCATGCCTCTTCAGCTGTGTAATGGCAGTCAGTGTTAGCTTTGAACCACATTTTCTACCCACAGAGCAAACATTCCGGGTAACAGAATGGAGAAAGGGGAAGAGATCTGTCATTACTTCCCTGCGTTTCCTGCAAAAGGAACTGGATACCATCGCTATGTATTCCTCCTTTTCAAGCAGCACCAACCAGTCAACTTCACTGAAGAAGTGCGGCCAAAACCATGGTAACTCTTGACAGTTTGTGTTGTGCCTTTGTGGGAGCCTTCCATTCCTCTTGGGAAAAGCTGGTGACTGATTATTTTTAATGGGAGGGTGATGAGCTATTATGGAGATGGCTTTTCTTAAATCAATGTAAGGAACCTCATTGCTGCCCCTGACTTGAATCTTACTGCTGACTTTGACACTGTGAAATAATACAGTGGTACCTCAGTTTACGAATATTTTGATTAACGAGCAAAAAATATTTCATTATTTTTGCCTTGATCAGTGAGCAGAGTCTTGATATATGAGCATTGGGGCCACTGGCTGCTGGGTAAGGTAGTTGGCTTCTGGCCACTGTGGCCCCAGAATTGAAGTAGCAGCTCCAATGCTCTAGGACAGACATTTCCAAACTTTGGCCTCCAGATGTTTTGGATCACAACTCCCACAGTCCTTTGCCATTGGAAATACAGGCTTGGAATTCTGGGAGTTGTGGTCCAAAACATGCCTGCTCTAGGGCCCACCACTTGCCCCCTTGCTGGGTCAGGGCTGCCAGCTTTTCACCAGCTGAACTGTAAGCAACCAGCCCAGCACCACCTTTTCCCCTGTGGTGCTGGGTGCCCTGGGGAAACTGGACTTGGATGACAAAAAGCCACTGCCACCAAAGTGGAAAAAGTTTTTTTTTTTGCCACCCACCCCCAGTTCCTGCAGGGTGCACAGTGGGAGAAAGGAGGCGTTGGAGCAGGAGCCCCAAAGCCAAACCCACCAAAGCAGAGAAAAGCCCCCCCCCCCCCCGGTTTTGGTGGGTTCAGCTTTTTGCCACCCACCCCCACCTCTCACAGGGTGCCCAGCAGGGGAAAGGAGGCGTTGGACCAGGAGCCCTTTGCCCTGCTGGGCATCCTGCTTTGTAGAGAGCCATGTAGTAGATGTAGCTCTTCAGGGCAACACAGACTGCCACCTAAAGAAGAGGGGAAGGAACAATGACGAAGTAGGCATGGGGGGGGGGGGCAAATGTTAAATAGGATAATAATGATAGCTGGATATATTCACAGGAAGGGTCTATTTCACCTTGTGTGCTTACTCATCCCATCAGCCACAGCTTAAATATGAGAACCTTTAAGACCTTTGACTTCTACAAGAAGCATCAGAGTGACATGACACCAGCAGGGCTGGCATTCTTTCAGTGCCATTGGGATGATTCTGTTACCAATATATTTCACCAGCTTCTCAGTAAGTATTAGGCTACGTTTTTTAAAATTCTGCATTGAAACTTTGTTGCATTAAAATTCTGTATTGTTTACAATTCTGCATTAAAACTCTCTGGTCACAAGTAAGAATAACCTACGAGCCAACTGAATTCTTTTAAGTCTGTTTACATTTTTGTGTGTGTAAAATTTTACAGAATCTGAATATTAGGTATCAAGGTCTAATTGTATCAGTTTGGAGTAGAGATGGACACGAAACGGAAAAATAGTGTTTTGTTTTGTTTCGTCTCCCTCTGCATTTCATTTTGTTTCATTACAAAAGCGATTTTAGGTCAGTCCCCGGAATTTCGAAAGGTTTGTGAATCCAGGGACTGAGTAATTAAGGTCCAAAGGGGGCTGCCCCTAGGAAAATTTCTTTCTGATTGGAAATTAGAATTGGAATTCTTTCTAATCGGAAACTGATTGGGTAAGCAATAGCGCTGCCGCGGCTTCCCATTGATTCCAATTAGAAAGACTTTTTCCAAGGGGCACCTCCTTTGGACCTTAATCACTCAGTCCCAAGTAGAGATGCGAAGGCCCGGAAAAAAACTGAACAGTATTTTTCTGTGCTATAGGAAATACTGATCCCAGCAATGTATCTCCCCAAAAATGACAGGGGTGGCTTCCTCAAGTGATTTTAGGGGACCCTTTGAAATTTGGAAAATTTGGGGACAGATATTAGGAGGCGTGAGGAGTGCTTAATGGAAGGAGTGTGGATTGGAGTGTTACCATAGAGAGGGGAAGCTAATTAACCCTATAATTGGTAAAGCATGCCAGACACACACTTCCTTTGGAACAATATCTCAGCCGCCAGAAACTCTTAACTTTTCCAAATTTCAAAGGGTCCTCTAAAATTGCTTGGGGAATCTAAGTCTGCCATTCACATGCCTCTTACCAGTAATTTTCCCTTGAATTTTTTTTTTAAATCCAATGGAAAATTACTGATCCCAGGCATGCGAATGGCAGGCTTAGCTTCCCCAAGGAATTTTAGGGAACCCCTTAAAATTTGGAAAGTTTTGGATTTCAGGGAACAGAGTTATTAAACTCCAAAGGAGGTGCTTAATGGAAAGAGCATGTCCGGCACACTTTACCAATTATAGGGTTAATTGACAGCTTCCCCTCAGCGCGCCAATCCACACCCCCGCAGCCCCTTTGGAGCTTAATAATTCAGTTCCCTGAAACCCAAAACTTTCCAAATTTCAAGGGTTTGCAGGGAAGAGCTTGAGGAAGCTCCCCTGCCATTTCCTCTAGAATGAATTGTTTCGTTTTAGAGCGAGGAAATTGTGTTTTCTTTTGTAATGAAACGCTAGCTGGCATTTTGTTTTGTTTTGAAATGTTTTGTAAACTTACAACACAATGAAACTGTGTGTCATTTTTCGTAAGGTGCCCATCCCTAGTTTGGACATTTTTTTTAAAAAATGCAAGCCATATTTCTTGCATTCGAATTGTATTCTGTGACTGGTCAAGTTCAGAAATTGTCCTGCTGTATCGAGTGATTGACCATGTTTAAGCAAGAGATCTGTATGACTTTACTCAAACATTTTTGAACATGTAGAGCAGTGGTTCTCAACCTGTGGGTCCCCAGATGTTCCTGAACTGCAACTGCCAGAAATCCCTTCCAGCACAGTGAGTGGTGGAGGCTTCTGGGAGTTGCAGTCCAGGAACATCTGGGGACCCTCAGGTTGAGAACCACTGATGTAGAGTAAAGAAGAGGCTTACTGTCCCAGATCCAATAAGAGATGGCAAAATGTGTTTGTGAATTAACATCAGCAATATCTTAAGAAGTGTAATTGTATTTTGAACAAGTGTCTGCATTAGGGGAACCAGAGATGAATCTCTAGACACGGTTGACAAGAAAGTAACCTTAGGTTTCATTATGCTTTTCATTTGTTAAAAAGGGCATCTGAGATGGCAGGGGCTTAAAAATAATGGCTGCTGCAATATTTGAATTTTGTGATAACGTACTTGCTTTTTGTAGACATGAAAGAACCAGTGTTCGACTTTGTGCGGCCTCCTGTATATCACCCACCACAGAAGAAATTTCCTCACCGCCAGCCTTTGAGGTATCTGGACAGGTACAGAGATACCGATGAAATTATCTATAAAAGATACTGAGGATCTCACCCTCCTTCCAAGGGGGCTACGCCGCCAACACGCAACAAGGCTTTCTACACATCAATCACGTGTCTGATCCAGTAAATTTGAAGTACAAGGTCTACAGTGGGTCTTGATTCAAGTAATCAGTCATCTACACTCACCATTTGAAAGACTGATACAGCAAACTTCAAGCTTGTGTATGAATTGTCAGGAATGATAAGCTTTTGCAGTAAAATAGTTTCACCCACAGATCTAATCTCTTCAGAAGTTCAGAAGCCAAACGTTGTTCCAGGCAAGGCCTCCCAGCTGTGCATATTCATTTGAACAAGATCAGATAACACATGGATACTCAGTGGCTTAAAAAAAATGTAATGTGTGTGGTCTTTAAAGTATGAATAAACCTATGTTAAAAATCATAGCGGAAAGCAGAGTACTTCGGAAGAATTACACTGGAGAAATGCCATACATCAGCGGTATGGGAATGCGTCTACCATATCTGTTCAAATAATTTCATGGTTATGGAAGCAGGAGTGTTGAAAATATGTTCATCTCGTTTGAAGGGCAGAGGTGAATAAAACTGAATGAAAGTAACAGTCAAGATATCTGTCTTGCGTTGCCAACACTGCTTGGAGTTGTTCTTAGAATTAAACTTGGCGGTATATAAATCCAAAAATGCATGCATGCATCCATCCATCCATCCATATTTATTCTTCATTTGGGCTTATTGACAAACCAGTGTGACCAGTCTCATCTGTGTAATGTAATCTAATTGATGAGGCATTCTTTCTTTAATTCTGGGCAGAATCATTTACGTGAGAGCAAAATTAATCTTATACGAAAGAACAGAAGGTTTTCTTGCTAACTGTGAGAGAAGAGAAGAATAAGGTGACTTTGCATTTTTAAATCTATATCCACCTATGATAGTCTGATAACAAGGCCTCGATTTGTTCCTTATTCCAAAAATTGCCCTACCATACAGCATAACAGGTGTTCTTCTATAGTTCAATAGCTCTTCTCTGAATTGTCTGTATCATACATTATCTGTGAGCTGTGTGTTGAAATATTTCCTAGGCAAGGCATCCATTACAGATCATGCAGAGGAAAATGCAAATACTGTACTGTATTATGTTTTTCTTAAGAAAAAGAATTTTGAAACTGTTATTAGTTGCCTTTCCCCCATGATTCCCCCCTCCAAAACAAAAAACAAACAAAAAAACCCTGGAGAATCATGTCAGTGATTGACCCAATGATCACCCAGTTAATTTCATGGTTGATTTGCTGGGGACTTGAAACTGGATCTCACATCTCTATTCAGCATTCTAATTCACTATACAGGGGGGGGGAGGGGGGAGGCTGGTGTACACTGCTTCATAGATGACATGAAGTTTTGTATAGTAGTATCACAAAGAGACCAGGAAGAATTTCGAAGGATTGTTCAAAAGGCACATGGCTTGGATGATAGGCTGCCTGAAATATTCAGTGTAAGTATTTGGAAATGGCATGCTCGTCCCAGTTCCTCATCTGTTTGCATATTGAGAGGAAGTTCCCAGTGCAAAAAGTGACATACATAGTGTGCCATCCCCTCCCTCAGTCCTTACGCCAGTTAGCGTGCAGTTTGAGGTTGCCGGGACTTTGACTTCCCATGAAGTTATAAATGAGTTAACAAGATTGTTAAATTTAAAAAATGTTTATTTCATCTTCGACTCCTGATTTTCGACCTGATTGGAAACTGCCAGAGGTAAAACCCGAACCCAATCACACGTACATACTTGACAAGCTCCAGAATGGGATTCATCTGTCACCCAGGGATTAAAAGCTTGACCTCATAAAGTAACGTTTTTTAAAAAGGTCAACTGAATAGCCTTTTCATGAGAGGCAATTTATAGTCTAGGAATAAGGAGAGTTGAAAATAACTCATAAATTGATCGCGTTCACATCTGGGTTAATTTTATTTTATGGATAATGTATTTCATCTCATAATGCTATACAGTAAAGCTGTATGAGAAAAAACTAAAAGGGAAGGCAAGGAAAAAGCACAAGTGTCCTTACAAATGAACTGTAAACAGTTACAGCTTCTTAGTTTAGAAAATTACTGAGGGGGAAAACTGGATATTTATAAAATCATTAACTATAAACTGTTCATGTTGATAAATGATAATTTAACACAATAATAATTTTCCATTTAGAAAGTTATACAAAACTGCATAAGACTTGGTGATAAGTGCTACTCTAAGGAATCATGTACAGAGTTGTACAGAGGATGTACTTCTATTGGGACAGACTCTCTGTCCATATTATGAGGAACCCAAGAGTAAGAGCATCTCCAGATGGGACATCTGTTCCAGTCATTACTGGCATTTCTCACTTTATAATACAATATTAATTTTCAGAATTTGTGTCCCTAGCCTCCCTGCACACTTGTGCCTCTGCCACAGCCTCTGGACTTGTGCCGCAGCCACCCTCGCATACCTCTGACTTTTCCTGTGATTAGGATGATTTAGTGCTAAATTTCATAGAGCCTCCTTTTTCCTGTGTGCTTCCCTGCTACTTCAGGCACCTGCATCTGACATTCCTGGGCTCCATACTCCGTTGCAGCCTCTTATTCTCTTCTTTTGGCCCCCCTCCCCTGCTGCTTTTTTGGGGTAGGGGTGCTGTAATACAGACTTTCTCCTTGCTGTAACACACAAGCTGCAGGATGTTTCTAAATTGCAAGTCAAAATCTCAGATTGCTTTTCAAGTCAGCAGCCTTATCTGCACTGTAGATTTGTCTCTTTAAGAGACTAGCCTGCAGTCTCATTTTTTTTTCCTATGCCCAGCCCTCCCACTTGGAAACGTCAGAGCCTTGCTGGGCCATCACAGTAGTTTCATTTTCATTGCTGCTGTTTGTGATTCAAACAGAAAAATGGCTTCCAGAGCCTCGGAAAAGCTGGCTTGTTGCATTTGCTTGGAAATATTTACCACCCCCGTGACAATACCCTGTGGGCACAGCTTCTGCAAGGAGTGCCTCAACAGCCACTGGGACCAAGAAGAAAAAGAAAGACCCACAAGCCAGGAGGTCTACACTTGCCCTGAATGCCGAAAAAGCTTCTCAGAGCGGCCCCAACTCAGCAAGACAGTTCAGCTGGACACTCTGGTAGAGCTTTTCAGGGCAGGAGAAGGACCAGCGCCTAGAAGGGAGAAGACCACCGGTTTGGAAGGAAAGAAGTGCCCAAGGCATGGCCGACCTTTAGTCCTCTACTGTCGGACTGAAAAGCGAGTCATCTGCTGTGAGTGCGCCGTGAAGGAATGCCAGGATCACATGAAAGTCCTTGTTGAGGATGAGCGGAAAAACGAGGAAGTAAGTGAAATGGGGCTTGACACCCTCTGTTACTTAGGATTTTCCTACAAGGCCTTTCACTTCCTGAACCGATGACACAACAGTAGAATAGCATGCAGCCCAAAGATATGCAGGCATTGGAGTGCCCATAACTGTAGTCACAGGATTGGATGGTTATGGAGATGCTGTACGTCCTCCTGTCCTTCCATACCGGTCATCAGCCTCACTGGGCTTGCCCTGCCTGAATTTGTGGCTGCTTAACAAGTGGAAGAATTGTACACTGCCTGAAATGTTCTATTGAATGTAGCTTTACTGTGATCATTGAAATGGGAATGGTAAGAAAAAATAATAATCTGTTAGGTATCAGATAAGGAGCTCATAGACAATTTATTTATTTATTTATTTATTGCATTTATACCCCGCTTATCTACAATATGTACTCTAAGCGGCTTACAAAACATCAGGCCTCAATAGCCATAAATTACAAAAAAAACAAAAATAAAACAAATAATAATAACACTAAGCAAAGTTAAAACCTAATGGCACCTCAATGACTGACAATGATAAATAAAATAGTTTACGATGGCGGAGGAAAAGAAAAAAAAAGAAAAAAGAAAGAAAAAAGAAAAAAAAACAGTTAAAGATCGCCAAAGGCCTCCCGGAAAAGGTAGGTCTTTAACGCCTTCCGGAAGGCCAGCAGGGACTCTGCAGAGCGCACTTCACTGGGGATGGAATTCCAGAGGCTAGGGGCCGCCACTGAGAAAGCCCGGGTCCGAGGCGACCCGAAGCGTGTGCGCTCGCGCCTGCCGAACAGGACGGGCCGAGGTTGATCGCTGAGCGATACGCTCTGCCAGGTGGTCCGGTCCCAAGCCATGGAGGGTTTTATAAACTAAAACCAAGACCTTGAATCTAATCCGGGCTGCAACGGGCAGCCAGTGCAGGCGGGCCAGAACTGGGGTGATGTGGTCATAACGACGCACACCAGCCACCAGCCTGGCCGCCACATTCTGAACCTGCTGCAGACGCCGGAGAAGAGTCAAGGGCAACCCCATGTAGAGGGCGTTACAGTAGTCCAGCCTCGAGATCACCAGAGCTTGGACCACTGTTCTCAGAGAGTTCGCGTCGAGGTACGGGCGGATCTGGGCGATCCGACGGAGATGGTAGTAGGCGGACCTGGTCACCGACGCCACCTGGGCCTCCAAGGTGAGCGCCGGGTCCAGGAGCACACCCAGATTCCGCGCCCTCTCCGCAAGCTGGAGGGAAACTCCCCCCAGACAGGGGAGAGGGCCACCGTACCCCGACGGCGAGCTCCCGAAGAACATGACCTCCGTCTTCTCGGGGTTGAGCTTAAGCCTGTTCGCCCCGGTCCAAGCCAGTACGGCCCCCAGGCACCCGTCGAGGACTAAAATTAATAAATAAAATTAATAAAACTAAAATAACCCTAAAATTAAACTAGGCCCCCTTTTCTACCAACATTTCATGAGTGCTTCACCAGAACATGAAGCCCCATTTGAAGATAACTTATGTACAAATTACGGTATTACTCCATATAGTTGACTGCATTTGATACTAGTGTAAATTGTTCAGGTCAGCCTGTGACGACACACACACTTGTGGCCCCATCAATCTCTCTGGCTTCCTGAGTTTATTACCATTTGCTGAAACTTGGTCACTTTTGCTGCAACAGCATAGAACGGTGGGGTCCTTCCACAGAAAGAAATTTATGACACATCTGGTAAATTTATTAGTGTTTTATGAATGCAAGATGAGTTGGTTGTTGTGTATGATCAAGTAATATATAACTTACAGTGATGCTAATAAGATTTTCAAGATATGTGAGATTTTAACGAGTGGTTTTAGCAGTGTCATGCTCATCCATGGAATGAGGTGTCATGGCCAGCAAAGGATTAAAAAAATCCAGATGTCCTGAGTCATCATCTGTCACTCTGCCCTCTACCCACACTGGAACTCAAGAAGTACTGTACTAAGGACAAAATGTAGTGTTTGTATGTTTAAACTGTTCTTTCTTTCTTTCTTTCTTTCTTTCTTTCTTTCTTTCTTTCTTTTTCAGAAGTTTGTAAAAGAAACACTGAGGAAAACTCAGAAGGAAGCAGAAAGACTAAAGGAGGAAACCCGGAAAATGGAGCAGCAGATATCCAGTGTTAAGGTAGATTGCACAGATACCACTACAATCAGACAAGTGCCTTTTGTAGAAATAGCGTATCCTCTATCCATGTTCCATTTAGTGGCCAGTTGAGTGAAGATTCACAGTTCCTGAAGTACGTAATTGCTGCAAGGGTGGAAATAATTTTCTACTTTAAATTTTGCTTTCTATCCTTTTCATATAGGATTCCTCAGAAAAGTTCAAATCGGGAGTTTTGCAAAAGTTTGGCCATCTTGTGGAATCCCTGAAGGAATGCCAGAGGAAGGCAATGGAGAGAATTGAAAATGAGCAGGCTCGTACCCTTGGCCAGATGGAAGAGAATTGGAATCAAGTGCAGCACCAGCTCGATGCATTTACCCAACACAGGCAGAAGGCAGAAGAGCTGTTGGCTTGTACGGATAACATCACCTTTCTGGAGGTATATCCATGGTACTTGTGTGGTGAGAGGTGTTCTAGTCAATTGGCAAAAGTATTTAAGAAAAGCTCTTGACTGGATTGGACCAAAGGCTTACTTAGCTTGGCATTTAGTTTGTAAACTAGGAAACCAGATGCCTATAGGAAGCCTAGAAGCAGGAAACGTGGATAATGACACTTCTGTTCACATTCCTTAACAACGAGTATAATATCTCTGATGCAGGAGATAATATGGTAACCATCATGACCAGCAGACGTGGGTAGCATTAATCTGCCTTTTAAAACCATACATCCTGGAGTACTAAAGGACTGTGAATAGCTGTTGTGAGTTCTCCTTCAGGGAGAAAGGCAGCATAGAAATAACATTATTATTATTATTATTATTATTATTATTATTATTATTATTATTAT
>JAHTLZ010000010.1:23464715-23498737 GCA_023846285.1 Phrynocephalus versicolor | reverse complement strand
TTATTATTATTATTATTATTATTATTATTATTATTATTATTATTATTCAGGCTGTTTGGCCATGTTCTGGAAGTTTTTCTTCCTGAAGTTTCACCATACTCTGGTCAGCATCTTCAGAGGGCAAGGAACTGATGGAACTAGGAGTTCTCTCTGTGCTCTGGGGTATAGAGTGAGTCAGACACACTCATTGTATGGCCCAGAGCACAGAGAGAACTCCTAGCTCCCTGAGTTCCTTGCCCTCTGCAGATGCCGGCCACAAAGACTGGTGAAACATCAGGAAGAAAAACTTCCAGAACATGGCCAAATAGTCCAAAAACCTCACAACAGCTATCAGATCCCGGCCGTGAAAGCCTTCGAGAATACAGGACAGTGAATGGTGAAAACTTCGGTTTTTACTTTGTTTCAGGTTCTCATCCTTCTGTTTCTCCTCTTGTGTGGCCTACCTTAATTCCCTCCCATCAAAAACCTGCCTTCCTCCACTATACTGGACCCAGATATTCACCCTAGGTTAGGCAATGAGAGGGAGAAGACAAGGGCACCCTGAGCATTAGGCTCTGAAAGGGCTGTGACCACTGCTGCCCCCTTTCTTTACCATATAGTTATTTATAAATTTATTTATTTAAAAAATTTAGCCGCCCCACTACCAAGTGGTCTCTGGGCGGCATACAACAATGTATTAAAACTATAAAACAACATAATTATTAAAACTTTCATATGCAGTACATATTAAAGTAACAATCAGCATACTATACAAATTAAGCCCTGCTGTTAATGAGTCCAGCCAAAAAACACTGTTTAATTAAAATGCTAGCCGAACAGGAAGGCTTTTGGTTTTTCAGCCTGGTGCGTAAGCGCCAGGCAAATCTCTGTAGGGAGGGCATTCTAGAGATGGGGGGGCAACTGCTGAGAAGGCCCTGCTTCGACATGACACCCCCTCACCTCTTAGGGATGGCACCTTCAGCAGGGCCTCCTGGCCTGATCTTAGGGTATGGGCAGGCTTATATGGAAAAAGGCGGTCCTTTAGGTAACCATGTCCTAAGCTGTTTAGGACTTTATATGTAAGCATGAGCACCTTGAATTGAACCCAGGCAGCAACTGGCAGCCAGTGTAAATTTTTGTATTCGTGGTTATGGAGTCCGGAGTGGAGAACCTCTTCTCTTATCTCATGAAGACTGCTAAATTGGTTCAGAAGTCTCTGGTAAGGAGCATTGTCAAAATGGTTTTGGAAGCCCATGTTAACAATGGCCACCAATTGGTCCTTAGAAGTAGAACAGGAATAGGTTGAAATAACCACTCATGTCCTGTCCTTTCATGACTACCAAACTCACTGGCCTGAAGAAGGCATCTCAGCATGATGGGCTGCCTCAGTATGTCGCTCTTTCTAGTTCCGACTTGCTCTATCCCAGTCTACTGGAGAGAAAACAGTGGAGGAGTGGTGCATGGATCAATATTGCCTAACCCCTATGGAAGAATGACCAGAGCAGAATAGAGTGGTACTCTCACTTCCCTTGATCTAGATACTATGCTTCTGTTGATGCAACCAAGAATCGTATTGGCTTTCCTGGCCGCCGCATCACACTGCTGACTCATGTTCAATTTGTGGTCCACTAAGACTCCCAGATCCCTTTCACAGGTACTATTCTCCAGCCATGTATCCCCCATCCTATATCTGTGCAATTCATTCTTTTTACCTAGATGTAGCACCCTACATTTCCCTCTGTTGAAATCCATTTGGTTAGCTTTGGCCCAGCACTCTGATCTGTCGAGGTCCTTTTGGATTTTCATCTGATCCTCTAGGGAATTAGCAACCCCTCCCAATTTGGTATCATCTGCAAATTTAATTAGCATACTCTCTATTCCTTCCTCCAAGTCATTAATAAAGATATTGAACAGCACTGGACCCAGAACAGAACCCTGGGGCACCCCACTGGTCACATCTCTCCAAGCTGAAGAGAGGCCATTTATGGTCACCCTTTGGGTGCGATCAGTCAACCAATTACAAATCCACCTAACAGTAGCATTATCTATCCCACTTTCTACTAACTTCTTAGCAAGAATATCATGGGGAACCTTATCAAAGGCCTTACTAAAGTCCAGATAAACAATATCCACAGCATTCCCCTCATTCACCAGGCCTGTGAATTGACTTCTTGTAATGACAGCATTCTTTGTTAAATAATTGCAGACTGACTGTTTAATAATCTGCTGTAGGATCTTTCCAGGAATTGAAGTCAAGCTGACTGGGCGGTAATTATTTGGGTCCTCTTCCCCCCCCCCGACTTTTTGAAGATGGGGACAACATTAGCCCTCCTCCAATCGATGGGGACTTCCCCTGTTCTCCAGGACTTCTCAAAGATTATTGTCAATGGTTCTGAAATTACTTCCACTAGTTCTTTTAATATCCTTGGGTGTAATTCATCTGGCCCAGGAGACTTAAATTCATTTAATGTTTCCAGGTGTTCCTGTACCAGCTCTCTACCTATTCTATGTTGCAATTTCCATCCTACCTCATCTACTCTTTGTCCCAGTGGAACTCTTTCTTTCTTTTTGGAGAAATCGGAGGCAAAGGTGTTGAATAGTTCTGCCTTTTCCTTGTCTCCTGTTAGTAACTGGTTATTATCGCCACATACAAAGCCTATCATTTCCTTATTTTTCCTTTTGATGCGGACATAACTAAAGAAACCCTTTTTACTATCTTTAATCTATCTGGCAAGTCTAAGTTCGTTTTGTGCTTTAACTTTTTTTACCATCCCCCTGCATATATTAGCTGTTTGCTTATATTCCTCTTTGGTGCATTTCCCATCTTTCCATTCCTTGTACTTGTTTTTCTTTATAGTTAGCTGAGGTGAAAGTTCTTTAGTAAACCATTGCGGTTTCTTTAGACCTCTCCCATTTTTTCTTCTTGTTGGAACAGTTTTAAATTGTGACTTTAATATCTCGCTTTTAAGGAACTCCCATCCATCTTGGACTCCCTTCTCTTTCAGTGTGTCAGTCCATAAACTCATAGCCAATAATTCCCTAAGTTTACAAAAATTGGCTTTCTTAAAGTCCAGGATTCTTGTCTGACTATGCTTAGCTTCACCTTCCAATTGTATAACAAATTCCAAGAGGGCATGGTCACTTTTACCTAATGATCCCACCACTTCGACCCCATTTACAAGGTCCTCCTTATTGGTTAAGATGAGATCTAAAATGGTTTTGCCTCTTGTTGCCTCCTCTACCTTCTGGACCATGAAATTGTCTGCAAGGGCAGTAAGGAATTTGTTAGAGCTTGCATTCCTATATATCAGGATAGTTAAAATCTCCCATTAGTACTACATATGAAGAACCAAGGCACTTTTAATCTGGAAACAAGTATAAAGTGATGTGCTTGAAATTCTGGCAAAATAATACTTGCTTTGATTGCCAGTGATGTTCTGAACCAGCTGAAGTCTCTGAACAGGCTTCATAGGTAGTCTCAGTAAAACCCTGTACAAATTCTGTGAATTAGGCTGAGTTATCATCTGGAATTCCTCACAGAAAGAAAAGCAAACATGGCAGCCCTCGTGTGAAGGGCTAGCATAGAAAGCTCACTGATCTATATACCTACATGGATTCTTCCAGCTTCCATCCAGAACACATAGCAAATCTCAAGGATCTATAAAATGCATTCCTCAGACTGTAATACCCACACAATATGATCAAGGAACAAATTAACAAAGCAAGATAGAAGTAACCTAGTGCAGGAAAGACCTTTGAGAGAAAATGAATGAACACCACTTGTTGTCTCCTTCAATCCACAACTGAAACCACACACACACTTAAGTGATCTCCAACCCATCCTTCACTCCCCCAAATTATGGTGACTGACCTATACTTGCTTACAGACAACTCAGAGCACAAGCAACTATTAACATACAATATACCACACAACACTAACACATGAAACAAAACCCTGCTACGATCTGAGATGCCAACTCTGCCCCCACATTGATTCTGGCAACACAATTACAGGACCAATTAATGTAACACACAGCATCAAGGGCACCTTTATTTGTTCCTCAGCAAATGTGATTTATGCCAACTTTTGCACTCTGCATAGGTCAAATAGGACAACCTCTACATAAAAGAATAAATGGACACAAGCTATATTGGATAAGAACATAAGAAGAGCCATGCTGGATCAGGCCAAAGGCCCATCTAGTCCAGCTTCCTGTATCTCACAGTGGCCCCACCAGATGCGTTTGGGAGCGCATGAGACTAGATATGTCTCCTGATACCACTCCCCTGCATCTGGCCCTTGAAGTACCCCAGTTTTAAGCCTGGAGATTACACATCTCCATCATGGTTTGTAACCTGTGATGGACTTTTCCTCCAGGATCGTAAGAAACACTACAACACAGGACTACATTGAGAGACGGTTTTGGGTCCTTTCGGAGAGAAAGGCAGGATAGAAATATTTTAAATAAATAAATCATAATAAAACAGCTCAGAAAAAATGTATTCACATGATGGACACACATAAATGGATTGAATATCAGTCAAGGTTTATTTAGTCATTACCAAGTGTAACAAATATGCTATCTACTGTTACTTTTCTGTACAACTACAAGAGCCATATTTCAAAACAAGCCTAGTCGAAAGTACAGAATAGTCTGTCATTCACTATGTTAAAATACATTATATTACATAGTTCCAGCTGCTTCCTTTAATCATGTTAATGCCTACAGTTGTCCTTTTCTCTATTTTCTTCTGCTTCTGCCTTGTTTTGGGTCTCTTGTAGCTGGTATGTTTACAGAACGGAAAACCCAACAGGTCATAAATTATGGCAGGTGTGAAATGCAGGGAGACACCACTGACTTGCAAGAATCCAGTATGAATGTTTTGCAGCGTCAATTCCTGTTTCCCCGCCTCATGTGTCTGACAAAGTGATCTAAAAGAAGATCCATGAAAGGTTGCATTCAAATATAACTATTAGACTTTAAGGTGCTTTCATCTTGTTTTATTTTTCTTTCTTTCTTTCTTTTTGTTGCCTGATATGCTTGAAGGGCTGTTCCATATGCTCTTTTGCTTTCCTTTTTCCAAAAACAAAAGCACAGCTAATGGGGGGAAAGTTTCAGTCACCTGATTTGACTGTTCTTGGGGATGAGGAGCTAGACTCATGGAGGGCCAAAGAGAGTACAACAGATCTGCTAGAATGGAGAAGGGGGGGGGGAGTTGAGATGCCATGCCAAAGAATTCTAAGACCCAGTAACTCTTTAGTAGGGTATTTCTGCTCCCATAATATGACCACACATTGTCATTCCTGTGTTTCCTCTTCCTTGTAGGAACTTCACCATCTTCCTCCTCCTGGGAAACTAGACATTCCTCCAGTTCTTGAATTCAATCTGGCCAGCAGTGAGGAGGCCATCACTCAATTCCTCAATGGGGTCTCCAGGCTGCTTCAAGAGGCTCTTTCAACTTCCTTGAATCCACCAAAGTCTGGCCCAAAAAGTAAATGATTAAGGAATTTCATGAGCAATGGGAAATGTATGATGATTTTTAGGGGATTAGCTATTCAGACTCCTTCAAGAGGTTTAAATGTTAATGCAAAATGTTTGTTTTCTTTATACCTACAAAGACTGAAAGACAATTATAGGCAGTATCAGTGTTCAGTTTATAGAAGAGATTGGATTTTTAACACAAGAAATTAAGTTCCCCTGATCCCAGCCCACGAATTTTGAACTACCTTGTTGTAACATCTTTTTAAAATATAATTTGTTCCCACACAATCTGCTAGGACAGTAATGGCGAATCTTTTAGAGACCGAGTGCCCAAACTGCGATTCAGAACCCACTTATATTTCGCAAAGTGCCAATACAGCAATTTAACCTAAATACAGTGGTACCCCGAGTTACATGTGCTTTGGGTGTTACCCTTTGGGAAAGCGAGGATCAAAGAGCAGGTTTTTGAATTTCCCATGGCCACAGCACCCTCGCTGTGGCTGCGGGAAATTCAAAAACCTACTCTTCGATCCTCACTTTCCTGAAGAGTAGCACCCCATTGGCCTCTCTGCCCTGGGCAGAGAGGCGGATGGAGAGCTACATCATCAGGAAAGCCGGGGGAATGGTGGCGGCTTGTGGGCTCATTCGTAACCCCAGTTTACTCTCCACCCACACAGCTCTGGGCATCCCAAAAGTGACGTGGCTGGGAAGTAAACAGGGGCTACAAAGGAGCCCACAAACCACTGCCTCTCCCCTTCGCCTGCCTCTCTTCACAGAGGACAGTGCCGTTGCTTCAAGTGCAGGGGGAAGTGCTGTGGCTGTGAGGGGTCAATGTTGCGTGCCCACAAAAAGGGCTCTGTGTGCCACCTTTGGCACCCGTGCCATAGGTTTGCCAACACTGTCCTAGGGTGAGGTTTCTACAGCTTGTTAAAAATCTCAACATTTATTGTGATGCTTGAACTTGGTTATGTTTCTCTACCTCAGTGTTGGCGAACCTATGGCACGGGTGCCAAAGGTGGCACTCGGAGCCCTTTCTGTGGGCACCCGGCATCGCCCCTTCACAGCCACCTGTATTCAGGTTAAATGGCTGTATTGGCACTTTGTGAAAAAAATTAGTGGGTTTTGAATTGCAGTTTGGGCACTCGGTCTCTAAAAGGTTCGCCATCACTGCCTTACAGGGAAGTCTTGACTTGTCTATTATTCAAAAACTACTTACATTTTTGTTTCATTTTTTGCTCAGCAGTCTCACCAGAATCAAAGTCAACTGTAAGGAGGGCTGAACCATGTCTTCCACAGAATGAGATACGAATGAGCCTTCTGAAGGGTAAGAAAATTCCTGGTATCCACACAGCTGTTAAAGCATTTAGGTTCTAAGTAGGGTTGTAGCCACACTGGTGCAGCAATGCCTTGGTTTACAAGTAATTTTGCAAGACGAGCGACCATTTCTGCTACATTTTGCCTTGATCTACTAGCAATGTCTTGCAGTATGAGCACTGGAGCAGGTCACATGATTGCAAGTGAGCCAAATGTAAATTTCTCTCTCCCTCCCTGCTGGATTGTGGAGGATTGTCTAGAGCATTCCATTTCAAGCAAGCCTCAAAAGGAAAGGGAGGAGAGAGGAATGGAGGTTTCCCTTGCACCAGCCAGGAACATTTTCAAAGAAGAGTGCAGGTTAGTGTTTTATTTTTCTTTATATTTATATATTTAATTAATTTGTTTTCAACATTCTTTCTTATTTTTCAAACCATTTCTAGTCATGGGGCAGCAAGTCCAGTGTGTATAAGGCTACAAATTGCATTTTAGTATTGTCACATTAAAAAGACAGAATAAAATCCAGTTGTTAGTCCCAAGCAGAACAGGTTCTGCAGCCAGGCACCTAAAGCATGTTGTGGATGTGGACTTCTAACCAACTTCTTTTGTGAGTTTTGGCATTTTACGTGTACCGTATGTGGTCCATGGGAACCCAGAACAAATCATCTGAGTTTCCATTATTTCTTATGGGGAAATTTGCTTTGTTATAAGAGTGTTTTGGTTTTCAAGTATGTTTCTGGAACAAATTATGCTCATAAACCAAGGTATTACTCTACCTGCAAAAGTGTATCTCTCTAGTTCTACAATCGTGAATTTTTCTCTCTCCGCATTCTTTTGGATATAGCCATATCCTCGGTGTGTGATTTGAGACAATTTCAGAAATTGTGGCTCCCGTTCTATTAAAAGAAGAAAGCAAATTAATGCATTCTTTTTCCTCATTTTTCATGAGAAAGAGGAGCTGCAGTTGCTTGAGTTTGCTTATCCAACATTACATAGATTTAAAAAAATTAAATATCTAGAGTCATATTTGGGATTTATATCCGGATAAATGTAATTGCATAAACAGTAACAAATTGCCGCTAATTAACAACTTGCACTCACATTTCCGGTTACCTGCCAATCATGTGACTTGGTACATGACTGGGAACATGAACAGAAACCTGTCGTTTAGATCTGCAACTGGTTATAATACTGTGTGGAATTTCTTGATATTGTTCCCAAAGACCCAATGACATCGGGGACCATTGAAGTGTGTTTCACTCACAGGTGAGATATTTCGATTGCCAGATCTCTGTATTTTTTTACTTATGCAAATTATTTTTATTCTTGGTGTTTGTTGCTTTTGTCACTCCTGCTTCTGCAAAGGATAACTGCTGTGCTTAGGCCAGTATGAAGTCCAAAAGCTGTTCACTCAATTTACAAGGGCCATAACTTTCACCATTAAACTAAGTGGAGCAGCTGACAAGGGCAGTAGAAGATGTTCAGAGGGGAAAACACAAAGTCCTGCTAACTTCTGCCAAAATAGTAACTGTTTTTAGTAACTATGGCCAGCAGCCAAACTACTGTTTTTCTCCTTGTATGCTAGCATATATATCTTGTCTAGGCTTCTGGTTTGTATCCGCTGAGGGAAATAATTACCCCATTAACCTTATTTAGGCAGAAGGCTGGTCTAAAGAATGCTGAGTTGCTGGTAATGCTTTCCAGTCACTAAGACACAGAGCAGGGTTTTCACACAGTTGTGAATGACTAAAAATGATGTAATATATGGGAGTTCTTGCATCTCGCCTTACACTGGCTTCCTCCAAAGGAAATGGAAGCATTCATTTCGCCTGGCTTTTTTATTTGCTATTACAGTAATACCTTGGTTTACAAACATAATTCATTCCAGAAACATGCTTGTAAACAAAAATGCTCTTACTATATATCAATGCAGATTTCCCCATAAGAAATAATAGAAACTCAGATGATTTGTACTGGGGTCCCATAGACCACATACTGTAAACACAATATGCCAGAACTCACAAAAGAAGTTGGCTAGAAGTCCACATTCGCACTATGCATTAGGTACCTGGTTGCGGAATATGTTCTGTTTGGGACTAATAATTGGATTATACTATGTCTTTTTAATGTAACGATAATAAAGTGCAATTTGTAGACCCTATACACACTAGACTAGATGCTCCATGACTAGAAATGGTTTGAAAACTAAGAAAGGATGTTCAAAGCAAATTGAATCAATATATAAATATAAAGAAAAATGAAACACTAATTTTCACTCTTTTGAAAACATTCCTGGCTGGCGCAAGAACGTTCCATACAATCACTCAAAATCCAGCAAGGGGGGGGGGGAGAGAGAGAGAGACCATTGGCTAACTTGTGATCATGTGACCTGCTCTAGTGCTTGTATATCAAGACATTGCTTGTTGACCAAGGCAACATTTAGAAGAAATGTTTGCTTGTCTTGCAAAATGCTCTTAAACCAAGGTACTCTTAAACCAAGTATTACTGTACTGTACTTCATAACTCAGCTTCCTGTCTTCCACCAGCATGCTGACAAAACTTTCTCTGTATATGGATGAATACCCTGCAGCCCCCAAATGTCGCTGCTTTATAATGCCATCTTACAGGATTGACAGAAGTTACTCCCATTTTTATTAGCTCTGCTAGGATAGCTAAAAGGCAGTTGCAGAAGAAATGGCAGATTTCAGCTCTGCCAAACCCTCAGCAGGCCCAGTGCACTGAAGAGGTTGGTCTGATCTTTCCCAACCACACTTAGAAAGAGAGAGAGAGAGAGAGAGAAGTAAGCAAAAGCCTTGCAGAATGCAGAGGAAACATGGTATGGAAATTATTAGTACTGTGTGCATTAGCTGTGTAGTGATGGAATTAAGTGCTGCTTTCCACAGGCAGTCTTTGGGCTTCTGAGTCACTTGTAGCATGCATGTGGAGGGTGACAGCAATTGCTAGTGTCATATACCACTAACCACTATTGTATGTTATGCAGCAGGAGGCAGGCCACCACAGAGAGAAATTTTCAAAGGTTCCAACAGGATTGTTGTGCTGGTGGTGGCATAGTCCAATGAATGTGTAGCATATAACTCCAATGAGCTATGGAAGGGAAAGCTGCTCAAGTTGGCATAAAGCAGGATCCAAAAGAGCCACTCTTTTGATAGTACCTGATCATTTTAGAGGGAGTCCAGGAGGAAAGTGATCCCACCCATGCTGCAACCCATGCCTAGAGGTGGACACTGTGCCCATATTTAGGTGAAGCGACTTCATGGTACCACAGGTGCTGCCACAGAGGCCCATCCTTCACTCCAAGCCCAAGCAGTCCACTCACCGGGCTCTGCGTGATGCTAGGGTCCTTCTTCAGTGCTGGCGTCTCCTTGGGCAGCTGGCTACTTTGGCAACTAGGCGAGGCAGAGATTCTCCCTCTCTAGCTTGCGAGGGCTCAGCTGCTCAAGGAGACGGGGAAGGGCCGACAGTGGCCTCGCCAGATGGGAGCATTGGCCCTGAAGAAGGACCCCCAGTGCCACACCGAGCCAGCTAGGAGGGTGGGCTTCTCTGGCACCCCTTTGTACAAATATCTACAAAGCACAAAATGCCCACTTCTACACACACACCCTACGAAAACCTAACCTGGAGGTCTGGGGATCCCTCTGCTGCAGGTGCTTGGACTGTATGGCACAAGCCCCATGGAAAGAGCTGGGAACTCAAGATGTCTGGGGTGCTTTAATCCCTTTTGCCGATCCTGTATCCTTGCCATTCCCACAGATCAGCGGAACTTGACCTTTGACCCAAGTACAGCCAACAGATACCTACAATTTTCTGACCAAGACCGGAAGGCCGTCCATCCTCAAGGGTCTCATGCCAGGACCTCAAATGAGCCCCAGAGATTTGAGCCATGGCAGGTCATGTGTTGCCAGAAATTCTCCCAGGGCAGCAACTACTGGGAAGTCAAGTTATGTGGCCGTTCAGCCATTGTGGGTCTCGCTTATGAAAGCATCAGCCGGAAGAAGTGTGCTGGTCACAATTTCACCATTGGGATGGACCCACTCTCCTGGGGCTTGCATGTCCAAGGAAACTGCTACGTGGCCTGGCATGGTGGGATGTCAAAGAAGATAAACGAGCCTTTGTGCAAGTTCATTGGAGTCCTGCTCAACTATGAGCGAGGCGTCCTGTCCTTTTATGGTGTAGAGGAAAACATGAAGCTCCTTCACTCGTTTAATAGTTTCTTCACAGAGAACCTCGTCCCCATCTTCTGGCTTTGTGAAGGGGCAACTGTGACCCTTTGCCAAAAGCCACGTGCCCCGGTTGTCACTGACGGAGGGACTCCGGACTTGCAGGCAGCTGCCGCCGCCGCCACTGAACAGGAACCAAATGATGTGCAGACTGCTCTGGAACAATGAGGACCAGCCTGTTGTTGCACTTGCAAATTAACTCTTCGTAAAAGGGCTAAGAATGTGTTTCTGTTCTTCATTCCCCTGTTCCCTGAAAGCCTGTTGCTTTGCATCCTAAACTGCATCAGAGTCAGCCCACTGTGTCATTGGGGGTTAGCGAGTCAACTTCTCCATAAATTCCATTGATTCACATTGATTCACTAAATACAACTTACTTTAGCACAGTACGTTGCAGATAGAGTTAGGACCATTTGAATCAATGGAATTGATGAAGGAGTTGACTCACCAAACCCCCCTTGACTCAGTGGGCTTACTCTGGTGCAGGAGCAACAGGGTTTTGGAAAGCTATGCAGCACTGAATATCTTTAGCTTCCTATGTATAAAATTGGAAAATCACCATCTCTTTGGGTTGTGGATTTCAGAACAATACATTTTCCCCGTTTTTGGGTTGTGGATTTCAGAACAATACATTTTCCCCGTTTTTTTCTTTAAAGCCTGTAGAAAGGGAGTGGCATTTTTTACTTTTCTGTACAGATGGGGCAAGCTTAAAGTTGACATTAAAGGCTGTGTTTGTGCCTTTTTTTTCTTATCTAAACTATGAGGAAGTTGTATTTTCCTTGAAGAGTTTCTCCCTTGTATTACATTCCCCTACTTCCCTTCATAACCTGGGGAATGCTCCTAGTCCCAGTGGGGTATGGGTGTATGAAGAAAGGAAATGTTCTCTTTAAAAACCACAAACTAATTCTCAGAAATGGGACCTTAAATATCACCATGGAAATATTGCTGGGGTGGGGGTGGGGAGGCTAATATGACATGGAGTACCAGAATGGTAATACTGTTCTGAAAATGAAAAACAGGTAACTTTTAAGGGTTTGTGGGGTCGCTTTTTGCTTCTTTCCTTATTTGGTTGGGTTTTAGTGATGACTGAGGAGACAAGATACGTTTCCAGGCAAAAGTGGATGTGGAGGTAGTTGGCTTTGACCCCATTGTCATGGTCAGAGCACTTCCTGGTCAAGTTAGGCTATTAGCTACTTTGACCCTCTGCAAGGGTGGGGGATACATTAAGAATATCTGCCCTCTGAGACTAATGGACCTGGATGGTTTCCTGAAAGCTCTGAGGGATTATCCGTCTGATATGGTCGGTGCTTTTGTCGAAGCTCAGGTCGCCCTATGGAATAGGGAGTTAACCCAGGCGGTTGACATGATCATGCCCAAGTGCCCTCTCCCCTTATGCAGAGCCTGGGTGGCTACTCGGTATCCATCTGAGCTGCGGGCAATGAAGCGGGAAGGGAGACTGCTGGAGCAGAGGTGGAGAAAAGATTGCTGTGAGTCTGACTGAACATGGCTTAGAGCCCACTATTGGGCCTATTCCGTAGTGATACGGTTGGCGAAAAGGCAATATTTCACCAACTGTATTGCTTGCTGAGAGTGCCGTCCAGCGGAGCTGTTTCGGGTTGTCCTGGAACTTCTTCAGCTGGGAGATACTATGGAGGTCTTGGACCGTTCGTTAGCTTGCTGTGATGAGTTTGCTGTCCACTTTGAGGCGGAAATCACTCAGATTCGTAGTGAACTGGACTCCACCATTGGTACAGAATCAAGGGATGTGTCCAGTGCGCTGTGCTTAGATCCAGTGTTATTGGATGAGTTTCAATTGTTGAGACCTGAGGATGTGGACAGCGTGCTTGGATCTGTCAGTTCTACCACCACGCTGCTCGACCCTTGCCCTTTTTGGCTAATTGAAAAATCTGCCAAGGGCCTTCACATCTGGGTCCAGGAGAATGTGAATGCTTCTTTAAGGGAGGGAGTGGTCCCCGCCGTCTTGAAAGAGGTGGTAATTAGACCACTCCTTAAAAAACCTAACCTGGACCCAGGGCTGGTGGTTAACTATCGACCAGCACCAAACTGTCCTTATTTGGGCAAGGTGTTAGAGCGGATGTGACCAGACATCTCCAGGTGCTGCTGAATGAAACGTATTTCCTGGATCCACTTCAATTGGGCTGCAGGCCGGGTTTTGGAACATATGACCTTTGCCGAGAGAGAGACAGGGAGAGTGCGACCTTGGCCGTTACTTCACGTCCCTCTTTGCTGTCCCGCTTGGGACCGGTACGAAAAAAGGTTACTTCACTTCCATAGCGAGACAGCAGAATCTCATCCCGACCACGCCCCCTGAACTGGGAACAGAGCGTGACGAGTCGTACCTGCCCCTGGGCTGGGAATTCTGTTGTCACGTTTTGTTCCCGGTTCCTGTTCCAAGACAAGGGATGTGAAGTAACGGCCATGGCTGTTTCCCCATTTCACTCTAGGAATATTCCGACAACTGAGAAAGCCGACTGGAACTCCTGTGCCAGGCCAGGCTCCACTGCCCGCCTGTCCCTGCAGGAGAAGGCGGCTCTTGAAGGGACAGGCGGAGAGCCCCTGTCAGGCATAGATCCATCCTCCTTGGGTCCCAGAGGCGGGGCTGAACTCTCCTTGCCTGCTCGCCTGCCAGCCCGCAGACTGCTTAGTTCAGGGTGAGGGTGACTCGCCCACTGCCCATGCCGCCGCTGCTCACCCGCAGCAAGTGGTGAGGGCTTGCCCAGCTCCTCCTGCCAGGCTTCCCGAGACAGCCCGTGCGCCCAAAAAACAGAAGCCTGACAATAAAAAAAAGGCTAAACAAAGCCAGGGAAATCCAGTAGTTGTCATGAAACAAGGATGTGAAGTAACAGTTGTCACGAGACAAGTAATCATGCCCGTGGGTAAACAAAAACAGGGATTGAACAGGGACAAAACCATGTGACCACGAACAACGCTGTCACAGAACGAACGTAACCGCGGAACGAAGTAGGACGTGAAGTAACCGCCCCTGTTGATACTCCTGGACCTCTTGGCAGCTTTCAACGCAATTGACCATGGTGTCCTTCTGGATAAGCTGGCCAGGTTGAGAGTTGGAGGCACTATTTTATAGTGGTTCAATTTCTTTCTAGCTGACTGTGTCCAGAAGGTAGTGCTGGGGGATAGTAGATTTACCCCGTGGCGGTTACATCATGGGGTTCCACAGGGCTTGATACTATCTCCCATGCTGTTTAACATCTACACGGAAATGCTGGGAGAGGTCCTCAGGAGGTTTGGTCTGAGGAGTCAGCAATATGCTGACGATACTCAGCTCTACCTCTCATTTTCCACTAATCCAGGTGAGGCAGTTTCTGTTCTGAACTCGTGTCTGGACCAGATACAGTAATAGACTGGATGAGGGTTAATAAATTGAAACTCAATCCAGAGAAGACGGAAGTGCAGTTAGTGGGGTCTTTGCCGGACAGGTTAGAAGGCCATCTCCCTGTCCTAGAGTGCTTGGAGCTGCTCCTGGATCCCAGTCTAACCCTGGAAGCCTGGGTGGACTTGGTGGCAAGGGGTGCCTTTCTTTAGCTGTGGAACATGTACCAGCTGCACCCCTACTTGGATGAATGGAGCCTCATGATAATTATGCATGCACTGGTAACATCCCGTATTGATTACTGCAACGGGCTTTACATGGGGCTGATTTCTACTCAGATGCAAAACGTACAGCCAATTAGGGCGAAAAGGAGCCAGTTTGCAACCTGTGCTTTAGCAAACGATCACTAGAGGGCGCCCACCCGTCGTTATAGACTTGACTGCACAAAACTCACTGGGAATGAACTTTTAGAAAACATTTCTTCGGACTCCCAAGCACCAATGAACGCTGTTAAAATGTCCACATCACTCCAAAGCGATCAGATAGAGACCCTTTTCTTAAAACACATTTCTACACTGCACGGATTACTAAGGCATCAGTTCCGGAGCGCGAAGTGGACGATTTTGCCATGAACGCCTTGCTACATCTTTGATCCGCTCCCGCGGCGCCATCAACACGATCTTAAGCTGCTGTAAATGAATGGAGGAGGCCAGATCACCTCACCTTTCCTATGGGAAGGGAAGGGGTGCACGCCCCCGATTTTGTGAGGAACTTTCATAATGAATGGACTTCATTCCTCAACGCGAGGTGTTAAACATATATATTGTGTATGCATGTGGACCCTCATATAACAAACGGTTTGTATAACCTAAAATCTGTACAACATAAAAAATTTCCGGAGATAGGGGAAATTTGCTTAACAGAATCGCCTATGGGTCAAATCCGTACAACATAAAAATGGTCACGATTAGAGTTTACTCCGTTTTCAATGCATTCCTATGGGAAATTTGTATAAAGTAAAATTTGCTTAACAGAATTTCATTTGGAATGAATTACTTCCTTTCTACAAGGTACCACTGCTATACTAACTATATCTATCTTTTCAACCGGTGTCCCAGCGGTGATGCGCAGCCGGGGAAGTTTGGCTGGCGCGGGGGAAAGGCAGGCGGGGAAGCCTCCCTAAAGGAGGCAATTTCTCTCCTCGTTTGGCATCTTTTTTTCTTGACCTGCGCCTCTCCTCCGAGGAGGAGGCAAGTTCTGCGTTGGGCAGGACTTGAATTGGGTGCACGACGACGAGGTCCCAAAGAAAGGCGAGCCCCGGAATTCCAGCCGGACTCTTGGCCAGGGAAAGGCCACCTCCTCGGCGCGCCCCAATCACGGTGCTTCCCAACCCGGCGGCGGCGGCGGCGGCTCTGGCCCGTCTCCCCTGAAGAAGAAGGGTGGCCTTTGCCGCCGCCGCCTGGACCTCGGGGAGGTGGCGGTGGCGGTGGGGCTTGGCTAGTGGGCGGCCCCGCGCGCTTCCTCCTGGCGGGGCGGAGTTGGCCCCGGCCCGGCCCAGGCCAAAGGACCAGGCCCCACCGGAGGCGGCGGCGGCGGCGGCGGCGGGTCGTCGTCCTCTTCTCCTCGGGGCGTCCTTGAGCAGCATGGAGAGGGGCTCCGCGGGCGGTCCCTTCCTCCTGGGCAGCAGCCCCGCCGCCGCCTCCCCCCTCCAGCAGGAAGGCCCCTTCAGCTGCCCCATCTGCCTCGACGCCCTCAGGGACCCCGTCACCACCCCCTGCGGCCACAACTTCTGCCTCGGCTGCCTCGGGGCTCACCGGCACCACCCGGCGGCGGGGGCGGGCGCGGCGGGCGTCACCCTCGGAGGAGCCGGCGGCGGCGGCGGCTGCAGCGGCGGGCAAAGCACCTCCCGCTGCCCGCTCTGCCAGGAGCCCTTCCCGGCCGACCTCCCGCTCCGTAAGAACCACACCCTGGCCGAGCTCTTGCAGCTCCGCCAGCCCGCCCCCGCCCCCGCCGCCAGCAGCAGCCCGGGCTCCTCGGCTAGGAAGATGTCTCCCGAGGAGGAGGAGGTGGAGGAGAAGGCGCCGGTGGCTCCGTCGTCCCGGGGCGAGATGGAGGAGGAGGACCCGCTGCTGTGCGACTTCTGCACGGGCGAGGAGCGGGCGGCGGCGGCGCAGTCGTGCCTGGTGTGCTTGGCCTCCTTCTGCACGCCCCACCTGCAGCCCCACCTGCGGAGCCCGGCGTTTCAGAGCCACCGGCTGGTGCCTCCCGCGCGGCGCCTCGAGGAGAGCCTCTGCAAGCTGCACCTCCAGCCCCTGGAGAGCTTCTGCCGCACCGACCGCAGCTGCATCTGCCCGCTCTGCCGGGCCCACGGCCACCGGAGCCACGAGGTGGTGGCCGTCGAAGTGGAGCGCCAGCACGCGGAGGTGAGGAGGAGGAGCCCCGGCGGGAAGGCGCGCGCGCGGCTGGCGGTCGAGGCACCAAGAGGGCCCTCCTGGGGGGGGGGTGAGTGCCCCCCCGCCGCCCCACCCCCCCTCTTTTCCCGCCATAGCGATTCCGAGGTGTTCCATGGAGAGGCAGGCCGGGACTGAGCGCGATGGGGATATGGGAGCCCCCGGGCGGAGGGGACGATGGGCCAAGGCGCCCGGGCTTTGGCCCGTGGTAGCCACTTCGAAACCTCTGTCTCCAGGCCACGCAGTTTCCTACTTGATGAGGTGGTGGTGGTGGTGGGGAAGCCTATCAGCGTGTCTCTGAGCATGTGCTGAGTGCATGTGGCGGAACAAAAGGAAGAGGCATTCTGTGCATGCAGGGAGGCATTTTCCTAGAGGGTGCTTTTTTATCTCGCCACCTCATGGTTGATCTCTGCCCCCTACCCACCCCCCACCCCGCTGCCAGCCAATTCCTGCCTGCGTCCATCCTTGGCAGAGGGTGAGGGTGTTCCCTTTTTGGTGGGTGTGAATAAGAATCCTTGCTTCTGCACCTGGCTCTGCCCACAAACACACACCAGCCATCAATAAGTAAGATTTTGAGGAAGGCTACAGTTACTCAAAGTTGATGAAAGGATATTGCTCCTCAGACGAGCTTGATAATTACATGGTGTTAAGACAGATTCTGACATACTATAGGTGACCCTGGCAGGGTTTTCTAAGTCTTGAGTGCCCAGAAGTGCTCAATTTTCTTCACAGGAGGTGTGGTGGAAATCTTACATTTTGACTGGGATGTCTTGACATTAAATTTCAGCTGTGGTTGTAGTTTGGAAGCCATACCAAAAACACTCTACACATGTCCAGAGGTACATTCTCCTTGCACTACTGCGTCAGAAATTCTGTGGCGGATTCTTGGAGGGTGGAGGAGCAGCCCTGGCAAAGGGTTGGTGGTGAAACCCTGCCGAATCGGGACAGCGGAGAATAAAAGGTTTTGCCAAGCGGGACATGGGTGGGGGAAATGACAAGCTTCAAGCCAGACAGAAAGAGAAACACGGTTCTTTTGTACAGTATCTGGCAAAATCTGAAGTAAGCTAATGAGAAGGCCAGGACATTCCTCACGCTTGGCAGAGATATAGGCCAAGCCGAACATAATAAAATCCATGGTCAGAACTCCAAATGCCATTAGTTTAACATTGGAACAGCTGCCCTGAAGCTCCAGACTTGGTTGTATTAACCATCAGTGGAATTCTAAGCAGGTCTGTTCAGAAGCACGCCTGTTGCGTTCAAGGAAAGTTTCTCCCACATATATTTGCAGGGGATTGCCGCCAGTATTTCAAAGGGGGTCTGTGTGTTCCACATCCTCCACTTGTTTCTCTTTGGTGCTAATAAACGGGGGGCGGGGGGGTGGAACTAATAAGATAGATGGAATTAGCAAGGTGGGGGGGGAGAAAATGCCTTTCCTATCCACTGCCACTACCCTTGTAGTATTTATTTATTTGTTTGATTGTATTTGACTTGATTTGATTATTTGAATTTTATACTGTACCATCTGATCAACAGTCACTTTGGGGTCCTTTATCCTGATCTTGAAATCTTTTTGAGAAAGTTAACCCCGGAGCTTGGGAACCTGCCATTTTGGACTATCACTCCCAGAGCCTCCCAGCCAACATCTCCATAGTAACAAGTCACCTGTCCTAAGCCGTTTGTATGCACCAACATGGAAATGACAACGCCAGTGATGTAGGAACAAACAAAAGCCGTACAGAGAGTGGGCAGTTTCAGAGGTGAGGGGTTGAAAAAGATGACTGAGGAGAAGCTTGGACACACAGAGAGGCATGGGTATAAGAGTTAGACCTGGTGTTGTAAGGCATCTTCCTGGGCTCACAGAGGAGTGGCAGGACAGGGGCTGCTGAGCTGTACTTGAGGGACATCTTCAGAGTTGTAGTGAGGGAAGTTGGATTGGAGCTGAAATGTCTAAAAGTGAAACAACACCCAAGTGCTTTATGTTGTTAAGCTGTTCTTGTGAGAAGGGAGGAGACCTGATCTGGAGTGGCACAGCTTGCTGGCAGCGCCCTATCTGGGGAATCCAAAGAATGGCCCGGTGGAGAAATCCCCATGGCTTTATTGAAGGCTTGGAGATAGGGTGTTGCCATCCATCACTCAGGATAGGGTGGGATTGTTTCAGGTTCAGCATACATGGAATATCCTCTTAAGCCAAAGTGTCACAACAGGCACATGTCTGAATTCTAACACACCCGGAAGGGAAACGTCTGTCTTAGAGAAACAGTAGAACTGTGCATCAGTTGGTTCAAAGTGTGTTGGAAGGATCCTTGGCCTGCCTAACTCACACGAAATGCAGCTTGAGGCGGAAGCCATCTGTGTTACCGCTGGCTGCTGGTGCACAGAGGTGGGAGACCAGGTTCTGGCTGTATGTGTGCGCCAAGTGCCCTCCCAAGTACATGGGTAGGGAACCAGCAACTTCCTAAAGCTTGCTGGGCCATAGCTGTCAAATTTTCCCTGGCACTGGCTGGGACTGTAGGAGAGAGAGGCAATGCACGCTAGCACGCATGTGTGTGCAAACACCACCACCCCGCTCGCTTTGCCCCTCCCACCCCGCCAAGCCACAGCCATACCAGCTCATCTCTCCTCTATCCAGTCCCAGCCAAACCCAGGGCAGCTTAACAGGCACCACTTTCCCTTCTTAGCGGCTCATCTCTATGTCAGCAAAAAGCCTCCCTGTCAACCGCGGCCCCCTGGACATTTCTGGGAAAATAAGTGTTCTGGGAAGATGGTGGGGAAAAGGCTGACAATGGTAGTGTCCCGGCCAAAACAGGACACTTGACAAGTATGTGCCGGACTAAACTTCCCACCATCCTTGTCCATCAAACAAACAAAGAAATAAATTTGGTCAATACTAGTGTGGGTGTTAGCGTATAATGGCTTTTGGAAGGATGGTCATTATTCACTAGTTAGAAGGAAGGAGTTTAATCATGCCTCTGCTACCCAAAAAGAGCACTCTTGCATCCTGCAACCTGTATCGAACAGAACTCAGTGATACAGGGTACATTTCATGAATGAATGAATAGCCTGTATTCATTTTTTCTAAAATAAAATAAAACAAAAATATTTAATATTTATTTATTCAATATGTGTACTGCCCAACTAGCCTGGGGGCCACTCTGAACACTGAACAGCCCTCAAATAAACAAAAAAATAGTACAATGAAATAAGAAAATAACATCTAACAATATCATCAAGCAATATTAAACATTAACAGAAAATAAGTAAGATTGATAATTGAACCAAATGATTCCCTTTGTAGAACTTACAGTTAGTTTTGCAATTAAGCTAGAAAATGAATGATTATTTTAGTTCACAAACTTAAACTGATATTGGTGAAAGCTCTGGAAGGTGAACAGTTCTCCAGTGGAACAGGTTAATTGCGCATGTTCAGAGCATTTTCTTACTTTTTCATATTCGGAAAGTCAAAAACTCCAGACAGATGTTGGAACTATTTTATTTAACTAAAACATGGCAGTATAATGGATGTTTGTTTATTTAAAAGGCATATGGGTTTTTGAATGTTTTCAAAATTTAGTTAAAAGTTTAAGGTCTAGTACTTTGGGATCAAATTTGTTTGACTTCACTGCTAATAATCCTGTCTTCATTGACATTTCCAGTCTCTGGAAGTATAAGCTATCAGAGAGAAAGAGAGGATCATGTGATTTTTATCTGTTAGGGTTGGCTAACAGTACTAATATTAATAATTCCAAATTTATAATGATTATTTCTGGGTTTTTCTAAGTACAGAGTACTGAGAAGTTGTTTACCAAACCTGTATTCTAGAAGTTTTTACCTTCCCTTTCTACGGCGGTACCTGTTTATCTACTTGCACGTGGCCATGGACTTGCACAACACTGGCTCTTCAGCCTGAATACGGACATGAACACCGCCCAAATAGTCGGACACAACTAGCTCGCATGTACGGGGGGAACCTTTACATTTTTATTCTGGAAGTGCTTAGAGATTTTGTAGCTTAAAGGCTCTGCAAGTTGGCTTTTTTCCTGGAACTCACCATGGAAGATCACACTACTGACCCCCAACTCACCGAGGTATCAAGGCAGCATAACATTCAAATAAAAATAGATAATATAGCTGTTGTGAGTTTTTCGGGCTGTTTGTCCGTGTTCTGGAAATTTTTCTTCCTGACGTTTCGCCAGACTCTGGCCAGCATCTTCAGAGGGCAAAGAGCTCAGGGAACTTGGAGTTCTCTCTGTGCTCTGGGGAGAGAACTCTTAGTTCCCTGAGCTCCTTGCCCTCTGAAGATACCAGCTACAGAGTCTGGTGAAACATCAAGAAGAAAAACTTCCAGAACACGGCTAAACAGCCAGAAGAACTCACAACAGCTATCAGATCCCGGCTGTGAAAGCTTTTGAGAATACAAAAATAAATAATAAATTGCTCTTTACCCTAGTTATCAATTCCAAAACTGCCTACGCATGGAAGAAAATTAACTAACATGGAGATGGTTTCAAATCTCCACATGGCCAATAAAACTGGGTGAGCTTAGGGCATTCACTACCTTGGAGCATGGCCAGCTTCACAGGCTTGTTTTGAAGATGAAATGGAGAGAAGGAAAGCCATGCATGTTGCCTTAAAGTGACAGGAATAATGACTTGATAGAAATCTAACAAGCGAATGAATAAACTACTCATCAGCTGTTGGAATCCACCAACGTTTTGCACAAGTGGAAAAGGCGGGTTGAAGTTACAGTGATCTCATACCTGGGTTATTACAAAATGCAGACTCGAGAGGAATCAATGAGCTCTGTGTCCATAGAGTAGTTGCTCTCCATGAAGACAAACTAGATACCTATAGAAATATGTGAATTTGATGAAGGAAAAAGGTAGATTAGCCCAGGTAAACTTGGACCAAAAAGTTTTGCAAGAGATAAATACCAATTTCCAGAGTGGTGGTGATTGGTGGACTAATCTGGGCTCATTGAAATTGAACAGTGGCTCCTAATCTTGGGCAACCCAGGTGATCTTGGACTGCAATTCCCAGAAGCCTCCATCACCAACTGTGCTGGCTGGCAATCTGGGAGTTGTAGTCCAAAAACGCGTGGGTTGCGCAAGGCTGGGAACTACTGTAATAGAATATATCCTCTGCCGCCACCACCTTGTTGCCACTTTGTGCTAAATGAGCAGGAATCTTACAAGGGTTTCTACCCCCCTGCATTCCTATACTGAGGTCAACAACTTCAAATACATTGTAAATTTTTCAGAAAACATTAAGAGATTCTTTTAAAATTGTATTCTATTCTGGGTTTTTTTAAAGTATATCAGTGCACCCAAATCTTCCGCTCTGAACACTCTCTAGTGGAAATTTGCTCTATTGCTGATTCATCTATGAAATTAGCTGTCTTTCAAAACACCTCTTTCAAAAATATAGAAGGAATCCTTTGAGTGGATTCTCTGCTTTTTCTTTTTAAAAAATAATGGTGTTTCGATGGATGAATAATGGGCAGCTTCTGACCCGGTGACCTCTTATCTCCTGAATCCTGTCCTTACAAACAAACACCACACCTCTTCACTGCTGATTGCACCAATTAATGCCTAGTATCATCTCTCTCTCTCTGTGTGTGTGTGTGTGTGTGTGTGTGTGTGTTGCGTTGTTACAGTCATGACCAACTCTTCATGACCCCATGTCCATGGAGTTTTCTTGGAACGAATACTGGAGTGGTTTGCCAGTTCCTACTCCAGGCGCCTACAGCACACCTAGTGTTCCCTGGTGGTCGCCCATCCAAGTCCTAACCAGGCTTCCGAAATCAGGCAAGATCAGATGTGCTTAGGGCATCTAGGCAGTAGTATCATCTGCATGGTGGAGAAAATGGTTTTGTCATCTATCCACAATCTGGTAATTGTTACAGGAAAAAGTGAAAAGGAAAGAAAAAAGGCTGTGGCCCATCATAAAAGCTAGTTTTGTTTGGCATCGGGTTTTCATGGAAGGGGAGGCTGTCATCCATGAAAAGGTTATGCCAGGGGATGTGTGTTCGTCTTTAAGGAGCCACAGAGTATTTTTGTTGTTTCTGCTGGGCAGGCAGAACCAGAATGTATGAAGGGATGGGCAAGGGGAGGTGCTGCCAATGGAAGAGCTATAGTTGCCAAATAAGGATGCAGTGAAAATGCCAGGAGGATTCTACAGGCTGTGTTGGAGCCAGCGATGCCACAGGACAAACTCGAAATGTCAAGTTCACGGGGGTTGGGCAACCCAAGGCTTAGAACAAGGAATGGAGCATTTGGGAAATATAGATTTACCCTGGATTAATTTTATCATTCTGATCACTAATATCTCGTTGTTTTTGGAATAATTGCCTCTGTTTTACCGCTGTCTTTGGTATAAGTTATTTTTACGAATAGCATAGATTTGGGTTGGAGGAGTTTTTTTATGTTTGATGTTTTAATTTTGATTATTATTGAATTTTACCTTATGTCTATGTCATTATATTGTAGGCCTCCCAGAAGTAGTGCCTTGGGGGAGTAAAAAATAAATAAATGAATAAATAAGACTACAGTGCAAGTGTTTTAGAGGACAAGCTGTTTGAGGAAGGTCTTGCGCCTTCAAGGACTGTAGTAAACCTGAGAGTTTATCATTGAGAAGGACCGGACAGCAAGCCCACAGAAGTAGCAGCTTTCTAAGTAATGGTGGGCACACATCCACCCTGACCTTTCGAAGGCAACTAAAGGAATTTTAAAAATTGTTTTTATATGTAGTCTGAGTTGCTACACTATCCAGGACCTAAAAGGTCACACCTGCATTTGGTTCCCTTGTTGGTGTGCTGGGAATAAAGACCAAGTTGCCAGTGAGTGCTGGCTGGGGGTGGGTGGGGGTGGCTTTCTAATGAGTTCTTCTAACTTAACCAACTTTCCTCGAGGCAAATGGGACATTTCAGTACCCCAGAGTCAAGTTAATCACAGAATTAGGACAGAACTGGACCTGCAGGATAGGCATTTTAAAACATGGTCACTTGAAGAGGAGTTGCAATCAATGTCACCCCATTTCAGCCCCTTATTGTATATAGCATCATCACCTTCCCTATCTGCCATCATGTCAATTCTGTTTTGTGCCAGCCTTTGCAGGGCCTTCCAGGCAGAGGATACTCAGAAGTGGTTGACCCTTCCCTTCTTCTGGGGGCCTCCTGGGCTGGCCCGTAGTCACATCAGCCCACAGAAGGCCGAGTGGGGGAATTGAACTCACAACCTCTGGCTCCACAGCCAGACACCTCAACCACTGAGCTGCCCACCCAGCCTAACTCTATATCAGTCCTGCCCAAAGTCCGGCCCGGGGGGGGGGCAAATCTGGCCCACCAGGCCATTCTGACTGGCCTGCGGCTGGCTGGCCCGCCCCTCCCTCTCCCTCCTTCACCCCATGTTTTTTTTAAAAGAAAGTGGGTGGGGCTTGCAGTGGGGTGGCAGGGTTGGGGAACAATCGGCCCCTGACACATTCTCAGCCACCAAATCTGGCCCTCCTTACAAAAAGTTTGGGCACCCCTGCTCTATATAGTTGTTTTTAAAACAGACCAAGGAAAATAAAAATTGGGACAAAAATTGTCCCAAAGTTTTACTTTGCTCTTGGAGTGGTTTTTTTTTTTAACTTAGTTGGTGCAACTCGTTTAGATAAGCAATGTCCCAGAATTGTATTTGGGTAAGCCCTGATCCTGAGCAGCAGATCCTGTTATATGCGTTAGATTAGAAGAAGAACCCTGCTGAGATGTTCCTTGTGAAAATGGTTGGTGGGGACATGTCTAAGCTCTGCTTTCCAGGCTATCATTCCCAGCCTACTTGTATGGTAGAGCAGACAGCTGCATGTCTGATTCAAAGATCTGCCAAAGTGCAGTATTTGTAAATATGTTGGACTGAACATGCTTTTGTTTTCCTTCAGTTGAGAGCACTACCTTATCAAGGCTCCTGATCTCTCTCTCTCTCTCTCTCTCTCACACACACACACACACACACACACATTCAGCTGAATGTGCTGACAGACACCTGTGCTGATGTTCACAACATGTGGTGTTTTATCTTCCTGGTGGGATATTGAAGTGGGAGCAGGGCTTATGTGCCAGCACTTGTTCCCCACTGTGATTTTAGCCCAAACACTAAGGGAGACACTAGAATTTCTACAGCAGACGTTTCAAGCTTCTTTTGGTTCAAGGTGGCCAAACCAAAATTTGCTACGAATGTCACAGCTGTATCTAAATGATCTCATAGCTTCCCAGCAGAAGGACAGTAGAAAGGAAGTTGACTTAGCCAGGAATCTCACAGTTTTGGAAACAAATAGTGACTCAGCAATTGAGCAACCATTTGCAGGTAGTGGTGGTGCTCCCCTCATTTTGTATTCCAACAAGAGCTGACCTTCCCAAATTTCATTAGGTTTGCATTCAGCAAGTGTCAATTACCCCTTTCCCTTTGACCTTGTCAGTAGATTATAAGCCCCATCTAGCCAGATTTCTGAGACAAATGAAGGATGCTAGGTGCAGTGTGTCTAAAAGCATAGCTGCTGCTTGGTAAGAAGATGGCTGGAATTCCAGCTTTCATATCTTTCTGCTGACAGTAATTTTCAGTGGAGTCATTTCTCGTGTTCATAAGCTGTACACCTCTGAAAGCTGGGAAGTTACAAAGGAATTTGTCTATCTGTCCATCAGCCATGAGTATGCACTTGTTGTTTAGCTAGACTTGTTGAAAATGAGACTAGACATTGCAAAGAATTACCAGCAGAAGTGGATGAATGACATGTGAGTCACAAAGCCCAGGCAGAAAGGAGGAATTTATTTATTTGTTTTATTTATTTTTATACCGCCTGTCTTCCCAGGGAACTCCGGGCGGTTAACAAGGCCGAAGAAATCTAAAAGGGGGTCAGAGAAAGATAAAGAAAGGATTTATTTTATTTTATTTTATTTAAAATATTTTCCACCCCACCTTTCTCCTTGGAAAGGACCCAAGGTGGCTTACAACATTGAAGGACAAGATACAAAGATGGGAGACTGTGCATATACAACAGTTGCCAAGAAACATTAAAGACAATATTCTGAGCTAAGAATAATGGGTGTGAAGAAGCATCTTACATCATTAAAAAGGCAATATTAAAGCTAAGAGCAATAAGTGAACAAATATAGAGGAAAAAAGTTGCTCTGACAGATGGAAAACTAAAATGGAAAAACAGAAGTAGCACTACAAATTCAGACCAAGCAGTAATGTATAAAAGTCTGTCTAAAAAATCATATAACAAGGAATAACACTTTCTCTTAAAATTGAGAAGTTCTGTCATTTTGAATATTGAGAATCAAAGTCATACACAAATCACAGTTCTCCAGAGCTGTGAGAAGGTTGATCTTTGGTTTCTTAGGGGTGTGTGCATTCATGTTCATACCTCTGGTGCTGTTATGAGTTTATCCAACCCTGAGATGGTGACCCAGTGAAAAAAATGGAGGAGGGAAGAATTATGTTCCAGAACCATCAACAATATGTTTTGAATGCAAAGACCAACATTTAGCTGATCTACACTCGGGGGATTCTGGAAGGGTTGCCAAAGTAAACACATGTAAACAATCTGCTGCCTTTGGATTTGAAAAGCCGGCAATAAAAACAAAAGTGATGTGTGTGTTGCTGGGGAGAGTTTGTGATTAATTCCGTCTGGTGTTAACAGGGCCTAACCAGTTCCTGATCTGACATCCTTGGCTTCAGCTGGGTTAGACTAGGGACTCATTTCTTCCCCTTGTAGCTCTTTCCCACAGTGGCTCAAACCAGCTCCTTTATTTCGTTTGGCTCCTTTCCCAGGTTCCGCTCCTTTCCCTGTTAGTCCTTTGTGTTCCATTGAGGAGGAGGAGGCTTTTTTTCCATCACTCCCCTTCCCAGATGGTGCTGACTCACCTCCTGCATTTTTACTCGCTAATTTCTAATTGAGCCGTCAGTTTCGGTTAAGCTCATCCAACAGTTTAGTTGGGAAACCATGGTTCCCCCAAAGATGGGTTGACTTTGCTTTCTCTCTGGGGGAGTTGTTAAACTTGGAAGGGTTTGTCAGTGATGGTCTAACGACTTAATGTAATGATTTCTAATCCGTGATAGTCCACAGACAGGCCATTTCAAGAGGCAGGTTCCTATTCCATGGGCTTCTGGTGTTTCGTGTGTGCAGTGGCAGCAAGGTGTAGCGTCCCAGAATGCTGTTGCAAATAATGTTGGTGTCACGCTGTGCACTTGTAATCCATTGTATCCAATGCTTGTGAAGGAGAGTGCTTTAAAAAGAGAGGAAATAAACGCCAGCTGGTGTTAACATGCTGCTGTAAGTCATTTAAAATACATTTCTGTGCTAGAGTGTAATCACACCCAAGATCTGCTCAAAGTGACTTGGGGTGTGTTCATTAGAACTGGAGAGGCTCTTGTGCAGTCTTCTGTTCCATCACAACGGCCATGAGGCATAAGCCATGTGCAGGGATGAAGGTTGGTAGTGTGGCAACAGTCTTCCAGGCGTTGCAAAAGCAGGGAGCAGGGATGAACAATTTTGACACATCTGGGAACCGGCATTTGACTTTTGGCATCTTCTGAGGGGCTGCATGGACTGCCAAAAATGAGGGTGGGGTGGGGAGGATGAAATCAGAAGGGATTGAAAATTGGCAGTTTTCTGGTGTTTAACTTTGTGGGGCATGGAGGGGAGAGATCTGTAATGGTGACCTAGAGCAGGCACATCCAAACTTCAGCCCTCCTGATGTTTTTGACCACAACTCCCAGAATTCCAAGGCTGTATTTCCAATGACAAAGGACTGTGGGAGCCGTGGCCCAAAACATCTGGAGGGCCAAAGCTTGGACATGCCTGACCTAGAGGTTTTAGTAATGGCAATTCCCAGTTTATGCCTGGAAAAAAGCAGCGGGTAGGGAGGTCTAGGGGCTACATAAACATGCAGTCCCTGAGCTGCACTTTGCCCCACACCTGCCAAAAACCTGAACAGAGAGAGCTGTAGGTACCTTCGGCAAAGTGTATCACTCATCGGAGGAAAGATAGCAAAACTAGGACACAGGAAGGTGGGATTGCCTGAAACACGTAACAAAGTTTGACAAAAGTCAGGGTAAGGTTGGAAAGGGAAATGATTAAGGCCATGTCTGCTCTGTCAATATTTAGAGCTATGCAACATTGCACAGACGTACGTACCAGGGCAGAGATAATAGGTTTGCTGATAAAAGGTCTTGGGTTGGATACACCAGTATCTCTAACTACACAGGAACTTGGGTAGGAGGGAAAGGTCTCGTCCTGAGCCTTTGGACACCAGCCACCAACCAAGATAGCGACTAGTGGCTACTAGATATATCAAATGTTTGGGTTGTTATGTTAAGTGTTGTTAAACCCCAGTCCTCATCCTTCCTTACCACTGAATAGGGATAGTGGGAGTTCTGTATAGCATCCCTTAGAAGGCCATCTCTTCCCTGTCCTTGGCATAAGGCCACGCTTAGTACCCTTGCCACCTGCCAAGGATCCATAAATTCTCCCTAGTTCCCTTGGGGATCCAGAGGAGTCTGTGTAGTTGATGAATGGAAGGGGACATGTCTGTTAATTACTTTCCCCCCACAAATAGCATGCTATCACTCTGGTGGAAGGAAGGAGGCCGAGGCTTTCCTGTGTGGCAAAAATAGATGGCTTTTAAAAGTTGCATCTCAAGGATTGCTGTCCTTGGAAAGTCTGAAAGAGGTTGCATGTAGGCAAGTCTTGATTTGTTTTCAAGGATTGTCAAAATATGTTATTTATTTATTTATTCAACTTGTATGTGGCTTTTCTCCCAGCAGTGGGACTCAAGGCAGCTGAAAAAATAATTTAAAAACACAAGAATTGAAAACAATATATAAAAAGAAATATTAAAATAATCATTAAAAACAATTTAAGACATATAAAAGCATTTCAGAACACATTAAAGGATATGTTGGCACCAAATGTAGGGTAAAATGCTCATGTCTCAACACTTGTAGTGTCATATACAAGCAGAGCCTTGTCCTGAGCTTGCTAGAGGGATTGAAATAAGATTTAAAAATAATTGAAAATAAATATTCTCATTAAATCTGCCACATGATAGACCAAATTCAAAAATGACATGACCCATTTTAATTCTAGTTTTTCCCTTTGAAATGACTCATCTATTTGCTTTTAGCTCTAATTAATTCCTGGAACAAAAATGTTTAAGCCAGCTGATAAAACCAAGGGGCAATCATTGTCCACTCTGGGAAAATAAGTGGTTCTGTTACCAAGATCTGGCATTTTGTTAAAAGAATCTGGGCCGCTTTATAGCTTAATCTCTCTTTCCCCTTCCCATTGCCTGTTTTTCAGAGATCAGTGGGTTATTATGGTTTCCCTAGATAAGTTCCCTCCCTGGCATACTAATTTCCGTGCTTTCTGGTGTGGGCGGGGGGGGGGGTGTTGATATGATTTGGGCTGAGCCTGTTTCTGTCTTGCTGATAGTGCAATGATTGTTATTGTTTTCTGAGCAACCCCCTCTCATGGTCTGCTCTTTATCTCATCCTAGCAGATTGCTTATTTGGCATTTGGAGTTTTAGGACTGTAACATTTTGATTCTTTTTGAAAATTTCCACTCAAAATTCAAATGCTGGGCTATTAGGCAGTAGGAAACACAACTCCCCTTTCAGGTTCTGTAGACAAAAGGCCGCTACTTTTGCAAAAAAACAATCCAATGCCTGATATATAGCTTGATCCGGCTTCCAAAGACAAACCGACCCCGTATGTTCAGGGCCAACCAGTAGGGAAAGAGTTTGTTTTAATTATTTTATCTTGTCAGAAACGGAAAAGCAAAGCAAAGTGTTCTGCTTATATACTGTCCCGTAGCACTTAAAGCACTCTCTGGGCAGTTTACAATTTAATTATGCAGCGTACACATTGCTCCCTGCCCAGGGAGCTGGGTAATATTTTACTGACCTCGGAAGGCTAGAGGTCTGAGTCAATCATGAGTTGGCTACCTGGTATTGAGCCTGGGTCATGAGCACAGATTTGGCTGCAGTACAGCGCTTTAATCACTGTGCCACGGGAACAGTATGATAAAGAAAAAAAGAGAGCCAATATGGGCAATTGTTTATGTAGGAGTTATGGACAGGGATGGTGTGGCATCCCTGACATTCAAATACCCAACTGGCCATGAAGAACATTTTGTGATCATGGGTATGTTGCTGATTCTTAGTGTAATCTACCTCACAGGGTTATTGTGAAGGCAAAAAGTTCTAGAAGAGGTTCATGTGTGTTGCCTTGAGCTACTTGGAGGAAGGGTTGGATATAACATAGGGCGCTTTTACATGACCCCTATAATCCAGGGCAAAGGGCTCCCAGATGCGGAGCTTAAAAATGTTTTCCCACCAGCTCCGGACTTTAAACAAAATAAAGTACGACCACGCCCACCTAAGCGCATCCCAGCGCATTTTCCAGGTACCTGGTCTCCGAAGGTGAAAAATTTCTGATGCGGATGTAAAGCATTGAGTGCGGGCTCTCCTCGCCTTGTGTTTGTGTTTTGTTTTGTTTTTTGCCCCTGCCCCTTTCAGAGACTGGAAGAGATTGGAATGCTTCCAGGGGCAGCTCAAACCACAGAGTGGAGGTGAGCCTGCATTCTTTTCTCCCTTTTTTTCTCCTTCCCCTTACGCAGGCAGGAGCAAGGAAGTGCGGAGGGGTGGGAACACAGGAAGAGCGACAAACCTCCAAGATCTCTGGTCCGAATTTAAGTTGCCAGCGGATCTTAGGGGTCGTGTAAAAGCGCCCATAGAAATATAACTGACTGGAAAGACATTGGGGGGATTGATGAGTCATGGTCGGATCACTATTTGCTGACCTTTTCCCTATCAATTGCCACCCCACCACGCAGGGAGCTTGGTCCTTCTATTTGGGCCTGTCCCCAGAGGCTTCTGGACCCTACTCGGTTTTCAGAGGCCTTCAGGGACCTGCTGGACGGCCTGGCTGGCAATCTGTTCGACACCCTGGTGGAAAGGTGGTACAGTGAGACTACCTGGGCTGTTGGTCGTATCACCGCCGAGCATCTCCTCCGATGCCGAGCCCGCTCTTCACCGCAGTATACAGTTGAATTGTGGGCAATGAAGCAGGAATGGAGGTGACTTGAGAGCAGATGGAGGAACGACCGAACGGCATCTAATGGGGCTGTGGTTCGTTCGCTGACCAGGCGCTACGTTTGAGCAATCAGGGATACCAAAAGATCCTATGCGTTCCTGCGTATTGATGAGACCGCAAACAGCCAGGCGGAATTGTTCCGGGTGGTTCGCGACCTCACCACTCCTGGTCAGCCAGGGCCTCATCCTAGTGATTTCACTAGTGAGTCATTTGTACCCAATTTTAAAGGTAAAATAGAGGCCATCTGTTGTGTTCTGGACTCAGTTTCACTGGTTTGTCCCCAAGTATTTCTGGTACTGTACCCCTTTGGTCTCCTCACTTCGTTGAGTTTGGGCCTGTAACATTCGCTGAGCCCTCCGGGGTGCTGGCTCACTGCCGGCTGGCAGCTTCTCTGCTCAATCCCTGCCCTTCCTAGGTTATTAAGATCGCTGGGGGGGAGCATGCCAAAATGGGCATCTTTAATTGCCTCTGACTCCTTCAGGGATGAGATTTTTCCCAATTGCCTGATTGCCTGAAGGAGATGGAGGTAAAGCCTGTTCTTAAAAATTCCAGCCTGGCTGCGGATGATATGAACAACTATTGTCCGATAGCCAATGCTCCCTTTTTGGGCAAGGTGGTGGAGTGGGTTGCTGGAAGATTGTGTCCTGGATTCATTCCAATCCGGGTTCAGGCCACGTCACGGGACTGAAACAGCACCTTTTGGGGGGGGGGGCGACAGGGGTTGCTCTACCCTGTTGGTCCTCCTCGACCTGTCTGCGGCCTTTGATATTGTCGACCACAGTATCTTCCCTTGACCCTTCTTTGGCGACAGCAGTGGGTGCAGAAAGTGGCAGCCAGACTGGTGGTTGGTGGGGGAAGATATGATCTCATCGCCCCCATTCTGGCTCGCTTGTACTGGCTACCCGTTGCCTCCCGAATAAGGTTCAAGGCATTGTTTTTGATTTACAAAACCCTCTATGGCTTGGGACCAGAATATCTGGTGGAGCGTGTCATCCTTAGGTCAACATTGGCCCGGCCCACCAGAACATCACAGCCCCTTTCACTGTGGGTCACCACTCCCCAGCAGGCATGTAAGGCCTCTACGTGGAATTGCACATTCTCTAGCAGGCCGATATAGTAGAATCACCTTCCCAGCGAACTATGGAGCCCCTCTCGGCCTTCAAGAAACAGTTAAAAACTTGGCTTTTTAAGGCCGCTTTTGGCAATCAAGGAGGTTGATTTTTCTTTAATGTGGTCTGTTTTTCCGTCTAGTTTTCTGTTACCATCTTGTACCTTTGTATTTTACCATTTGCAATTTTACTGGCTTGGTCCTGATGCTTCTTTTATGATTTATTGTTGATTTGTTTTATTGTCTTCTGTATTGCTTACTTCAGTGTTCACCCTTTTATTTACGCTATATTGTTCACCGCCCTGAGTTCCCTTGGTGAAAGGAAATAAATAAATAAATAAATAAATAAAGGGGTTGAGACACAATGCAAAGTGAAGTTTCACTCCCTGTCCACCTTCAAGGAAACCTTTTTTAGTTTTTAAGGGAACAGATGACCTGTAAGTATAAAGTAAAAGTTAAGATTCTGATTTCCTCTCCCCTTCATTTCTTTTGGAAGGCCCAAAAACCAAAAATTCTGAACAGTGTTGACAATCAGCTGGATGAACTTGGAGTCTTTATTGCACAGGCGAGGAGAACAATGGACCTTATCAAAGTAAGATGACTTCACTTATTTATTTATTTTTAACTCAGGAGAGAAAGCTAAATCTTAAGCTTTGCCCTGTGTGTTGATTGTATTTATTGTATAGTTGTGCTGCTGTGTTGTTGTGCAGCAGAGCAAATCAACATTCTAAATTTAAAAATGGGGGTGCTCAAACCAAACAATTATAACTTTGAAACTGGACTTTGGACCAGCATCAGATTTGGCACAGATGTTGCAGATGCCAAGCTTTATGTAGCAAAGAAAAGCCTGAATATTGACAACACCAATGGCAGCAGTCAAGATAGCCTACAGAATACCTTCTTGTGGTCACTGCCATTCACAAAGTGGCACCGAGCAAGTGAACATCCCAGAAGCTGATTCATTTTTTCCCCATCAGTTAACCACTTCTCACCCAAACACAAAGGAATTGTCAGGACTGTTATTCAACAAATGTGAACGGTATCTAGCACAGTGCACAAGAAAGTCTCATGAAGGCCATCTTGACTGTTGCCATTGGTACTGTCAACAGTCAGGCTATCCTTTGCAACTAAAACATTGGTATCATTTTTCTTACTTGATTTTGTGCAGCAATATTGGGCAATTTCTGGGTATTTTGAATCATGGATATAGAAGCACAATATGCCATATTCATAAATATGAAATATTTTAATGATAAGTAAAAACAGTTTTTTAAAAAGGAATATTCCTTTGTCACATGAATGCCTGGAGGAAAAGGATGGAGGTGGTCTTTACATTTAGCTCTCAGGAAATGGTTCATCTGCTTATTCTGTCTCCATTTTGCCACCGTGTAGTGAGGTTCAGTTAGGGATGATGTATAAACAGGCATGTATACACACAGTTACATTTATATTAACGTCTCTGGAGAGCTGATCTGCATATGCCACAGAATCACATGTTTGTCCTGGACAATTAAGATATACCATTCTTCACTTCAGTTTTCAGCCGAAGAGTATGCTTAACTGAATTTACCATTAATGAAGAAGATTCCATGCCCATAGAAAAGTAGCATGTCAAGAGGCTGTTTCACCCCACTTCTAGGAACAAAACACTGAATGTCTAGAAATCTGATAGGAGCAGAAAGGTATTCCTATAATAGCAGGTCTGATTGTCACGGGTAAGGTTCTGCAAGGAATCCTTTTCCTGCCTCTCCATTTTCAGTTCCAAATAGTTTTCAACTTTAACGTTACATGCAGGGAATGTTAAACTAGGTGTAGCCCATAACGCTGAGGCCGGAGAGGGCAAACTTGAGAAGGCTGGGAGCATCACACAGACATCCTAGAAGCTTGAAGGTTTCCTCCTACAACCCCCACTCCACCCAGAATTTTCTTACAAAAACGAGTTCCCATTGGTGCTGGTGGGAGCTTTCCCTTAGG
>JAHTLZ010000010.1:23448726-23464705 GCA_023846285.1 Phrynocephalus versicolor | reverse complement strand
GCTCTTAATGGATCTAAAGGCAGCCCTGTGTTTTTAGGGCACTGCGGAGAAGGAGAAGGAGAAGGTCAGCAAGCTCTTTGCTGAGACCGCCCAGGTCCTGGCAGCTTTCCGGAAGGAAGTCCTTGGGTTCGTCGAAGATGGCGAAAGAGCCATTCTGAACGGAGTGGAAGAAGAGCTGCGGCAGAAGGAGGAGAGGCGTGCCACGCTGGCCAAATGCAGGCAAAACCTGGAAAAGGTCTCCAGCACAAACACCATCTCTTTCCTGCAGGTGTGCTCTGCGTTCCGTGCCTTTGGATGATTGGCCTGGCCCTTTCTTATGAGCAGGGGACCTCCCAGGCAGGAATGGCCAACACCCAGCCATGAACAGCCGTGGTTGTGTGAATGCATATCCTGTAGCAGAGGAGTACACAATGTTTTTAGCTCCAGGTGGTGGCCGGGGCCCATACGCACATGCATCCACACAAACATGAGGACAGCTGGCCTTCATCTCTCACACTTTGGTGCATGGGGGAGGGAGAGGGAGGGTGAAGTTTAAACCATTAGGATCCAGAGGTCACTGGAAAGTGGTGGAAGTGATAGCCACTCCTCTCCTAACCCTAACCCTACCCCCCACCCCGCCCCCATGATAGTTGTTTTCCTGCTGCTTCACATGACAAGCCAACGTTGGGTCTTGGAATCCAGGGAAGAGCATCCCCACCCCCATCCCCACCCCTAGGAGATCACTGGGAACTATAAGTTAAAGTGGCTTTGGGGGCCACAAGTTGTGCTCTCCTATTGCAGCAGATAAGGTGTGTCTGGGTGTGTTTGAGCATTTTGGTAGGCAGTTCTGCCTTGGCATGCGCTGGCCTAGGGGTGGGGCGGGGCTGACTGGCCTCAGCAGGCTTTCCCTCCTCCTGCCACTGGGCTTTATTACCAACTTGTAAAGTTTTTTTATATGAATATAACATCCCAGTACTTAGCCGGGTCAGGAACTTGACAAAGATAATACGCCCTCCTCTGTTTCATTTGTAGAGGATGGGAAAGGGGGCTGTAGAGGGAGGTGGCTCTTTTGGACTCAGCTTTGTTCCAAATGTAGATCCAGCAGGGACGTGGCGTGCCGTCAGCTACAGCCAGTATAGCTGCTCCTCCTCCCTCCTCTGGTATGTCTGTTTCCATATCATGAGTTGCCGTGGCCACCGGCAAGTCTGCAAAATAAGTCCTATCATTGGTTAATTTCTCTCTCTCTCTCTCTCTTCTTTTGGCCCAGGAGTTCCAGGCACTGAAAATAGCAGCCGAAGAGAAAACGTTTCCATGTACAGACTTCCCTAAAGAGCTGAGCTTCATCAAATCCAGCCAGGCCGTGCTCGCTGTCAAGGAGGTGCTAGGGAACGTTTGCAAGAACTACTGGGACCAGCTCTCAGGAAAAGGAGAGAACGGGCCGGTTCTTTACGGGATGCCAGAAGGTCTGTAGCAAAAGCAACGTGCCCTGGGGTGGACCTTGTGCAGAGCCCCCTTGCTCTCTCCAGTATTTCAGCTACAGGTGGTGTGGAGTTCTGCAGGCTGCCCAGATGTTTTGGATGGCAGCTACCGTGGTGTCTTCCCATTAGCAATGCTGGCTGGGTTTTCTTGGGAAGGAGGAGTCAAAAACATCAGGAGCACCAGAGATTCACTAGCTGTCGAACATGGACATTTTCTCTTACTTTGATAATTATCTTGCAGGTGGCATAAGCAGTATTTGGCCACAATCCATCAGCTGCGGCAGGCATGTCCAAACTTCGGCCCTCCAGATGTTTTGGACCACAACTCCCAGACTCCTTTGTCATTGGCAATCTAAGCTAAGAATTCTGGGAATTGTGGTCCAAAACATTAGAAGGGCAGAAGTTTGGACATGCCTGAGCTACGGCATTGCCAACAGCTGAAGCTCAAAATGATAAGGATCCATTTGGTCTTTATAAGATCTGGCAGTCCCTGAGATGGTTGAGAATAAAAGTAGCAGCACACGTGACTTCCATGACTTTCTATCTGTGCAGTTTTGCTGTTCTTAGTTTGGACTGTAGACTTGAGGGCATTAGAATCTACAAAGCCCTTAGTCACACGGGCCAGAGGTCATTGTTTGTAGCATCACTGTTTAGAAGGTGGACAGGGGTACTTTTAAGCTCCCGTGTATTATTAGGAGATGGATGCTAGTAGTCTCAAAGGAAGAAGACATTCTAGGCTGTAGCCTCCATTGAAAAGTACTGAAAAGGGCACAGTTGCTCAAGAATTGCATAATAAAAAGTCTCTAATTTGGTCTCAGGTTTCTGGGATCCATGCCTTACTCTTGAGGTTTTGTGAGGTTTCCATAATGACTCAAATAAATCAGGAGGCACAGGGTGTGGTCAGTGGTGGTTTGGGGAACAGGTCCAAGTAGCTGTCCTTGAAATAAGAGGCTTTTATTTTAGAAAGCAGGGAATACTTCTGTTGACAGCTTTTCGTTTCTAATGCCCGAGTCTTGCCAGAACTAGGAGGTTGTACTGGCTTAGTTGCAAGGGGAGAGGCTTGCTTTCGCCTCTTGTGTGCCTTAACATTTCCAGTTGTTTGTGTGTGCTCGCTCTGTGCAGCTGCACAAAACACAAAACGGAAAATATTCCCCATTCCCTTGGCCAGTGGAGTAATCCTTTGTCATTAACAGTGTCTCGTCCCAGATAGGACCCCCATCTGAAACACAAGGACAAATCGTCCAGTGTGATCAACGTTTGCTCCAAGAGATGTTTGATTTCTTTCTGCTTGGGGGCCCATTCATACCACGCCTGGTAGTTTCTAGATCTCTGCCATTAACTCTTGGTGGGCCACCTTTCATCTTGGCTAGGTATAGGAGGGTAACCGGGTCATGGCACAGCCGGGGTCAACAGTTTTGAAATGTAAAGAAATTATGGGGTATTTTATTTGTTTGTTTAATTAGCAATGGAAATTATATCATTTGTGAGTCTCCTCCCTAGTCTCCTCTTTTCCTTCTGAATTTAGATGTAATCCCCACACTGGCTGGGGTAGAGGAAGTGAATATTCTCAGCAACGTCAGGGTTGTGATGTTGTCAGAAGGGGATGGGAGGCAAAATATTGTAACTCTTTAAGGACTAACAGTTAATTTCAAGAGAGTTTTTTATGGCTCAAATTCACTTCTTTAGACATTTGAGTCTAAATTCATGTCCTCTATATAGCTCTCTCCATGACCAGGGGATACAATACAGATAGTAGCCAAACTGGCATCGATGCAGGTCTGGGACTGTCAAGTTGTTAATTGCTTTAGTTAGCAGTCCTGGGCAGTGTAATTAACAGCTGTAAGCCATAGCAAAGCAAAGTGTTCTGCTTATATACCGCCCCATACCACTACAAGTGGTCTCTGGGCGGTTTACAATTTTAATTACAGTGTGCAGGCTACACATTGCCCCCCCCCAGCAAGCTGGGTACTCATTTTACCGACCTCGGAAGGATGGAAGGCTGAGTGAACCTTGAGCCTGCTACCAGGGATTGAACCCAGGTCGTGAGCACAGTTTTACCTGCAGTACAGGCATTTAACCACTGCGCCACGAGGCTCCATAGGCTGCCATAGGAACATTAAAATGTATTTCTGAGACAAAAATCAGTGTCTGTGGTGGTGCGGGAACGATTTTACTCATGAGAGATTTAGAGAAAGCTGGGTAAACCATATATGTAGTAAAAAGCCTTGATTTCTATTAAATCCCTTAGAGAGTCATTGAGAGTTTTTTGTGTGTAGCTTGTTTATGCTCTCTTCCTCTTGATTCTGCTTTTATAATTCCTTTTTTCAATTGTAGCCACTTGGAGATCTATAACAAAGCATCCTGGGAGGTTGACTTGTTCTGAAATGGCTTTTTGTGCATAGTTATTCCTGATTTCAGATTTATGGCCATTTATCCTTTTAAGCAGAGATTGTCCTTTGGTAGAACACGGTAGAGTGCTGCTGGCAGAAAGTGGCATACAGTATATCACTTTAGATTATGTGTTAAAAGTGCAGTGTTTCTGTCAGAGACAGAGAGACAAAGCAGACATAGATATACTCATAATTGAACACTGGTGTCTACACTTTGGGGGGCGCGCGTGCACGCATGCGTGCACACACACACACACACACACAAAGAGAAAGATGAAAAGCTGAAGAAGGGGGAAGCAGAAAGAGACAAGGGTGTGTAGGTACAGGAAATAGTGGCTCTGTTTAATAACTCTATTAAACAAAAGGGTTGGATTTTTTCTTATTTTAATGTCTCTGGTATTCACGCAAGTAGAAAGCCACTGAACAGATAGGAACAGCCTTTTTCTGTGAAAGTCTGGCTCTGAGGTTTAAAAAGGAGGTGTGCCCCCAGGTGGCAAATAAAGTGTAATGCACCTGCCTCTGACCTCAGATCCTGTTCTTTCAGTGGACAGAGAGCTCCTTTATTCCAGTGCTGTGGTTTTGGTTTTGCTGCATGGGGTCCGATTGACAAATTCCTCTCTCTCCACAGTGACCATGGGGCCCCAGATTCCTGAAAAAACTACCAACACTGCCTGCTTGGAGTCCCGTGACTATTTTCTGAAGTGTAAGACCATTTTATTTGTTGCCTTCCTGGATTCCCCCCCCCCTTTTCTATGTTGCTTGCACAGCTTTGAGCACAAGACAAATTATAGATCTGAAAGAGCCTTGGAGCTCCCATGTTAATGAATCAGTGATGAAAATCAAGGGCCTGGTCCAGCCTAAATATCAAACACTTTAATATCCCCCATGATTTCAATGTGAAAACACATGTTAGCTCTTTCCTTATAGAAATCAGTGAGGCTGAAGCATGCTTAACATGGGAAAGAAATGTTTTATGGTCTGTAACAGAGAGGCCCATTTCTCTCCTCACTTGTATCTCCCATCCACCACCTGGAACTCAGCATTTGCTGCGGGTGGTTAGAATTAGATTCCCACAGATAGACTTGGCCTGACACCCTAAATTTTGGGGTGGGGATCCTTCAGTTCTCCAGATGTTTTGGGCCACAACTCCCACACTCTTCTGTCATTGGCAACATAGGCTCAGAATTCTGGGAGTCACAGTCCAAACCATCTGGAGGGCCGAAGGTTCCCCCCCCTGCCCTAAATGGTTGTCACGGTGACATCAAGTGGACAAGGCCCTTCCCTTCAGGTCCATGAGGAAGGGATTTCAAAGTTGGAGTTCAAACCTGCGGGGAAGTCACTTGCTTGGTCTCCAGACGTGAAGGCACCCAGGGAACGGCATTCCATAACTGAAGCATTGCTACTGTTGTCACTTCAGTATAATTTTAGTGTACATTTCAAATTTCTCTAAACCTGGGATGTGCCAGCCAAGTGATGAGTGCTAGCCTCCGCTCTTTTTGTTTCGGTTTTGCCACGCAGGGGAAAAAAGAGCACATAATATCATGGGACATTTTTTGCTGATCCTTTTCCCCTCTGTTTTGTTTTCTTTCTTTCTTTCTTTCTTTCTTTCTTTCTTTCTTTCTTTCTTTCTTTCTTTCTTTCTTTCTTTCTTTCTTTCTTTCTTTCTTTCTTTCTTTCTTTCTTTCTTTCTTTCTTTCTTTCTCTCTTTTCATCCCTTCTCCTTCACAGTTGCTTTCATCATTGACTTGGACAGTGACACGGCTGACAAGTTCATCCAGCTCTTTGGCACCAAGGGGGCGAAGCGGGTGCTGAACCCCATTGCCTACCCAGAGAGCTCGACGCGGTTCATCAACTGCGAGCAGGTGCTGGGCGAGAACCTCATGAACCGCGGCAACTACTACTGGGAAGTGGAGATCATTGATGGCTGGGTGAGCATTGGGGTCATCACGGAAGATTTTAACCCGCAGGAGTCCTACGACAGGGGCCGCCTGGGCAGGAATGACAAGTCCTGCTGCCTTCAGTGGAACGGTCAGAACTACGTGGCCTGGTTTGGCGGCTTTGACTGCGTGGTGGAGCAGCCGTCTTTCTTCCACACCATCGGGGTCTACCTGGAGTACTCGGAGAAGGTGCTGACCTTCTTCGGAGTCAAGGATGCCAAGATGACGTGCCTGCAGCAGTTCAAAGTGGCTCGCTTCAAAAAGGGCCTCTTCGACCCCTTCCAGAATAAGATCAACCACCAGTTTCCAGCACTCTTTACCCACAACCTCAAACCGGCCTTTTTCCTTGAAAGTGTGGATGCTCACATGCAGTTGGGGCCTTTGAAGAAAGACTGCGTCTCAGTGCTGAAGCGACGATAAATGGGCTCGATACATGAGCAGAATCCAGCAACCGGGAACAGTGAGCTCTCAGCTGTGCATCACTTCAAGGCATCGGGGTTGTGAACTTTGCCCTTCGTATTGCTGTTACTCCCTGAAGAGCTTCCTAGGCGTTGTTAAAAATAGTGGACATTTTCTGTGGTGACCCTTTTAACTTCCTTTGGTTTTTAGTCAGGGGCATAATCCATTTTAAGGCTTGTTCATCCAGATCCTAAAGCAGAGCTCTAAGCTTTGCTGGCCTTTCAGCTGATGTTTTGGAATCACTGTCCATCTCCTTCTAAATAAGGTCATCGGTATCTGTAGTAACACACCTTCATAGAGAATTATACCTCACTGTGGAGGAAAATAGCCCTCCTGCGTCTACTCTGATCCAGAAATGCCAGATCTATAGGGCAAATGTCTGAATTCTTCTAAAAAGCAAACAGAAGTAATTTAAGGGGGTTCAGTGAGTAATTCACATCACATTGTGGAAATACTTGGGGTCAGGTTATTCTCCTTGGGGAGAAAGGCGAGGAGATCACAGACAGTTTAGTGCAGGCATGTCCAAACTTCGGCCCTCCAGATGTTTTGGACCACAACTCCCACAGTCCTTTGCCATTGGAAATATAGGCCTGGAATTCTGGGAGTTGTGGTCCAAAACATCAGGAGGGCCAAAGTTTGGACATGCCTGGTTTAGTGACTTAAAACCCGATTGGGTGGGGGAGAGGGAAAGACTCTGGCATCCTCTACATGCACTGGCCTGCAACTCTTAGTGAGCTGAAGAATTCTACAAGTCACAGCCCAGCACGTCGGGAAGGGAATGCTGCTCGTTTAAATGTGGGGGATAATCTGACATTCCCTCAGTTGCATTCCAGAATGTTACAACCCCCTGCAATCAGTTAGAAACCTTTACTGTATAATCTTTTAGTGGCAGTAGAGGAGGAGCCTATCTACACACAACTGAGAGCAACAGGAAGCCTCAGCAACGGTTACCTTACAAGACAGATTTTTGCTTTTCAAAAATAAAATCCCTTTAGATAAGTACTCCTGCGTAGGAATCGTCCTGCCAGGGGTATGCTTTTGCCCATCCACTGCAGATTTCATCAAGCAATATGGCTGCACACAGAGCAGTTGTGTCCCTTGTAAGTAATCACTGTGCCTATCCACTGAGTGCCTGTCAGACTTTAAAACACACATTCTACACTGCAGCCACAGTAGCAAATAATGTGGCATCAGGGGAGAAACCACAAACGGCTTTAATCTCACTGTGAGGATGTCAGACGACATTCTGAAGGTATAACCTTGAAGTGAAAGTGAGCTCCTCAGGGTTGCAGTGTCAGCAGCATGCGTTGTAATGATATGCTGACAGGTTTCTGAGTAGAGCTTGAAAAGCACCTTGAGTAAACAATTTAGACTGAAGCTTTTGACGTGCTGGATGCAGCAGATGAAGAAAAGACCAGGACAATGGACTGTTAGCATCTGCTTGTGAGTTGCGCCTCCCATACAGTGGCTGAAATGTTGTTTAGTGAAGTAAGTACCTCTAGAGTTGGCCTGTTGAATCACTGGGGATTTGAGGAGTCAACTCAGTAAGTTCTATTAATACAAATGGGTCTACTCAAACTGTGACTTACTACACTAAAATAAGTCACAACCAAAGCAGACTAGTTTGAATCAGTGGGACCTCCTGAGGAGCAGACTCATCTAATCCCCACTGGTTTAAGTGGTCCTACTCTAGTGCAAGCAACTATACTGAGCAACAGGATTTCAGTCCAAATCTTGCTGGCCCAGAGCTGTTGAAGAAAGATTGCCTTGGGTGTTTGTTTTTCCCTGAACAGTAGGTGAAGGCTGAAGAGTTGGTTGCTTTTATGTGCAGACCTGTCAAACTGGGATGGAGTAATCCATTGAATCAAGGCAAGTGATGGAGGTTTCTACTTCTGCAGTTCGCAAAGATAATAACTATAGGTTGGTGTGGGATACCTAGCCCTTTCCAGATGTGCTGCAACAACTCTCGTAATGGCCACTAGTTTTGTTGACTGAGGATGACGGGGTTGTTATCCTATAGGACAGGCATGTCCAAACTTCAGCCCTCCTGATGTTTTGGACCACAACTCCCAGAATTCTAAGCTTAGATTTCCAATGGCAAAGGACTGTGGAAGTTGTGGTCCAAAACATCTGGAGGACCAAAGTTTGGACATGCCTGTCCTATAGGTTTTGAAGGATGCAGGATTTGGGAAGGCTGGCTACAGAATAAACCCTTTCCAACATTTCCCTCGGTAAAAGGACAGTGCAAAAATTAATTTGTGTTACATAAGCCAGTCTGGCAGAGAACATCCAACAAGGTAAGGGAGGAGCTGCTATTGCAGAAGATTTGTAAGAAAGTGCATGGCATTAGCTAGTGAGGAATTACAATTTTTTCCCTGTGGGCATTTATGGAGCCAAATCTAATCTTGACATAAAATGTTCTGTAGTGAGAGATGTTGGTTGAATTAAAAGAATTAATCAAATTGAACCCTTCTGTCTCTAGGACATCACAAGCTACCAGATTGTTACTGTACATGGAAGGGAAAATAAAACATAGCTGGTTTGAAAACAATTTATTCCTGGAATTCCAACATTTCTTTTTTATGCATTCCTTGCAGACAATCACTGGATGCTGCTGTATGTCATTGGTTCCATGGTCTCAGGATTACAGATATGTCTGCAAGGGTTTTCACTGGTTCTTAATAATTATACTGCCTACCTCCCAAGGCTTCGTTTTTGTACAAAATAAATTCTGTTACATTTGTATACAGGACAAATCTTGTTATGAATCAGACTAACTATGAGATAAATTATATGACTTCATCTGTTTCCTCTGTCTAGCCTTTTACTCAAGATACAGTATTTCCGGCTATCAGCAAGAAACAGTGATGTCACCTTAGTTATTTTGTACTTCTGGTAATGGAAATAATGCCAACATAATTGTTATTGACTGACTACTGTGTGAGCAGTGTGGTGCCTTCTCAACAAGCCTTTGGGGATAAACTGGAATGATCAGCATGCTGAATGCCAAACAGACTGGTTGTATTCATTGTTCCTTCCTAAGCTTGCAGCTAAGCTGGAGCATTGTTTCTTTACATAACACAGTGGTAGTGTAATCTTTCTTTTTGGAATAATAGTAAGCTTTCTGCTTTGGGCTTCCCCTCCCCTCAAAACACATAGTTGTCTCTATAGGGTAAAATGTGTGAAGAAATGTAGCCTGTATTTAAAAATATGCAAGCACAGTCCTAATAAACTCTTCTGTTGTTTTGCAAATCAAAAATAAATCCTGGTTTTCTCCGTTCATCTCATTTTAACAGCAGGAGTCAAAATCGGGCGACTGTCCTCTGTCAAGAGCAGCGAGGCAAATGGCTTGTAGCATTTGCGCTGCATGCAGGAAAAATAACTTCACTTTCTACATGTCTGCATTTTCTAAAGTCTTACACTTTTCTGTTTCATGGAGAAGGAACGGAATTTTTGGATGAAACAATATTTTCATCCAAAAATAGTTCAGTTCAGACTTAACCAATCTGTATTGCTCTAATTCTCTAGACTCTAGCTTCTTTAAGGCGTGGAGAGAAATAAAGTGGTAGGGAATGCTTAGTCCTCTTTGCGCAAACATTGTTAACCTACAGGTCGTCATCATTGGCTATGCTGGAGGATGATACATTTTCTGGCACCAGGATACTATTTCTGGACAATTGCCATTTTGAATGAAATATCGTTATATCCGGATTCTCTTTTGTTCAGTTTCTGTCTTGTAATCCTGGGGTACCAGAGCATCACACAAAGGTGGAAGTGAGGTAATTTAGTGGTTGATTTGACCTAAAGCAAAAGCGCTTGTGTGCTGGCACAGCATGTTTTGGGAGTGAGCTGTAAGAGAAATTCTGTCCCTGGAGTGCTGGCCATGGATTCTGGGAGGTGTAGTCCAAGAACACCTGAGTTACCTATGGTTGGGAACCACTGCTCTAGAGATAAATACGCTTATCTTCACCATAACTGGCATTTTATCCCAATTAAGGGTTAATTCTGGAATGAAAATCATCATGACAATTATATCAAAATTTAACTGAATATCAAAGTATGCGCAACTTTTTAATTTTGCAGTCATTCATCAGCTTATATCTCTACAAGCTTTGTTTAAAGTAAAAATATGTAATGTAAAAGGCATTTCTTAGTCATTAAGCATATTACTAGATACATGAAAATTCTTAGTGCTCATTGAGCCAGATTAATTTCAATTTATGGAGGAAAATATACATTGGATTGTCAGCTGCTGCACTGCTTCATGGCATCATTATATGTGCCATAGCATGAAGCCTTGCAACGTGGATGAGTTTTATACCTTTGTGTGTGTGTTATTTCTCTATATTTATAATAAATTCAGTAGTTTACACCTCTTCTAATATGTAATTAATTTCCCCCCCAGGGGCCTAGAGATCCAAAAACATAGTGCAGTAATCCCCTGCCTACCGCAGGTGTTAGGACCTGACCCAACCTGTGATAATAGATAATCTGTGATATGCGGATGCCGGGCCAGGTCGGGACTGGGGGGCCTGCCTGGAGCCTCCTGCACTTACCTGAGGTCTGGCGCTGCCCCGAACAGGCCTCTTTTAGGTGATCCAGAAGGCACTTCCAGCTTGCTGGAAACCACTACTGGGGCCTCTGACAGGCCCATGAAGCCCATCAGAGGCCCATTTGGGGCAGCGCCAGACCTGGGGTAAGTGCAGGAGGCCTCAAATGGGCCCACACAGCTTGCCCCAGGAGCCCTTTGTTTCTTATACAGTAGTCCCCCACGCTTTCGCGGTTCATATACTGCGGTCCCGCTATATCGTGGGACTGCAGTACTATATATGAAAAAAGACCCCCTGCGGTAAGGGGCAAAGGCTTGCTTCAGGCCTCCAAGGACTGGCGCTGCCCCAAACGGTCCTGTGAGGGCCTTCCAGGGCCTTCTGGAGGCCCCAATCGCCAAAATTCATTTCTGAGGCCTCCGAGGGCCTTTCTAGGCCTGTGACCCCAAAATTACTTCCAGTTTGCAGGGAGGCCCTTTTGGGGCCTCCATAAGGCCTGGGGAGGCCCTTGCAGGCCTGTTCGGGGTGGCACCAGGCTGGGAGTAAGTACAAGAGCCCCCAGTTACGGCCCTCAGGCCTGCCCCAACCTGCATCCACATATCGCGGATTTTAAATTATTGTGGGTCAGGTCGGGTCCCTAACCCTCACAATAGGTGGGGGGGTCACTGTACTGCGGTCCCACAATACACCAGTATCGCAGCATATGAAACAAAAAGGCGGGGAATGACTGTAATTTAAGAATAATTTTTCAATATGACATCCAATTGTTTCTGCAGATTTGTCAGCTTCAGGGTTTAGTAACTTAATATCTGGCCAGTTACCACAATGCTGATGACATTATGACTAAATTTTTTTTGCAGAACTTAAGAGTAATAACACTCTGTACCATTAAGCACTTGATATGCTAGGATACTGTATCATAAGACATAAAATCAGGCATCAGTACAATATGACTATTTTAAGACTGCTGATAAAGGCAGGCTACAAAACTGGAGGTTGAAATTTATCATGAGTTTCCTTTCCGACAAATGGGCTAAAAATTTAAAAATGACTGTGTTTCCATTTAGTTGCTGGAGGACCTGCCAACTTTCTACCACAACAGCAAGTGGCTGATCATCTGTGAGTGTACATGCAGTTCTTCCTTACAGATTTCTAATTTGGATGAAAGGTCTGGAAAAATGAGTGTTTCATCCACCACTGAGCCAGCCAGAAATTTCCATAAAAACCATGGCATAAAAAAAAAACAAATATGTAATAAAAATAACATTAAACGACAGAAGTGGCAAGATATTTTTATGTCCAAGTGCCTGCTTCTGAGTCTCAGCTGTTCAAACACAACACAAAAACACCAAAACACACAACACCAAAACACAAAAAAATCAAGTTATCCTGGCAAAAGCTTTATAGGGCTGCCCCTCCTGTATTTGGCTAATTAAATACAATTTATTTTGTGCCTTTCAAGGCAAATAAAGCAGAGGTTAAATATACTGCCATACAAGGATTACTGCCATAGCACTGGTTTAAATCAGATTGTGGACTAATTTTGCTCCAATGTGATACATTGTTAGTGTTGTTACTAACAATTAAGTTTCATTGATCCAATTATAATTTAGTGTTAAATCAGATTAAACTTGTTTCACTCTTTATAATGGGTTATATTCACTGAGTATTAAAATACAGTATACTGAAATGTATTTACAATATTTTATGCTTATTATAAGGGGCTGGTGGCTCAGCAGGATAGAGTACTGAAAACTGTTGGCTACAAAGTCAGCAGTTCAGCGGTTCCAATCCTGGGTGCCAGGCAGCAGAGTGAGCTCCCGCTGTTAACCCCAGATCCTGCCAACCTAGCAGTTCGAAAGCATGTAAATGCAAGTACATAAATAGGTACTGCCGTAAAAAGCAGGAAGGTAAAACTGTGTTTCTTTGCAGCCATGGCAGCCACATGGCCATGGACTTGCACAACACTGGCTCTTCAGGTTGAATATGGAGATAAGCATTGCCCGTAGAGTTGGATACGACTAGCACGCATGTGCTGGGGGAACCTTTACTAATTAATGAGGTGTTGTTTTCAGTTCTGAGCATGCATCCTTATGCTTATTATATCCTTATTATATCCTGCCTTTCTCCCCTAGTGGGCGCCACAGGCAGTTTACACAAAGTTAGCACATACAGGTACAGTATTTGACTGCCAGCTGCAATTTCAACCTATTTTCGAGCTTGTCATGAGAATCAACACATGGCAGGATGGAGACAGATTAGTGTGAATTAGTCCTAAATGCCTGACAGCCATGCCCCTCTCTCCTATTCAGAGGAAGCCAAAATGGCTCTATAAATATATGGAGGACACACATTTAAGTTTCTCCACATGAAAGGAGGAAAGCCTGATCTGGATCAGGATCTTTCCTCACCTGGAGACATTCTATGCATAAATGGTGCAGCAAGAGAGCATCCTCTGATGAAGCCCAAACATGGGTGATGGGGTAAATGGTATTTTGGTTAAATCTTCAGGAAGGACTGGAACGATGGATGCAGAGTAGAGGATCATCAAAGAACCACTGCAAAGCAAAGCATGAGATCTTCCTCAAGGAAACGGGTCTCTCAGCTGCTCTGCAGAAGGCAAAGGTCTTTGAAAATGGAAGCGAGGAAAAAGGAATAGCGGTTGGAAGGGCCTCCACAATGAAGCCTCAGCATAGAGATCAAACAATTTGTAAGAAACAAAACCGACACATAAGAAGAGTGGCCCCAGAGAAAGAATTGAAACAGCAGCATTCTGGCAACACACCACCAATCAAGCGTGGGCTCAGCCAGGCCTGTGGAATAACCGGCAGCAGAGAGGACCCCAGGACAGCAGAAGGGAAAGGACATCATCTCCCTCAAAACACAGATGCTGGATTTGGAAAGAAAAAACATCCATCCTTTGGAAAATATTTGGCCCAAATCTCCATCTATTTGATGGGCTGAACATGTGTAAACGAAGGAATGTGTGGCTCCAGAAGGAAACAGCTCAATCCTCTTCCAAGCTATCTGTGGCAGCATCCAACTCCCCAGAAGCCAATGGGGTGCATGGAGCAGGGCTCAAAGGGGGGGATTCCGGCCCAGGAAATGAGAAGAATGAGATCCAGTCTAGGGATGGGCAATTCATTTCGGAACCAGGGAAGAATGAGATGAGGTCCCCAGTTCCAAAGAAGGCCAACCTCAGCAGCCAATGGAAGAAGGCCAGCAACCCTGTACTGTAGAGGAAGCATCGTCCAGAGCGGAAGAGGTAACAGCACTGCTCCAGGAATCCCCGGTCTGAGAGATGCCGGCGCCCGGGACCTCCCCAGTTTCCCCAAGGAAAGGAAACATCAAAAGGGCCATGCAAACCACCAAGCCCAGACTGTAGAGGAAGCAGAAGCTCAAGAAAGAATGGCCAACATCTATAGCATCCTGAATATCATAGTCTCCTTCAAATATAATAATATCTGTGTTAATCACCTGTTAATGCTTTGTAGTTACATTTTTGAGGGCATAAGTTATACTAAAACTTTGAACTGCAGGGGGGTCCAGTGCCCCTAACCCAGCATTACTGAGGGAAGAAACGTATTTGGTTTTACCAGTTTCACCCCTCAGCCAGTTTCCATGGAAGAGCCGTGGAAAAGAACCCAAGTCTTCTGAGTCCTACGTCCATTACTCTTTCCACTACACCACACTTATACATACCGAATCCGATGTACTAACTAGACCAGAATTTTTGCATGTAATGTTGATCTGGGCCCAATGTTCCTTGTTTTAGAATTTGGAAATTTTTCTTTTGAAAAGAGCTTGGAAAAATGTTTTTACAATATACATAGTTATAGTTCTACTTCTAAGCAGTCTGGGTTGTTCATAGGGCTTATAGTTACTTTTAAAATTATAATTCTTTACTTTCCCATTTCTTTCAACAGCCACTCATAAGCCAGCTGTTAAGCCATGCAAGTTACACCTCAAAATAGGAACAAAGCTATTCAAGTTGAGTGACAAGTGTAATGTGGTTGCACCATAGTTGGCGGGGAACAGAAATTAATGACCACTAATTGTTTCCAAGCTCTGGCACTGAGTATGGGTATAATCCACCAACTCGAGAGATCTCGTGGAGGGACACAAGGACCACAACCATTTGCTCCCAATAAAATACGTGGACACAGAGCTGCTTACATTGAAGCTTTTGGACTACTGCTCCCAGAATTCCGGAGCCTCCAGTCCAAAAACAACAAACCCTGCGCAGCTCTACTTCTGGCGCTTTTTGGGTGCCACAACATGCTCTGCTTGAGCTCGTTCTCGAAACTTCCTACAACTGCCAACTCTCAAGACAACGAACCAACGCTACCCACGCCCGCGGGAACCGCCTCACGGACAAGCAGGGGAGGGGGGAGGGGGGAAGGGAAAGGACTCGAACTACCTTTCCCGGCATGCTCCGCTCTCCTCCTCCCCCGCCCCTCGGCCTCTTCCGGTCCCTGCGTTGCCTAGGGAGCCCAGTCAGTCCGGAAGTCCTGGGGCAAGAGAGCTGGCGTCGTGCCGCTTCACTGCTCCTCAGGGTCTCCTGCGTCCGGCTGGTCGGGGCAGAGAGAGAGAGAGAGAGAAAGAGAGAGGGAGAGGGTCGGCCGTTGCTTCCTTCGGGGGCCATGGCGCTCAACAGGAACCACTCGGAGGGGGGCGGCGTCATCGTCAACAACAGTGAAAGGTACGGAGGGTGCTCTTTGGGAAAGGGGGGGTCGCCGGGTGTCCTCCTCTACGGGTGTGTGGGGGGTGGGTGGGTGGGGGAGCTGCGTCAGCTGTGCTTCTCTCACTTACTCCTCCTTCCCTCGCGCCCTCCTCCTCCTCCTCCTCCTCCTCCTCCTCCGTCCGGGTACCCGAGTCCCCGTGACGCCACGCCACGCCCTGAGAGGTGGGGGTGGGGGTGGGGCAGACCTTGTTTACCTCTCGGTGTTTATTCCCCCCTCCTCCTCCCCCCCGCCGCCCTCCTCTGGTCCCTGGGCCTCCATAGCTCCCTCACCCCTGGCGAAGGCCTTGGGAAAACGGGCGGACCAGCTGGGAAGCCGGGCAAATTCAACCCTTCCTTCCTAGTTATCCGTGGCTGAATATGCTGTATATAATATGCTGTATATATCTATCTCACTCACTCTCACACACACACACACACACACACACACACACACACACACACACAC
>JAHTLZ010000010.1:23347333-23447428 GCA_023846285.1 Phrynocephalus versicolor | reverse complement strand
AGAGAGCCCAATATAAGAATTCCAAGTCACCAAGATCCCTACTCCACTGTGCTGGATTAGGAGACCCAAAGGAAAGGACTACAGTGGCTGGCACAGTCTAACCGTAAATTGTGGCAGTTGCCCTATGAACCAGGGGCGGTTGAGGAAGAAGAGTCACAAAGTGGGCTTGTTGGGAGAGCTGGTCCATGTTAGTACATGGACATCTGGCAGAGGCATTGAAATTGCTTCTTAATCTCCTGTTGTGTTTCACCTTTGTTTTATAGCTAATCTACTCCCCGTATAGGATTTCACAGTTTCATTGTGGCTGTATAGTTTCTAGGTTACTGACTGTATAAGATGTCACACAGCTTTTGCTGGTCATCTGGAGGCATCAACTGTGGAAGTAATTAATATGGAGCTTTTATCTTCCTCAATGGGAAATTAAAGTACCAAGACTGCTTTGCTTTTACTAGTTCGTATAATTGGAACACTGAAGAGGGCACAATCAAAAGCGGAACTACAAGTACTTGTTAAATAGCAGTTTATGCTATGTGCTTTTGTTTAACTCATGGCGCATAGCAAAAAAAGAGGCTGCAGGTGATTCTGGCAAATGGAAAACTTAGGGATGCTGTCTTTGCACCATTAAATACTGCAGATCTTCAGGATGTTGCTCCCAACATTTCCCCTGCTTTATTTTCTTCCATGCCCTGATCTTCCCAGCCTGATGTGGAGGCAGTAGCATAGCACTTGTACGTGCAAGTGTGGTTCCTTCTTGAGTAAAAATTGGGAGTGATTAACAAAGCCTGTTACAAAATAACAAGGTACTGCCACCACCGCTGCTGCCAGTTAAGGACAAAAAGCATGGGAAATGAAAAATGGTGGAGGGCAAATCATATTGGGCCCTATTAGAAAGTCAGCTTACAGACATTTAAAGAGCTTGTTACGATAAATAAAGTCCTGTATGGTTTATGGACCAGGTTATCTGGAAGCCTGTGTCATCCCAATATAGCCCGGCCTGTGAGGGAGGATTTGAGAGGATCACTAATCACTCTGAAGGCTAGGCTGGCCTGCTCCCTGTTGTCCTTCAGCTGACAGGCATAGGCCTGCTTACTCGGGTCTTTCCAGCCAACTGACGAGGCACTTTCATTGTGCGGGGACGGTATTTTCTGTATTGCTGTGTCCTAATTTTAATTGTTTTTAACATTTCAACTTCTGGATTTTGATTCTGCTTTTGATTCAGCTTTATTGAGAGCCTCCTTCGGACTCATTTTGGGGAGAAATGGAGGGTTGTTTACACACACACACACACACACACACACACACACACACACACACAGACAGAGTAAGCAATGATACATCCATTTGCTTCAAAGCACAGAGAAGTGTCTCTGCAAAATTCTGGTTTTGAATTTGCCTTCAAATGATACAGCCACTTTGTTTCTTGTGAGTCATGTGAGTAGAAGACCAGTGGGAGCCGAAGCACTTCATAGTGTAGACAATGAATGCACTATAATGGCATTCGCATTCTCTGAGACAGCAGAGCTTGGGAAAGTCATTCCTTTGTACTGTCTTCCATAAAATGCCAATCAACGTGGCCCCTGTCTGTGCTGCCTGAGAGTGCTAGGATGTGTGTGAGGAAAGTGCCATGATACAAGAACTCTCGATGCATAGCCTTGTTCTTCAGTTGAGTGCAGTCATGTTAAATAAGATATAAATGACCAGCCCACTTGGCAAGCTGTGCCATTTCAGGGCGAGTAACTCTGGCTACACTGAAAGTGCTGTATCCTGTATTTTTGTACTGTAACACTGTACTTTGTACTGATGAAATGTGTTGGTTTATTGATTGACTCCCATTCAACTTCTTTCAAGTCAAGCTTGTTGCTGCCAGCCTACTGAACAAGTGATCATTGTGTTTTGCATATGTTTCAGAATTTGGGCATGATAGACATGAATTGCTCTCAGTGACCTACTTTGTGATGATGGGAGACATTCAAAACCCCTTGTCTTCCATGTTGTGTTTAAGTCATTAATAAGGAATGGATCCAGGAATCTTTTCTGTTTATCTGCAGCATTTTGATGACGTACGATCATGTCGAACTAACATTCCATGATATGGAACACATGCCAGATGCATTCAAGGGTACCAAGAAAGGCAGTGTCTTCATGACTCCTTATAGAGTAAGTGGACAACCATGTGCCCAGAAGAAATAATTCCATCATGAACCACAGCAGAACCATATGTAATATTTTTCAGAATTTCTAATCTGACTTTCACTGGGAGAACCCAAACCATTTATAACCTTTATCTATAGGAGAGGTACAGTTGCATTGCATTTTGTATATGATGCAAGTACGGCAGGCTTGTGCAAATAGCTGTACAGTCAATGGTTATAACAAACCAAACTTCAGAGAGGCATAAGGAAGATTAAGCTACAAATATTTGGGGACAGCAAGATTGAATTTAGGAACCTGTCCTCATCACCTCTCTTGCCATCATTTGGAGTCAAAGACTTGTATGCTTAAGGGAACATGGAGGAATTAATGGGGGCTTAGAATAACTTTTTCCAAATGAGGAAAAGTCCATTCATATCTGGAAGAAGCTTGGCTAGAGAGGTCCGGCTTCTTCCTGCCAAAGCTTCATGGTGAATTGAGGCCATGAGTTCCAGTTGGCTAGCCAGAGTATCCTTAGTTGGGGAACAGAGCAAGAGAGGAATTAATTGGTGGGTTGGGGCTAGAGAGAGAAGAGGATATGGGGCAGATCAAGGGCTTCTTTTTATCTGCAGATAAAGTGACTTTTCATAGGCTGTGTATATTTGCCTGATACATTATTTGGGCCTTCTGGAAATTATGGTGCTTTCTGGAAATAGGCAGAATATACTGCCAGCCCATGTATCTTTGTAACAAGTATTGTTGCTTTAGAGTACCTGTGAATTCCCCAGTTTATTGCCAGTGTTGAAAAGAACGTGTGACCTCTCTTTAGTGCTAGCTTCAGAAGGCCGTCTCAGATTTCCAGAGAGTAGCTTCTAGTGGTAGCTGTAGCTTTTGACTCTGAGTCTAGGCTCACCTTGTTAAAAGTATTTACTCTTTTGTCTGCAGGTTATCTTTGTATCTAAAGGAAAAGATCCACTGCAGTCTTTCATGATGCCCTTTTATTTGATGAAAGAATGTGAGATTAAGCAGCCAGTTTTCGGTGCTAATTACATCAAGGGTTCTGTGAAAGCAGAAGCAGGAGGTGCGTACAGAGTCATTGTGTTTTATGCATTCACATTTATGAGGACACTGCAGAGTGAAGAATCTAGAAGCTGGCAAAGGGTTTAGATTTGTGTGCATGCACAATGCCTATCTGCTGTCAACAGACCTTTTTCTCTCAAATATGGAGAACTTCAGTGGTGGGCATGAACTGTAGTCACTTTAGTTCAGGGTCTACTACTACTAAGTGAAACCCCTCAGAATCTAGTCATTCAATCTTTGAACATGGAGGTTTATTTTTAGCTATACATTTAGCTATACACCCTGAGTGTGCTGGCTCAGCGGGCTAGAGCACTGAAAACAGTTGACTCTAAAATCAGCAGCTCAGCAGTTCAAATTCTGGATGCCATGCAGTTCGAAAGCATGTACATGCAAGTTGATAAATAGGTACTGCTGTAAAAAGCAAGAAGGTAAAACAGTGTTTCCTTGCAGCCATGCCAGCCACGTGGCCACGGACTTGCACAACACTGGCTCTTTGGCTTGAATACGGAGATGAGCACCACCCCTAGAGGTGGACACAACTAGCACGCATATGCGTGGGGAACCTGCATATGACATATTTAGGAGCGCACTGCATCATCTTGTAGTATCCAGATTTTTACAGTCATCGTGCATTTTGACAACACTTATAACTTTGTGCCTGTATCTCTCCTTGTGGGATTACATTGAAACAATGATATCAATTGTTAGTTCACATCCCTCATAACTTTTAGATGGTCTACTGTACATGATTACATGGAATGTATATACTTTTCTTAACTGCTTGCATTCTCTTTTAGTGTTAATGTTGTTTTCTGATGCTGTAAGATACCCCTCAACTCCCTCAATTCCCTGTTCTTAAACGTAAATTTAAAAAAAATAAAAAATCCATGTTACATTGTTCATCCTGAAGCTGTTTTAAATTCAGTATATAGTAATAGCTGACTGCAGTTTGCAAGAGTCCGGGAGCAATTTATTTATTTATTTCTGTACTTATTGACCACCCAAATTTCCTTCAGGAACTCTGAGTGGTGCACAACAAATTGCCCAAATAAACAAATTGCCCAAATAAACAGACTTCACAATAAATCAAATAAAAGAAAAAGATAGATAAAACAACAGCAACCGACATATGACAATAGATCCGGCAAGAAAGCGAACCAACTGAGAAACAAACATACAAATTATTTTATTCATGGCTGTTAATGACTATTGAGACGTTAACAGTAGAAAGCAAACTGAGAAAATAGCATGTCTGGCCTTGCTCAAAGTGATCACATGGGATTATCATCATGATGGCTGGGAAAAGGAGCCATGTCCTTGTGCCTTACAATAGCAGAAAATACTGAACTAAACAAACATAAGGGTTTTAACTACTGGAGCAGCAGACCAGGAAAAGTCTCTCTGGCTCTTCTCTTAGTAAATAATAGCTTTCTTCCCTTTGTCTTATTTAACCTTGAATAGTCCTTCGTACTTTCCCCAGGTCTCCAGTTCAGCACATATAGCTGGTAAGGAAGAGTGGGGTGGGAAGCAGGCTGATATTTTCAGTGCTATCCTCATCCCCAAAGACTTCTGATGACTGACACAACTTGCCCGATGGCTTCTCTTTGGGTAGTTTTCCACGCCAGTCCTTTTGATAAACGCTGGTTCTGTGAAAGCTCAGATATATTGTTTGCAGTTGTAGGTCTTCACATTTCAGAAATTAGGACCACACTGAGTTTAGGAGTGTTTTTGAGATTTTCTTTGCATAAATGGCTCCACGTTGTTCTTGCAAGGAGTTGAGCTCTTGCTGTGTTTCATCAGACAACTTCACCGTGTAGTATTCCAAATTGTTTTGGACAAGCACTCCAAAGAAACCGTTGGTCTAATTGTCATCCATTGTTTTTAGAATTATAATGAAGCAAAATGTCATGGAAAGCATTAACCTTATCTTTCCCATTAAAAATATGGAAGGGGGAATCAGTCAGACGATCTTATTCACTTAGTGTCCTTAAGTGTTCCACAACAAACAACAGTCCAGGCCCCAGAGAAGCTAAAAGAGATCACAGAGCTCCAGCCAGAACCCTTATCTTGGCTGGAGTCTTATCTCTTCTTGGCTGTGTAGTTCTCCTTCCTTGCAGTGCTTCATGTAATTCACTAGAAGGCACCTGAGCAGCTTTTGTGTCTGCACTGCATGAAACAAAATGCGTTTGCCAGACATTAATTTAGCAATATCCCATCCCACCTTGTGAACCATAGGGTCTCATCCAGCTCTGCAGCTCCAAGATGATGATGATAGTTTTCATAATGTAGAGTGTGAAAATTGCCCTCTGGCAACCAGGAAGTATGACCAGCCTTCCTCTTAAGCTTGAATCTGGGGAGGAATTATGTAGCACCCCCTGCCCTCCCACCATTTTCAAGCTTGAGAATAGAACTATAGTCTGCTTCCTGTCTGGCCACAAAGTGCCACAAAATAACAGCTCCTCTGTCTCTCCCAGGAAAAAATAGCCATGATTTCCATTCTCGCTGCTTAGCGAAGCATTGTTGCTAAGCTTTGAGCAAGAACATTACCTTTATTGAAGGAACGGTAAGGCAGTCAAAGTGCCTGTAGGGGAGTAGGGAGGGGGAGAGAAGCCTGTCAACTAGAATTTTTAGTTTGGCCACCAAAGCCAGCTGAACATTGTGAGAACCTGGGCATAAGTGTTTTATAAACCCCTAATATCCTGGATTCACTGTGACTGGACAGGCCACCAAAAGACAGCTATTCACAGCTAAAGCTTTGTACCAACAGGTTGAATTAGAGTAGGCCTTGAGAAGCAGGCAGATCTTCAAAACCAGTATAAAGAACTGTCTTCAATCTTCTCCAGAATGTCTTTTACATGTTTGGCTATTTTGCCTTTTTACATACTTAAATCTCAGGCTTAATGGACAGCTGTATGTCCATACGTAAATTATTTTGAGATGGATACAGATGATGCCATGTGGATGTGTGTTCAAACTTCTTTTCCTTAATAAAGTTGCTTGTCTAACTGATGTGCTTTTCTTTAACTATGATGGAATAATACTTCTGATTTAATTCTATATCACATTTACTGACAAAGAACACTGTTGAGACTATAGCAAATCCAATTAGTCTTTGTATACTCAGAGCAAATCTAATCTTGCTGATTTTAGTTTGCCAAAGGTTGGCAGGAAGAATTAACCATTCAGAAATAAGTTTTAGTTTTTAAAATTTTTACAAATTGAAAAATAGAAGCAGACATTGCAACCTGCATATACCTGTTTAATTTTCAGTGCATATTTTGTACAATACTGTGTATTAGCATTCTCAAAGGTCTGGGAGTTCATTGAGGAGTATCAGAGAGCAAGAAAGTGAGGTTTGGCTAGATGGGGAGTTATAAAATAAGTATAGCTGAAGGCAACACAGAATTGTGCATGACCAAGTTTGGCTTCTGCCTTTTCCAATAACTGATGAGGTCTAGACATTTCTTTTAGAAATGACAGTCATGACATTTTGGTGAAGGTTCCTTTCTCTTTTGTTATAAATTTTAGTCATGTAAATTTATAGCTTTGCTGAAGTTAATGATCAAAAGTGCTTGTGACATTTTGACTAAAGGAATAGTCTAAAGACTTGGCAGTAGGATGAGAGAGAATAATGTATTGCCTACCAGTGATGTGTAAGGTTAGTGCTGACCCAACACATGGCAAGTCACCTTTATACAGTATTGATAGTTTCCCAAAGATCTGCAACTTACTGCATAGAGTGGCAATTTTAAAATTTAAAATTTTAAAACATTTTAAAAATAATGTTTGCCATACTAAATACTATTTTTGTTTAATTTAGTAAAGGGTAAGAAGGAGGGTGGTTTCCCCTTAAGCCCTGTGTACCTTCAAAAATAGCTTCAGAGGACTAAGGATTTTTTCTAATGTGGTCTGCCTTGTGGCTGCTTCCAACCTGTGAAATTCCCTCCCACATGAGACCAGGTTAGACCCCTCTGCTATCCTGCTAGCAGACAGAGACCTATCTCTTCAGGCAGGTGTTCTTTAAGTAACTGGCTGCCTACAAGGGAGTTATATCTCTTCTTTTTAAATGTGTTTATAAATTGTTTTTATGTACTTCTTTTGACATGGTAATGTTTAATTCCTTTTAAATAATGTAACAACTTACTGCATTTTTAAACTCTGAGTATTCTCTGTCTGCCTATTGTAAATCCCCCTGGGTTCTCTTGGGAATAAAGGCGGAATGCAAATAATGAATTAATATATATAAGGGTTATGGAGAGTGGCTAGGATATTTCAGGATAGCTTATATGCACATTACCACTCAATACCAGGAGTTTCAAAAATAGCACTAGCAGCTAGGATAGAGAAGCACCACTGGGAGAGGGACTAAAACATTTTAACTGTCTGCTTTATTTTAAACATTGGAGAACATCAATTTCATATTAAACACCTCACCTTGTGCCTCTTACAATTTTTATTGAAAGGTTGGTTCACTTGTGCCTGAAAAATGCACCCTGTGTTGCACCACTAAGAATATTATACGGTAATCTGCAGGCTTGGAGAAAGAATTGTATTCCTCCAACGAAAAGGGGGGAGAGAGTTGACGTTAATGATAAAGGAGAGGTGGGCAGACATGTAAGGCCTTCTCAAAAATGTATATGCGTGGGGGGGGGATATCATGCCAAAAGGTTCAGAAAACTTTTCTTGCAGGGCTGTTGCTTGTATGGACAGCAGATTTTACTAATTACACTGTTATGCTGGTTTCCCTTTTTTAAGGGCTACAGTAACAGTGGTGGTCCAGTGCTAGGTAGTTGTAGACTCAAGAGTATACCCTGACGGAACTGAAAGAAGAATCTCTGGCACTTGGTCAGAGCCGTATAGGGCAGCCAAAAACAAAATAACACAGAGTTGTGTGACACTTTGAGGACTGGCATGTTTGTTCTGCATGAATATTTGTGGACATATACCTCTGTTTATTGTCCTTTTTTCTTTCCCTAGGTGGCTGGGAAGGATCCACCACTTTCAAAATGACATTCACAGCTGGAGGTGCCATTGAATTTGGACAGCGTATGCTGCAAGTCGCGTCTCAAGGTACTGGATTCACTTTTCTTTTTAAATAGGGGACCAATCAACCTGAGTTCAACCCAAGGTAGTTGGATGTCCAGCCATGCTTCAAAGAAGAGAAGAGTGTGCACTTATATGCAGATATAGAATGACTTAAGATATGTGACTTTTAATTATGAATATCAACAAGTGCCTATTATCTAAAGGCTTCCTCCTTTTCTACTGCTTGTCACTCCACAGATCCTTCTGCCAACTTCGAGCACTCACTATACAGGAGGGATTTTGAACGAATGATGTTGAATGATGAATGATACGTGTTGAATGATGATGTTGTAAAATGCGTCAAGCCCTGTCATCATTCATCTCTCCAGCTGCAATCAGATGTGCTTCATATTATGCTGGTGGGGTTGGGTTCAGGTTCACTGAAGGCACTGCCTATAGGGGTTCTGGCTTCTGTATCCCTGAGGCAGACTGTGCTAGCTTGATAGACTGAGCTCACCTCTGTTTTGCAGCTTCAAGAGGAGAGGTCCCCAACGGAGCCTATGGATACTCCTATATGCCGAATGGGGGCTATGCGTTCCCCCCACCTGCTGCCAATGGAATGTATTCTTCTCCTCCTTCAGGATACCCTTATCCACCTCCACCTCGTGAGTTTTGGAAGCAGAAAAGATATCTGCAGAATTCATGTTTTATTTGTTAGTAGGAAAGGAAAAGGTGTTGTTCTGATCTAGGACCTCTTACAATTAACTTAACTTCTTTGTTTAATGCATGCTAGTTTTATTTTGTAAGAAAATGCTTGCCTCTATTAACCCATGGGTGACGGTCAGCTGCTTTGTCAGTGCTTTTCAATAATGTAGCCTTCTCACATGCATTAGTTTCGTTATGAAATCAATGGGAAGCTGGTCTAGAGATTAGGAAGTGGTAGGCAGCACATCTGAAGTGGCCTTGAACTTGGCCTCTTACGTAACTGTCATAGCTTGCATGACATTCCATGACACCAGAGCTCAGCTTGACTTAATAGTCTCCCAGTGGGTACTTGATGAAATCTGCTTTAAGTTTTTCTTGTGATGGAGGCTATTCTTTAGGTGATTCCTTCTGAGGTCTTGCTGATCTTCGTACCACCAAAATTATTCTAGAGATTCGAGGACTGTGTCTGACAAAGATATGCATGGGATTGGGTTGCACGGGAAGGAAGGAAGGAAGGAAGGAAGGAAGGAAGGAAGGAAATTTTGCCATGCATCTTGACATTTGAATTATATAAAAAGTGTCTAGAAGTCTGCTATGTTTAGTGCGAGGACAGACGCCTTGGCTCACCATACAGTGGTCGGACTCAAGCAGCTGTTTCTTCAGTATTTAATCTGGCGATTCTCTATCACAGTAGAAATGTATCCTGGCCCCCCAACAGATGGAGACATGGGGTACATGCATCTTCCTCCACCCCCTTATCCTGGGCCTATGGAACCACCTGCTGCTGGCCCAGACCTTCCCTCCACTCCAGCAGGTAAGCTGTCTGGCCAGAAGACATGAATTCTTATTGTCCAACACATGTAGAACTGTGAAGGGCCTTCCAAGTCTTTCTAGTTCAGCGCGATTCCCTGTTTGCAAGAGAAGTGACCTCTTTTGAGAATGGGACTTATTTTTAGAAAATGTCACAATGCAATTTTAAACCCAAGGGCAGCTTTCTAAAAAAAGATACAATTGGTGTCTCAGATTAATCCCCTCTTTCTGGCTCCAGAGCCAAATCAATCTATTTACAAAGGAATGGTTATGCTGTTAATGCAGAACACAAGATGGAAGCATTATTTCCTCACTATACTTTGTTGGCAGAGAAAAATAAGTACAGTACATTAATTTCTCCAGGACATGTGCCAAGGACTGAGTTTTCCTTAGGAATGACAGTTTGTCCACAAACATGGATAGAATAGAAGCACAGTGTGGTTAGCAATATTGATTGATGCAGATTAGAGAAGAAATAAGAAAAATAAGGTTTTATATGCTTTCTGCAGGCTGCACCAGGTGTGGCAATAGCATTTGTCAAAGACAACCAGAAAACACAATTCAAAGCTTTTTATCTGATATATAAGGTATTCTTGAAGGCTTTCACAACCAGTATCTGATAGTTGTTGTGAGTTTTTTGGGCTATTTGGACGTGTTCTGGAACACGGTACAGTATACAGTATATAGAATTCCCATTTGTAATGCTGGTTGACTAAAGAAGGAGCAGTCCTAGTATACAATACTGATAAGTACGACTGACATTTTTACCCTGCCATGCGGGCAGGACATAAAATGCAGCTCTTCTGGTTGTGTCAGAGAAGATGGGGCGAGGCTGGGTTCCTGTTCGATTTGTGACTACCCTTTCCAGCAATATTTTGCTTCTAGAAAAAGGTCAATCAATGAAACAGTGTAATGAACTTTTACAGATCTCTTTTGTTGTTGCCAGAAATTTTTTACTTCTCTGGCAGTAACAAAACCCTGCTACATAAATATTTGATCTCTCTTTGTTTGAGGGCCACACATCATAAAATTGCTATACACTGGGAAACAGTAAAAGGCGTCAGTCTGCTCCATTGGCTCAACATAGTCTGCTCCATTTCACTGTTGGAGAAACTAATGCATACAATGGAGATATGTTCACTCTTTTCGCTTGTTTGTAACCATTGCCAATATGCCTGCCATATGAAATTCTGCAACAGTTACTTTTGGCGGTTGTATTTGTTTCCTTAGAAATAGGATTTTTGTCTAAGTTTCATCCTGTGTCTTCATGCAAGCACTTTTCTCCTGTAAATTACTACAGGAGTGGGCCTCTCCCACTTTTTGTGGAATGTATTACTCTTCATTAATAGACAGATCCTAATCAATAAACCAACAGTAGAACTCAGTCCCTTCTTTGGAAGTAGTGGGAAACTGGTTTGAAAATTTGAGGGCCAAGTGTAGAACCTAGTAGAAATCATTTGAGATCCAGTGCATGATCCTTACTTAATTGATAATGGTTTGTAAAAGTAAAAATGTGTTTAATCTGATCCATTGTGTTAACCTCAAAAATCTGCAGCAAGTGTGTAGGTTTTGTGGTGGGTTTTTTTCATCTAACCCCCCAGAATTCTCTAAGATGTTCCCAGACAGAGTTCTGGGAGTTCAGTTCACAAGCACACTGCTAGAGACACCAACATTTCACTCATCTGGAACGTTTCTGAAGCATGTGCTTCCTGTTCTTATACAAAAAAGGAAACTGCCCTGGTGATTCCTGGGAAGCCTAGGCAATCATCAAACATGTAGACTTCGGGACGACACCTCTATAGAGTGTAATGGGCAATAAGACAACACCTTCTGTGAGAAGACTTAGGAGAATTCTGGGTGATGGAGTCTAGGGGAAAAAAAACACAAGTGGCACACCAGTGTTGTGCAGCTTCTCCTATTTTTCCTTCTGTCTTTTTCTTTTTCCTTTCCCTTTTTGCTTTGAAACTATTCCAACCACTATGCTATCATCCCAGAAGTTGTTCCTACCTAATCTCTTGTTTTCCACCCCTGTCCCTACAGCTGAAGCCAAAGCTGCAGAAGCTGCTGCGAGTGCTTATTACAACCCAGGCAATCCTCACAATGTCTACATGCCAATGGTAAGCTTTGCGTAATAATATGTATTTAATGTATTTGCCTTTCAGGCGTCATGGAACTGACATGGATGTTGCAGGTGGTTTTCCATCATCCAGGCATTGGCTAGAAGCATTACATCATGCCCTGCTTCCTTTGCTCACTTGTCACTGCTATCTTAGAAATGAAGAAACCTTATTTTTCCGTGTACAGCAATCCCCCACCCTTTCGCGGTTCATATACTGCGGTCCTGGTATAGCGTGGGACTGAAGTATATGAAACAAAGGTTTCCTGGGGTAAGGTGGATAGGCCTGTTTCAGGCCTCCTGTACCTACTCTAGGGCTGGCACTGCCTCGAACGAGCCTCCGCCAGGCCTCAGGTAAGTGTGGGACACCCTCCCCAAGCTCCACCTGATCCAGCATCTGCATATACTGTACAGTGGAACCCTAACTTATGACATTAATGTGTATTTTTAAATTGTTGCCTTGATAGTCACCCAGCTTGCCTTGGTGGATAAAAGTCATTTTAAACATAGCGTGCCACTTCTCCCACCCTGCCCCCTATGTCACGGGGAAAAGGCGGGCGTTGTTTAATAAAGCAGTTTCCCATAGGAATGAGTTGAAATCTGTTCCCCGTGGAACAGATTAATTGATTTTCAATGTATTCCTATGGGAAACCGCTGCCCGATTTACGAGATTAGTGATTTACGAGCATGCGCTCGGACCACATTAATCTCGTAAGTTGGGGTTCCACTGTACGTTAAAAGGCCTAGGGGACTATCAAGGCAACAGTTTAAAAATACTGTTTTGGAGTGAATGGTTTGTATAATGTTCGTGCACATTTTTGGAATGGTCTGAAGTAGCCAACTTGAATTGCTCCTGCCTTTAGCATTTGTGCAGTTATCAAGTTACTTCCTCTCTTTCTCGTTTTAGGACCAGCCTCCTCCTCCTCCTTACTTTCCTCCAGAGGACAAGAAAACCCAATAGGCAGCCGCTACACATTGCTTTCTTATTTCCCTTTGGATAAATATTGATTAGGAATATGACAGTGGTAAGGACCATTTAATTCCCCTCCAGTGCACGTAACACCCACGAGCAGGAGTGGTAGATATATATGTTACTAGGGAAGCTTCTAATATTTTCCTGGATTTTGTTACGTAACACACACCTACATCTAGGAATATATCCCTCTCTTCTATATAATTTTTTCTCAATGTCAATGGTGCAATGAAGGAAAGTTATATTCTTGCTATCCCATTCCATCTGCCAACTGTCCTGGACAACATCCCTTTCCTGAACAGACTCCTTAAACTGAAAAGTACCAACAGCTGTTGAAATTTGTAGATATTGGCAACACAGGGTGTGTCAATCAGCTTTCATGCAGTGAAGCTTCAGAAGAAATCCAGCCTTGTGAATGTGTCAGTCAGCTCTTCCTCGCATGACCCCTGCCATCTTGTGATCCAGGAAATGCACTGATCTTCTGACGGCCTCCAATGCAAGTTTGCTTTTGTTTGAACACCTGGACTCTCTGCCATTTTTTCTGCAATGTGCATGTATGACAGCATGGATGCATCATCACTAATTACATTTGGTACATTCCTTTAGGTCCACATAGCCATCTTCAGTATTCTCTTTCATGAAACAATACAATGATGGCTGCTTTGTTCTGGCCTGTAAAGCATCTTACTGTGGTAATTCAGTTGGTAGGTGGCTTGTCTAAGCATCATCCTATCAGCTAGAAGGCATTCTAAGGGGGAAAGACTGCTTATATTTTGATTTATTTATTTCTTGACTTTGTATTTATTATTTGGATTTTATTGCTGCTGTTTTGGGCTCCTTGTCACATGAATCAAAGCACTTCCCCTTTAGCTGTGTGGCCTTTTAACAGTTGTAAATTTCTCTCTCTTGGAGAAATATATGTCATGATTACCTTCCAAACTGTTTATTATGTAGCTGACCAATGGGGAGAATTTATGAAAAAACAACAACAAAGCTTGTTGGGATTCTATGCACCTTCTGTTCCCTCTAGAGTCTAGCCAAATTGCTAGTATCAGTGAACTCCATACACACCAGAATTACAAGGAAGGATAGTTCTTATTTTTCCTTAACCAAAATATAGGGAAGAAAGAATACTAAGAATTGAATTTGAATATGCTTGAGCACAGCTTGCCTAGATATCTGAATATCTGCTAATTTTAAATCGGAATAAATAGAATAATTTTACTTGTACAAAAATTTCCATAATTCCCTTTAATTCCTCTTTGTGCTTGAAATTAAGGCTATCTGAAAAGCAGTTTCCTGTGCTGAAAGTGGGGACCTTTTCCCACAACTGCCTCCCTTGATCCATATTATTAGGCGGTATTTGAGGCAATGCCAGTTTATTCAGCTCTCTGTGTATTGTAATTCTGTTCAACTTTGCAGGGGAGTTATGATTTCTGTTGTTCTTTCAAAAATGTCCCAAGGAAATATGTAGATAGCATCTGTAAAATAGAACATAGTTACTGTAAGGATATTTATTTGTAGGCTTCTGCAGTGTTTTGTTTTTTTCCTTTTAGTGGGCAGGGGTTGTTTTGTTTTGTTCCCTGCCGGAATGGTGTGTTTTCATTTTAAATGAAATGACAAGCCTTGAGAGTTTCCTGTGGATGAGGAGGCTTATTTGTTTTTCCCCTCAATAACACTGGTTTGCATTGATTACAGTAGCACTCACTTTGTTATTTTGCTACAGGATCAAGTGACAGCCAAGTGGATCAAGACCTTGTGTTTGTACAGGATGCAAATTCAGTTTGTACACACTCATTTTGCACAGACCCTCCCAGCAGGTGCTTTGAAAATTCCCCTGTACTGAGAACACTAAAGTAGATAGGCTCCCTTATAGGCCAGGCCCAGCAAAGGACTTCATTTAATTCTAACTACTGGTTGTTGTTTTGTTTTTTGGTGCCACCCCTTTTCCACTTAGTTTCCCTTTGAATTTAAACAGCAATGATTTAAACAAACTGTTATTTTAAAAATTAGTTGTGTATTTTGGAGATGTTCTGTTAACATATTATGGATATGAAATGGATCATTTGAATGCAAGGCTGTCTTTTGATTTGCTGAGACTGTGAAGTAAAGATAACATATATTGCATTTTCCTGACTCCTTGTGTCTGCGTATTCGAGTGGCGGATTCTTCCTTTGTGCCAATACACCCTTCACACACTTTGAAAGTGTAGTTTTGCAGTTACAGCACAAGACAGAGTAGGTGTGGATCTGAGAGATTCTATATCTGCTGTGATCTAAGCTGTACTTGTTTTAATACAACAGACACTGTAAAGAAAGCCCCATGTGTTCAGATGTTCTAGCACAAAAGCTAGTTATTAAATCAGTATACATAACTTCATAGGTGATGGAGATGACAATAAGATATTGTCTTTTCTAATTTTATGTAACACAAATGTTTCACTGGATGTGTTCATCTTATCTGTTAGCGCCCTTCTGGCATAAAGATGTTGAATGATTTGATCAGAGTTCTCACCTCATTAAGTCTCTCTCTATAAACCTTACTGAATCCCCATTCTCTGTAAGTACATCACTTTTATCTGCATATGTTTACTTCACTGCTTTGATAAGAGATCCTGCTGCATGGCATAATAGAGGCTCAGGGATAGAGGGGGAAAGAAAATGAGCTTGGAATTCATCATATTTCTGAAAATATTTTTACTGCATTTGGAGTCTTCCTACTCCATGGTGTGACACGGGGAGGATTACAATAAATACAATATTGTTTTCTAATGGAAGACATATATAAACTGTTCTCTTGCCTGATGACATTGTCAAGTCATTAAACACAGAGCACTATAATTTATAACACTCTTTGACTGTTTTGCCTGTGAAATATGCAACAGCTAATAATCCCTGTATTGGATTTCGTATGCAGTGTGACCCCCCCCCAAAAAAAAAAAATTACACACAAATACCCTCCTTCATCTGGATAGGATTTAAATGTTTTGTCCAAGAAGCACACAAAGTATCCAGAATCATTATTTTCTTTTTATTGTATACGCAAATAAATTACATGTACAGTACTATGTTTTCTCTTCAAAATACGTATAGCAAACATAGCATTTTAATAATGAAATTGAAAGGTTGCAATAAAAACAAGTGTGAGACTTACATACTTCCCCATAGCAATTAAAGCGCCCTCTGAGTGGTTTACAAGTACTGTACGTCATTATGCAGGCTACACATTGTACTCCCCCCCACACACACACACTCAAACCACCAGTAAGCTGAGTACTTACCTAAGGAGGATAGAAGGCTGAGTGAACCTTGAGCCTGCTACCTTGAATTGAACCTCAAGTTGTGGCCACAGTTATAGCTGCAATGCAGCAGTTTAACCATTACACCATGAGGTATTAGGGGATTAATATGCCTATGGAATTTATATTTAAGAATGAATAGCTTTAAAATATAACTTTCTTAAAGTTTACAGCATAAGCAATTAAATAGTCATATTCAATTTAAAGATTAATCCTTATTCAAGCAGAGTACGACATTTCCCCAAAGTTTTTCTCTCTTGTTCTAATGTTACACTGACCTATTTATAGGGCTCAGATGTTTATGTTTGACTTTGTTTATGTTCATCTGTTACCTTGCAGATTTCAATAGTACCAGCTAATACAAAATTGGATAGACTTGGCTATGGAAGCAGATAACTGGCTGATAAGGAAAACGTCAACAATTTCTCTTATCAACTTCCCCACCCCCACCACTATCTAACTCCATGATCAATCCCCCTGCCCAAGAATCTGTTTCAGTAGAGATGTCTTTTTATTTAACATTTGCTCTTTGCATGCCAAGAAACCTCATAGAGCAGTGTTGGCGAGCCTATGGCACGAGTGCCAAAGATGGCACTCAGAGCCCTTTCTGTGGGCACCCGCCATTGCCCCTTCACAGCCACCTGTATTCAGGTTACATTGCTGTATTGGCACTTTGAGAAAAATTAGTGGGTTTTGAATCATGGTTTGGGCACTCGGTCTGTAAAAGGTTTGCCATTACTGTACTGTCATAGAGAAATAATAGGTCTCTGCTGAGAGCCTGACTACATGGGGGAAATGGGGGAAATGCAGTTTTGGGGCAGGTTGATTTGCATTTTTCCCTTTGATCATGAAGCAATGGGAAATACAAATCAACTCAGAGTCCTACACCTTCAATAAAAGTAGAATCTATTTGCTTCTGAGGGAGGGTAGCACTAAAATGAGGTGGAATCCAGTGGGACTTCACCTACTACATTTTATGCTTGGACATGGCATTCTGCCATGATTCAACTTGTGACCCTGTGGTACAAAGAGTTATGGGTGGACTGCCACTTCTAGTGCTAGTATTAGAGAATCTAGGCTTGTCTGTCCTCCTTGAACCAAGGATTCTTGGCACAACAAAACCTGATCTTACATAAGAACATAAGAAGAGCCATGCTGGATCAGGCCAAAGTCCCATCTAGTCCAGTTTCCTGTATCTCACAGGGGCCCCACCAGATGCATCTGGGAGCACACGAGACTAGATAACTGTCTCCTGATACCACTCCCCTGCATCTGGCCCTTGAAGTACCCCAGTTTTAAGCCTAGAGATTACACATCTCCATCGGTTTGTAACCTGTGATGGACTTTTCCTCCAGGAATCTGTCCAATCCCCATTTGAAGGCATCCAGGCCAGATGCCATCACATCCTGTGGCAGGGAGTTCCACAGACTAACAACACGCTGGGTGAAAAAATATTTTCTTTTGTCTGTTCTTACTCTCCCAGCCCTCTATTTGAGTGGATGTCCCCTAGTTCTGGTATTTTGTGAGGGAGAAGAGCTTCCCTCTATCCACTTTACTCATGCCCTGCATTATTTTGTACGTCTCAATCATATCCCCCCTCAGGCGCCTTTTTTCCAGACTCAAGAGCCCCAAATGTTTTAGCCTTTCCTCATAAGGGAGGTGCCCCAGCCCAGTAATCATTTTAGTCACTCTCTTCTTGACTCTTCCTACTTTCCCCCTCAAATAAATGGAGAAAGCTGAACAAGTTTCTTCCATCCACCTAAGCTTTCCTTTGGGGAAATTTCAGGGACACTGTTTGTCTGCATTGCTGGGCTCAAGAAGTGAAGACCATATGTTCTCAGTGTTACCTACAGCAGCCAAGTAAATCCATTGGAAGCTGCTATTTTGAAGAGCTCCTCTGCATAGTTCCTGAAACAGTATTTACACACCCAACATTTATTATACATGTTGTCTCCTCCCTAGTAGTCAACATTACACATCTTGTCTCCTCCCCAATAGTAATGCCAGAGTTTCTGTTGGTGCAATTTTGCCTGGCAGTGTTTTGCCCATCCCTTTGCAGTGCCATGAGACAAGGCAGAGCTCTTAAATCACTTGTTGCCTTGGAGTCAACAGCACATGTGGCAGAAGTCTGGTATGCAGACCCAGGTGAGTTATGGCCTTCCCCTTCTGGTGTTGTGAAGTACCCCACCCCGCCCCCATTTGCTATGGTTGTGTGTTTAATAGGCTTCTCCACAAAATGACGGAGTCACTTAAAAGTGTAAAAGGTGACTCTTGCATAAATGCTCCTTAGATGAAAAAGTCACAACAGCTAGCGATGTGGGGAACATGTTTCAACCTGATAAGTATGTAGAATTGCTGTAACTTGAAACAGGCACATGAACACCAGTGGGTGTCCTAGAGTTTTATTTTTTAAAGACAGACAATACTTGAAACTTGAGTAAAATGTCCAAATTTTGTTATAAAAGTTACTATCATCTTCCAATTTTGTGCTTTAAACATGTACTTGACTTCAACTCGCATCAACCCAGCTACAAAATTACAGCTTGGTTAGTGGTTCAAAAACTCTACAGGAAACCAGGTAGGGAAAACACACAAAATAATAGTGGGCACACTACAAAATATCTTATGCAAATATCTATTAATTTAATGGAGGCGGAGCAAAGTTGCAAAGTGTTTTCAAACTTTAGGGGAATTGGCGGGACAAAAATACTCTCAAATAAATAAATAAATACACGGATTGTCACTGGTATGGAAAAGACTGGGGAAGAGCAAAAGAAATGCCAACAATGCCAAAAGCAAAGTGGAGCATTTGAATGTGTTGCTGGCACCAGGACACTTGCAAGGAGATAACATGGTTCAGCCCTACTCAGAAGGCTTGAGAGGAGAAGATGCGGAGAATGACAGGTTGAAAAACTACACTCTTGAGTGGATTAGAGTTAATTTTGATTGCTCAGGATTACAGTATTGGTAATAGGTTTTGCTGCTTTGGGATATTAACTTATTTCATTTATATACTGAAAATCACTACTCTGGACAGTTTAGAACATAATAAAATGGAATGAACAATAAAAACAATAGTAAAATAATAAAACTCGTTCCCGAGCCTTCTCTGTGGCTGGCCCGACGTTGTGGAACCATCTCCCAGCAGAAGTGCGCCTAGCAGAGTCTCTGCCTGCCTTCCGGAAGGCTCTGAAAATCCTTCTCTTCCGGGAGGCGTTTGGATGATTTTTTTTCTTTTCTTTTCTCCCACCATCTGCATTTCCTGCTACTGCTGCTTTGTCTGTTTATTCGATTAGCCTATTATTGGCTGTTACTGTAATTTGTTGTTCTTTTAATTTGTTGTAAACCGCCCGGAGTTCCCCTCCAGGAAGACAGGCGGTATATAAGTTCCATAAATAAATAAATAAAACAAAACAAACAAGTTAACTCAGCCATGCAATCATTAGGAAGGCAGCAAGGCAAAGAAAATACTGCACGGTTCCAATGAAAGCAGGATCTCCAGCAGTCTCCTACAAGTGGGGAGGGAAGGGGCCACAGGTGCAACTAAACTGGGAGCTGGTTGCAAAGTACAATTCGACTTATGAATTTGATCCGTTCCGAATGCATGCTCTTAAGTCGAACTACTCTTAAGTCAGGGTACCTATCTAAAAAATTGAAAAAATAAGTTAAAAATGAAAAAAATGAAAAAAAAATATTTGTAAGTCGAACAGACCATATCTAAAATTTGTTAGGCAGAAGCTAAAATGTCAACAGTTTTCAGCTCTTAAGTCAAATTGCTCTTAAGTCAAGTTGCTCTTAAGTTGGGGGTACCACTGTATTGGTGGCACTGCCAAGAAGGCCTGAATTCTCATAGGCTATTTTTTTCTGGCCTCCTTCAGGGTGGCCCCCGGAGGAGCATTGCCTGAGAATATGTTGGGAAAAGATGCTCTGACAAACAATGAGGGCCCAGACCATGTAAAGCTTTCTATGTGAGCATCAACACCTTCCATGTCACCCAGGACATTACAGGTAACCTCTGCAGACTTTGCAGCTGACAGGTTCAGCACTCTAGCCCACTGAGCCACCATGCCCAATTTTATCAGTCTAGCAGTTATTAATACCTGGTATTGTTATTAATGTCTCCCCTAAGAACTCATTTTGAGTCTGAATGTATCACATATGTACACAAATGAAGACTTGCCCGAGTGTCCCATTTTTTTGTTAAAGAAACAACAGTAAAAATACATACACAATATTAAACCAGCTTTGATCCTGTCTGGGAATCATGATAAGCAGGGGAGGCCTTCCTTTGGTGCTACCACCTTCTCAGGACCTTTGGGAGAGGGCCTTCTCTCCTGCTGCTGCTACTGCTTCCAGACTCTGGAACTCCCTCCCACAGGAAGCTAGGCCGGCCCCACCACTGCTGTCCTCCCACAAGCAAGCCAAGACCTTTCTCTTCAGGTAGGCTTTGCCTTAATGGCTGGTGGTTTGAGAGGGATTTTTTTTAATATATTGGTATCTATTATTTTAAAATGTCTTTTAAGTATTGAGTTCCTTTAGTATTCATTTTATTAATTATGATACAAAAATATTGTATACCTACTGTTTTTAGCATTGAAATGATGTAAGCCGCCTCAGGTCCTTTTAAGGAAAAAAGCCTGGTTAAAAAATATTTTAAACGAAGGAAAAACAATGTTTTAAATGTTTTTAAAAACATATTTTATGCCATAAAAGCCCACCTGACAATGGAAGGAGAAGAGGTAAGGGGCCAACCTGGCTTCTAGGGGAAGAGAATTCCAAAGCCTGTGAGCAGCTTTTATGTCTTTAACAGCTGAATGTCAGGTAGAAATTCACTGTGAGGGGCTTTCCTCATAAATTAAAAATCTTCAGATACTGAATAGCTTATCTGAGATGCCAGAGCTCTTGGGGAGAACACTGGCTGAGCCTGGTGGTACAGTGGTTAAATGCCTGTACTGCAGCTAAAGCTGTGCTCACGGCCAGGGGTTCAATCCCAGGTAGCCAGCTCATGGTTGACTCAGCCTTCTATCCTTCCGAGGTTGGTAAAATGAGTACCCAGCTTGTGGGGGGGGGGAATGTGTAGCCTGCATAATTAAACTGTAAACCACCTAGAGTGTGCTTGAAGTGCTATGGGGCGGTATAGAAGCAGAACTTTTTGCTTTTGTTGCAGCGCCTCCCTTTCATTGCCAAGCAGTTGCCCCCCCACTTGAGCCAATCATACAAGTAGGTCTAAGACTTTCTTCCATTTCAAATGCACTTGGGTCAGGATTCCTAGTTGAGAACCACAAATGTGAAGCCCCTTGGTGTTTACACGGTTAGTTTCTTGGCCCCTCCTAAGTTAAAATATCAGGACCTGTATACGCACGAGCAAAGCAGAACAAAACAGATAAACAAAAACCCTGCCCCTGGTCTGCTCCTGTGCCTTTAAAAATCAGCAGGTGTAGTTTTTCATGGTACAAACCCAAGCAAGATCACCTGTGAATACAGATTAAGCTGCAGTTAACAGGTGAGCAAGAAGAGGCTGGATGATTTGGGATAGATAGGACATCGTCTAATAGCCTATTTGGTTCTGGGTTTGGGGTCCAGGAGGCAGTGGAAGACAGGAGGGCCTGGCCTCCTCTGGCCCATGGGGTCACGAAGAGTTGGACCGACTAAACAACAACAACAACAACAGGGGTGTGAGGCCAGCTGAATTTTACCACACATTAGCATTCCCATCCTGGTTTTGTGCTGAAGTAATATTGACAGTAAATCCAGTCCACTTCTGTGTGTTTAAGTTGTGGGCGTGCGGCTGTCACCTCAGGAAGCACAATGTCTTGGCTGGCCCAGCTGATGTAATACAGTTGAGCTTGAAAGAATCATCTCTGTTTTTACCATGTTTGCCCATATACAAGTGCCTCTGCAGGAAAGGAAAGGCTCACTATATCAATAGGAGAGTGCTAGCCAATTTTGGGATATTCTCATATAACTTCAGTACCAGTGAGCTTTCTTGCTGGAAGCATATTCTTCTGCGCAGAAATAATGCACTGAGTAGGGTGTTTGCTTGGAGACATTGAGCCCTAGATCTGAACACTGTATTCCTGCACAAATAGGAAGAGGGGAAATAAAACCCCACACCCCTGCTTGATTGTGGTTATTTGAATGTATCCAAAGGAACTCAACATTCATAAACCCGTGCTCTTAATCTGGAATGCCAAAGACAAAAGAAAAAACTGAAAAAGGAAAAAAGACTGTGGTGCCTTTAAGACTAAGTGCTGTATTTTAATATTTTAATATGAGCTTTCGTAGACAAGTCCCCTTCCTTAAAAATGCCCGTCTTGAAGGGAACCCTGCCATTCCCCCCCCTCCATCTCATTTGGAGAAGCACCTACCTACAGGAAACTAGCTTAGACCTGCCTTGAATGGTAGAAACAGCCACACTGATCTCAACGGAAGGCTAGGATGTTCTCCCCTTCTGCTGATTAGGACACCAAGGAAGACCAAAAACAAACCTCCAGCCTTTGTAGTAATTCATTTCAGGAGCCAGAGCAGCCAATTACAGTAAAGGGAGACCATAATAGGCAGACACTAACCAGAGGCAGCTGCCAGAGTCAAAGTGCACACTTCCTGTCAGCAATGACGGGCACTGCGTGCTTTACTATGATCAGAAGATAATGAAATAAGAAATTGATTTACATTTCCTGTCTGTACGGCATTAGATTATATGGTCCGTTGGGAGGTATTAGTATCAATGGAGCAAAATCCCTCACAGAATACAAGAACTGGGGGCAAAGTTTAGTTTGCTGTGCTGTATCAGACTGCAGGCACTTGCTGGGTGGAGTATTGCTGAAACAGTTTGCTTCCTTCTTATAAGGTAAATATTAATTTCATCTACAAAGCAAAGAGTTGGTTTTGATTTTACTTTTGCATGTTGTATGTACATGTAGGAAGGATTTACAACATTTTTAGGATTTTTAGAAACCGTTTGGAAGTTTCTGGAGAGTTCATTATGTTTCAGATGCTGGTAAATAATGTCTTGCATAAATTAATAATGGCTAGTTTCTGTTACACTAGAATAGAATCAAACACATTGCATCTTATCGGAATTTTCTGCCCTTTACTGCTCAGAATTTTCTTTTCATTTTTTTCTTTTTAAAATACTTTGAAAACCCAATCCCTTTTTTGTCAGTACATCACACTCTTTTTACCCCCGTTTAATTTCATTTTTAAAAAATATGTAGCTTACAGAGAATACGGACTGCGTGCTTACTTGGAAAATCCCTAGCAAGTGTGTTTTGGGATGGAGTTTAAAGTAAGGTTTCAAAGGATGAAGGCAGTAACTTTTACACTTAGTCATTAGTATGTGTGTAGGAATGGAGTTAGAACTTGCAGATATTTCAGCTGAAACTAATTTTGAAATGTCATAGTGCCCTAGAACATAGTGGGGTATCCCTATTACAGGCACATGTGTGGTATGTCCTTTTTAATATATTGATAAAGTAACTTTCAATTTATAAATGTTCACATATCTCAAAATGAAAGGCAAATTTAATTTCTCTTCCAATATGTGAATAGAGACAATATAGTCAAGGGGCGTGTGCATGCTGACTAAAGCTTCTTTCTGATGAGCACAAATACAGCATGTTATTTTATTTATTTATTTATTTATTTGAATTTGTCACCACCCATCTCTCTGGAGGGGACTCTGCGCAATTTACCATATAAAACACAATAAAACAATAAATATTTAAACAAATCTAAAACATATCTAAAATAGACAATATAGTATGCATATAAATAAGGATTGGGACAAGCAGTGTGGCTTTAAAAGTGATGGATTCTATGATATTAGCCATCTCTATGAATGATGGGTATTTGTTCCACCCCAGGCAAGCTGGCAGAACCACATCTTCAGCCTCTTCTGGAAAGCCAGGAGTGATCAATGTTATCTATTGAGATCCCTAGTATGTTACTAGTTGCTGCGGCTTCTTCTTCTTCTTTTTCATATCAAGTTGTTATTTAACAGGCTATTACTTTGAAAAACATATATATGTTCAAAATAATCCATACAAAGTGTGCAATGTCTATTGAGAAGTCTTGGGTGTTCGGCCCTTGTTCTACCATAAGTACAATGTAATTGCATTGATTTTTTTGTTGTTGTTTGCTTATTATACGGTAAGAAAATTGCATAATTGAATAGTTTAAAATGTTAATAGTGACTGTAATATGCTTTTATTTGAGAGACTCCGGGTAGAGGCAGACATTGTTATGGCAAATGTGGTGGCTTGAAGATATCTTTATTCCATTCGCCTTGGTGTGAAAGTGCTGAAGCTACTTTCACTTTACATAATGCTGCTGATACCTCCAAAGATGGTGAAGCTCAAAGATGTTATGCAATAGAGGCAATATATATATATATTATTCTGTTTGGACAGACTATTCTGTTTAGAAATAGTTGTTCCCTTCCCTGGGCATTATCTGGTTTGGTTTTGTGTTATGGGTGGAACAGAGGAACTGGAAAAAGTAGAGTTGGAGTGTAGGACACATGGAGATGAAAAACAGAGGAGAATGACTGGATGGGGGAGCCAAAAGAGAATCCTGGCAGAGCTCTATCCCCATATTCCATATAGGGTGGAATAGGATGAGGGAGCCACCTTCCTTGTTGCTTATTCACTACTGCCATCTTTCTCCATTGCACAATGGACCTCTTTCCAACAGGTGTGAAAGAAACACTACTTGTGGCTTACCTCCTTAACTCTGTCCCTGAGATGGCTTCATATTGAGGTCTATCTCATTGACTAGTAACAAAACATGTAGGACTACAATGGCCTTTGGTCCCATGCAGAGTTAGCACATTGATCTCAATGGACTTAGGTGTGCCTAAAACCCAACCAATCAACTTGCGTTGTAGGCCAGAAAGCAACTGAGGAAATCATGGGGCAAGCAGTCTCAGGCAACAGTTAAAAGCACAGGCTCTCTTCCAGGGGAAAAAGGTAGTGGTACGTTAAGTGATGTAGTTGACTCCATCTGACAAGCATATACGGCAGGGGTTCCGAGCCAGGTTGCAGTCCCCAAGAGCCTCCACCACCAGCTGTGCTGGCCAGGGTTTCTGGGAATGGCAGCCCAAGAACACTTGGGTTAGGCAAGGTGGGGAACCACAGACACATGGGAAAGTGGTTTATGTAGAACAGGCAATGAAGAACTGCTGCTTTTTAAATGGCACCATGGCTAGATTTGTCCTTTAAAGATGGAAAATCCAACTTGATGAAAACACAAGAAGTACAAGGATGGCCTACAGCAGTGGTGGCAAACCTTACGCCCTCCAGATGTTTTGCACCACAGTTCCCAGAAATTCCAAGCCTAAATTGCCAGTGACAAAGGACTGTGGGAGTTGTAGTCCAAAACATGTGGAGTGGCAAAGGTTTGCCACCACTGGCCTACAGGAAAGGAGGGCTAGATAGGCTGGCTTGACAGAAGCCTTGTGATGCAGTGATCAAACTGCTATGTTGCAGTGAATACTCTGCTCATGACCTGAGTTTGATTCCAGTAGGCTCAAGGTTGAACCCTGCCTTCCATGGTTGGAAAACTGAGCACCCAGCTCCCAGTTCTCTCTCTCTCTCTCTCTCTTTCTCTCTCCACTGCTAGTGGCTGATCATAGGCAAGAGGTTAATTTCTTATCATTGCTAATACCGCAACAAGCAAGTTAAACCAGTTGACCAACCTAGTCTGGGAAAGCTCACATTCCTAAATGTTCAGTCTGTGCTTTCAAGGCTTCTAGGCTCAGAGGAAAACCAGCCAGGGCAAGTGAGTTTCAGCAGGGAGATTGTGGTGATCTGTGCAACATCCACCTATCCGCTTGTCAAGTGTCTTTCCCCTGCCCCCCAAAATGATAAATAGATGGTGAATTTTTCAACATTCTCCCTTCTTGGTGCATGGAACACTCCTCTGGGTGGAGAGGTACAGGAACACAGAGTGCAAAGGAGAGAAAACCATCTCTCTTCTCTATGGAAGAGGAAATGAAACATATATACTTCCCATGTACTAATTGGATTCAAGTGATCAGACTGAATAAGAGATTATTCTGCTTTTATTTACTTATTGGAGAAAATTGCACATTGCTTTATTATTTACCTGGCCTGGGGAAATAATCAAGACAGGAAATAATCTCCTGTGGCAGCAGGAAACTGTTTAGCTTCAGCAAGACCATAGAACAGTGTTGGCGAATCTATGGCATGGGAGCCAAAGGTGGCGCTCGGAGCCCTTTCTGTGGGCACCCGACATTGCCCCTTCAAAGCCACCTGTGTTTAGGTTAAATTGCTATATTGGCACTTTTTGAGAAATTAATGTGTTTTGAATCGCATTTTGGGCACTCGGGTCTCTAAAAGGTTCTCCATCACTGCCATAGAAGATACAAAGGGTCTTGTCAGGTTTTATAGAGTGGAGACAGAATAAAACAGGGAGTTGTCCTTTGAATAGAACTATTCAGCACAAAAATGTGTAGGGACTCCATCGATACATGTGATCTTACAATGACATTATGAAATTCTGTTTCATGTCACAACTTTGACTCTTCCTAGAGTCAAATGCCATTGAAAAATCACAGTATTGCGCAAAAACAGTTTGACCCAATCCCCACCCCCCCACCCCTGACTGGCTTTTTGACTTTAGAAGAAATGAATCATATTGAAACATGAGTTTGTGCGCCTGTGCCCATTTATAGAATCCTGTTCTTGTATTTCTAGGTTCCTCTTCCAGAAAGAACTAAGCGAAGAACAGAACTGAAAGGTGACCAACCAAAAGAAGGTAAGCAATGGCCTTCTTTAAAAGCAACAAACCCTAAGTATTTATTTTACTAGCCATTTATCTGTAGCAGAGAGAATTAATATGACTCATAATGTCCACACAGGTATGTAGATATGGTATAGGGATCATTGATGGCATGGTTTGGAGGGGTGGGGGAAGTCCTCATCTATAAGTGTTTCTGCATAGAATGTCCCATCCTTCCCCTGTAACAGCTGCCATGTATTCTTCTCACCCAGTGATGCAGCATGCATTCTTTTTGGCATGCTTGGTTGGTTAGCCTGTTTAACTGGGATATGGGAGCCTCCAGCAATCTCAGTTTTCAACTGCCACCATGGCTGCAGATTCTGAAGGAAAAAGAGAGAGAAAGTGGAGAGGAAAAAAAATGGGAAGGGAGAACATGGAATGGCACCAGCAGAGGGAAAGAGGACCAATTTGGGGGGGGGCAATCTTTTGCAGATGATGAGGGGAAGCACTTACTTGACAGCTAATGGGGTACAATGGGTTGTTTGGATGTCAGCCTAATGGTGCATTGTTCCTCCCATCACCTCAGTCGAACTTTGTAGCCTATATACGTCGAATGAATGCATGAATGAATGAATCAATCAATCCACTTCACATCCAAAACAGCCATTCTGGAGAGGGCCTTTCTTAATAGAGTTTTCCCCCCTGCACTAACAAGTGGACTCTTGCTAGACATATAGCAGAATGTTCATATCAAAATGAGTTTTGCAAGTAATTTAGTAAGCTTTTGTTGAAGCTCCTCAAGAGTTGTGTTCGCTTTGTACAGGAATTTGAGATGGAAATGAGGTGGTTTTACAGATGGTTGAGAAAGAATACATTAGTATTGCCCATTTTCATACAAAACCTTTCCCACAGATCTCAGCTGAACTTACATTCACACAATACACTTTGGTATCCTAGTTTTATAACTCAGATTTCAAGTGATCAGTTCATTACTGTTAAATAGTTCAACCCCACCCCACCTCACCCCAAAAAAACTTAAGTGCTATTAAAACCTTAAAGTGTCAATGAAATCCTGGGCTGACTTTGTTCTAAGACCACTTGGATTGCCTTTTAAACACTCTTGATTATAACTGGGTGTTAAACATCACTTGTTATGTTTAGAATGAAAGCATTATAAAAAAGGCAACCAAGACACTCCTCACTTCTCCATGAAGGGAGCCTTGATTTTCAAAGGTGGAAGCATTTTTAAATGTTGGGTTATGGTTGTGTAAGTGATACCTTGCTTCATTTGTTTAATTTATCATATTCTCTATCAAGTGGAAGAGATAATTGCTGGAAGGCAAAATTTTGGTGTCATCCCAGGAAAACCTGTTGACTGAAACCCCTTTCTCACAACATTTGCTCTGGACTTTCTTTAAAAAGTTTTGGACATACCAAGCAGGGTATTCAGACTTTTCTCTCTGGGATTCTAAACCATGACTATTTTTATCTGGAATCCACTGGTTTAGAATTTTGCTTTTGGTGTTCTCCAGAAACCTCCACAGCTTTCACTGTGAGTAGCCAGTGAAACAGATTTTAAGGTTGTTTACAGTTGGTGCTGGATTAAGCTGCTTCCTTCCTTGCTTGCTGGTTTATAATCTTCTTATGGGTGAAACACCTGCAGTGGATGTCTGTTGCTTCTTAGGCTCAATTAAAAGTGTTGGCCTTCATCTTTAAAACCCTTCCCAGCTGGGGGCATGGATATATATGAGTCCACCTGTCTCTTGTGAACCTGTCTGGAAGCTAAGACCCTTAGGAGAGGAAAGGCCCTCTTGAGAGTATCAACACCTGCAGAAACCCACTTGACAGATGTGGGTAAGGAATGGGGTTGTGATCACTTCCCACTCTCACTGCTTTTAAGGAGAATGTGAAGAGTCACATCATCTTTTTAACCTGGCATATTAAACTGCTTAGTTCATTATGAGGTTTTTACCAACTGTTTTTAGGTGAGTTTTCACAGTGCCGTTTCTTTTTCATCTGTTGTTTTCATTCCATTTTATGATCCGCCTAAGCCACCTGGAGCATTGCTCTGCAGTGGAAAGAGGGAGTAGAAATGTATTAATAAAGGAATCAATCAATAGTTAAGGCTGATCAATTGGTGCTTCTTAAGAGAAATTAATATGTGGGGACCTTTGTCGAGGGGCAATTCAAGGCCTAAGATCTATATATTGTACCATATACACTATGTATGTGTTCCTCAAGTATGGGAGGAAAAAGTCCTTCTATTGAGCCAGAGGTCTAGAAGTTCTTACCATGAGCTGTGTGTGTGATGTGTTGTTACAGTCGTGACCGACTCATGACTCCATGTCCATGGAGTTTTCTTGGCAGGAATACTGGAGTGGTTTGCCAGTTCCTACTCCAGCCACCTACAGACCCTGGTGGTCTCCCATCCAAGTACTAACCAGGGCTGACCCTTCTTAGCTTCTGAAATCAGGTGAGAACAGATGTGCTTAGGGCATCTAGGCAGCTTATCAGGAGCTATAAGCATACCTGTTTCCATTGGGGGTGGGGAATGAGCCTTCACTATGTGCCTATAATGCTTGAGGATGGTTATGCAATTTCTTGGTATCTTGAGGCATGTTAGAAAACCAGCCACAGGAGACTCAAGACCTTTCTCTTGCTCTCTCTTAAATAGTAAGTGTGTGTGTGTGTGTGTGTGTGTGTGTGTGTGTGCGCGTGCGCGCGCGCGCATGTACGCACATGGGTTTTAGAATACATGGACTTATTTGAGTGTCACTGAGTTTTGGGCCTTTTTAAATGCTTGGTTCCCCCCAAAACTACAAACCACAGAAACCCATAATTCTGCCATCCTTAAGAGCGAAAGAATAGCCATATTTGAAAAGCATAGTATGTCTGGAGAGATGGACAGGGAGATTGGTGTGGTAGGCAGGATTTGCATGACCCACCGGGTATGTGAACATTAGGTCTCAGGTCTCCCAAGGGCGTAGAAGCAATGCAAAGGTCCTTAGTAGACCTCTCCTCCCCTTCCTGCCTGGGCTTTCACTTGCTCCTCCTTTGCTTCCTAGGCCCTAACTCCAGCATTGCCCAGAAAGAAAAGGTGGTGGCAGCTGGTTTCCATTCTGCTTCTTTCCTGCTGGCTTGTAGGCCTATGTGACCTCTGGGCTGAAAGGATGTGGGTGTGGGGGCCAGATGGGATGAGAAGCAAGAGCAACACGTGCAGCTGTGATTGGGCCCGGGGACCCTTGGCAAGGCATGACAGTAGCCTTAAGGATGTCCCCTGGCTGTGCTGCAGGAAGGAATGGCTCTCACAAAAATTCCAGGTAGAGGAGGTGGGGTCTAAATCATGCATCGGGAATCATTGCTCTCCCCACTGTTTTTGACTATAGCGCCCACAATACATAGCTGGCACTTCTGGGAACTGAAGTCCGAAACATATAGACAGTCGTCACCTCTGGTTTTTTAAAAAGGGCCTTTGTCACTTCCCTATAATTAACATTGACTCATGTGCTACACTAAGGTATCAGGCTACAAATGTAATCAGACGTGCAGGGAACTAGAACAGAGAAACCCAAAGAAGCTTGAAAGGTACACATCAGTCTTCTGGTTTGAAAACTAAGAAGTCTTTTCATGAGAGAGAGAGAGAGATTGAGAGAGAGAGAATTCAATACACATGACCCACTTTTAAATGAGTAATGCTTAAGCATGTGTGTGTGTGTGTGAGTGTGAAAGGGAGACATCAGTTGGCACATTGTGTGTATTCAGACAGACCCAGCCAGCCAGAGCTACATCTGTCAGGATTGGAAACAGCCTGAAGAGCTCTAGAAGCAGATGGTTTTTTTCTTTTTCTTTTTTAATGTCTGCTGGTTTCCCATGAGTTTTGCTTCTGCTGCACTGGTAAATGAAACACAGGCGGAATTAGCCTCCAGAGCTTTCTCATCCCAAGGAGATGAAGGTCTTTAGTGTTTTCTCTTAACTTCTTAAGGCCCAGAGAGCATACAGAGATAAAAGTTGAGAAGGGTACAGATGGGGGCATGGCACGGGTATAAATGTTCACACAACAGTAGTGATCTTTGTGTGGGTTTTTAAAATTATGTGGGTTTTTAAAAAACAAAAAACAACCAGACACAGCTCCATTGTGTCAAATTGATACATCTTGTACAGCTGTTGGCCCCGTTCTTACAGCTGAAAAGGAAGCAACATTTAGGCCAGGCGTGTCCAAACTTCGGCCCTCCTGATGTTTTGGACCATAACTCCCAGAATTCTAAGCTTAGATTACCAATGACAAAGGACTGTTGGAGTGGTGGTCTAAAACATCTGGAGGGCTGAAGTTTGGACATGTTAGGCATTCAAATAAAGTTGTCCTCCATTGAGAGCTATTTTGGTATGGTAGTTTCTAACAAGAAGAAAGAGGGGGAGCCCTTACTCTGACATGCTCCCCAGGATATTCCATCCAGCATCATCTCAGGTAAGAAGGATAGAGACTGCTGTGGCCGTTGTCCACAGAAAGTCCACCAATATCAGCCAGATTTCTGTCCTGCCATGCCTGAGTTGGGGGGTGTCGTTATCTCATGCTGGACCACTAGGACAGAATGGGACTCGTGTCGGTGTACTGCTCCCCCCACAACCCAACAAAATCCCTACCAGAACTGAAGGAATATATTTCTGCTGCTGTGTTGAGGTCCCCCAGAGATTTGCTTCAGGGGACTTCAACATACCTGTGGATATGCAGTTGTCTGGAGCAGATTTGAAGTCCATGGTGGCTGGCTATGGGTTTGTCTCAGCATTCCACGGCCCCCACTCATGTCACATGAGTGCAAATGTAGACAAGGTCAATAATATAATTCCACTTTGAAGAATTCCATTCATGTCTGCCAGTTTAGTGTGGAGGTAAACTAAAGGTGGTAATGATGCAATGAGCTGAATGTTGTTTATACAAAAATGGCATTTGTAGGTCTCAGTCAGGGCCCATGATAATCTGACTCGAGTTCTGTAGGGCTGACTCTTAGGGAGGGTCAAGCATCAGGAATGTTGAGTTTTCTTTTATTTGTTGGTATTCAGTTGCGGTCAAATATTTTGATTGGTGGAAATATTCTGGTAGACTGCATCATAGTCTTGTGTGCAATTATATATACTGTTTATTAAATGTGTGCCAATGTTTGTGACTGGACATGGCACTAGACTCTTCTAGAGGATCTTTTTAGACCAGCAGCTTAGATCATAAGAGATGAAACGTCCTTAATGTATGAATTTGGCAACCAGCCAGCCTGTCCCCCCCCCCCTTGGTTACACAATGGTAACTGTTTCAACATCGGTACTTCCTAATATAGTTCCTCTGAACTTATTGTAATTTGAACTGTGAAGCAATTTCTAACAAACAATTGTTAAATGAGAGCAAATATGGATAATGATGTAGCAGATATCACCAAAATGCAAGACATGAGGTTTTGAGAAAAATAAGACCAACAAACCAACAAACATTTAAATATTTATCTAACCATCTAGCCCAGTGATGGCGAACCTTTTAGAGACCGAGTGCCCAAACTGCCATTCAAAACCCACTATTTTTTGCAAAGTGCCAATACAGTAACTTAACCTGACTACAGGTGACTATGAAGGGGCGATGTCGGGTGCCCACAGAAAGGGCTCCAAGTGCCACCTTTGGCACCCGTGCCATAGGTTCGCCATCACTGATCTAGCCTGAAGGCTACTAATCCAATGAATGAATGAATGAATGAAATTTTTAAAAAATCAACATAAATAAATATTGTTTTAATCTTCAGCGATGCTAGGGAATTTGTGGCTGTCCAGATGTTGCTGAACTGCATCCTGAATAATATCTTACCATGGCTACAGTGAGCAGGACTCTTGAGAGTTAACAATCCAATGGGATCCAGAGGACTGTCTGTTCCCCTACCCTGACCTACAGCATCATATACTGGCTTAGCTATAAGAGGATGTCTGTTTGCTTCTACAGCAGACACTAGGAGAGTTAGTACATAAGTCTGTTCATTTAGTAGCCCAGTGTTATTTTTTAGTTCATTCATATTGCCCAGCTGGGTTTTCCTTGTAGGTTTTTGTGTTGGAAGACATATCTTTATCGGAACAGTATTTCCTAAGTTTTTAATTAAAGGTCTCTTTAAAACTTGTTGCTGTCACATTTGGGGCATATAAATGTGAATTGTTGTTATTATTTTTGAATGACTCATTTTCTCTTTGGGATTTGTGGTGAGCTGGCAGCAAGCTCACTAGAGCCATTGCAGTGGGAAACAAGGACTTCAGTCAGAGTTGCTGAAGCAAACCCAAGAAAATAGAAACTGCTGGGGGAAACCAGTGATTTAAAGTTATTTTTAAAGGGGCACAGACTCAGATTTTTCTGTGAGTTAGAAATGAGGAATTGTGGTGTTCAGTTCCCAAAAAAGTGTTTGGCCCCAAGAATGTCTTGAGTATCCATATGTAATGGTATTTCACAGTTTACTGCCTAAGAAGGTGACCACTGTGCCATCATTAAAAATAATGACAGACATCAGCAAAAAGGAAGATGTGGAGAACCAGGAACAACCAAATGAGGAGCGTGTTCTTCTCAAAAAAGAAAACGTTCTCCTATCAAATTTACGCATGCTAATTTAAATTAAGATACGCCACTGTTATCACCCTTAGACATTATTACCTCAGTTTAAGTGGAAATACAGTATAGTTTTTGTATTCCACGAGACTGTGACTAGGGTAGCTACATTAGGACACATCACTGGAAGAAAAGTGGGATATAAATAAAATAAATAAATGCATTACTCACCTCAACTTTTGACCTAGATGATTTTGAGAATTTTTTCCTTGCTCCTGCCCCTCCAATTCTGCTAAACCCAGTCTGATGAAGAATTCTGCAGGACTCAAAAGTTACACAGTGCATAGCGGACCAGAGGCAGTATCAGAAGACTTGAGGCCAAAGCCCTGCCTAGCCAAGGAAACTAATGGGTTGGGGAGGGTGGCCCTTTGCATGTCAATAAAAAGGAGGCCATGAATGAATCTCCAAAAAGGAGGGCGAAAGAGGACACAGATTTGGATAAAATTACATAGGGTAATTGAGGTGTACAGATAGATATTTTGAAATGGTTTTTACAACTTGAGCAGAATTATGTAGTGCACCTTGTTGGATTGTTGTGAGGGGAAGTTTGCAACCAAGTAACGCATGTCTCCTGGTGAGTCTCCTGTCCCCTGTGCACAGTAGGGATGGGCCACTTCAAGGCCACTGGGTTCCTTCTACAATTGCTCAGGTTTAAACTGGGCTTGGACTGGAGATTTCTTCTTGTGGAGGACCCCTTCCAAAGGAGGACTGTCCTCTGCCAGCTCTTCAAAAAGGACTTTTCTCCCTAAAAGAAAACATACGGCCATCCCAGCAAACCCACATTACAAAGAGAAACCAGGATAGCTAAGATGTCTAATGACAGTGTTCTTTAGACAATCTTAGGTGTTTTCTGAAAAGATTATTATTATACAGTACATCCAATTGCTTATTGGAATAATTTGTTTTCTCTTGTTAATACCTGGGCACCAGACTGAGAGCCATCTAGATGCAGTGTGGATTGTACTCTTTTGGTTGGGTTAAACTAAGGTGGTTACTTCACGTCCATTTTGTCTCTCTAAGTGTTGCGCTTCGGACCGGTACAAAAAAATCTTACTTCATGTTTGTCGCGCAACAGCTGAAATTTGTCTTGACCACGCCGCTGGAGCGGGATCTGAGCATGACAATACTGTACCTGACGCTGGGTTGCGGTATTCTCTTGTCACAATTTGCTCCCGGTTCCTGCTCTGAGACAAGGGACCATGTGGTAACAACAGTCACGCAACAACCAGTGTCCACCTAGTGGTCAGCGGCTGAAGAGGCATTTGACATTAGTTTCTCCATGGGAAACACCATGTAGCATAAATGTTTATCAAAGAAAGTACTGAAAATTCTGTAGCATTGACATGTAAATCCCGGAAGACCAGTAAATCGAAATATCGAAAAAGTTTTATTTACGATATTTTTTAAAAAGGGTTGAGAAAGCAAGACAAATTCAGAATTTGTCACGGAACAAGACTGTGAAGTAACAGTTGTCACGAGACAAGTTATCACTACCATTAGAAAGTGGAAACAGGGACTAAACAGGGACAAAACCACGTGATTGCGACCAATGCTGTCACGGTACAAAACTAGTCGTGGAACAAGGAAGGATGTGAAGTAACCTCCTAAATGGCTCCAATATGGAAACTGTCAATAACAGCTTGCTGATGATGGAAAATTCCTGAAAGGCCTAGTTAGTGTGGTAACCTCTGGAGATTGTTTGAAAGCCATTCATGATTTGATCTTGCTAATGTCTCTAAACTTAAAATTTAAGGTGGTTGGGGTGTTCAGGACTCAGGGAACAGGCTCCTGTATTCTGTCCTTTCCCTCTATTGTCCTCAGATTTTTTTAAAAAACCAAAAATTTAAAATGGTTTACCCATATGACATGCGTGCTAGATCACCCTATCACCTTATTCCTGTGTCATCGTCATTATTATGTCCTATAGTCACACCCCAGAAAAGTATTGGCATTGGTGGAACTCCAGGGAAGAAGGGCTGGAATGTGAGCTGCATCACATCCGGTATGAATGCTGATCTACTGAATCAGTCTTCAGCCCCTGTGTGCACATTTACTGGGATTTCAAATATAATACAGGCAGCAAATCAACTATGCCTTTTGGATGTCTAAACATCAATCAGTCTTCCTTTCTTGTGCAAATGGTAGTGCCCTCTGGAGGCTGAAATGCACCTTGCTTTTCTTGTCCTGTATTATTTGTCACCACAGTGTACAGGAATAAAAGCCTTCTTCCTATTAAATCCTTGTTAGAAATAATTTTCAGGTAGGTAAGGTTACTAATATGGGGACCCCTTGTCTTAAACATTTTAATCCTCATCATTTTAAAATGAAATATTTTTGTAATCCAGAATATACTGAAATGGGCAAACTATATATATGGCTGCATATGCACAAACGCACAAAGGTAGAAGCCCCTGCCCACTACAAAGACTTGAGATGTATAATACAACCCCTCCCCTTTAAAAAAATCTAGCAGGCTCTAGGAGAGAGGAAACAAAACAAGAGAGTGCAAGAAGGAAGATAGTGCTTTACAGTCCTCTGTGTCATCTGAATAATCCTATTGGAAGCCAGAGAAAAACAGTGTTCAAAAAGAGTTGGAGGAGGAAGATCACGAATGGTTTATGCTACTCAGCAATTTAAATGACATCCAAGTGAAACAGAACAGAACAGGAGCGTGTTGATTCAGGGGCGTGTGAAAGCCTGGGATGAAATCTCCAAACGCTTGCTTCAAAAGTTGGAGAGGGATGGCTTTTATTTCTACAAGTGAAAGCAACGGCATGTACCTCTAGGTATAGTCTTAATCTGTTCTATTTGTCGAGGGAGTTTGTTACGGAGATGAAAGGAAGCAGTGCAACTCTTCCAGAAAAAAATTGGGCATACCAATGCCATTGGACCAGTAAATATGCTTTGAGCTTTAGTTTGAAGCTGAAGGGGCTATCCATTCTCCTGATCCCTCTCCTCTAAAATAGGTCCAGCCACTTTAGATATGTTGCATAATATTTTGCTCAAAACCTGGATTGATTTTTATCAGCCACCGGCCGCCTCCCCAATGGCTCTTCTGCTCCTCCCTACCAGGAGTCTTCATGTCACTCAGTCGGTGAGATCTTACCTTCCTCTAGGATTCTTTCATGCCACAAACAGGCTGTGATTTTTGCAATTTCCATCCTGTTCATTAAAAGTTAGAGCCCCAAAACATGTTCCCTTTTGAAAAAAGAAGCTAAAGGGTCATCAGTCACTTCAGGTCGATAGGGGGGGGGGGGGGAATCCACTCCAGAGAAGGGCATCAGTCAGTCCTGAAGGTGAAAGGAGACACCAGTGGCTGAGCTTACTCACTTTGAAATATTTGGTATCTCATAGGGGAGTTGAAGCAGCACATACCTTCAGCACAAGTTCAGGAGAAAAGCAAGGAGGAGCCATAGTTTGCAGTACTGTCGCACAAAGGCAAGTGCCAAGAGGAGATTGGCAAAAGAACAGTTCAGCCTGGCAAAAGAACAGTTCAGCCTGGCTCTGCCCCCAGGATTTACTTCACCATACGTGCCATGGATTGTACACTGCCCAGAGTCGCCTTGTTGCTAGATGGTGTGCTATATAAGTCCAATAAATAAATAAATAATGGATTGGGGTTTGGTCATGCTCTCATAGAAGTCCACAACTATCCATAGGTTACTAAACATTACTAAGGTTGTTCATTTTGTCCCTACCTTGAGGAGGAATTCCACCTTGAACCTGAATGTATTTTGTTCAGATAGTTTATTACCCTGACTTGTCGGGTGATTGGGGGTGGGTGGGGGGCCTTGATATTTGGTGGATTGGCTCACTCTTTTCTGGTGATCAGATGATACAATCACTTTCTTTTTCTGTTCTTTTCTTTCTTCTTTTTTGTGGGATACATTCACATCTTTTGTTGATAGAGGGGTGGCCGATCTAGAGAATTTTGTGTCTCAAAATTTGTTTTTATTTATTTATTTATTTACTTACTTACTTACTTACTTACGTATATACTGCACCAATCTTCCCAGAGACAACTCTGGGCAGTTTATAAATAGAACAACATAAACTATTAAAAACACCACAAATTCAAATCACATAATACACAACCAAAAAGGAAAAGGAAAAGAATTAGACTGTAGGGACATGATCTTTATATTAAGAAAACTGGAGCTGTTTTAGGTTGTGTGATTTCTCCTCCCAGGACTACCTTGGGAAAGATCGTGCTTATGTCTGAATGAAACAGTTGGTTCTAAATGCCATTCCCAAAAGGCCCTTTCTGAGGCCTGTGTTAGCCAGATCCAAGGGGGAAGCATTTCCCTGTGGAGACTCACCCTTTTAGTTCATGGGATGGTTGGATGTGACCGAAGTCGGTTGAAGAAAGTTTGATCTGAGTCAGGGCCATGATATTTTGCTTGTAGAAGTGCAGCAGCAAATGAATGTTCCTCTCCCCATCAAGTCAGTTCAAGGTAGGCAGTACTGTATTTTGATCATTCCTTTGGGATTAGCCATTTGGCCCAAGGGGACTCCACATGCTCTAGATAGAAGATAGCTGACATCCCTTCTAACTGTGTGAGAGAGTACTGCACGTTTCCGTTTGCTGTTACGACGGTCAGAGTATGATAAAAGAATGTGGTTTCCTCTTAAGCATGTGAGAGCTGATGGGAACAGTCAGCCAGCAGGGACAGGCTTCTGAATTCAGTGTCGAGAGCCTTTTTTGAACTGAAAATACAACTTGCTGGTGTCGTTGTCCTCCATTCAGCCCAGGATTTTCCTAATCCTTCCCGTCATGGACTCTGCAGGCGTTGAGACCGCAGAGAGTGAAATTCTTGAAGATGATAGCCGAAAAGTATGTTATCTTTCTACTATTTGTGTTATTTAGGTGCAAAGTAACAACTTCTCTGTTTTGCTTTCTTTTTCATGTTCCGCTTCAACTTACTAAGGATACTGACACTGTCTGATAATTAGACCTATCCTCTGTTTCTTTTTTCCAGAGCAATCATAATACTGTATCTGCTGCACAGTCGACCACAGGCCACGAAAGATATTTTGTAGCTGAAGGTGTAGTATCACCCAGTTAGGAAATGTGAATGGATCTGCTGAGGAGTCCCACCTGTGAGGTTGGGTTTCTGCAGATAAATGTACTTTAGTCAGCCAGTCAGGAGTTGGCAGTGAGGAAGAAGGTCATTGACAATCTACCTTATTTGCAGCCTATTAAGATATCTCTGCAGTGGCCATCCGGATTTGTAGGAGGCATGGCTGCAGCCAGGGCCAGCGCTAGGTTATTTTGCGCCCTAGGCGAGGGGCGGGCGGGCAGGGGGGCGGTGGAGGGGCACGGGGGGCGGCGGCGGTGGTGGAGGCCGGGGGCGGCAGCTGTCGGGGACGGCGGCAGGTGTGGGGGCGGACGGCGACAGGCACGGGGGTGGGCAGTGATGAGCACGGGGGGCGGCGACCGGCGGCGGGGGGGCGGATGGCAGGGGGCAGTGGCGCGTGGCGGCGCGGGGGCAGCAGGCTGACCAGCGCCCCCTGTCCATTTTGGCGCCCTAGGCAACTGTCTAGTTCGCCTTAATGGATGCGCCGGCCCTGGCTGCAGCATAGCTCCCTTAACAAACTGCAAATAACTGATCAGCCATTTCCTTTCTCTTTGCTGTCTCCTTGCTTCCCCAACCCCTTTGGTCTCTTGGGGGCCTTAGCACAATGGCACCAAACCTTTAAAAACATAAAAGCAGGACAGGAAGGGAATTTTCTGTACAGTATAATTACCCTGCATTTCCTGTATTATTTATCGGAGTAGTTGTCTCTTGAGTGAGCATATGAATCCTGATGTTATGTGTTATTAATGCTAGGCTGTGCTGGTCCCTATCTTGAGAAGGCAGTTGACTTCTGCCCATAAAATGGGAGAGGCGAAGCTTTGGAACTGATAGGCTGAAGGGACAGATCTAGTTTCTGAAGAAGAATTGGATTGATGTGCAAATTAATGTATATCTCCACCTGAAATCTGGAGAGACACCACTGTATTCATCAGGATCAGCCAAGCTGTCCCAGGTGCAGAAGCAAAGCGCTGCATCAGATAAGCACATTGTCTATGGAGGGGGCAGCAGGAGGAAGTGACTCTAACAGCACCTTCCTGCCTGACCCCACTGCTTCCTCAAAAGACAGCAGTACCAGAGTTACATTCCAACTCCAGCAGTCTACTATCTAAGGCAGGCGTTCCAAACCTCGGGTAGCCCATGTGTGCTTGGACTGCTACCCCCAGAAGCGTTCATCACTTGCTGTGCTGGTTGGGATTTCTGGGAGTTGCAGTCCAAGAACACCTGGGTTACCCAAGATCAGGACCTACTGATCTAAGGTGACAAATTCAGTCAAGCTGATTGTAGGACCAGCTGTGGTGACTGTGAAGATTCTCAGTCATCTAGGTGAGGTTATCTGAAAACTGAATCATAACAATTGGACTTCTTTTCTTATGAGATCTAAATGTTTTGCTACTCATCCAAGCAGCTTGTTAGTCTGAGGAAAGTTAGAGGTGAGGCCTCCAGTTTAGAGTTCACCTTGATTTCACATCACCCCAGTCTGAATAGGCTCATTCGGTGGACAGTGGCCTGAATGATGTGCATTCAAAACCCCTCTCTCAACAGAGGTAGCGGACTTAAACACAGTCTGCCACTTATCATGCTGCCCTTTCATCGATTAATCAGAAACACTTCACATCTCCACCTGCAAGGCCACAGCTAAGGACCCGTACTTAATGGGTGTTGGGCAGGGTTGCATAGGTGGGACTTACACACAGGCCAAGCCATTGCACATCTAACGAGCCTATTCAGGACATTGTCCTCCTAACAAGCCTATTCAGGCCACCGTCCACCTAAAAGTTTTAGATCAGCCCTTAAGACTGGGAGTGGAACTTAAGCCATCCTCATCTCTGTTGAAGGATTACTTTAAAATTATTTTGTGTTAATAATGATTAGCAAATGGAAAATCTTGCTCATTCATAATTTGTCGAGTGAGCAGGTTAGGCTTCAGAGAGAAAGCTAGGCATGCAGGCTAAATGAGTTGGAGATGTGTTGAAATTGGGTTCAAAAACCCATGACCACGTATGAGGGGCTGTGAAAATTTACCATCCCCCACTTACTTGCAAACAGGCCCAGATTTCACCTAATCTCTAGGGGTTCTTGCAAACCATTTCACAGTATGTATATGCACTTGGGTCAGAAAACCAGGCTGTTTTTCATATCTCCACTGCAGATTGCTGGGGAAGCAACAGGAGTGGATGGGTGGGATTTAATTAATTAATTAATTGATTTAGATCTCCTTGGAAAAGGACCCAAGGTGGCTTACAGTAATGAGGGACAATATACAGTCCAGTACAATTAAGACATATTCAAGTTTGAAAACAGGGAATTGAGGGACATCTTATACTACAGCATTTAAAGTCAACATTAAAGCTACAAGAGAACGCGAGCAGTTAAAGAGAGATTTATTACTTTCTGCCTGGCTTCTTTGCCCTTTGTTGCTTTTTTGCAAACATTCTCAGGAGTTGTGACAGCTAGACTTCTACATAGAAGCGTGGCTTGTTATCTGCATGTTGTGAAGAGTGCGTGGCTTGTCAAGGCAGCCACACTGTTCGCTTCCTGGAACTGGGTGGTTCCTTCTTTGTTTTTTGTTTTGGTTCTTCTTCATAAAATAGGGTGGGTTTTTTTCCAAGTTAACGTTCAAAACCAGATGCACAGGACTTAGTGGATCTCTTTATTAGTCATTGTAAATTGACACTTGTGCATTCTATGTGGGCACTAGCCCTTAATGGTGGTTTTGTGTAACGGGCAGGTCCTCCCACTTAAGTTCATCCTCCTGAGTCTGATTTTCCAACAGACGTTCTTCCAAGCAACGTTTCTCTGAAAATAGTGAGAGAAGCCTCGCCTAAATGGAAATGTTTTGTTCATAAACTTCCCGTCTCTTGTGCAACATAGAGCACCGCAATTGCACCAAAGGAGAACCTTTTCATTCATTCTTCAGGATCTTCTTCTCAGTCTCCTGGAATCATGATAAGGAAAGGCCTGTTACCTTTCACAGTACCTCCCAAATGTCTGCCAGTATTAGTGGAATGCTGCTGGTTACTGAGAAGTCTTAACTTGTGATGAGACTAGCACAGAGCCAAGTTGTTCCTAACAGATTAAGGTTTTGGGCAGAGGAGACTGGGATTTCAGCTTTCTGGAGAGTACTAAATTTTGCATGGTCTGACAGCTAATCCCAGACAGGTGAGGGTGGTTTGTGCCCTTGGGATGAGACAAAGGCCCTCTTACTACAGTGGTCCCCTGCCCTTTCGTGGTTCATATTCTGGCGCCACAGTATATTAAAAAAGGCCCCCTGGAGTAAGGGGGGAAAGTCCCTCGGAGGCCTCAGAAATGATTTTTGGTGATCCGGAAATAACTTCCAGTTTTCCGCAAGTCACTTCCGGTTCACAGGGAGGCCCTTTTGGGGCCTCCAGAAGGCCCAGGAAGACCCTCACAGGCCCATTCGCGGCAGCGCCAGGCTGGGGGTAAATACAAGAGCCCCCAGCTAGACCCCCCAGACCTGACCCAACCTGCATCCGCATATCGCGGGTTTTCTATTATCGCGGGTTGGCTCGGGTCCCTAGCCCCCGCGATAGGTGTGGGTTCACTGTATATTCGAACACTTTCTTAAGACTGAGAACACAGCAATGCCACAAGGTAGCTTATTCACATTATAAATAGATCTTGAAACTTGCCTTTAAATGCATTTGTGTGTAATATGGTACACATGCTCTTCCTTAATATATTGTACAGTACAGTATATTGTTTCTGATCCCCAAACACCTGCTGGTTTTGGTGACCATGGTGAGGACTTCCCAGGGCTCCTCTGCAATAACAATAGTCAACAGTGGCCATATTTCAAGGGAACAAGCAAACAAGGGGGGCAGGAAGCCTTAGGGGGCTTAATTCCAAAACAAGTGCCTTGTGGATGTTGCTCCCATTGCTTCGTCATTCCTCTGTTGAATCCCTCACATATAGGAACAGTGACCGTGGGGACCAGTGATGGAGGACTTGTTCTCCCAACAAGCAGAGAGGTGAAGAAGGAGGCAGCGGCACCTGTAATTACTCTGGAGTCCCATGGTAGCTTGGAATGGACGTGAAATACCTGAGAAATCCCCAATAGCATGGAACTTACTGGGTGATTTTTTCACCAGTCATGTTCAGCTTACCTGTCAGGGCTGTTTTGATGGCAAAGGAGGGCAAGTATATCTCCTTAATTTTTTTTTTTTTTTGGAGAAATGGCAAGATGTAAGTGAAATAAGTAAGCTAGTTAGCTAGCTAGCTCAAGGCCAGGCAACGAGCTGCAGTAATTACTTCAAGTTGGATAGGTTATGTCTTTCTTAGCTTCAGTTTTGAAACAGACTAAGGGCCCATGAACTGGTCTTTAATGGCACCTTGTACTCTGCAGGCTTCTAAAGACGTTATCTGCTTTTTTAAAAAACTGGACTTTTTCTAATGGAGTGGGGAGTCTTTGTGGTCAGCAGCATATAATCTTTTGTCCATCTCTGCTGTGGACACATGGCTATTCAAAGGAATGCCGTGCACCTTTGCAGTGTAGTGATGATCTCTGTTGCTGGTGGTACTTCTCTTTTATCCCTCAATATGGATGAAATGGTTGTGAGGTGGAATTTGCCCATCTTTGTCTGTCATAAATGTTGATTATCGAACCTAATGATTATGGAACCACAGAAGAGGAAGAAGATTTTAAAGGGCAAACAAGCTAGTACAGGAAGACACTTCATGTGTTTACCCTAAAGAGCTCTTGTGGAAATTGTATCAACCAGATCATGGCAGATCAGCTAAAATATATTTTTCTTCTGTCTTGGTAGATGGACCTGTCCCATAAATTCTCCAGAAAAGAGGTAAGAATCTAACTTCCAATTCTGAATAATACTGGACCAAGCCCAAGGTCCATCCAGATTAATATCCTGTTTCCCCTCATGATCAGCTTAGCCTTAGATGCTTTTAGGAAGCCTGCAGAGGAAAGCAGGAAGGCAGGCCAACACTTGAACAAGGAACTTAATCTAGAACTTGTGGCTTGCAGCATTTCCTCCATAAATTTATCAAATCCTAAATTAAGAGTTCCCCAAATCTGTGGCCATCATGTCCTCTGGGTCATACTACGCTCTTTAGAAGTCCTGTGCACAGGGGCCATGGTTCTGAATTTTTCTGAGCAGTGCTTGTCATAACAGTGTGTGTACACTGTCTCCATGCCACCATAAGAAGGGTCGAAAAAAATCCAGGCAGCTAGATGGAATCATATCAATAAATAAGAAGTAGGTATTCTATAAAGTTAATGACTCTTACATACCCCCTGAAAACAAAACCACCTGCAAGCACTGTTTATTAAAATAAGGAGAGTTTGCAACAATGTGCTACTCCTAAGAATATTGGTTTCTCCACCAGCAAGTTTTCCAAAGCCGCCAGGGAGTTGTTCATCTATAGAGTCCCATGGAGCTCAAGTACCATTCCTGCACCATCAGTTGGACCCTGATTCAGACCCTTGTTGGTTCTGCCTTCTACTTTCTGAGTAGCACAAGGGGAACTAACTAGGTGTTAGTTAAATTTTCTGGGCTGGACGTCTCTGCTGAGCATCTCCTATTTTTTCTCCTTGTGTCTTGGGAGTGATTTTGGAAGTCTAGTTTTAGGATGCAGGATCAGTCACGGCACATTGTACTCTTCCACAACTTGGGTCCTTTCTCTGGGTGGTGATTTTGGGAAGTTTGCTAGCTTTCTCCTGCTTGATTACCATACATCCTACAATGGGTGATGGAGTCATCCTTGTTTAGGGCACTGTCGGCAAACCTATGGCACGGTTGCCAAAGGTGGCACTCAGAGGGCACCCAACATCGGCCCTTCACAGCCACCTGTATTCAAGTTAAATTGCTGTATTGGCGCTTTGTGAAAAATCAGTGGGTTTTGAATCGCAGTTTGGGCACTCGGTCTCTAAAAGGTTCGCCACCTACTGCTTTAGGGTCTGAAAGAAAGGCACTAAGTAGAACAGGACTCATTAATGGGTGTTCTCCTATGAGGCACTGATTCAAACCAGTTGCGTTTTGGGTCCTTTTAGCTCCCTGATTTCCAGGCATGAAATCCAGGCCAGCAAACTCTTCAGAAAGGCAACATGTTGATGGCCAAATATGAAGATAGAACACAGAGATATATATACTGTATCCCCTTTGATTAATAGACTCATAGGATATTGTGCAAGGGCATGATTTCCCCAGTTTTGGTTTGATCCTGACCTGCTTCTAATGCACTGTTGCAGCTCACTCTGCTGTATGAAGAAGTCCTGTATACCATTCTTCATTGCTTGGGCAAACCAGAACCCAACCATGTGTCTGACCCGGAGTTGCTGTATGCCTACGTGCAAAAGGTCAGACTAAATCCCCCTGTCTCATTATCCAGCTCAGAATCTACCTTCCTTCTGTACTACCCATTGTGCATTCTTTTCCTGAACTGTGCCTCTCACTGATAGTGGGGTGGGGGTGGGGGGATGATGATTTGAATTTCCCTGCTCTCTTGTTAAGGGACATGTTAGTACAAGTGTGGTTATTCTCTTGTTAGGAAGACAGTGCTGATATTGTTTGCTTCCTTCTCTCGCCATGTTCCCTGGTGAAAAGGGAAGTGTCGGCAAGCAATGGCACAAGTAGGAGCTCACAACAAAGGGCAAAGCTTTGGTAGTTGTGTAGTTTCCTTTTTTTAAAACTTCTCTGCCGTTTGAGAAGAGCAGTGCAACACTTGATGCCCCCTTGTTGGAAGGAAAGCCCTCCAAAGGGCTAAAACTGAGACTCATCTCGAAAGTTATGGGCAGGATTCAGATACTCTAGTAGTTCATTTCTGAGAAAATTCCTAAGAGTGATGTATTCCGTTACTGTTTTATCTTAGGGTGGATCCAATTTCAGTGATTTTTTTAAAGGGGGAAACAATGTCATGTAAAAAGGTGGTGTGGTTTCCATTCTTCCCTGCTCTGTATTATTTGATGTGTGGATCCAACCATTTTTCAAGGCCAACCCTTGTCAACTTTGCGGTCTCACATGTGTGTTTTAGATTTCAGCCTTCTCTGCGGCAAGTGGCGGCTTTGCAAGGATGATTGCATCAGCAGGGATGACCTGGCTAGTAGTTTGGGTGCAGAATTAACACTACTTTAGAGACCATTGGCTCTAAATTTAATTGAAATGTCCTTTAATTGAAAGGGCAGGGAATAATATATAGAGGAAATGTGAAAGCAGCGATGCTGAGACAACAAGAGGTCAATGTTAGTAATAGAACCATGGAGTGTTCCTGTAGGTTCTTCCGTTTGTTTGCAGATGCCCAGACTATTGATATTGACTGGAGAGTGGGGAATCTCCTCCCCCTCCCCAAATCTTTTTCCTCTGTTTTCATGGGCCAAACTGTTAGGCAGCTGTACACCTTGGAGTGAAGGTCTGGGGCCTTCCTCTTTCTTCCGACCACCCCATAAGTATCAGGCGGCTGGAACCGAGGGGCCAGTTGCTGTTGCCCTAGACCAGAACAGATAATGGGATGAGAGTTTTTGAAATTATGCCAGTGATGTGCTAGTTTGTCTACCCTTTTCAGTTAGAAAGTACTATTTGGAATGGTCAGGGTAACCCCCCCTTTAAACTCTAAGCTGTAAGTAAGGGGAAGAACTATGGAAAATGCCTTTTTGGACTACAAATTCCTAGAATCCCCTAGACGCACTCGAAAAATTGCCTTCCCAAACCTTCCCAGTTCCCAGAATCACACCTAGAGGCACTGGAAAAATAACCTTCACTGCCCATCTGTCACAACATTTTCCGTGGGATGTGGAGTGTTACAACCCAGTTCTGTTCTAATGATTTCTCTTCTAATGCCTATACTAGGCCTTCAGTATGGACCCAGAAGAGCATGAAATCATACTACAGAGGGTCAAAGAGCTTCAGGTAAAGTGTAATGCAGAGACTGCTGATTCTTTTCTCACCCGGGAAACAATTTTGAACATAAACAGTCTTTTTAAGACTAAAGCTTGGGGGTGGGTGGGAGGAGATGAGTTTAGGGAATTTGTAGCACGGAGATGTAACATTTCCAAGCGCAGAATTTTGGTCAGGAGAACCCTGCGGAAAGAAAACGATTCCTCCTCTCTCTCACAGCCCTCTTAAGGGTGACACATGGCTGCTAAACAGTAGAAATAAGAAGCACAATGCAGCCAGAGGTCCTGACCCCTGATCCCCCCCATATCATGAACTTAACACTGCTACTGCCTCTCCTCATACGCTTATTTGTGCCACTGTATCATGGTGTGAAGAAGTGGGTGGGCCCCAAGAATGCAGAAGCAGGCCATGCCTGGTAGAGGAATGGAAAATCTGGATGCATCGTCTGTTTCCAATACACCTTTTTTTGTTGTTGTTTTTTTTTGGTGTGTGTTGTGCATTATATTTCCACAAGTCCCAGGGAAAATGGGCAATATACTTTAACAACTTCTTTAAAGCCTTCAGTATTTAATTGCTCATTTCTTCCTCTCTGGTGGAATTTTCTCTAGGGCCAGCAAGGGCCAGTGTTTTAAATTATATTCTGTTCTCACAATGAAGAATGAACAACAACAACAAAAAATGTAGGCTACAATCCCCTTTTACCTCTATCCAATTAGCAAGATCAACCTTTTCCTCTCATATATTAGGAAAGAAGGCTTAAGTGAAGGTGGTCTGGAAAAGTACATTCTCCCAGAGGGTTAGACAGGTTATTCATCTGTTGCAGCAAAAGCAATAAATTGCCTCGTAGTAACAAAGGTCGTGTGGCCTTGGCTTTAGTGCGTTCTAGTTGGCTTCATCAGAGGCTTGATGTATTAATTGAATAAACAGACATTGGGTGTTTTTTCAGATGAGGGATGCCACTGTGTAGCCAAAGGCCATGAGTTCCATTGAGCTCCCTCAAAGAGAGAGCCATGGGAAAAGAGAAATGCTTTTCAAGGTCATCCCTTTGGTTCTCAGTTCAGTAACGATTACCTTGAGAGTCAAGGCCCACTGTATACCCAGAGCAGAATTTAGTCTATTGGACTACAACTCTCAGCCACCAATGCTGCTGGCTAGAAATTTTTGGGAGTTATAGTTCAGGATGTGTGTGAGAGATCTTCTGCAGCTGTAATGAAGGGGGAGTGAGTTGAATCTGGGCATGAGTTTTGTTTTTTCCAAGGGCTTCTGGGCCTCATATATCCCCATGTTTTATCTTTGCAACCAATTTGGATGTTCTGGATCCTGAAAGGTGCCACTTAGTCCAAGGCCACCTAAGGCTTCCTGGCCACCCTTTCCAAGTATGCTGCTCTGCCCGCACTGGCCTGTTGCTAGCGTAACCTTTTTCCCCCTTTCCAGAAACCCCTTTTTTGTCTGAAAGCAACTGTGAAACAAGCAAGAGGAATTCTGGGCAAAGATGTCAGTGGTGAGTTAAAAGGCGTTTACAGTTCAAATAAACTTTTAGAACCTAACGACAGAAGTCTAATTGCATAGGTTGGGTAACTCTACTTGAGATTACAAGTTGATCCCTTTTTTACATATTAAAAAAATCCATTTGAATGTATCAGATTATACAATCTGTTGCTGTTCAGGACCTATTAATGCACTTTCTTCCAGCCCAAACGTGTTGAAAATATAACCCTCACCAGCTCCATCCTTAATGCTCGGGAACAAGGAAAAGAGAAGAGCTGAATGCAGACCTTGCTGGATGGGGCATTCCTTTTCACCCAGGATGTGTCTTCTGTTTTACGGCAAGCAGGGCTGGGGATGAAGGCCCTGGTCTCTGAAGTGTTCCTCTAGAATACATTGCATCTACCATCTGATATAGACACTAGTTCTTGGAATTGCAGGCAAAAATCAAAGAAAAACAAAACGAAATGAAAGACACAAATCATGCGGCACCTTAACTTTCATATTTTAATGTAACGTTTCGTGGACACATCCACTTCTTCAGACATATAACAGCAGAACACTAGTTCTGTGGTGGAACCTTAATGTATGAAGTCAGCTAGAGTTTAGAAAGGTTACTTTTTTGTACTGCAACCACCCAGAATCCTTCTGCCAGCTGGGGGATTCTGGGAGTTATGATCCGAGAGACCTGTCCGAAGGTAAGAATGCTGCACAATTTTGCAACTAAAGAGGCTTCCTTGCTTTCAGGATTCAGTGACCCCTACTGCCTGCTGGGGATAGAGGCAAAGAAGCAGGGCTCGTCTACCCATGACAGTGGTCTTCAAGAGAACAAGAAGCGGTCAAAGGCAATGGTGAAGAAACTCATCCCTGAAGACCAGACCCATCGCACCCAAATCATTAGTCAGACGCTGAATCCTGTGTGGGAGGAGACTTTTATCCTGTATGCCTTTCTCCACATTAATTTTGCTTCTTGCATTCCAGATCTCGGCCGCTTTAGGAATTGCACTTTTTCACCACATGGTTTTGAGCAAGTGGTGTGTGTGTGTGCACTAGATCAATTGGGCAGGAGGTTTGCAGATGGGGTTGGGTGGGGAAGGCTTGTGTTGCCTTTTCTGGGAGGGTCTTCTGTTTTGGGGGTTCTAACAAAACTGGGAGAGGCAACTCTACAGTGGTCTGCAAAATCAAGGCAAGCCTAAAAGTGACATCTAGATAAGATGGCTCTTGGTATTAATGGTAATGGTAATAATGCTGTTTGAGTTGTAGGGTGGATGCCAGGAAGGCTATGACTTCACAAATGCCAGCTCTGACAGGGCCTGTTCACTCCGACATAGGCATACAGGCACTCCTCACTTAACAAAGCAGTTCTGTTCCTATGACTAGGTCTTTAAGTGAATTGGTTGTTAAGTGAGTAGTAGGGATGGGCGCCAAATGGAAAATGAAATGCTGATTCATCATTTCATTACATAGCGAAATGAAAATGAACCGGGGAAGCAGCATTTCATTAGCAACAAAACAAACGTGGGTTTTTTTCCATTTTAAATGAACCAATTTGTTTCTATGTAAAATGGCTCCCATTGGGTCCTAGAGGCACCAAATTTGGTGTGAACCTTCCTTGGACTCTCCCTTTTAAGCCCTCCAATTTTGGAGAGATTTGGGGTTCAGGGGGCTGAGTTATTCACCCCAGTCTTGGCCCGCCTGCATTGGTTGCCCGTTGCATCCTGGATCAGATTCAAGGTCTTGGTTTTAGTTTATAAAACCCTCCATGGCTTAGGCCCGGACTACCCGACAGAGCAGATCGCCCAGCGATCAACTTCGGCCCGACCAGTTCGGCAGTCGCGAGCACACTCGCTTCGGGTTGCCACTCCCCGAGAGGCCCGAAGAACTTCTACTCACAATTGGGCCTTCTTGGTGGCTGCCCCTTCATTGTGGAACAGCCTCCCCAGCGAAGTGTGCTCTGCAGAGTCCCTGCTGGTCTTCCGCAGAGCATTGAAAACCATCTTGTTCTGCGAGGCCTTTGGTGACCAAGTTTAATTGGTTTTTTCCCCCCGCCATCTGCTGCTAGTTAGTTTAATTATTGTGATGTTCTTCACTTGAGCTACACATGTTTTTGGACAAGGGTGCCAATGTGTTTTTATTTTAATGTTGTTTTATTTGTTCATTTGTTCGTTTGTGCTTTGAGATTTTGCTGATCTGATCAGCCTTCTGTAAGCTGCCCAGAGTTCCCTCGGGAAGATGGGCGGGGTATAAATTCAATAATAAATAAAATAAAATAAATTATTGAACTTCAAAGGGGGTGCCCCCAGAAAAAGCATTTCTAATTGCAATGTTATGTGCTTGAAAATAGTGATCCCAAGCTGCTAGCAGCGTGGAAATTACAGTGGAGCCTTCTCCAGCTCTCCCCTTTAAGCACTCCCAATTTGGAGATGTTTGGGATACAGTGAGCCAAGTTATTCAACTCCAAAGGGGTGCCCCCAGAAAAAAAAAACATTTGTTATTTAAAAGTATTTGAAATTACGGATCCCAGGCGTCTGGCAGCATAGAGTGGCAGGGGAGCTTCCTCAAGCTCTCTCCTGTAAGCACTTGAAATTTGGAAAGTTTTGGGTTTCTGAAAATGAAGTTATTAAACTTCAAAATAGGTGCTTAGGTGCTTAATGGAAGGAGTGTGTCTGGTGCGCTTCACCAATTATATGGTTAATTTACAGCTGCCTCTCAGCATGCTGATCTACACTCTTTCAATTAAGTACCCCCCACAGCCCCTTTGGAGCTTAATAACTTCGTTCTCTGAAACCCTAACTTTTCCACATTTCAAAGGGTTCCCTAAAATCACTTGACGAAGCTAGCCCTGTCACTTTTGGGGCGATAAATGTACTGGGATCAGTATATTCTACAGGCAATGGGTAGCCAATGCAGGCCATCCAAGATGGGGGTGATGCGGTCAAATCTGCCCGCACCAACCACCAGCCTGGCTGCCACATTCTGCACCCACTGCAGTCGCCGAACAAGGGTCAAGGGAATCTATCCTCAAGATCACCAGAGCCTGCACAACTGTCCATAGGGAGTCCTCGTCAAGGTATGGGCGAATCTGAGCGATAAGCCTAAATTGGTAAAAGGCCACCCTGGCCCTGCCACCAGGGCCTCCAGGGACAAAGTTGGATCGAGGACGACACCCAGGCTTCTCACTTTATCAACCAACTGGAGGGCAGTACCCCCCCCCAAGGGGGGGAGGGGGGCACGGGGCCCCGTCAGCCCCGGGCCCCCCCCCCCAAGGAACAGAACCTTGGTCTTCTCTGGGTTGAGCCTGAGCCTGTTAGTCCTGGCCCATTCCACAACTGCAGCCAAGTAGCAGTCTAGGATCCACACAGCCTCTGTTGCAGAGGTGGAAAAGGAGAGATAGAGCTGTGTGTCGTCAACGTACTGATTATTATTCCACTTGATGTGTTTCGGTGAAGGCCTTTCATACTTGTTCAGGAAACAGGGCTCTTGTGAGTGTTAGGCATGGCCAGTAAATCTGGCTCTTCTATGCATTCTTGCGGGTGCCAGGGTAATTGTGTCTACTCCTTTTTTCCATGTTGCCATTGCAGACAGGTTATGCGACTAACATGATCTCCAATTTGTGTTTTCCAGGGAATTTGAAGATATAGAGAATGCCAGATTCCACCTGGAGATGTGGTGAGCAGAATTAAGGGTATTTCCCTATGGAAATAGTAACCTGTGATAGTCTGGGATGACCAATTCAAAATAAAATACAGATTAATCCCAAATGACTAAGAGAACTGAGGGACTAGCAGTCTGTGAATTGCACCTGTCATATCCCCATGTGTTTCCTCTCTTTCATCTTAAATCACTCATCCTACACAGCTATTACATTGTTGTTGTTTTTTAAAATGTCTGTTTACATTGATAGTTTCTTAAAGCCTAAATTAGTGTGGCTTTGGTAAAGGGTGGCTTGCAACTAGGAAGCAAAAGGTTAATGCTCTCCCCACAAGACTCTTCAAGAATCTCTTGCATGAAATTCTCATTTTCCAAGTCAGGTCATAAGTCACACTGCCAATTTGCATTGATTCTAGGCCCAACTTTTTTATATTGAGGTAAAGTCATGTGGTATTTAAATCAATATGCACATACACTTAGACTTGAACGAATTTGATGTATTTCTGGTGATTAAAATCTATTTGGGAATTTTCACTTGAATGTTGGTTCACCTTCTTGCACCCTGACAGCGTCTTCCTCACGTTCCCCTCCTTGCTTGCACTTCCCCCTTCACCCCACACCCGGATTGTGTTCCTTCCCCTTTTCCCTACTGATCACATCCCTCCCTTTACTCCCTGGCTGCCCACAGATTCTGCACTACTTTGGCCTGGCTGGCAAAGTCACCCTGAGTGTGGTCCTGTCAGCTCCTGCCAGGCTCCTACAATGCCTTCCATGGCATTGCTGCCACGGAGGGTGGTAGAGTCTCCTTCTTTGACAGTATTTAAGCAGAGGCTGGATGGCCATCTGTCGGAAATATTGTGAAGGGGTTCCTGCTTGGCAGGGGGTTGGACTCAATGGCCCATGAGGTCTCTTCCAACTCTATAATTCTATGATTCTATGATTCTATGATTCCTTAAAGGATCATCAGCTCCAAAATTGGGGGCCTGGGAGGGAGTTTAAGGTAGTGTTGCACCTGGGCCTTTTTCCCGACCCTGACTGCCTGCCCACCCTGCCACTGGCAGCTTTATTTTTAAATATTTTTTCCATGGGGAATACCAAGAGTCTCATACCACAATTGAAATTTACTAGCCACCAGAGAGTGAAAGAGGGAAAGCCCTCCCTCCTCCTTTGAAAAGTGAAACTGACTAGAGAAATTTACAATATTGAGGGTGTTTTCATTTTGTTAGAGGAGTTATTTAGTAAATTTCCACTGTCATTGCAAGACTATTGATATCCATGGGATGGGGTGGGGGTGGGGGTGGGAGGCAGCCAGTGTGAGGTGATAGATACCATTTGAATGAACAGAGGCATTCACATATGCCAAAACAATGAAAAACACATCGATTTTAACGTCCCCACTAAAATAAGCGAAACTCTACTGGCCCAGTCAGATGGGGGGACGGGAGAAGGAGAGAAAAAACAAACCATTCTTGAACAAAATAAGTAAGTAAGTAAATAAATAAATGATCCACACTTCCATGTGTGTTGTGTAACCAGGATTTTAAAAATCAATTTTATTTCAAGAACCCCCCCCCATTCAACAGTGGTTCTTACTGCCCAGATTCCCCCACAGATGTGCATGAACAGCATTTTTGTTGGTTTGTTTTTGTTTTGTTGTTGTTTGCGTGGGATATGAACCTCTTTCACAATAGAGTCATGCGACATCAAGCAATTTACAAGGAAATCTCCATTTAGTGTCTCTTCAGAGATCTCTGAGGCACTCGGCAGGGCTTAGGGATATATCATCTCATAGCAAATTGTGTATGTAAATATTCTTCAACCACCAAGAGTGGTCTTTGTTGCTATATGGGAGGTATATAAATCCAACAAACAAACAAACAAACAAACAAACAAAAACAAACAAACAAACAAACAAACAAACAATTGATTTGGGTGCAGGTACTACTCTTTCAAGATTGATTCCTTTCTCTGCTTCATTGGAGGTCTTGAAAAGAGACACGTGTGCATTTTAACATGCCCGCCTTTCTTTCAGGGACTCTGATGATGTTGAAACTGTGCGCCACAAACTGGGAGACTTGACAGACCTTCATGGCCTGAAAAGGTTTGTTCTAAGAACAGGTGTTTTTTTTATTTATTATTTTATAGAATTATGCTTCATTTTAGTGGCAACTGTCAACCAAATAGGTGAAGTAGAAAATGCTTTGTATTTATTGGCATCTGATGGGGTTTGTTCTCATTTAATCTCCCCTGTTGCTATTTTTATTATTATTACCCAGAATTTTTAAGGAGGCTCGGAAGGACAAAGGGCAAGATGACTTTCTGGGGAATGTGGTTCTTCAGCTGAAGGTGAGGAAGGAATGAGTGAGTCAACAGAGTACTGTTTCGTGATTGCTTTGGACATGTTGGCCTCTCTTTAGCCATTCTAATCTTAAGCCTTGCAGATTTTGGCTAGCATCCTAACAATGCTTAAATAAAACAGTAAGCCAAAACTTAGCATTAACAGCTTCCTTGTGGCAATGAAGCAGATTAATAATGAACAAGACTGGCCCTATTGTGAGGCCATCTGGCCACTTCAAGCCGCAGGCCGTTGGAAATGGCAGCAAGGTTTTGAACTAGAGAGCTGGATACCCTGCTGTTTGCCCCTTATCCTTATCCGTTATCCTATGGCCGGAAGAACCGGCTCCTAAGAGAAGGTGGATTCGCTCTGCCAGTGATCACATGATTCGGAATGGGGGCTTCTGAATCTTCAAGGATAGTGCTGTACTCTCTGCCTAAGTTTTGTCCCCACCACCGTGATGCGCATCAAAACACCATTTTCTGTGATGTTTCCTTGTTTTTCCGTTGCAAAAAAAATTTTTTTAAAGTTTCTATGCTGACATATCGCCTTCTTTGTGTCACTGCAAACTCTGTGGTAATGTGTGCAATTATAATTATTCTTACATCATGGTGTTTAATAGGGAAATTTTCAGTAATTTCAGTAAAATACAGGCCAGCACATATGATGTGGGCTTACCAGCGTATCACAATATCCTGAAACCACAATTAAAAACAACAACAAGAAACATGGGAAGTAAGCACACCGGGGGACAAGAGAAAAAACAATGGCATTTTGGAGTTCCCGCTTAAGTTAGTGTTGCCTTAAAACACGGATCGAAAGTGGCTCCATAAAACAGCACCCCCCAGAGGTGGTTACTGGAAAACCCACTAGGAGGCGCTTAAGGGGATGTGGTCTGGGTTTCTTTTTTTAACAGCCAGCTCCTTGTGGGGGCATGATTTTTAAAGACTTTTTTCCTGCATTTACAAGTGCTTTTTAGCAGTCATGGGATAAGGCTCTTAGTGCCTTCACGTGTGATGGAGGATGTTGCCCTGGCTGAAGAACTGCCCATCCCCAGTCATCTCCTAGGCATGAGGTTTGTTTTAGGTATGGAAAAGGCCTTGGGCTGACCCTGTGAAGCATCACTGATTGCTTTTACCTGGTGCTTGTTCTGTAGCCACTAAGATCCTGTGAAAGTGAACTGGTCTGACTGGGAAGCATCCAAATAAACAAAGTATTTTGGGTTCTCAACATAAATGCTAGGGATAGGATTTTAATGTGGCTGGCTGGCTGGGGTTGATGAGAATTTAAGGTACCACCTGCATCAGCCTCTCACCAACTCAGCAATAGCTCAGAGAAGATCCAGTATTGTACTCTGTTACTCACATGAGAAACTTGCCAATAAAAATCTCTCTATGGCTGATGTTTCACGTCCATCTCATCGCTGTTTGTGGTCCCACTGGGGACCGTTATGAAGAAATCTAACCGCATGTCCATTGCGGGACAAGAGGAGTTCGTCCCGACCACGCCCCCTGAACTGCGATCTAAGCGGCATGAGAGATTCCCCTCCCTGGCCTCAGGAATCTCCTCATCTCGCTTCTCGTTCCGATACGAGTGCCCGTGAGGTAAGGCTCGTCACGCAACATGCCATTCTCCATCTAGTGGCAGAAGTGCAAAGTGCCATTCACCAGTACATTCTCTATGGAGTCAGCAATACAGTGCAGAGAGATTAAAAGACAAATGCCTCAGGTTATTCAGCAAAAGCAGTTGTGGTGGCCTCTCCATGTCAGTCAGTATGATTGTGAAAGTCAAATTTCTGTCAGGTTAGATGCAGCAGTATTCCAAGCTAATCTCAATTTGAAGCATTGTGTACGTGTGATACTATACTAAATATATTGAATAATAATTATCTGTGAGGTATCTCAAAATCTACATTGTTCATGCAGATGATGGGATTTACCAGCTAAAACTGCTTCCTCTCTAGTGACGCAGACTCTTGCTTAACATTTTAAGGGTCAAAGAATCCCTGGTGTCACAGCTGTGGAATCCCCTCTCTTGGGAGGTTAATTTGAGACAATTTCCAGCACTTTCCAAACATGGAGAAGACTTTTCTCTTACAGAAGGCACTCAGATGTTCTAAAATTACACCAGACTAAGGTGCACCAGTTTCAAGGAAGCATCATGGCTGTTTCTGCTATAAGAAATTCTGTATCCATAAAATTAAATCTTTCTAATTATTTACAGTCTTTCAGAATATTTCTAAAAGGAACAATTTATAAAATTTAAATAAATATACACATTGCAAAACTTTACCGGAGAATCTTTGTGAGGGTCTTGCAGGTAAAAGGCCAAATTTGTTCAAAAGCGGAAACGGTTTCCTATGTTTAAATATATGTTGGTTTTAGATTTCAAAAGTCATCTTTGTGAATTTTTCACCAAATGAGGTACGAGAAGGACAAAACCATTGTGTCTGTGAGGTACCTGTCACATACCCCTGTCAAAAGTTCTTAATTCACTCTGCCCATTAGTTCAGTGTTGCTGATGATTAAGATCACATTTAAAAGCTGACCTTTAAAATTATTTCATTAATGGGCAGAACTTGTTCAGTAATCAGAATTATTTTTTAAATATGTTTTACTTAAATGTCCTTATGAGTCAAACATAATTCAGTGTCCAGGCTTCTTAGCCATCTGTTACGAACACTCTTCATTTCCCTGAAAGTGCTGATACGACAACCATAGGGAGCAGCATAATACTGAGTCAGACAGTTGGCCCATCTCATCCAAGCATTGCTGACAATAATTGGTGGTCACAATAGCTTCCCAAGGATCAAGGCGAGAGTCCTTCCAAGCTGAACCTGGAGATCCTGGGGATTGCACTTGGGACCTTCTGCATGTGACACTTTCACTGTGCCACAGAGCAGTAGTTCTTTTACACTATTTCTCTTTATGTATACGTAGGACCTCCACTGCAAGGATGATCGGTGGTACAAGCTGGAACCTCGCACAGAAACCTACCCTAACCGGGGACATTGCCACCTGCAGTTCCTTTTCATGCATAAGAAGGTAGAAGAGGCATCTCTCGCCTGTGTCATCTTTGTACTGCAATCTTTGTTTTTCAAAATACTAATTAATTTATTCTGTTTTGTCAAACATGACAGAAAACATCCCAGCCCATTCATTGGTTAAAAAGTAAAACAAGTCTTAGCCCTACTGAGATAAACAACAAAGCTCCCCTGAGGAGAGGCAACAATAAAAGGGGCAGGAGAGTTGATGTATATGGGAAGTGGAGGGGAAGGTGTTTGTGAGGGAGACACAACAACAACAACAAAAAAGAGAAGGGAGGATAAGAGAGGGGAGGGAGGTGCCAGATGTTTGTGGGTGATGTGGTGTAGTCTTTCAAGAACATACAGAGATGACAAAATAATGGCTGAGACTTTTTTGCTTTCGTCCATGAGGAATTTCCTTATAGGAAGTTAGGATATGACCACACAGCTTGCATTCTGCATTGCTTGTGGTGAGGTCAGTATAAACTACTTCTCAGCAATCACATGGTGTTGTATGTGTATTAACACTCCATCTCAACCCAATCCATTCCCAAGCTGGACCTTCTTCTTTTTTTTTTTTGTCCAGTGGCAGGACTAGCCCTTTATTAAGAGTCTTTCTGGAACAATTCCCAATTGAAGCAAAGTAAGTTGAGGAGCTGCGTAGCCATCACAAAAACCACATACAAAAGTGGAACAGGTGATACCTTTAGGTGACTAGAAAATTAACAAAACGGTTGCTGATATTTCGAGGGCGAAACCCTCTTCATCAGAGCGGTACCAGTAGGTTATAACATGGCAAAAGATGGATTTGCCAGGAGTTATTTCTTAAATGGAAAGTCCTTAGCAAGATGGAAAACATGCCAGGCAGTTTCTTAGTTGAGACTCGGAGCTTAGATGTTCTTAGGCTGCATCCAAAGTGGAGGGAGGAGTTTTACTGTCCCAGTCCTTCCAAGACATGTCACGGCTCATGTACACACATTCATACCTCCTCTCCATGTGGGTGATCAAGGCCAATGGCCCCTGCTTTGCCAGTGAAGGGGGAGGGTGGTAGTGTAGAAGACCCATGCATTTCATTTGGGCATTGGGATAAAATTTGGAAAAGTCCACTGAGTGTCACCAATTGGTTCAGAATTAAGGGAAAGAAATTGCCCAGTGATTGCAGTCTTGTCATATCTCTGAGCCTAAAGGTATCACCTGTTCCACTTTTGTATTTGGAACAATTCCGTGACAGATAGAACGGTCTCTTTAGAGGAGATTGCTCCTGGCAAAGCGACTCTTTCTTGGGTGATTCAATGCACCTTTCTCATCATCTGATCATCCGATCAGAACCTTAGTTTGAGACTATGTTGGAGTACTTTCCGGAAATGATGAATTTCCTTTTATAGAAAGCACTCCGATTTTCTAAAACTACACGGTGACACCATATTTCTAATAATTCTGTTGGGAATTAGCATTTTACCATTACAGAAACTTTGGCTAACAGATTTGTATCCCAGCTTTTGAGAAAAGCAAACTAAGAAAGAGGGATGAAATAGCACATTGCTTGCTGCCAGTATGGTTTTACCCCGGAGAATATCTCTATTACTATACTTGAACTGTTAGAAAGAGAGTATTCTGGTGTTATGAAAGATTTTATCTTTAGGGCAAAAATCTTCTTACCCACCCAGAGACCTGCCCATCCATACATTTTGAAAGCGGGATCTCTGGCCTGTTCTTTCCTTTTTCAGAGGGCCACCTCAGCCAGTAAGATGCAGCCAAGCTACACAGTCCACCGGCACCTTCTCCAACAGATGGTTTCATACGACATTCTTCAGCATCAGGTAAATGAGAGGAAAACCCTGCAGATCACCTCAGAGATGTTGCTGAGGAGTGGCTCATGGGACTCAGTGACAGGAGGGTACCACCGTCAGCTTTGCACTGCACTCCATAAGAACATAAGAAGAGCCTTTAATTAATGCCATCCTTCCTTGCTCTCCATCTTCTCCCTCTGGGAACCTTTTAGAACATAAGAACATAAGAAGAGCCATGCTGGATCAGGCCAAGGGTGCATCTAGTCCACTTTCCGGTATCTCACGGTGGCCCCGCCAAATTCCTCTGGAAGCACATAAGACTAGATATTTGTCTCCTCATACCACTCCCTTGCATCTGGCCCTTGAAGTACCCTGCTTTTAAGCCTGGAGATTACACATCTCCATCATGGTTTGTAACCTGTGATGGACTTTTCCTCCAGGAATCTGTCCAATCTCCTTTTGAAGGCATCCAGGCCAAATGCCATCACCACATCCTATGGCAGGGAGTTCCACAGACTAACAACAGGCTGGGTGAAAAAATATTTTCTTTTGTCTGTTCTCACTCTCCCAACCCTCAATTTGAGTGGATATCCCCTAGTTCTGGTATTTTGTGAGGGAGAAGAGTGTCCCTCTATCCACTTTCCTCATACCCTGCATCTGTATCTATTCCTCCCTTTTCCTTTTCCTTTTCCAATCAAGTATAGGTGGGCTCTAATCAAGTCTCAGGTAGCTATGCCAAATTTTGTACTGTAAGCTGATTGAACAAACTGGCTGTCCGACTGACTAAATCACATCCATAGACTTTCTGTGTGCAGCAGTGGCATGAAAGCGAGTAGACAAAAAGTAAAACAAATTAGCTAGAAATGTAGTTCACTTCTTTTTCATCTATCAGAAGTAATGGATATGTGAAGCCCAGCTAACAAGATTTCTGCAGAATTTTATTATGTGATAAAAGATAACAAAGGGATTTTCTCCCTGCAAATTAGTACCATTTCCCACATAATAACGTGTTTCTGGTGCTTCCAACATAAACAATATATATACGTCACAAGATAACGCTAGTAACAAAGGCCGTTACTTCACGAGCCGCTCGCTTCGCGGCAAGCCGTCATTTCTGTGCGAACCGATCGCTTCAGTCCGCACGCTCCTCCTTTTTGGCTGCGACGTCACCCCGACCACGCCCCCTTTAGCGTGCTCCAACCGGGGTGAGTGATTCCCCTGCCATGGGCCGGGAATCTTTTCGCTTCGCATCTCGCTTCGCTCCCAACGTCACGTGTGGTCTCGGTTTTTGGCTTTTATTTCAAGTTTTTTTAAAAAATATTCAAACAGGGATATCGATGCATCGCTATATTGTTTCATCGCTTTGCGCTGTTACTTCCTCGTGCGAGTAGCGGCGGCGGCGGCGGCGGCGGCGCCCGGCCAGAGCAGGGCACCCGGGGCAGGCAGCGTGCAAGCGGCGGAGGGCGGGCGGCTGTGCCATGCAGGGCTCCCCCCGAGTAGCGGCGGCGGCGGCGGGGGGGCTGCCAATGATGCCAGGAAACAATGGACAAAACAATATAAATTAGGAGCGGAAAACACAGGATCGTACAGTAACCACGCTCTGTCGTGAATGACAGCCAAGCATTGATGCATCGATACGCCGAGTAAATTTTTTTTAAAAAATAAAAGGAGAGTGGAACCGGACGTTGCAAATCAGCTTTCTAATGCGAAGGGAGCACGTGAGGTAGTAATCGATTCGGTCCCAAAAATGCCCCGCGTGAGTACAGAGAAACGGGGGTGGGAGCGAAGGGAGACCACGTGACCACCACGTGACCGCCTCCGAATTCAAATCGAAGGCAAGGTCGATTCGAAGCGAGGCACCTCGTGAAGTAACGGCCAAAGTGATGTAGGTAAGGGCCACAACTCGCACCTAGAAAAAACTAGGTGAAAAAGTGAAGCAACTTTTCACAGCATAAGCCCTACATGTGCTTTAAAACGGTGCCCATTGCTCACTGTTTTCAAGTACACAGGGCTTCCTTTCCAGTCATTCCTTTGTTCTCCACAAGGCTTGTATGTTCATTGGGTGGCAGTGGCAGCCTCCTGGGCAGCAGAGGTGAGGGCATAGTCCCTGCCAAGACAGACACTTGCTGCTGTTGCTGCTGCCAACGTGCTTCACGGCTGCTACCGCAACTGTTCAGCTGCCCTATGGACAAGCAAAGCAAATTCAGAAACTTGGATCTATCACAGTACAGCTGTTCTCTTATGTAGGCTTGTGCCTGATGTCCACACTACTGTCATATGCTGTAGAGAACATTTATTGATTCATATGTGTTCTTCTATATTGCAGTATAAGATGGTTGATTTAACTGCAAGGAATACAAACCCAAATGCTAACTACGGGAACATTTTCCTGTGCGCCAGCTGCCCAAAGTGGCTGTGATTCTTCTAATTCTGTCAGTATGCTCTTTTAGGACATGTGCATTGCATCAAGCAGGCATGTCCAAACTTCAGCCCTCCAGATGTTTTGGACCACAACTCCCTCAGTCCTTTGTCATTGGCAATACAGGCTTGGAATTCTGGGAGTTATGATCCAAAACATCAGGAGGGCCGAAGTTTGGACGTGCCTGGATGAGCTACAGAGAAAACAAAATGCTTAGTATGTGGAACAAAGATAAACTTGATGGGCCACTTGTAGATTTTGGGAAGGTCCTTTCCAAGACTGAGGAATTCCCCCCTCCCTTTAATAAACTTATTAAAAATTCTTTCATTTTAGGTATTAGTAATTTCTTAAATACTTTGTAAAAAAGGTCCTATATGGACACCTCTCGCAAGCTGAAGCCCACACACTCTGCAATGGTATGGTGGACCATGGCCACCCCTTGCTTCTCCTCATGGAATGTTGCTGCATAATGGCAACAGGCTGCACTACTGGGAGCAGACAAGTAGCCTGTGTCTATGCAGAGGGTTAGACAAAGTCATTCTCCAGTTCCTCCCGTGTGGTGCAGTAATCTCTTCTAGGTAAATAGTAGAGACAACAAATGAAGCACTGCCAACATGGGGTGGGGGTGGGGAAACACAGCTGGTTGCTGGAACATGTCAAAATGGCCATGTCATGGGATTGCTGCATCCTCTTTCTTCAACCTGTTTGTGAAAAGCCATTACACTGTTCCTCTCAACAGGCTGCCGGTACTTCTTGGGATGGAGAGTTGAGCAAAGAGGCTAGCACAATCCTGTACCTACATGCGACACAGAAAGACCTTTCAGATTTCCAGCAGGTCATGGCGTAAGTATCTCCTGCACCTTTCCATCCACGGCAGCAGCATCGAGGAAACAGCAACAACCGTTCCATGGTATCAACCTGAGTCCGGCTTATGGTGATCTTGTCCTGGTTTTTCTAGTTAATTAGCGGAAGCCCCACATCCGCAGGGTCAGCATCTGTGATTTCACATATCCACGACTGAAATAATTAAACATGTTAAAAGAAAAACACCCAGAAGTATGTACAGTATTTCCATAATGTCTGTGAAGATTCTCAGTCATCCCGGTGAAGTTATCTGGAAGTTGAGTCATGGCCACTGGACTTCTTTTCTTGAGAAATCAAAATGTTTCGCTGTTCATCCAAGCAGCTTCATCAGTCTAAGGAAAGTTAGTGGTGAGGCCTCCAATTTATACTTCACCTTGATGTCACATCACACAAGTCTGAATAGGCTCATAAGTTGGACAATGGCCTAAATAGGCTGTTAGGTGAACAATGGCCAGGGGCGTGCAAAAGTCCCACCTATGCAAACCTTCCTATTCAGACCAGAATCAGCAGAGATATCGAATCAGCAAAGTTTGTTTGGGTACATAAGTGCATTTATTTTGTTCTGGAATGCACAGTTTGGATTGTTTTATTTTTATTTTTATTGGGGCAAGCTAGCTTGATTTTGATATTCCTTTTTTTTCCTAAATGCATATTGACATTAGTTCAATGGGTCCCCTTTTATTTCAATGTTTAATATCATTCTGCTTTTTCCTCTTTGATACAGACAATGGTTGGTTTACAGCAAGCTCTACCAGATCTTAGAGTTGAACAGCAAGTGCCTGCTTCACCAAATCATCAGCATAGAATACCAGTGGTTACAAGGACGCTTGAGATCGGAACAGGTGAGAAAGAGAGAGGGAAGTAGGAGGGTTGGTTGAGTGTTCCAGTCTAACTAGGGACAGCCTTTCAAAGACTGGATCTTAATCTAAAGAAGATTCGAATTTTGTCGGCATTTTGCATTAATGCACATCAGAGTTGCATGCATGCAATACTGCCCATGGGATGGTTCCTAGAAGCTTCTGCTCTTGTTGAGCAATCTCTCTGTGTTGCAATCTCATTTCCTTATACCTCCTATGCCAGTGTTGGAGAGCTTTGTACTTCTCTGTACCAAGAGAAGACTATGGAGGTCAAATCCCAGGTGACTTACTTCCACGGCAGAGCTTTTTGCTCCTTTCCTTGTGGTTTCCTCTTTTTGTGAAGGCCTGTGTTTGTACATAATAGCGCAACAATATTAAATTGCTCTTCAGAGGTACGGAGCACTGCAGTACCTCTTTCATTAAAGTCCATGCATATTTTACCAATTTCTTTAGAAGACAGATCTGGAGGAGTCCTTCCGGTCTTTGCTGTCCTATGGGATTTCTGTCCTCCGGAGATACAGGATCGTCTTCCCACTTTCCTCCCCCAAGTCAACCGAGAGGCTCAAGTTGTTGCTCAGGTGAGCTGTTGGAAGGGGCCACTCTCTGTCTTCCAGTGACTTTCAACTACTCCAGCTCACTCGCGTTACAGCCACATTAAATGGCAGTCAGTGATCTTGCGCAAACATAATTTCCCCATAATGTTTGGTTCGGCATTAACATAGATCTCTTTTATTTAACCACAGCAAAGAGCTCCCTCCATGGCACCTTAAAGACTCATGAATTTATCACAGCCCAAACCTTTGTAAACTCCAGCTCTGTCTCTAGCCATTAAGGGACCTTGGATCTGGAACTAGTCACAAACTTCTGCCCAGATGGGCAGTTGGCCTATCTCTTGCCTGGATTAAATATTTGTTTGTTCCTCTGCCTTAATCTGGCAAGATCTGCCTCTCTGTGTGTATTCAGACTGTCTTTAGCTTTTTTAAAATTTCATTTCATGTGAAGATTTTAACAAGATTTACAGGATTAGCAAGACAAGATTTTAACATCTGGACTGGTCTGAACAGAGGTTTTGCAGCACCCTTTCTGAAATGCATCTCCACAATGGGCTCTGATTCTTTCTGCACCTCCAGAAAGGAGTAGAGGACATTCTGGAGAAGGAACCCTCAAGGTTATATTATGTCCAATGGGGTCCATAACTACTGCAGACCTTGATAGAAGAGAGGTGACAAATTTAATATAGGAGGCTGGTTGCAGTCAGGAGGTGGGGGGGGGAAATCCCAGAGTTTTTATTTGTGTAAAAACTGGAGGGGTAAAAATAATCCTGTTTGAAAGGCATTGAGTTCTAGTGATATTTTTCCCATTCTCCTAGAATCTTGGTCCAGATGTGCAAAATGAAAGCCTTCAGGGAATTGTGCATGGAGACTCCAGACCTTCAGCAGATGGTACAAGAGGCACTCAAGGTACAGGACCTCAGCAATATCTCAATGAGTGTCTTTCCCCAAGCTCATAAATCTACCTCCCAGTGAAGCCTTGAAAATCTTCCTGTTCTTATCTCCAGTATGGAACTGGATCTAGAAAGAGCAAAGCAAACTTTGCAGATTACATACTGTGCCATAGCACTTAAAGCACTCTCTAGGCAGTGTACAAGTTGATTAGGCAGGCTACACATTCTCCTCTCCCCCAGCAAGCTTGGAATGAAAGAGGGCTGAGTCAGCCTTGAGCCCGCTACCTGAATCTGCTGAGACTGAACTCAGATTGTGAGCAGAGTTTTGACAGCAGCACTGCAGTTTACTGCACTGCACCGCGATGCTCACTGGTCGTTCTGATCTAGCTGGTTTTCCAAACTGGTCTTGGATGCTGGACAGAGGGTGCCAATGCCAAACAATATACAGTGGACGCTTGTATAACAAACAGCTTGTATAACATAAAATCTGTACAACATAAAAAATTCTGGGGATAGGGGAAAATTGTTTAACATAATCGCCTATAGGGAAAATCCGTACAACATAAAAATGGGATTACTCCATTTTCAATGCATTCCTATGGGAATTTGTATAAAGGAAAATTTGATTAACATAATTTCATTTGGAACGAATTAATTCCTTTATACAAGGTACCACTGTATCACAAACAATCTAGCGCTAGCGTTGCAATCCTGTTGCTCTTCCAGAGAGGTGGTTCAAGTTGGCTGTGAGAAATTAGAGATGAAAAACATCCTTAAGTCCTAAAGATCGGTCACAAAAAAAAATCAGTTCATTTGCAAACAGTGAGATGTCTGGATATTCCTACACTGACCATCACACACAATCAGCCCACTTAAGAAGTTCAGGCCTTATTTGCTCATTTCTGCCATTTTCCACAGAAAATATTCGATTCAACTTTTCTTTGGAGACAGAATTTCTTGACGGATCATTACCCAGAAAGCTTAAGAGTATTATCTTTGATTCTAAGCGGATTTTCTCATCCTATTTCATACTGGCATGACATATAGCACCTAAGGTTAAATTATTTACTCCACATTATCTATTGCCATTTTCAGCCATTGGGGCCCCATATGATACGTTGCTCAGATGTGACAAACGCCTGTCCCCCATTGCTATCCTGCATGTTCAGAATCAGGTACTGGAAAGTTACTGTCATTCTCTCTATCTTGTGTTCTGTTGTCTTAGGCTGGTACAACTGAATGGTTTCAGATGAAGAAGCAACAGCTGAAGCCAATGGTGAAGGTAAACAAGCTCTTCTTCCAGTCTCGCAAGGGAATCATGTGGGAGGTAGTTGGATTCTGCATCCCATAGATTCTAAAATTACTTTTGCATCCTCATCCTAGACATTTGTTAGGCTTCTGCTGCTCTGGCTGGAACAGAGAATCATAAAATCCAGTTGGCAGACTCAGAATATAGCCCATTGCACTTATGCAAATCTCATGGGTTCAGTGAATCTACTCTGGTTAGGACTACTGGTGGAATCATGGCCAGTCAAAGGAGGGGTGTGCCATATAATGCTTGTCTATGTTGTTGTTTGTTGGGTTTTGTTGTTGTTGTTGTTAGTCAATGCAAGAACATGGTGTCCCCAGAGGAACACTTGTACATGTTGACGTAGTCTGGACAATTGTAAACACTGTTGGCAGCAGCTTCGATAACTATTAAGTCAGTTTTCCCAGAGATCAAAGATAGTGCCACGATTCTTGACACAGCCTAGATTGGGGCAGATGATTTGGGCAAAGGAAGATTCAGGTCCCCCCCTCCTTCTGCCAGCACTCTGCAGGGGTGCCAAAGAGTGCAAAACAATAAACCAGAAATGTATGAAAGTTCACTTGTAGTTTTGAAAAATTGGTGTCTGATAAATGAGACCTATGACCAAATTCACCTTTTTGTTGTAGTAGAAAAAGGAGTAAACGGGATGGTTGGTGTCTTTAAAAACGGTTCAGGGTGACAGAGGCCACACTTAGTCCACCTGGTCCTTCCAAATGTTTTGGTCTGCCCTTCGCATGAAACCCTACCTAGGACAACCAATAGAAACAGACTTTGGTGTAGGAAATTCAAAAGACCTGGTAGGTCAGAAATGTTCTACCTCCGGAGGAAGGAGAGATTAAAATTGTCCGGGGCAATCATCTGGATGACCTCTCATGTGTATTTGCTAGAAAGAGCTCTTTTGTTAATGTTTCGCTGTAGTTTATATCTCTGACATCTGGAATTCCTCAGATTTTTTGGATATTGTGCATCCATTGCCACCAGCTTTTTTAAGTTAAAAAGTTACTTGGATTGTTGGAAGGAATGCAAATCCACAAACCCTCTCTATCCTTCCCCAAAGTAGACTCTTGGCCAGTCTCCATGCCACAGGCCTCTTGACAAGACCCTCTTGCCCTTTACCTGTCAGTTCAGAGGACCCAGGTTGGGATACCTGAGGTGGACCAAGTGTGGCAAATAAGAATGACTGTTTTGCTTCAGTAAAAGCATACTGTGTAATCCAGCCTTCCCCAGACGAAAACTCTGCATAGGTATTAGATTTAAGCTCCCGTGGTCCCTTACCATTGGGTATGCTAGGTTAACCGGAGCTGATGAGAGTCACAGTCCAAAATGTCAGAGGGTGCCAGGTTTGAGGGGTGGGGTGGAGGTTCCTGTTGGAAAACACTTCTGAGTTGCTCTTGTACACATAGTTTATCGCTAAAACAAACTATATCTGCAACGGAACCAAGGCAGTGGACAGATGCAGGACTAAGAAATGGCATCTTTTCATTTCTGAAGTGTTGGTAAGAATCCCCAAAAGTTGAAGTGCTGTAGAGAAATGCATAAGTCTGGAAGGCGCTTGCGTGAGCCCATGCCAACATAGACCCCTCCCCTTTCTCCCCCCCTCCTCCTTTGCAGAGTCTGGAGGAGTCTGGAAAGGCCCTGGTCACCCTTCTTGTGGAAGTCAATGCAGATCTTCAGCAGTGCCACAAAACCTGGAATGCTTATTTCCTCAGGTAAGCCTTTGGGGAAAAAGATCTCTTAAGAACGCAAGAACATAAGAAGAGCCATGCTGGGTCAGGCCAAAGGGCCCATCTAGTCCAGCTATCTCACAGTGGCCCCACCAGATGCGTCTGGGAGCGCACAAGACTAGATATGTGTCTCCTGATACCACTCCCCTGCATCTGGCCATTGAAGTACCCTGGTTTTAAGCCTGGAGATTACACATCTCCATCATGGTTTGTAACCTGTGATGGACTTTTCCTCCAGAATTGGTCCAATCCCCTCTTGAAGGCATTCCCAGTTTCCATCGGCTGCTCATAAAATACTCTGCTGGATCTCTCCCACAGGAGCAAAATAAGTTATTGAAGCAACTTGTGGAAAACAAGTTCACTTGTTGGGTCTGTGCTATGGTTGCTAGTTTGATGGCTTATTTGGGCCTTCCAGATGTTTTGGTCCTTCATTCTCATGAAACGTTTGTGGCCTATTAGGTCAGATGGGCAGGGAATGAATGAATGAATGAATGAAGCCCAGTGTAGGATGATCAATGGAAACAGGCTGTGGTGTATGAAAGCTAAAACATCTAGAACACTCATGTCCAAACTTTGGCCTTCCAGATGTTTTTGACCACAACTCCCACAGTCCTTTGCCATTGCCCGTCTAAGCTTAGAATTCTGGGAGTTGTGGTCCAAAACATCAGGAGGGCCAAAGTTTGGATATGGCTGATCTAGAAGGTCAGAAATGCCTTATCCCTTCAGCTTCAAACTATCCAGGACAATCATCTGTCTTGTACATTTTCTTTACTAGAAAGGGCTTTTTGTTATTGTTTTGCTGTTGTTTACATCTCTGACATCTGGACTTCCTTAGCTTTTCCTGACATTGTACATCCATCATCGCCATCTATTTTAATAAGAGGATTAGAAGGAGGAAAGCTCCAGGGCCCTCCCAGTCCTTCCTCCAAAGTGGACTCCTGACCACTCCCAAGGCCACTACCCTCAGTAACTTTATGAGGCCCTCTTGCCCTGTCCCTGGAAATTCTGGGGACCCAACTTGGGATCTTGGGATGGGGGATGAGTGGACAGATGAAACCTTGGCTGTTAGTTTGCAAATCTGTGCTATCTGTCCAGGCAGTCCTCACTTGATAGTGGAATTCCTTTCTCCTGACTTGGTTACTAAGTGAATTGGTTGTTAAGTGAGGAGCTTGAGGCGGATGCCTTGTGGAGTGTTGAGGCTGCCCTCCTTGCAGGGAGGCTCTCTGAGAGGCCACTGGAGAAGCAGAACAAAAAGGAGGGGGAAATAGAGATGGGGGTGGCTGATGCTCTGCCCTGCTCGGGTCATTCTTCCCAGAGGAGGCATCAGGCCACTCACAGCAACACCCATCTTTTGGAAGCAACAGAGGAGGAAGAGGAGGAAGAGGAGGAATTATAGAATCATAGAATCATGGAACTGGAAGAGACCTCAAGGGCCATCCAGTCCAACCCCCTGCCATGCAGGAACCCCCATCAAAGTACCCTCGACATATGGCCATCCAGCCTCTGCTTAAAAACCTCCAAAGAAGGAGACTCCACCACCCTTTGTGGCAGCAGATTCCACTGCCGAACAGCTCTAACTATCATGAAGTTCTTCCTAATGTTCACATGGAATCTCTTTTCCTGTAGTTTGAAACCGTTGCCCCGAGTCCTAGTCTTTGAAGCCATGGAAATCAAACCTGTTCCCTCTTCGATATGACATCCTTTCAAATATTTAAGCATAGCTATCGTATCCCCCCTCAGCCTTCTTTTTGAAAGGCTAAACATTCCCAGTTCCAAGAGGGGAGGCTGTAACCCTGCTTCCTCCCTTCTGAACTGCTGACCAGGTAGACGCAGGCAAGCCAGAAGCAGGATGGAGGATGCCCAACCCCGCGTGGACTGGAAAAGCGGGTTCTTCTTGAGGCATCAGTTATGTGATGATAGCGGCTTTGGCTGCTAGGGGTGGTTGTAAGTCTGAGTAGTCATTAAACAAGGAGGTTGTTAAGAGAGCAGTGGCTCTGTTCCCTGTTGAAGGCCTAAAAGAGATCCTTTGGTAAATGAGTGGATAAGAGAAACTGTTTTGCCTGGCAAATTCCTGATCCTAGTTCTCCCTCTCCCTCCTCTGCAGTGCCCTGAAAGTGGATCTCTTCTCAATTGCCTATCTTGAATTGCAGGAGCTGGTGAGTAGATGGCACATGCTTCCAATCCTTGTTGGAACAGGAACTCTGTTCAATCTGGCAATCTTCTTGTATAGTCAATATGAATTTGCTCATATGTTTATAGCAGATTTTAGTACAGAGTTGCTGTTGAGCCCTCTGGTAGGTAGGGAGCTATTTATGGAACTTATTAAGATATCTCCCACTAATTTGATCTGGAATGATTTCAAAAGAAGGTAGGAAAGTAAATACAGTTAGAAATAAGTCTTGCAGCAGCTGGGGTGATCCTCCAAGCTGCCTTGGAGGCTCATGTCATAAATTCACGACATTCCTAAAGTTGGCATTCTCTAACCTGACATCCTCCACAGGCAGCTGTGGATGATGGAGGTTCTGGTCCATGCACATATAGGTGGGTGTTGTTTTCTTGCCAGTCGGTTCAATAATATCTGGAAGCCTTTGAACTATGGGATCAAAAGCTGCATAATGTGGAATTTGAGACTACCAATACAGAGCACAGGATACTCCATAAATTCCAACAAAAGGTTTACATGGATTGCTTCAGTCCATATGGCATTAACCTAATTGTAAATCGAAGATGTATGTTGCCTTGATAAGCTGAGAACCCGGGCTACTCTAAGCCTAGTTTCCGGCTTTGTGGGAATGCAAGGAGAAAAACCTAGGCCCCAAAGCCAGTCCCCCACCCCATTGCATGCACTGACCAGTTGGAGACAAAGAGGAGAAAGTAGCATTGCCCACGATAATCAAGTACCAATCCATGCAGAGTTTACATGGGAGGGCTAGGAACTGGTGACCTTCACAACTGTGTTTCTGTAGGATTTCTCCCCCCCCCCCCAATACTAGAGCACCCAATGCAGAGTCAATACTCAAGGATGGCTCCTAACTCATGAGAGCTTCTGGAAGAGGCTATCTTAATAAAGCTTGCCATTTACCCACTTGAAAGGACAGCACTTTTTGTGGATTTTTGTCCCCCTTGGCCCCCTGTAGTTCTTGCTGTCCTGCTCTTGCAGGTTTCCTGTTACGTCAAGGAGCAGCTGAACAAAATGGACAGTGGCGTGTCTCAGCTCATGGCGGAAAACCTTTTCCAGCTGTATCTCAACCTGAAGGAACTCTATGCCCTCAAGGAGTTTGTGAGCCACAGGTACTGGGGGCAAAGATTTGTTCTGGGGAAATAGTTTTAGAGCTATTTTATACATTGTGTTCCCTCCCATGGATGGACTATATTTACATCTTGCTATTGCCTTTGTATTTCAGGAGGAATTATTTTGTATTCAGTATATATACCAGACTGTATTCAGATGTTTCTTAAACTGTATGAGTTAAGCTAAATATTAAGGGGAATGCATGTTCTCTGTAGGTAGCCATTTCCCTTCCTGTAGTATAATTTCCTAATGGCCTGAGCAATTAGATTCATAAATCAGGCCTGTATTTACTTTCTAGTGGCTAATCACAAAACAAAGCATGGTGAATGCACGATATGTAGGTGAGAAAAACCCTGTGCTGTGACATTATGCCAGATGCAGCGGAGTGGTGTCGGGAGACAGATATCTAGTCTCGTGCGCTCCCAGATGCATTCTTATGTAAACATATATTTTTCATCAATGGAGGGAGTGCCACTTTCAAAGTTACTTTAAGCTACTGTGATCCCCAACATATTGTTGAGTGTGCACATGAGTGGCAGAGATGTTTGGAGAGACTTCATGTTGTTGAATCTACCCTGTCCTGTAGATGTAATGTATCTTTAATGCTGTAGACGTAATATATCTTGATTTCAGCAAAGTCTGTCACAAAGTGCCCCATTCTATACAAAGCTAATTAGCTGTGGACTTGATAGAACAACTATCAGGTACATAGTGGGCTACAGAATCATGCTTAGAAAGAGCTTATCATTGGATTCTTCCTAAACTGGGTGGAAGTGGGGTACTACAAGGCTCAGTCCTCGGTCTGCTACTCTTCATTATTTCTATTAATGACTTGGATGAGCGTGTGTACACAGAGAATGCTTATCAAATTTGTGGACCTTAAAAGACAACCATAATTGAAAAAGCTCTTGATAGGCCCAAGCATTGAGCTGAAAACAACAGAATGAAACTTAACAGGGAGAAGGGAAAAGTCCTAAATCTAGGGGGAAATCCCCAAACACACAATTACAAGATGGGAGATACTTGGCTCAGGAGTATAATCCATGCTAGAAGGATCTTAGAATTACACAAGCCAAATATGGATCAATACAGGCTGAATATAAGCCAACAGTGGGTTGTGGCAGGTGCTTAGGTTGCATCAACGGAAGTGTAGTCTCCAAATCCCATGAAGTACTAGTCCCACTCAGTTCAGCGCTGGTTAGGATTGGTCTTGAGCACTGGGTTCAGTTCTGGATGCCACAGGTGAAGAAAGATGCTGACAAACTGGAACAAGTTCAGAGGAAGGCAACAAGGATGATCAAGGGGCCTGGAAACCAAGCCCTCTGAGGGAAGGCTAAAAGAACTTGGCCTGTAAAGTCATGAGAAAAGACTGAGGGAAGATATGATGGCACTTTCCAAATACTTGAAAGGCTGCCCTACAGAGGAGGGTCGGGATCTCTTCTCGATCATCCCTGAGTGCAGGACACATAATCATGGGCTCAAGCTACAGGAAGCCAGGTTTCAGCAAATTATTAGGAAAAATGTAACTCTTAGAGCAGTACAACAGTTGGAACCAATTATCTCCAGAAGTGGTGAGTGTTCCAACATTGGAAGCATTCAAGAGAAAGATGGAGAACTACTATCTGTCAGATGTACTTTATCTTGGATTGCTCCACGAAGCAGGGAGTTGGACTTGATGGCCTTACAGACCCTTTCCAACTCCATTATTCAATTCCTCTTTATGTCCAATCCCCGGAACGACGTAGGCAGTGTGAGTAGGACATTTTGTTTTTGCCATGCTATAAAAATTCTTCTTCTTCTTCTTCTTTTTTTTCAAGGGAAGAGCCACTTGCATTGGCAAATTTCCACCAGTGGTTTCAGGAGGTCATCCCCAGGTGGCTCCAGAAGACATACGCAATAGCCCTAGAAAGGACTCAGAGGGCTATCCAAGTAGACCAGGTAATGAATCATCAACAAGAGAAGAAAAGTTCCATTGTTCTTGCCTTCCGCTTTTTCTTTTTTGTGGCTTCTCTGCAACTGGTGTGTACTGCGATCCCTGTCATGTTTCTTCCTGACTCCACTTGGTCTTTATTTCATTTAATATATATATTGCAAGGAAGTCCTGGATTGTGCTGCTGTGGATAAATCTTTCCAAATGAAGAAAAAATCTTAATTTACAAATTTATGGCAGTGGCTGATGGATTCACTCATGCCAGGAACCAGGACACTTTGATTTCATGACAATTTCAAAATGCTTTCTAGCATTTTGCTATATAGCTGCTTGTCCTGGGCTAATGATACTGAAGTTAGTAGAATATTTCAGATTAAGTGGAGGTTCAGAAATTGAGGTGTGAAAATTCATTTGTCTTTCCTGGAGAGTCAGGCTCCAAAGTGAATATTTTGTTGCTTTTATTATATCTTACCTTACCTTTCCTTATCTTGGCCCAGATTCTTTTACCTAGCAAACTGGTGTAGCACAAATAGCATGACTTTTGGAGGAGGATTAAACCAAGTTACGACATCTCTGTAGACAATATCAATTGCATACTGAATTGTGTGACCAGCATGCAACTGGCAATGTCTACACAGTGATTTCTTAACTTGGGACAACTTGCTGCCAAAAGTTAGGCCATCTATGTAGCTAATTGCTAGAGGATTTTGCTTCTTATATTATACTATGTGCTCTTCTCTTCATTCCTGCTTAGCTGATACCATTGGGAGAGCTGAACAAGCACAGTACATCCACCGTGGACTTATCTACTTGCTATGCTCAGATGGTAAAGACCTGGCAGCAGCTGGACTGGCCAGATCCAGAAGAGGCCTTTATGATCATGGTGAAATTTGTTGAGGTGCATCCAGAAGAATTGACAAACCTGTTTATATTCGTCACTTTCCTCTCTGTTTATCGCCCATTAAGCATCTCCCCAGGTTATGCCGACAACGCAGTGATCAATTTATAGAGCACCCATAAAAAACATTGGGGGTTGGATGTTTGGTTTGCCATGCCCTTTAATTAAGACTAAGGAGTCTGAGCTTCCTATTTCTCCAAAGTGTGAGGCTCAGCCATAACTGAGGAGAGGAAGAACTCAATGATCCAGAAGTAAGAAATGCTCATCTATAGAGGAAGCTGACCAGTTCAGTTTTGAGTTCAACGCAAGGCTTTGGATCTTTTACCATACTGGGTCCGAGGAAGCAAACTCCTCTCAGTTAAGGTTAGCTAGTGACAACTTGGTGGGAGGCCCCGTCCTTTGTCATAGTAGGGGAACCCTTGGCTAAGATGTTTCGGACTTTTTCTGTTGTTCGGGACCATCAAGTTGCTTTTGACATATGGCAGTCTCGAAACGGTGTTTAAGATGTTTAAGGAATGGTTTCCCGAGTGCCCACCCATTCCCAAAGAATTTCCATGGCTGAGCAAAGATTTGAACCCAGGTCTTCTCTGAGTCCTAGTCTAGTTCTCTATCCACTATGCCTCATTGAATTTTGATTGGACCACCCCTCCCATAATCCCTTACCATTGGGCGCACTAGTTGGGGCTTCTGGGATTTAAGATACTGAGACACCCCATTAGGCTGGGGTGCTAGAGAGTGCCCAGGAGCAGTCCAGGAGGCCACAGGGCATTAAGACACCAACCCTTGAAGTTGGCTTCCCACTCAATAACTTCCTGCATGGAAGACAAGCTCAAGAGATTTGTTCAAGGCACACAAGGTAAAATTCAGTTGGCCACAGAGCATAGAGCATCCTCAAGCCTTTCTGTTTTCTGACTTCTCAGGACATCTGTAAAATTGCTCTGATGTATTGCCGGCTCATCAAGGATAGGGCGGAGGAGTTGTCATCAAACCAGCGTGAAGAGGGAGAAGCAGCAAACAGGGTGAGTGGTGGAGCCAGGCTTAGTCAAACTTGGGTCATCCACATCAGCAGGGCTTGGAAGTATCTCCTTTCGGAAGCAAGGGCTTCTGGGCAGCACGGACTAGCTGGGAAATGATGGGAGTCCAAAGGAGTAACCTTTCCAAGCTCTGGAGAACGGACTGGCTTCCTGGTCAGAAAGTAGTAAGAAGGTCCTTCAACATGAATTTTGGGGAAGAGTGAGAACTTTCCCATTTGCTTTACTGAGGCTTTTCACATGCAGCCTGCTCTTCTCTCCCCACCCCCTCTCTCATTCCCCTTCAGTTGTGTGTTGTGGTGAACAATATTGAGCAGCTTCACATGATGATCCTCAAGTTGCCCTCCCAGCTGGACTGGGCACGCCTAGAGCAGAAGGTTGAACAAGTCATTGCCACGGAACAGATCCAACACACCCTCCACCACCAGCTGGAGGCCACTGTCTTCAGTCTGAACAATGAGATCCGAAGCGTGGTCCAGACCCTGGCCATCAAGGTAACTGCACAGCCCAGGCGTTTTCCCCCTCCTCCCTCTGGTTGCGAATGAAAGTTTTGCCAATGCTGTCAAAGTTATTAAAGAGGGGGTGGGTGAGGCAACAAGGGAAGACTTTGTGTGTGTGTGTGTGTGTGTGTGTGTGTGTGTGTGTGTGTGTGTGTGTGTGTGTGTGTGCGTGTGTGTGTGTGTGTGTCCCTCCTTGTCCAAACCAAATAGAATGTGTAAGAGACCAAATGTATTCACTTTGTCAGAGTTGCCACCATTGTTTCTAGTACACATCTTAGAAAAGTTGCTTCTTTTGATTGCAGCTTCCAGAATCCTCAATATGATATAGATCTTCTTGAAGTTGTCCTTCAAAAAAATTAATTTTTCGAAGCTCTCCCAAGCTGCTGCACTCTTGGTAATAGAATCATAGAGTTGAAAGAGACCTCAAGGGCCATCCAGTCCAATCCCATCACAGTGTTCCCAACAGATGGCCATCCAACTTCTACTTAAAAATCTCCAAGGAAGGAGACTCCACCACCCTCTGTGGCAGCACATTCCACTGCCGAACAGCTCTAATGGAATATTCAAATGGAATATTTTTTCCTGTAGCTTGAAATCATTGGTCACTGTTCTTGGGTACTCACTGTTCTGCCAGTCAGTAAAGCCTTCTTCAAGGAGACTCCATTCCATTCCTTGGCTGTTCCACAGCAGGTGCAGGGGTCTATCCCACCTGAGTATGCCAAGTCCTCACTGGGTGTTTACTGGGTATACCTCACCCAAGGTACTGAGTCCCTCAAGTCTGTTGATCTTTCCCTGTTGTGCATGGATATTTGGCTGTGATTGGAGCATGATTTCCTTATTAGTATACATGTGGATTGTAATGGAAGCAGAATCAGTCTCCGACGATGGAACCCCCTGTTTTTCATACCTCTTATCTTAAAGAAATGCGGAACTTCAGGATTTTGTCAGTGAAGAATAATGATTTTGGTAGTTTAAAACTCTCCACGGATTGTTTCAGAGAGGGTAGCCGTGTTAGTCTTTTCAAGAATTGCAGGCAAAAATCAAAGAAAAACAAAACAAAAGACACAAAACGTGGCACCTTAAAGACTAACTTTCATACTTTACGTAACGTTTCATGGATACGTCCACTTCTTCAGACATATAGCATCAGATTGTATTGATCTGGCTCTATTCACCCTCTCCAGATCTTTTACTACAGGAGCATAATTATAGAATGTCCTGTCTATTTGCCATTCAGAGGTTACTGAGATAATCTATTGTTTTGAGTAGTACCTATTTACAAAGCATCTTCCCTTGGTAGTATTAATCCATGTGTGGTTTGTTGGTTTGTTTTGGCAGCTAGATGCGGGAATTGCCAGATATATCCAGGAATTGTCAGCATCAAGTGACTCCAAGGACCCAGAGGAGGTGAGGTGAAGCTTGGAATACTGCAACAACCCTATTTTTAGTCCTTGGACCAGTGAACTCAGTGGCTATGGAAGAAGTGTTGAAGGGAGATGTTATGTAGTGACCCCAAAACAAGGTGGTGACTGAAAGTCCCAGACTAGATGTTGAAGGGATTGTGTATTTGATTTGCTTGCTTTCCCTTCCTCAAGGGCAATTAGTCATGCAAACTAAGTCTGTGCTTACTTTCCAGTGACTAAAAACAAAATAAGGCACACTAACTGCAAGTTATGCTGGTGAGGCAAAATTATGTGGTACAACAGCCAGAGCACCTCTGCAAAAAGGGTTTAGTTAGTTAGACCCTGAGTGGTTTTTGACCTGAATGGGAATGAATGTGGGTACCTACATATTGGGGAGAAAAGGAAATAATCAAGCTAATAAGCCATTTTATCTCATCATTGTTACCATCGCTGCTACTTTTTGATGATTACGCCAAGAAGACTGGTGTTGATTTCTTCTGGATGAAATGACATCAAGCAGCCACTATTGTTACCTTTGATAATTTGTTGGTACCTTCTTTTTTAAAAAGTTCACCTACATATGGGTTAGTGGACCATATAATTATGTCATACCAGTTCTTTTTTCAATTTATATGGTGGGCGCTTGTACCTTGGTGAAGAGTTGCACTTAGTATCCCACACGGTGTCTTTTACTTTCTCTGTTGTGGACCAGTTGGTACTAAGAAGGGAACCTAAGAACCATCTACTGCAGACTCCAGATTCTATGTTACCTTAAGGTGGACTTAAGACTACAGAACTCTGCTCAGGCTAAAACTAGGATCCTGGCAGTGCAATGGTTAAATTGCAGAACTGCAGCCAAGATCCTGGGTTTGATCTCAATGGGCTCAGGAGCTGGCTTAAGTTTGACTCAGCCTTCCATCCTTCCAAGGTTGGTAAATGGACTACCCAGCTCACTACTGGCAGAGAGCAACATGTAGCCTGCAGAATTAAATTGTAATTAATTTAGGGAGAGCTTTAAGTGCTTTCAGGGTGGCATATTTGCTTTCCCCCCCTTTTGCTTCATGTGCTGTACTTCAGAAAGCTTCTTTTGCCGCATATGTATGCACACGATGTATGAATGCTAGTATTGCATTTTTTCAGATAGTGGCCAGGCTGGCCTGTAGACCCTGCACATACTGTAGACAAGTCAGTGCATGGGGTGGAAGCTTTTTAATTGAATGTAGGCCGTCTCTCCCTGGCAGGGATGTTGCAGACCCAGTGCAGATGTCACTTACATGTTCAGATCAGACTCCACAGTGCCTCAAGTTAAGACATGTTCCGTTCCACTTAGGTTTTACTGATCGTGATCTTGTTTTCCCTTTAGTGCATTACCCCATTAATGAAATTCTTGGAAAGTGAGCTGCAGTACCTCAATGGGAACCTGGTGCAGGAGAACTTCAACAGGTGAGCCAGTATGTTTTGGCCTTGTGGAAAAGCTCCTTTTTTTTATCCTGGATCAAGTCCAATGAAGCAACAAGAAGAGAAAGGGGTTTGCAGAAATACTTTTCCATACAGTGAAAGGGCGGTGGGGCTGTTCTAGTATCAGTCATAGCAGAGATGGATACCTTGTGGCCCTCCACCCATTTTGAACTATGTCTCCCATAATCCCTTAACATCAATCATGCTGCTTGGGCTCCATGACAGAGGGCAGTGCTTCCAGGACCAGGGCACTAGGAGGGCACTGGCAGATTCCCATCCAAAATCGCTTCCAGGCTTCTCACTCATTCCCCCTAGTTTTCTAAACCAAGCGCTGCTTCTCCCATCTGCTTCTTATTTATTTTATTTATTTATTTTTACAACTTATATGCCGCCCACTACCCAAAGGTCTCTGGGCGGCTTACAATCAAAGAATTAAAGCAGTTAAAACATCAGATATCAATAAATAATTAAAACAATAATAAAAACCCTACACTAAAATCATTACACTAAAATTGCCATCAGAGGACCCACAGTCTATATTGTATCAATTAAAAAACTTCTGGAACAGGCAGGTTTTTACCTGGCGCCAAACTGTCATCAATGTTGGTGCCAGGCAGATCTCACTTGGGAGGGCATTCCATAGATGCAGCTGCCGAGAAGGCCCTGTGTCTACAAGCCCTCCCTCTCACCTCCTTGAGGGATGGCTCTTCCAAGAGGGCCCCTGGCTCGATCTTAATTGCCGGGTAGGTTCGTATTGCCCTTGGATTGTACTGATTGCTGCTGCTCTGCAGTAACAGAAGTATTCCCTTCTTCATTTTTACATCCTGGGTGAATCTGATAGAACAAAAACATGTAAGGCACCATCAAGCCACAAAACTAAGGTAGGATGCTTAAAGAGGGATCGTCTGCCACTGGACTTTCAGAGTCTCTTGTCAAACTGTTTTTATTATCATTCTGAACAGCTTTTGAAAGCAGTTATAAATGTTTTAACGACAATTGTAATGTAACGCCCAAACCTCTTATTCTTTAATGACTAGTGTCATGACTATCATGTTGAAATCTTGTTGCTCTGTTTCTAGGTTTAACAAAGGCTATGTCATAAACCAGGGACTTTTTGTGGCACAATGCAAAACTGATTCTCCCTGATTTTTGGCGGAATGATTTCAACCCCCACTTGAATCATTACTTGAAACTAAGGGATGAAACCTTGGGGGATGGGGAAGCTGGTTGCTTACACCACCATCCAGTGTCTTGTCCAATGCAAGATGGACTAGAACAGTGGTGGCAAACCTTTGGCCCTCCAGTTGTTTTGGACAGCAACTCCCAGAATTCCAAATGACAAAGGACTGTGGGAGTTGTGGTCCAAAACATCTGGAGTGTTGAAGGTTCTCCACCACTGGACTAGAACCTGCTGCTGGCATCCTGGGAACCTGCCTGGAGCAAGTCCTAGTCTCCACTCCCTGTTTCCTCTTTTCCACACCCAGTTTGCTGGAGCTTCTGTGGAACCACACTCTGGACCTGCTGCAAGGGGCTGTGAATCAGCAAGCGGGCAGCTTGAGGTACTTCAGGAAATTGCAGTTTGCCCTCCAGGTACTTCAGGGCGGGGAATGGAATGGAGGGAGGAGGGGCCTGAGTTTTGTTGTGCTTCTGCAGTGACCTCCTCTTCTCCTCTGTCTCCAACTCAACCCCCCTGCCCCCCTCCCCGCCCCATTGACAGAGCTTGGAGTTGTGTTTCCACGCAGAGGGCTGTGGGCTGCCCAAGGAGATCCTTCACACCACAGCATTTATGGTAAGCTACGAGAACCCCTGTGCCTCCCCCCCGCTCAGCCCCCAATTGGGAAGGAAGTCCCCACCCCAACCCCAGCAATGGCCAAGTCCAGCTAGGCATGGCCTGAAGGGGGGTGGTTGTCTTTTGGTGGGCCATGATGGGGCTGTCAAAACAAACAGGGCTCCACTCGCACTTGCTTTTAGGATTGCTCCTCCCTCCCTCCCTCCTGGTTCACCCAAAGCCAACCACCTTCGACAAACTCCTCAGGATTATTGCAAGCATTGGAAGCTGCTTTGGATCCGCATCCATCTGACCCCTAGTACTGGGTCCAGCCCTAGCTTTAGCCTAAATTAGCCTACATTTGTTTCAGATACAACCAGTGCTCAAACAGATACCTCTTAGGTGAATTTTTCAAGGGTCACAACAGAGCCTTTAGAATGGATGCTACACGCCAGGGCATGAGTGCCCCAAAGCACAGCACAACACAAGAAGGCCCAGTACAGTTCCATCCTGAGTTTACAGTGGCTGAGGTCTAAGGGGCCACTCTAGTTGGAAAGCTTGTACAATATTTGTGTTTCTCTGTTGCTGGGGTTTATTTTGCATTTTTAAAAATTCACTGCACTTCTCTGTGGCTTTTCTCCCAGCTATGGGATTCAGCGTGGCTCGCAAATCAGTAAAAGAGGCAAGCATTGAAACAACATAGAAAAAAAGCAATTAAACAGCCGTAAATGTGGCAATATTAAAATAATTGCATAAAAACAAAATAATAAGCACAACACATGTATGCTTATTATGTCAGAGGAACAGGATTGCTGGTTTTGTTATGTCCTGTTAAGTTGGGACCAGTTTATAGCAATCTTAAAAGAGTCCTCAAGGCGTGCAAGGTCTTCAAGGATTGGTCCTTCCATGGCTGAGCAAGGATTCAAGCACAAGTCTCTTTAGTGCCATCATTCTAGTCCATCCTCTGTCCACTGCATTATACTATACTGGGGTATTTGTGTGTATCTGAATCTGCCTTTTTATAGCCATAGATCTAGATTGGTGCCTATAGATAGGCTCCACATCCGATTAAGTAACATTTCTGCTAAAATCACTTCTCTCCTAGGCTCTGGAGAAAGAGCTGGACCTTTGCTCTTCCACCAGCAGAAAACTTATCCAGAAGTATTTCATTGCTCGAATCCAGCAGCAGGTATGAACTGGCTGGGCAAATACCACCCCACCCTCTTATTCTTCAGTTTGTTCATCTGCATCCTTTAAGTGTTTTTAGACGGCAGCCCCTCTGATGCCGTTTTGGGATTTACAGTCCCACAATGGCCAGAGAGCCACATATGTTCTATCTCTGGTATAGAGCTACCAGGACCATTAAGGGCAGAGATACTTAAAGTGCACGTAAGGTTCCCCACCCACCCCCTGCTGATTTTTTTCTGGTTGTTTCTACCTCCTAGAAGGAAGCGACTCCTGAAAAATATGGAGCAGTGACCATTAAAGCCCTGTATCGCCTTTCGGAACAGAAGCTGCGTATCGAAGTGCTCAATGCTGTGAACCTCCTTCCCATGGATTCTAATGGTGAGAGAGAGCTGGCTGACTTCAGGGCACTTGAAACCCATAATCCTGTACAGTAGGACCCCAGTATCCGCCAGGGATTGGTTCCCAGTCTTTCCGTGGATAACGAAAATCGTGGATAAGAGAGAAAACCAAAATGTTCCCCAAAGCTGCTGTTTTACAACAGTACCTTGCTTTACAGCTGCTGTTTTATGACAGAAGCTTGCTTTACAGCTGCTCTTTGTGACAGTAGCTTGCTTTGCGGCCGCTAAATTATTTATTTATTTTTCCTCTGCCAACTGTGGATAACTGAATCAGTGGATAATGAATCAGTGGATATGGGGGAATACTGTATCATGCTAGACCTGCCCATTGCCTTTTATGTAGGGGCTAGTATAGAGCCACCTTCTGATTGCCAGGACAACGGGTGACACATGGGAAGGTGACATCCCAGTGGAACTGAGATTAGTTCAGAAGAAATTAGGAGACTAGCCAAGAAATGGGAAACAAAGAGGTTTTGCTCACCTACAGCAGCTGCTGACATGGAGGGTCTCTGTTGTCCAGTGTGCGGGGAATATCTACACTTGAGGTGCTCCATTCACTTCTTGGAAGGATGGGTGGCCCGGCCTTCCAGACAGGGACATTTTTGTCACTTCCGAGTGAACTGGGAAATCATGGACAAAAATGTCTTCCATTCGGTGGAGGGTGGAATGAAAGCTGGCGTACGGTTGCCAGGGTCTTGCTGGCAACATGTGCTGCTCTGTATGCAGAGCAATGGCCCATCCGTGCCTCTGAGGAGTGGGCCTGGCTTGCCCTCTCCCTTCTCATGTTGCCTGAATGGGGTGGGCTGCCCTTCCCAAGAGAAGCGGATGACTAAATCACTGGGACAGGAGGAAGAGATCAAGGCTCGAACCCTTGCCTGCTGGTGGTGACCCAGCCGCTGAGAGGCACGGTGGCCACGGTCAGCATTGCTCCTTCATTCTCCTCCAAGGTAATGCCGAGTGCCAGCCGGTGTTTTGATTGCATAGATCAGGGGTTTGTGCAGACCAGCAGCAGTCTTTTATGCCATCTACCTGTGATGCTGAGCAAGAGTTGTGTTGTGTTCCATTCCTCCCATTATGTGAATGTGTAGGATGCACAAAGAATCTTGACTGCTGCTGTATGTCTGAAGAAGTGGACGTGTTCACAAAAGCTCACATTAAAATATAATAGTTAGTTAAGGGGCTGCATGTTTTTGTCTTTTGTTTTATTTTGCTTTGATTTTTGCCTGGCATTCTTGCACAGACTAACATGGCTACCTCTCACAAAACTACAGCACATAACCTTGTCTTCTCAACCACGAGTAGTTTACGGGGAAGTTTTTGTGTGTGTGTGGCATTCTGAAAACATCAAGTGCTGACTATTACGCACACATTCTGTTCTGAATGTGTTTGTCCGTGTCTCAAAACGAAAGTTACAACTAACCCTAATCATCGGAAGGCTGAATCTATCTGGTTGTTCACATATCTGCCCAGAAGAGGCTGCTGTTGCCTCACTTGATTTCTCTTGAATCTTGGCAGAGGTGATGGTCCTGGAGGTGAGCTTTTTATATTAGGCTAGGCTTCTGATGTTCTTTATGAAGCTGCTGTCAACAGCACTGTATTGTGCTCAGGACCTGGAATTGAGAAATTGAGATTTTAATCCATTTGAGGGAAGGAATAGAGGTTGGGGTGGGCTGGTTCAATACACTATAGTGCTAGATCATGAGACGGCCATTGTACAATGGCAGAGAAGTCGCTTGGCATGCAAATGACCTGGCTCTTCAGTTGGTGGCATCTGATTTCTGTTAGCGTCACCAGGAAGGACCCGTTGCTTCACCTTGCTCCTCACTAGACTGGAAAGTACCCTGTGGTGACTCAGCAAAAGGAATCACTCTTTATTTCAAAAACAGAAGGTGGATGTTTCAGTGTCAAACTGGATGTTAAGGGAAGTGTGACTTCCTTCTTACAAGTGGCTTTGTTTCCTGTGCACAGCCTAATTTCCTCAATAAATATAGGGCCGGACAGTCCAAGTTGCCTATCAAGCGAGGTTGACTATCAAGATTTTTGACTGGAATTCTTGCACAGACTAACAGGGCTACCTCTCACAAATCTATCAAGCCCTGTTGACCTTCCAGTCACCAACTCCCCTCAAACAAACAAACAAATAATAATAAAAAGCAGGCAAGCTCTAGAAGTGAGGTGAAGTGCGCTATGGGACAAACAGGTGCCTTTCATACAGCACTTGGAAGAACACCTCATAAATCTGAGCAGAGTTGATCATTCAGTTGATCCTAACTCTCGGTAATCTTACAGATTTATTTTCAGGAGGGTTAGCATGCGCTAGTGGTTCATGGCCTTTACGCACCATCTATAGCAAGGATGTAGGGCAAGCCTTCTGCAGCAGAAACCGGACAAGATGGAAATGTGAGATGCTGTTGCAGGATTCTGTCAGATAACCTCATAGATGTTGCTTATACCGGAGGAGTGAGAAGGAAGCGCTTGAAAGCTGGCTGGCCTCTTCCGCTGGCTCCCTTGCTTTCTCCAACCTCCTCCATCTTCTCTTCCTCAGGCTCGAGTGACCCCTTCATCCAGCTGACTCTGGAACCACGGCATGAGTTTCCAGAGGTTGTGGCGCGGACAACCCAGTGCATCAAGAACAGTCTCCACCCACTGTTTGACGAAGTTTTTGAGTTGTACGTGTGAGCAGCTGGCCTCCTTTTCTGTCCCGCAGCCCCCTCCCCAGGGTTGGCATGGGTTGATGAGCCTTGCTCCTTGAACGTGGTCCACCATCAACACGGGAGTCACGGACCTAACGTCCGTGTTGAATCTCTTCTCCTGCCCCTTGGAATGCGGCTGGAGGGGGTTCTTGCTCAGTGGTGGCCTAACTCAGCCAGTTCTCCTATTTCTCGCTACAGTTTGGTCCTTCCGGAAAAATGCCAGCAAGAGGGGGCTTGCCTCTTGCTCACAGTATTTGACTACGACACCTTAGGCGCCAACGATCTGGAGGGAGAAGCCTTCCTCCCCCTCTGCAGTGTGCCAGGACTGCAGGAGAACGAAGAAGCTCTCAGCCCATTTGGAGTGCCGCAGACCCGTTTGCCTTTGACCCATCCAGGAAGCATAGGTAACTGTTGTTTATCTATTCTCAACCATGCTTGCTCTCAAAATCTCGGCTGTTCTTTGGCAGAAAGAGTGATGGGCCAGGAGCTATCCCCGGTGACCATCTTTCGGAAGACACAAATGAGGAAATTGGCTGGTTATTCTCTGAAGTCTGTTAGGCTGTTAAGGGTGTGAGAATCCTCAGCGTGGCAACTGTCTGGCTTTGTTACCTCAGGCCGTGGTTCCTGGCTTTCGGGGACCCAGGTGTTCTTGGGACTGCAACACCCAGCGCTGGCTGAGGGTTCTGGGTGTCGAAGTCCAAAAACACTTAGGTTACCCAAAGTAGGGAACCACTAGCCTAGTGGGAGCAGAACAAGAAATTAACTCTGTGTGGGACAACCATTGTAGCACATCTGCTGTATTTGGACCACTATTCCCACAGCTGTTCCTCACTAAAAGACATGCTGATGGGAGTGATAGTCCAAAAACACTGGGAGAGTCTACCCTATGCTAGATGTTAATGTATTAAGACAGGCATGTCCAAACTCCAGCCCTGCTGATGTTTTGGACCACAATTCCCAGAATTCTAAGCTCAGATTGCCAAAGGCAAAGCACTGTGGAAGTTGTGGTCCAAAACATCTGGAGGACTGAAGTTCGGACATGCCTGTATTATGACCATTTCTCAAGATCCAAGCCATTATAAAGGGTGAATATTCTAGAATCTAGATCCCACCTCCCTAAGCAGGGTAAAGGGGAATGCTGCAGGTATTGACTATCACAGTGTCTTCAGGGAAAATGGCATGTCAGGTGTTTTAATCCCCGGTGTTGGAGAGGGAATTGCCTTGGCCCACTTATTTTCCCTCAGAAGAAGCAATTAAGAATAATTCAGAGGCAGATATATTCCATTGTTTGTTTTTGGTTAAGTTCCAGTTATGCCTGTGAATGGTCTATTAATATCATAAAACGCTGGCTGCTTCTTGGCAGTGTTTCCTGTTCGGCTTTTAAAACGTTGTTCTCCATACATTAACTGAAGCAATTTCTTCATATGGCAGATGATTGTGTCTGTTCCTCATTCTGTGCCCAGGAAGTTGGCTATACTGTAATGCTCCATTTATTAGAGAGTGCAAGAGAGGCTGAGGAAATAGGCTTTTTCATGAAATGGCAGAAACCTGGTTCACCATTTGTGGCAAGGAGGACAAGTAAAGGTTTGATTGTGCATACTGTGCTTGATTTTAAGAACACCCATAGTAAAGAGAGGCCATTTTCAAAAAAAGGAGATATAGTGATAAATTATTTCAAGCAGTAGGTTGTGGAGTCTTTTGACTTTCTTAGCTCTAGGGTCACAGTGAGGCTAGCCTGTGCCCACTGGGAGCTTCTGGATGGACTTGAACCTCAAAGGACCATCCTGACCCTTGATCCTGCTCTGCAATTCCAGCTGGTTCCAATGGCAAGGGCAATAACATCACACCCTCTCCGTTCTCTGTCATGAAATTTCCTCCTCCTGATTGCCTGCCAGGCTGCTTCCATAGCAACCCTTCAGCGAGGGGAGGGCATTAGAGTCACCAAAGGGAATTGGCAAGAGGAGGTTAGCGCTCAGAGAGGGTTTGAGAACAGCTGTTTCTTTCTCTGCCTTGTTCACCAGGGCCCATCCGTCGTTTAGATGGTTGTAGGCTTTAGCGGGGGAACTTTATACATAGCTTGTTTCATCTTCACGTCCTGGGGTTTACCATTAGTTGCTGTATTTTTCCATATACTGTATAAGACCATATTTTTGACTAAAAATTTAGGGTCATCTTATACATGGAAGTAAGCCAATGAGAGAACCACACAGTAGGGAAACTGTCATTTTGGGCTGGAAAATTGGGGGTTGTTTTATACATGGGAATGTCTCATAATGGATGGGAAAATACATTACCTTTAGGCTTCTGTGTGAGTTGAAAGCATTTCCCTCCTCCCACAAATAAACCGGATAGAGAGTTGCATCTCCCCCCACCCACCCATCTGCCCTCCTTTTAGGATGTCTGAGGAGCAGATGTCAAAGAGGTGTTCTGAGAAACACAGCACTATCAATCAAAATACATTGTACAGCTCTTCTTCTCCCCTCCCTAATTTTTTTTCCTAAAAAGGAAAAAAAAGTGACTGGGGAGCTAGACACAAAAGAATGAGACATTTCTCTTTCTACCTGTAATTCTATGAATGAGGCGATTCCTCAACCAGAACTACCGTTATGTCTGGAGCTATCCAAGGACTCCTCCAGGGGCAACAGGGCAATGGTCAACGATGCTTGGAATGGTGGAAGCCTGCCTTGAGGTTGAACATGGCAAGAAAACTAAGGATTTCTGAAGGAAAGAAAAAAGCTGTGCGTCTCCCCTTCTTTTCCAGGCAACGAAGTCCTGAAGCTCCTGGAGGCCCGCAAAGGAGACAAGGAAGCCCAGGCTTTTGTGAAGCTCCGCCGGCAACGGGCCAAACAGTCCAAAGAGGTGGAGTGACAGCAGCCAAGCAACCGGGATGAAAGCAGAGGTTTGGCAGAGGTGCAGCAGGACCTGTGCTACTATGGCAACGGCCAATGACACTTGGGGAGCAGGAAGCCATTTTAGGCAGCATGGATGTTTCTGCTGGTGGCTTTGATGCAACCGACGTGGGGGCATCCAGGGCAGTCGCGGCAGCTCTTGGTCTGTGCCAGCCAAAGAGCAGCAGCCAGCAGAAGGGGGCCCAGTTGTGTTTTGGATGAACGTTGGCTGTGTTTCCTGTCACGGGAAAGAGCGGTGCTCCCTTCCCTCCCCACAGGATTTTGTGTGTGTGTTCATTTCGAGCAGGATTTTGAAATAAATGAAAGCCCAGTGCTACCAGGAGCTTCTGCAGTCTCAGAAACGCCATCTCTCTCCGCCCTCCTTCATTTTGGGGAAATGCTGATAAAACATGTGCGCATACATGGCCTGCTTGACTAGTGGAGCTTGTAATGAGCCCCTCGTGGCTTTCCTTCAGGAAATTCTTTATTCTGCACTCCAGATGGCATGGAAAGCAGGCTGTCCTGGTATACCAGGATGCCAAAGGGGAAACATACGCTTTTGGTGGGAAAGAAATCAGATCTATCCAGCAATCTCTTGCTGCGGAGATTTGCAGTTCCATCTGATTAAGGACCATTGACTTAAAAGGGAATTTGAGAGGAGCTAGTGGCAAAACACTGCAATGGAATTTATGCCTTTCCAATTCCAGGGGCCATTTTTTAAAACCGCAAATAAGGCACAGATGTTGCTGGAGAGTGAGAAATCTTGCGGCTTAAAAGTCACAGGCCATTTCATTGGTGGCAGAGGTAGAGAGGAATTGTGCTTTGTTTTATTCTTCTGTTGTGTGTTGTGCCTCAGTGTAAAAGGCTATAAGGCCTTGAAATGACTTGCGTTCTAAAGCTGCAGTTTCAAAGGGCAATGTCCTGTGTATATATATATACATTCCTGCTGTGAACCTGAGCCTCTGGTAAACTGGGGTATCTACCCCTCCAGGGGTGAAAACCCTACAATTTTCCATGCCAGACAGGAGACAGACAAAGCTGCTCTGACAGCATTCCCTCGGTGTCCTAGAACAGGGGTGGTTGTTTCTTTCCCTTAGTCTAGTAGGGCTGCCCCCTGTAGTCATCAAAGGTAGTCTATAAACCTAATTCTTAAGCCAAGGTTCCCATGCCTGCACAGACACAGATGAGGAGCTTGCCTGTTTGTCAATGGTGGTGGGCGTTTTTTTTCTGAGCAGAAGAATTCAGGTGTGATATGATCAAATCTGCTCTGCTTATAAAACCGGTGGACCTGAAATATTATTTTACTGACATGATGCAAAGACAGTCCTTTTTATCCCTAACTTGCTCCCTCCCCTCGAACCTTGGGGGCCTTCCACTTTTTCAAGTTATAGCTATTCCCATGGACCTTTTGCCATGTGTTAGTTGTGGTATGTTCTTGGTAAGAACATGTGTGGTTGGGGGGGGGGGATGTAGGTGGGGCTTTTGTGATGTAGGTGGGTGGGTCATGACATTCAGAACCAAGGGGACATATCCCTACCCCATCCTTACAAATATGAGATTAGTGCCAGATCACCTTGTTGCCTGGCCAAAGTCCTTATAATTTCCCATATTTACACAATTGGTTCCCCTTCAGATCAGCAGAGGAGAGACCAGAGGAACGAAAGAGAGGGGAGCTGAAGGCTGGAATGTGAATTCCATTGCATCCGACATGAGCAGGAATTGATGCTCAACCCACAACCCCATGTGAGAGAACTGACTCCAATTAAAACGGAGCACAAATTGCAGTGTAGTCATACTCTTACCTATCCGCAGGACAACTGTGGGGTTTTCATTTCACTCTTCCTTAATTAAAAGGAGCCACTGTCCAGTGATGAACTGGGCAAGTAAGGGACTAAGTGAGACTAAAGTATGCTATTTCCATCAGAACAGCAGATGAACATTAGAACATCAAAACAAGCAAGCAAACACTAGCCCAGGCCCCAGTGATCACAGAGCAGCGCAGCTTTATGCCAGTGGAATTTCACATTTTACAGTGACACGAGTGTGTCTATTTGTGTCTCTGTGTGGTGACGACAACCTCCACACCGTATTTTTGATCCTATGAAAATAGGTAGCTCCTCAAAGCCTTTCATAGCATTGCTTTCACATAGCTGGGTGGAGAGAACCTCCTTTACATTCCAGGTGAGCAAATGGGCCTTGGAGCTGTAGTTCGACAGGAAATGTCACAGTCACTCAACATTGTATGTCCTGTCTAAGGCTGATGATTGCTGTGGTCCACCCAACGGCCACAAACTGACCATACGTCCTTCACAAGGCATACAATGCTTGGAGCTCTTGGCTGGTTACTTGGCCAAAAGTAGGAAAAAGTTTCTCTCCCTGAAGGCCACCCAAGGGTTTTTAAACATTTATATTGCACACATGCTTTTTTTCCTGGTGTACTTTGCTAGCAGAGGGAGATGTTTCTGGAAGCAGATGCAGGACATTGGACCTGGTTCAAGGACAGGGTCAGAAATGGAGAAAAGGAACAGAAGAAGAGGCCAGATTCCATTAGACATGAGAAAGAACTTCCCATGAAGAGCTATCTGATAGAAACAGACTGCCTTGGGAGGTGGTGGATTCCCCTTTGCTGGTGGTTAAACAGAGGTTGGATGCCTGCCTGACAGGGTGGCTTTAGCTGTGGTTATCCTATTTCTGCAGAGAACTGGGCTTTGTAGTCTGTGGAGTCCCTTCCAGCTGTAAAGCTACGCTGAATAGAGCTACGAAGCTCTCTAGTTTGTGGGTAGGATAAAGAGTATCTCATCCACTTGATTTGGACTCTTAATAATGCTCACATGCAACATTATTTCTCTTCAGCACACTGCATTGCCACCTTCATTATGCCATCAGTCAACATCATGATAAGAACAATTTCCTAATCAGCTACTACTGGTTAAAAACGTGGTGTATTAGTTTTCGTTTAGATTGTCTCAATGTACTATTTCTCACAAAATGCTTAGGTATGAACAGCTCTAGCATGGCCTCCGTCACAGCTTAGCAGCAGATCATTTAGTATAGGCCTCACTTGTATTCCTTAGCAGACGACTCAACTTTTTCTTCCTAGGAAAGTGGCATGTTTAGTTCCATCTGCTGAGTCTTGTATGAATGGAGCCAAACTTTTTTTCCTTTGACTGCTGAGTTTATTCTAGAAGTCCTGGGGTTTTTATTTTATTTATTGAAAGAGAGGGCAGAATCTTTATAGATGACCAGATAGATGATGGCTAAATATCCAAGATGTTTCAGATACTGATGAGGCAGGGATTCTTTTTGCCAATTTATTGTTCTTCCATTTGAACAGTTCTGGCTTGAATGAGACTGTCCATCAGTTCATCTTGGGATGCTTGTTACCATAACAGGTCTCTTAATTTTCCAGCTCTCGTGAAGGATTAGTGCGTTGTCTTCCAATCTGCTGATATAGATGCTGCTTTTGGGAACAAATTGCATAGTTTGGTAGGATCCCCAATTTCACACTTGAGTTTTCTCAGGACTCTTGCTTGTATTCGAGCCAAAGCTGGTGAGGTTAATCCATCCATTTCCAGTATCTCTCACAGTGTGCAAGTGCTATTAAGTCATGTTAGATGCATTGTTCCTGTCAACACCTTAAGTCTTGTACCATTCTGAGGCCTGTTTGCACATACTGTATAAACTATCATAGGACAATACTGTCAACTAATTTAAAAAAAAACCCTCTTCAAAATACTTTCTAATCTTTTGCCATTCAGCTGTGTAGATTTAAGAGATACGCTTGTATCAGTACCATATCAAATGGCATCCAAATTTCCCAAGAGATCCTTCCTCAACACTTCAAGCACTCAAAATCTGAGAGGGTCACATGTGTCCTCTTCGTTGCACAGAGTGTCCCATGTTGGTTTTGTGGGAAGATGCGCAGGAGATGAAATAAAGATGGGAAGCAAAATGTGCTGTCTATGTTTTTTCTGCTTCTAGAAGCACTTGGAACATGTTTTGTGCAGAGTAGGCATTGCATGATTCTTAGTCCCCAGGACCTCTTCCCATTGGTGGTGGTGGTGGTGATTATGTGTTGTCAAGTCTACTTTGGACTTAAGAGACCTTCCAGCAGAGTTTTTTGAGATATGTAAGATGTTCAAGAAGAGAGGTTAACCAGCACCTCCTGGAGAGGCAGAGCAGGAATATAACACAAATTACATTGGAGTCCTCATTGAAATTCTTCAGAAAGGGCAGGCTCTTGCAGTATAACCCACAGGTCCCTTGACTGAGGGAACTGTCTTTGCTCTTCTATAGAAGACAAAGTCAACTGTGCTCTCTTTGTTGTTGCTCTGCAGCTCCCAGTTTGGTCACTGGTATGGCAAAAAAGTAGGCAATCAAAACAAGGTTGACATGTCATTTACCCACTCACTCCAAATGTCAAGCACAGTATGGTGCAGAGCAGTTCTGCATTTCCAGATGTTTATGCTCTTTAATGTGCATCTAATGTGGTGAGATTTTTTCTTTTCTTTTCTTGGTTTGTATATTGTAGTGAATGCCTGCTTGTGCTGGATTGTACCTTCATGCTTAGCCCTATCAAAATTCTGGTAAGCCTCTTGCTGGATGCCATCAGATGCTCCACAGGCCCATCTCTTAGAATAGGAATTGCTGTTTTTGTCCAGCAGTAAAACATGCAACCTGCACATTACCACTGAGTAGGATATCTGCCCTATGCTCCTCCAGTGCTTATAGGATCCCGGCTGCTTAAAATATGTATATATTATACTCATTAATATAGAAGGGGAGACACACACACATAAGGAACCTCCCTGAAGAATGTAAGGTCTGCGAACACATTCTGGGCAACAAAAGCACCTGTTCGCTGATCCTTCCACTACAGAAACTCCATGGGATTCTTTCTGGCACAAAGAAAGATGATGATGATGATGACAACGATGACGACATGGACGAAACATCCCAACAGCCAGTCAATCAACCACATGTGTTCTGGGGCTGGGCTCACCCATTCAAAGGAGAACATAACTAAGGAATGTGAAAGAAACATCACCAACGCAGGGTTACAAGCACATGACGAAGTTGCACAGGCAGCAGAAACAAATATTAAGGTAGGGATGCACCCCCACTCCTAAGGAACTGAAGTGTGCCTAGATTTTAACTGAAGCCTACGGGGGAAAGTGACTTGGCCAAACATCTCTGAGTTTCAGTTAGTTGTGACTGCATCAATTCCCACTGCTGGTTTCATCAGGTCTGAAGTGTTCATCTCTGGATTAGACTAGTGAAATGTCCATCCACAAGAGCATCCTGGGTTCTGAATCCATCATTATCAAATTATATTATAATAAGTGAAAGGCAGTGGGCAAAATCCTGTGGGTGTTAATTTACACGAGCATAAAGTGGAAGCTTTCCACTATTTTAGATTGGAATATTTCTGATGTCGGATCCAGGTTATTCTGGCCTAAATTTACACAACAGAATGCTGCCTTTTGCCTCTCTTTTTATTATACTGGATGGAAGGAAATCTATGCTCTCATTTGAAAAAGAGAGAATACTTTTACCCCTTCGGGTACAGAAATGCCAATTAAGAGCAAGAGAACTTTAAATTAAAAAGTTTCTCACAAGTTGAAACTTTGTTTTCGCACATTTCTGAGCAGAATATTTACAGACTAAATGGAAGAAGGCCTGAAAGAAGGAAAGAGCCCAATAACCCTCAAAATAACCAACCTGGAATGATGCTGTATGTATTGGATAGCGTGAAGAATTTATATTACATAAAATAAACTAAAATTATGGGACTGTTACCATATTATTAGATGAATCAGAGCGGATGATATGTGGTTTACTACCTGCAGTCCACAAGGAATCGTTTCTGACACATGTTCCAAGGAAACAAAGGGGTGTTCAGCTCTATTGATTTCATGTAGAAGATATTTCCCATCCATTTCCATGAAGGTTGAACAGGACATGTTCCTAGTAGAATGTATTTATCACCACTAAAAAAATTTTCACTACCTCCCTAGCTTCCAAGGATGGATTCAAAGCACATTGAAAATTCACATGACACCATAGATACACTCCAAGACACGCATATGTACACACAAAACTGCTGCCTTTTTTTTTCTTAGCAAAAAAATAAAAAAATTTATTGTCTTCTAGAAAATCCATCCTGCCTTTGGAAATTGTGACACAAGATTGCATTTTTTTAGCTCCACATGCAAATCCATTTTGCCAAGAAGAAGTGTCTAAAACCATGTTTCTGGACAGCCAAACACACATATATACAGAATACGAGAAAGAACAACAGCTGAAATCACAGTTCTGCATTACAGTCTATAATAATGGAATCAAACACCACATTGTACACACCACCTATTACCTCTTTTGGCGGACTTCTACAAAGACTTAAGTGGCTCTCTGTCCCAGCAACACTCCCATCCCACCTACCCAACCAACCTAGGACAATCCTAAGGAGAGAGACTGGTCAAGACTAGTTGCCACCATAAATACTGTAGTGTGTAGCTGTAAGAATTTATATTGTAAGTAATTAAAAAAAATTGGAAGCTACAAAGTGGGGAAGCCCCACAGAGAGATCTTTGATCCACAGTCACCAGTTGGCAGGAACACTTCACTTATAATACTTTTCACCAACAACATCTACATTTTGTTGCTGCTGCTGCTGTTGCATTGCTCTAAAGGCTGATGTAATCCTGGAGGGGAATTTAAAAAAAGACAGAGAGAGAGAGAGAGAAAAAAAAAACAAAATCCAGCGACCATCCCACACTGGTAATAAATACTTGCTCCTTTTTCAGAGGGGGAAACAATAGGGGAAAGTCCTGCCTGTCTGAAGGAACAGTAATCCACAGCGGAGAAAGGTTGCTCTTGAGCGGAAATTAAATTCTCTTCATTTGTCGGAGCTGTGCCAGCCCTTCTAGTGGCTCAGATTAAGCTTAGAGATTTAGGTAAGATTTCTGCCAGGATTCTAGCCTGGTTCACATGCAGTGCTAAACCATGCGTTAGCATGAAAAAGATGAACCAGAGTGAGCCTTGGCCACAGATGCACCCTTTCCACTTCCTCCTCTGGGGCAGCTGCAAGGAAGTCAGATGCGTCAGCTTCCATTTTAGAGAAAGAACGGTTTTTAGCTTGTTGAGCATCGCCTAAATGGCGATCGTCCTTGACCATGGTTAACGAAAACAGGCCAACTTAACAGTATGTGAAAATTCCCCAAAGAATTGTGAGTGCCCCAATCGGTGATCTGCTTGGGAACAAGTTTCCATGAAATGCTATGCGTCCAAGGTTCAAGACAAGCTGGGATCAGTTTAGAACAAGAAGCAAAGACCTTCTGACCCTCCTTCCCTGCAATGATACGAGCGGAAGAAGAGGAAGGCTGAACCCCACCCACCCCCGAGGCTTACTGAGGTTCACCTCCCTGATTCCAACACACAGTTTAAAGTTACATACAAACACGGGCTCCGCATGCTGTAAACAGGCACCTCACCACAGACAAAAAAGATGGCTTGGCACCACTGTCCCTCAGGTGAAGCACGCCAGAGGAGCAAAGCTGGCATCTCCAGGTTATGCGTTCACTCTGCTGTCTGGCCCCTTCAGTGATATTTCCCAGCCCATACAAAGCTCAGGGCCTTGCAAAAAGGAAGAACATCCAGTTGTAAATCTGCACTCAGGCTCCCTTGCTCATTCTTGCACTAACCCATAATCCTCCACCTCTGGTCAAGGTGCTAGTTCTCTTTTCGAATACTGTGGTTTTGGCAAACATGACATTAGTTCCGCGAACTTCAATGTTTCCAAAGTTTAAATAAGAAAATTGCCAGTCTGGTATAATAAATCACACTATTAAACCCCCCCCCCCTTTGCAATGTCCCTAAGACCTTGGGTTTGAAAGTATCTTTTTTAAAAATATATAATTAGATCTTTGCACAGAGGGAAGCGATGGGAGACGAGGCATTTTGCTCCATCATGTATGGAATTTCATCATCCAAACACACACGCTGAACCCACCCATTGAGGACAATTTACACTAGCACCAAAGGGTTTGCACTTCAGCCCAAGGCAGAAGTTGACTGCAGAATTCTGTCGCCCTAAAAAAGCAATGCAGAGCAGATACTGCACAAGTCAGCCACTGTCAAGCATAATTTCCCCATCTAAAAAAGAAAGCATCATGGGCTCTCCTTTGTGGTTCGTCTCACCCCATCCCAGTAAACAAAACCTGCCTACAAAGAAACTTAACCCAAAGTTACATCTTTTAAAAAACAACAACAACAAAAAACAGAGATCAGTTTTGTTTTTCTATCTGATACTTAATAAAGATTCACGTTTCAGGCATTTTATTTCAATATTAAAATTCATAGAAATCTAAGCTTTTCTTTTTTAAAAAGTGCTTTGTAAAGAGCTAAAAAGGGGGACACAAATCGGCAGCGTCTGCTTCTATTGTCCCAAGGGGTGGTAAAACCAGCCTGCTGCTACTGCCCTCTTGCATACATATTAAAATGACGAAGATCAAGCAGAGGGAAAGGGGAAAAAAATCAAAGCAAATAAAACTTTTAATTTGAGAGAAGAGTCAATAATTTGTGATACTGGAGTAAAATTTGATCCCCGTTTTTGTTTCTTTGGTCCTTTCACAATAAAGCAGACTGAGTCGTGGCCCTGCACATCAATCCGCCTTTTGCCTCCTATACAATTTCTCTCTCGCATCCCACCAGCAAAGCCATTTTGTCCATGGACGTTGGAGGAAAGGGAAGAGGGGCTTGACAACCGGCAGGATTTTTATAGAATGGCCAGGTTTTAAAAGCAAGACAGAGAAACTACATCAAAGTGACTCTTCAGGAGACCAGTGACACGTCTGAAGTCACCTGGAGAAATCTGTAGGAATGACACAAAGTAAGTGGCAATTGGGGACAAAGCCCATTGTCCCAAAAAGTTATCATCTCGCTATGGACAATCACATAGAAAGGCAGAGGAAGCATTAAAACACCATGTTTACAAAACTAAGTGTTACAAACCAGCTAACACCAAAGAGCCTGAAAATGGCTGCAGTTTCTGTATAAACACTGTAGAGCCGATTCAAAGATTTTATTTCCTATGATCTTTAAATTAGTTACCAAAATAGTTTAGTACATTTCCAGCAGAGTATTACTCCCCCATAATTTAAGAGAGAGAAAGAGAACGAAAGAGAGAGAGAGAGAAAGAGTGTGTGTTTTAAATGTTCACATATTTTCAACCAACAAACCTTCTTTAAGACTGAGGCATATTTGCTGGCCTTGGAGACCACATTATACCCCATGGCACAGACATTCAAAGGCTACAACCAAAAAGAACATGACCACAAGAATCAGCCAACAGCGTCTCTCCATTTAAAAAAAAAAACCCAATTAGGTGTGTCTTTAAAAAAACAGATACTAGTACAATATACACATTGAAAAAGCAGTTTTACCAAACACAAAAGTTAATTAAAAAAACAACTAAACAGAGCTGCACTTTGAAATCATCTGGGAATGCATATTAACCCCGCCCCCAAATATGGGAGGGTGGAATTGTGGAAGCAAATCTCATGATGTTCTTACATTAAAAATGAAAATACTTTGGAGGGGGGGGAAATCTGACAGTGGGGGGGGGAAATCTGACAGCTGGATTACTCTTGTTTAAAAACCAAGTACTGAGAGAGTTTCCTGTGTGGGTTTTTTTTTCTTTTCAGTTTAGGGAAAGATGGGCCCACTACTGCAAACAAAGCAGAGCAAGATTATAATTCGAAATATCACACTTCTACATGTTAAACAAACTCCCAGTACAAAATGATACAATTCAGAGTCCTTCTGGACTGGGTTGTTGCTTTCCTCTGTGTGTGTGTGTGTGTGTGTGTGTGCAATGCTTGAAAAAGCTAAAACTGACCGCAGTGGGAGTTCTACAATTCAGAAATTGCAGGACAACATAGTTACTGGATACAAGCTTAAAACACAAGTATTCTAAGCCACAAATTTCATTGAAAGTCAGTTGGATTTAGGACCCGATATCAGTTCTTAGAAGCTTAACACAGAAAATCAATTTTTAAACCATACTAGGTGGCTTAATGCTCTTTTTTATAAGGCACTCTGGAGCGAGTGCAGATTTGTCCTCCAATGTTGTTAGCGGAGGTTGCAATCCTAAGCACATTTATGACGGAGCAAATCCCACTAGGTTCACTAACATTTACTTCTGAGTAGGCATGCTTGTTTTTTTCCCCCCAGTCCTTTTAAATTCTGTTCAGAGCTTTGAAACTTCAGCAGTAACAGCCTTCAGAAACACAAGAAACCAACTGATGTTATTCCTGGTAATCCAGCTGTGTTGCTTAGGATCTAAAGATCTTATTCCCCATCATGTTTCAGTAAAAGCCCAAACAGATGCACTTTCCCCTGCCAGGGCCCACTGTACCTGTGGGCAAGGTGGGTGATACAGAAAGGTCGCCATTGCCGTTTCTGAGAAATATGCATCCAGTTTGGTCTGGCCTATACGCAGTTCTCTAGTTAAGTGGTCACTCAATGCAAAGAGGAACGCATTGACAGGCTCGAGCTTTTAGGTCCTCTTGGGAGTACTTCATGATCTCCATGAGGCTTCTGGCTGGCAGGTACCCAGTCAAAGCACCATACTAAGTGATCCAGGAAAATCAACTGGGCGCCAGTCCAAGTGAACACAAAGAGAGAGAGAGAGCGGAACAACGGGGGCTTCTCCCCTTCTTAGTATGGGTCTTTAATTCCACAGCAGAAATGCAGGAGACCCATGCTCTCTCTTCCCTGCCAAACCACTCTCTGAACTGCGACCAACGTCATGCATCCCATACGTGTGCTCTATACATGATCCTTTCTGGTGGTCATCAGGCAGGAAACTGATGCACAGATCATGATGTGTGGAATGAACAAACATCTCCCCAAAGAATGGTCTGTACAGGTGCCCAACGGGAGGTTGAGGACAAGTTCAAAGAAAGGACGAAATTTCCTTATTTACAAGGGAAAGTAATGTACTAGGTAAAGAAAGTCATTTTTCCTTTTTTGCATATCTATGGAATGCCAAGTGTGGCCTCACAGAATTCAAAAGAAACATTTCAGAAGAATGCAAAGGGGATTAGAAACCTGATTCTCCCAACACCTAATGAGCTAACTGATCCTTCAAGAGAATCCTAGAGCTGTAGGGGCCAAACTTCGGCCGTCTAGATGTTTCGGACCACAACTCCCAGAATTCCAAGCCTGTACTGCCAATGACAAAGGACTGTGGGAGTTGTGGTCCAAAACTTCTGGAGGGCTGAAGTTTGGCCACCACTGTCCTAGAGATTCAAGATTATTAGCACATCCCGCTGTTTTGCCTTCATCTACCTTCATTCCTAGCTGCTGCCAGATCCTAGTAATGCATTTTGGACCTCTGTCTTTTGTGAACAGACTTCTGAAATCAAGGGATGGCAGACATTTGCAAAACGCTGCCTCCCCCCCCCTCTTCCTTTGCTTGGTTGTGAAAGAAAGACATTGCCCCCCCCCCATATCACTACTATTGCTCTGCTAAAGTTACCTCTGCAGGGAGTCCAAATTCCAATTTAGAAGGCAACACCTCCACATCCACAACTAAGATAGGCACATTCTACCAAGGTTTGCCTGGCAGCGTGGGCAATGACACTGGCAGGGGCATGTCCCTAAAAAAAGATGAGAATTGTTGGCAGCCAGACTGACCGACCCAGCTTTAATCCTGCAATAAAGTCTCTTGCATTCGTTATCATATTCTTCATCCCCAATAATCACAGTATTACACAGCGCAACATGCTTTGTGCCAACAGAACTGCCGTACCGTATAGCACAGTACACCCCAGTTTGGGTCTTCACATCTGTCCAGCACAGAATGCCACGTGCCGCCTTGCCCTGAACTACAGAAAAGCAAGTGCTCTGATTTGACAGCAGTGCCACTCCTGTGAAAGGAAGAGAAACGGATGGAGTACTTTCTTCGGTGAGCTTTTTTCCTTCTTCCAAATGGGAAAGTACTTGTCCAGGGTTGAACAGCATAACATCAAAAAACGAAACACAGCCTATCAATGGAACATTGTCTTCTGTATTCGGATGCTTGGCCCTACAAGAGCTTTGTGGTCCCAGGAAGACAAAATACCCAGATGTTTGTTTAGCCTCTAAGACAGGCAGGTCCAAGCTTCAGACCTCCAGATGTTTTGGACCACAACTCCCACAGTCCTTTGCCATTGGCAATCTAAGCTTAAAATTCTGGGAGTTGTGGTCCAAAACATCAGGAGGGCTGAAGTTTGGAAGTGCCTGCTCTAAGAGCCGCCATGGGGTGTTGCATTAAGACTGTACTACATCCATGAAGAACCTGCCTTGGTCTTCATATGCCCCACAGGTAAGGAAAGTAAGGACAAGTCCTTTCTTACTCTTATCCATCCACAAGAGAGAGTATCTTGACACCCTGCCCTCTCTCTACCATTTACAACACCTTCCATTGGCAGTCAACCAGTGTTGCACTTTACACTCCTCCTTAGCACGAGGGCACCACCCACCCAACAGACCTTTCCTCTTGACAAATGTCTGCTTGGCCAAAGGGCTACTGGGAATCCCTCCCTTCAGCCTCCATGAAGAGCAAAGCTTGCAAAGGCAGTATTGCAACCAGGGGCCTGGCTTTGCCAGTCCACTTTCCATTCCATCCCTTTGCTGTTTTTCGTAAGACACCTAAAGGTTTGTAAAGAACTTTTAAGGAGTGAACTTTTATCCCCTGCACAGACTAGACACATTTCTTGCGTATCCTGAAGGCCAACAGAAGTTCGGAACAAAAGGAGCTCTGAACAGGCGGGAGCTGCAAAAGCCACCTCTATGACTGGGTCACGTCACCGTATGTCTGGTGGTGCTTTAATAATACTAAATGAGGACAGTGCAAGAGGCAAGAGAAGGGGTATGTGTGAAGACATGATTAGAAATTTGATTTCTATCTTCCTTCTCCCCACAAGTCCAGTCCTCATCCTGGAAAGCACTTGTAAAGACCTCTTCACCCTTCCCCTCTAAAACTTTCTCCAAAGGGGGGGAGGGGAATAACTTTACTAAAAAAGAAAAAAAAAAAGAAAAAGGTTATGCCCTAAAAGGAGGTGGAGGAAAGGGACAGATGCTGCAAGCGGGCCCTTTGAGAAATATTAAAAACATGTTTGAAAGTCCCCTAAGGAGTTGGAATTAGTGGAGATTTCAGTGAAGGAGGGGAAGGAGAGGAGGAACCCTTTACATGGGAGATGCAAAGTATTAAAAAGTGCTCTGCAACTAATTTTTGTTTCTATGTGTGTACATA